>CM052440.1:57772744-57805397 GCA_028533085.1 Varecia variegata
AGTAGCTGGGACTACAGGCATGCGCCACCATGCCCGGCTAATTTTTTCTATATATATTTTAGTTGGCCAGATAATTTCTTTCTATTTTTTTTTAGTAGAGACGGGGTCTCGCTCTTGCTCAGGCTGGTCTCGAACTCCTGAGCTCAAACAATCCGCCCGCCTCGGCCTCCCAAGTGCTAGGATTACAGGCGTGAGCCACTGCGCCCGGCCCAAAAGACTTTTGAATTAAATTTATTTGTGTCTTGTCCACTCATTCACCCCCAAACACAACTAAGCATCATGTACCTGTCATAATGATAGCAGAACCTATGCTAATTACTGAATGTGTATGAAGAAGGCAGTTTCTGGCCCTTGAGGTATTCATATTTTAGCAGTTTTCAAAGTTATCTAATATAACAATTTATTTTTCAAAAATCCTATTTTCAGCCAGTTGCTCAGAACTGAGGATGTAGTTTGTCATATAAACAGGACATAGAGGATATTAATGTGGCAAGTCAATCACAATCCTATATAGGTTATGACACATGTTGTTACGGAATCTAATCGTCCTGTAGAATAATATTTATTTGAGGAAAATGCATTCAGAGATGCCACTCCAAACGCCAAGAGGATGGATTCTCAGCAGTGATAGAAAACTTGCCCTCCTGCCACCACCCCTACCTGAGACGATAAGAGCTAGAACCACAGCTTCGAGGTGCTGGTGGGAGTCCGGCTGAGTGAGCACCTGGCTGAATTGAGGCTGGACTGAGTGGGGGCTCCTCTTGGGAGAATCACACTTGGTGGGGGGCTACTCCCTGTATGTCTGTTTTCTTTCCTTTTGAAAGATCCAGGGATAGTCTGTTTGTTTCCATTTCCATTGCCTTAGAAAGAGTCAAATCATGGCATGCTGATTCGGCATATTCCAATTAATACGGTATTTGAAATGTCCAGGAAGAGTCCTTTAAGATTGACCCTGCTAAATTTAGATAGAACCTGTTTAGTCTGCTTAGATTCCAGGAGCTCGAACTACTTATTAAAAACCTCTCAGTTGGAAATAAGTCCATAGATCTGTCAGCCTTTTGCTGAACCATTAAGCTATAGATACCACTTTTACTGAATAGGGTATAACTTTAGTCGTTGAAAAGGAGATTATTTGCAGCGGTACGTATCACCATAGTAACTGGATTTTCAAGCAGGGCTGTTGAAATAGAACTTAAAAGTCACACAGAAACAGGTCTACCTTGCACTGGCTTCAAAAGAGTCATGTTGGAGAGAGGGAGAAAGATGCATGGATTACATGCCATTTGATCTATGATTGCTCAAAGGCATGGGTGAAGAGATGGGTGATATGCACGTTCATGTCACTATGTTGCAACATTAAGACAAAACAATATGTGTGCCACCATTGACTCATGTAAGCAAACCAATGAACAGCCTCTTCTCTCAAAATTTTGTGGCTTAAATTGATGTAACATTTATGAATATACAAAACCAACATTAGATTTAATTCTTTTAAAAACCATAATTGGCATTCTAGAAGTTATTCCCCTTAAAATAGCAACCTTTTATTGTGTCCTCCCATGAACATTGTAGCCATTGTGGGGGAAAGAATGTCCTTGATACTATCGTAAAGGTACAAAACAAATGTAATAGAAATTTCATGGAAAATCAAATTTTAGAGCTGAAAGGGAATGTAGATTATAAAGTCCTCAAATCTTGAATACAGAAGGGACTCTAAGGATCATCTTTTGCAATATCTCCAATTTTCAAATGAGGAGGCAAAGTTCCCTATTGATTGAGCAGCTTAAAGGTGACACAGCTAGTTAAATGTGGGACTAAGGCTAGAAGCCAAATATTCTGACTTCTGTCTGAGTCAGGTGATTAGGAGAAACGTCACAGAAATTAAAGCTAGAGAGTTTCTACCTGGGTTGTTCACAATGTAAAGGAAAAAACAAAATAATTACACACGAGACAGCTAGAACATAATTATAGAGGGTGAGAGTTTAGAATTAAGTGAAAGTGTTCCCACTGAATTTTCTTTAAACTTCCTTTTTAATTTTTAAGGTGCATGTCTTCTAAAAATTGAATTGCAGTTTGTGAGACTGGATTTTTTTAAAGCTAAACAATACAGAAAAATATAAAGACAGTTATAAAAGACATTCATGCACTAATTAACAACTGAAGCTTAACTTATTTTATATTTGCTTCAAGTCTCTCTCTTTCTCGCTGTCACTCTTGCTCTCTTCTCTCTCTCCAGTTACATTTACCCTCAGATTATCCTAGCCAGTCACCGTCAAGAATGCATTTTTTCAACAAATATTTAGTGAGCTCCCACTATGTGTCAGGCAGATTTCTAGGTGCTTAAAATACATCAATAAAAAAAATTCTTGACCAAGAATATTTTAGAGGAAGAATTTGATGTGTATCAATTTTTAATATTCATACCTATATATATACACACACACACAAATAACATGTTATTGCTATTTCTGTGTGGTTTTTTCCCAATTTTTTTATTGTGGTAAAAGACACATCACAAAATTTACCATCTTAACCATTTTTAAGTGTACAGTTCAGTGGCATTAAATACATTTATGATGTTGTGCTACCATTACCACCATCCATACACGAAACTCTTCTCATCTTGCAAAACTGAAACTCAATACCCATTAAACAATAACTCCCCATTGCCCACCTCCTGCAGCCCCTGGCAACCACCATTCTACTTTCTGTCTCTATGATTTTGACTACTCTAAGCACCTCATATAAGCAGGAATCATACAGTATTTATCTTTTTGTGATTGGCTTATTTTACTTGATATAATGCCTTTAAGTTTCATTCATGTTGTAACATATGTCAGAATTTCTTTCCTTTTTAAGGCTGAATAATGTTCATTGTATGTATATACCACATTTTGCTTAACCATTCATCTGTCAATGGACAGTTGGGTTACTTCCACATTTTAGCTATTGTGAGTAATGCTGCTATGAATGTGGGTGTACCAATATCTCTTAAAGACCACACTTGCAATTCTTTTGGGTGTCATATCCAAGAAAACATTGGCAAATCCAATGTTATGAAGATTTTTCCCTCTATTTTCTTATAAGACTTTTATCATTTTAGGTCTTTGACCCATTTTGAGTTAATTTTTGTATATGTTTTTAGGTAAGAGTCCAGTTTTAATTTTTTGAGTGTAGATATCCAGTTTTCTCAGCACTATTTGTTGAAGAGACTGTCCTTTCCTCATAGAATGGCCTTAGCATCTTTATCAAATGTCATTTAACCATATGTAGGGGTTTGTTTCTGGGATCTCTCATCTAATCCATTGGTCTATATGTCTGTCTTTGTGTCAGTAGCAAACTGTTTTGATTCCTGTAGCTTTTTAAATGCACGTAATTTACATCACATTTTATGTATTAATCTGAAACAGCAGCTTTCCTTTTCTACTCAACATTGTGTTTTTGAGATCTACTAATGTTGATAAGTATAGATCAAGTTTATTTTTAGCTGCTTTATGGCATTGATATTTTATTTATTCATTCTTCTATCGAAAGTCACTCAGAATGTATCAGATTTTCACTACTGAAATAATGCTGCAACACCATCTTTGCAGAGTCTTCTGTGCACATAATTAAGTCTCTCTGAGATATTTACCTAGAAAGGATTAGCTGGGTCTTAAGGTAAATTTATTTTCAATTTTCCTAGGTGCTGCTGAATTATTTCCTAAACTTACTGTACCATTCAGTATTCCTATCAGCAATGATTTTCACCTAAAAACTATAGACGATTATCATTTAATCTCTTTGATGACATATATAAGTATCGCATGTTTTTGTCCATTGCAAGGAAGAGCATATTGTATTTGTGTAAAGAGCACTTTGAGATCAATATCTCAGAAAGTCACTAGGAAAGTCATTTTTACATTATGGGACAGTAATCTTAACCCCTAGTTTCCTGAAGTAGGAAAAACAGGGCTCAGTCCTTTCCTATGTAGGTTAGTTTGGCTGAAATAAAATGAAACCAATCCTTTAAATAAGTAAAAGCATAGGTGATCCAAAAATGCTAGAAATAATACATTGCCCAGTAAGGGTGCATGTTTAATTCTGTGAGAACCTGAGAATTATAAGAATATTTTCTAAACATTGGATTCAAGAGAGTATTTTTCAAGTTGTGTTATAAAGCTGATATCTATAGTTAAAACTCCATTAGCATGAAAAAAAAAAGATTTCTTCCAAATATTGGCAAAGAGCTTATGCTGAAAAGAGTTAAAAAAAACTGACTTAAAAAAAATTTAACAAGAGTACTGAAGGAGCTCAGGAAATTTCACCCTAAAATATGACTCCTTGATATAAAGAGTATTTTGAATTAAGGGCCCTTAGAGATCAACAGGTCTTGGAAGGGGCTTTCTCTCTTTCTTCATAAAAAAAACAGACCCATCAAAAAATAAAGAAATAAATAACTGACTTCCCTTCCCCTCCCTGTTATCTTAATATATTGCAGGAAAGAAGATCAAGAATGCAACCAGACCTGGCTTAAACCATTTTAAGATAATATGTTCCACAGGTTAGTTTGGTTTCCAGAGAGAATCATTTGTAAGTCAGTCTGTTTCTCCCCATTCATTCATTCGCCCAAGTATCTATTCATCCTCCCTAATAACCAATTATTCACCCTCAACATAATTACCTATATTCTTCATCTCCCCCTCCCCTCTAAAATGAGGGTATATAAACTTCTGGAGCCCACTGGGAAACTGGGTAATCACTCTATGATTCTGCCCATGTGCAGGGTGAATAAATCACTTTCTCTTATTAATCTGCCTTATTGTGAGTTGATCTTTCAGGGAATCTTCTGGGGCAAAGGGGAAGTTTCCCCTCACTGCCACAGTACTCTTTGTCCTATCAAATAAGCAAAATGACATATTTAAGTTGAAATATGGATAATTCAGAGAAAATTATCTATATAATTGCTAGGTATTAAGCTAAGAGTTTATCTCATAACTAAATCAGTTGGATTAAAATGTTTAAAAATCAAAATATGAAAAATTACATAAATTATATTCTTTTAAATTCCAGAGTATTATAAATGATCTAATAAATCCTTGAATCATCTAATAATTTTTGAAATTCATGGCAGAGACAAAAGTCTGGCAGACAATTTTTGAGTCTCAATGCCTTTCCTTTTTGGTCTCAAAATCTATCGACCTGGAGGATTTATGGCCAAGAGTTTTTTCCATAAAAATCTTTGTGAGAGAAGTCCATGATATTGTCAGAGCAGTTTCTCCCCTCTGCCCGCAGATTCCATGGAGAAGAGACTATTGTGTAAGTCCTGAGCAAGAGGGAACTTAGATGTTAGTGAATATCTAAGAAGGGCTCAGTGTTTTTCTAGGTACAAGAAAATTAACCATTCATCTGAACTTGTGCCACCAGAATCTCATGAGTATACAATGCACATTATGGTTACTGGGGAACAGTATACAATGTGTACTTCTCTGCCATCACTCTCAGCCTCCCCGCCCTAAGGCAGCCTGCTGTAGTAAGGAATCAGATCGAGAATCAATTACACAGACATCTTAGGGGGTTACTCTAAGAGCCTTAACCTAAGTCATGTGGCTTAACCTCCATGTGACTGGTCAGAGAAGGATGGAGATAGCCCATTGCATTTCCCTGGATCCATAGGGGGTTTTGGAGAGCATCTGAATATTTCTCATGCTCCAAAGAGGGACTAAGTGGTAGCCAAGAAAGATCTAAAGGCCAAAAGTAGCACTGCATTTGTTAGGAGAATAATGCAGCAGCAAATTTGCCTGCCATCTGTGAATGGAGGCTGGATGAAAAGTGGGAGGTCCTGTGGATTCCAACAGCTAGAGACCATCCAGGCCCAAGGACAGTCAGGGGAGCTGACATGAGTATGTAAGAGCCATCATGTGACTCTTCCCCAAACTTGTACACAGCCACAGGGGCTGGAAGGGAAACATAAGTTGACTCAGAAAAAGTGTCAATTGACTGAGAAAACTCTGAATTATTTTTTCACTCCGAATTTACAAAGAGTAAACGGCCGCCATCAGGTAGAATGGAGGTCCAAGATAGAAAGGAAGCACAATTATAGAAAATTAAATTGACATTATTTGCACATAGTGCAAATATGAGTTCATAGTCTGAGAAATCTGTATTCATCGCATAATTTTGATTCCAAGACCTTAATTCTTTTGATAACATATATTTATATGACAGGACTAAGAAAGACAAGAGTTGAAAGCACTAATTAGCTTTTGAAATGTAACTAAATGTAACTAAACTGAGCTGACTTAAAATTTTAATTTCCAATTCCTATTTGTTAAAGAGTAACTAAGCCAATCTGGTTTATTATATGTTTCTGAAGTCTAATAGCTGATGATTTTTTAAAAATTTCAAATCAATTTCAGTGAATCATGTTTTAGAAATGTGAAAATTTCAGTGATTTTTTTGAGTTCCCCCAAAACCTGATTCTCAAATATAAGAGATGTTTTAGTTTAAAACAATTCAAAATATGTAACAAGGCTGTGCAGGATGGCTCATGCCTGTAATCCTAACACTTTGGGAGGCCAAGGCAGGAGGATTGCTTGAGGCCAGTAGTTCAAGACCAGCCTGAGCAACATACTGAGATCTTGTTTCTACAAAAAATAGAAAGCAGGAGTATAGTTCGAGCCCAGAATTTTGAGGTTGCATTGAGCTATGATGATGCCACTGTACTCTAGCCTGGGCAACAGAGTGAGACCCTGTCTCAAAAAAAAAAAAAGTAACAAACTTTTAAAATTTATAATAAATTTAAAATGGCTATAAGTATACTTTAATGCTCATTTATTATTCATTTGCACAATTATGAAACAAAAAGAGGAGTATGTTTTCTATTAGTTGTATTGTTTTATCAATGTGAGTATAACAAATTGCCATATTTATCTCTCTTTCTGAAATTATGTCCCTGATTTTACATAGCTGATAACATATCCATTTGGGAGCCTGGCTTATTATGACCATAATTTGAAAAATTCAGTGGAGACTGTCAAAACTTGGAGTTCAAGACAATATTTATAGATAGCATCAGGAGAAACACTATCCCCCCCAACCCCACCCCCAGTCATTCCTGCAGTTCAGTTTCTAAGGCCCATACTGTTAGTTGCTTATGCAATTTTCATTATCCTCTTCTTTCTTCCTAAGGAATCCTGATTTTGCCTCTCCCTTAAGTCCACCAAATACAGCAAGAAGAAGTGACATTTTAGGAAAATTTCCCTGAAGACTGGAGGCTCCCATAATAGAATTACACAATAGAAAATGAAAACTTAAGAGTTCTAAGAGAGAAATCAGGGCTCCTAGAGTCCATCAACCCTGGCCCTTCTACTCTTTTAACATTTTTTCTTTATCTTTGATTTTCTGAAGTTTGAAAATAATGTGTCTAGGTATAGCTTTTTTTTGGGGGGGGTGCATTTATTGTGTTTGATGTTCCCTGAGCTTCCTGAATCTGTAGTAGGATGTCTGACATTAATTTGGGGGAAAGTCAGTCATTGTTACTTCAAATATTGCAACTGCTGTTCCTTTCCTTCTTCTCCTTCTAGTATATCCAGTATGTGTCTGTCACCCCTCTATAGTTATCCCATAATTCTTGGATATTCTGTTTTGTTCTTTTACTTTTGCTTTTCAGTTTTGGAAGTTTCTTTTGTCATATTCTCAAGCTCACAGAGTATTTCCTTGGCTGTGTCCAGTCTACTAATGAGCCCATGAAAGGCATTCTTCATTTCTGTTATAATATTTTTGATCTTTAGCCCTTAGCATATTAGTCATAGTTTAAAAAATTTCTGGTTTTCTAATAATTCCAAAAATTCTTGCTGTCTGACTCAGTTTCTCATACTTGTTCAGTCTTTTCAATCTATGTTTTTTTTGCCTTTTACTATGCCTTGTAATTTTTTGTTGAAAGGAGGACATGATGTACTGGGTGAAAAGAATCGCAGCAAATAGGCCTTTGGTGGTGCAGTGGTCAGGTGTGGGGAGAGGCAAGCATTCTACAGTCCTGTGAGCAGGGCTCAGTCTTTGGTGAGCCTGTGTGCCTGGACTGTGAATTTCACCAGTACTTCCTTGATCCCATTCCCAACACCTCCCCAAATCTCCCCCATTAGGTAAGACGAGATAGTTAGAGGGGGCTGGAGTTGGGTATTTCCCTTCCTCCAGGTAGGTTAGGCTCTGACAAAACCTTAGCAGGTTAGGCTCTTAAAATAGTTTCTCCTGAGGGCTGACCTCCTTAAGAAAAACAGAATGTTTTGGTGTATTTTAACATGGTTACTTTTCCCCTCCTGCACAAGAAGCAGGAGGGGATTTTTCTCTGCTATTCACTGTGAGGACTTGGTAGGGCTCCTGGAGGTAAAGCTCAAACAGGCTTGAGGGTCCCCCCCATGACTGCCATCCCCCCTCCCTCCTAGCCCTGGAGTTTTTAACTCTCAGGCTTGTCCACACTGAGCCTCCAGCAATTTTTCAATTACAGCTTTGGTTTTCCTATTCCAGCATTGGTTGCCACAGAGACTTCTACTCGTGGGGTTCTGCTCTAGTGAGTTGTGATTGTCTGTATATGCTTGTCTTTCCAATTTGAGGGGCAATAATTTGTCTTCAGGCAACAACACTGTGACCTCACTTTCTGACGAGTCTAAGAAGAGTTGTTGATTTTTCAGTTTGTTACTTGTTATGAAGACAGAGTGTCAACATCTAAGCTCCTTACGTGTGGGATGGGAAACTGGAAGTCCGTGGCCTTCTAACTTTATGGGACCCTGGTGAGTTTCTTCTAGGCTCCAGGCCTGTGTCCTTGTTATTGCAGCCTAATTAACTCCCCTGGACCTGCTCCCTTTGAAAAAGTCCTTCTCTCTGGACAACAGGGTCTCATTCCTCCTGGTCACAGAACTTTTTTCATCATGTAGTGAACATCCATTTTCATCAAGGGAAATGGCTCACCACTGTCCCAGGGTGTGGCCTGGCCCTCCACGTCCCAGACAAAGCAGAGCCCTAGTATTTAGGGATGAGGTCATAACATATCATCCCATGGAATGGTAACCAATAAGATTTTACCTAAATAGATGTAGTATCTTTGCGGTATTTTTTAAATTACCACAAATAGCAAAATTTTCTCCCTAAATAAAAAAACACACATTTAAAGTAAGTATAGTAACTTAAATGTAAGTTTTGAAACTATAATATTTGTAAGCCCTGTGCCTTAAAATGTAGGTAACTACTTAGAAAAATTGAGAAAAAAATTTGGAAAATAAAACCTGGATAGTCTAACTTCAGGTGAAAGACCTGGTGCTACAGTTTTTATGACCATTTGCAAAAAATCCCTCAGCTTGATACATCTCTGGACAAAGATGATTAACATTCAAGCTATTTTGTATTTATGTAAATATCATTTTGGCACCATAGACACTTTTTTCAGTGCTTCTAACTAAGCAGTCTTCTGAGATGCAATTTGATTTGTGACTTGGTCTTTGAACACTTTGTGCCATGATGGGCATCAGTTATTCTTCCTCATAGACCTTCCATTAAAAGTAGTAAATGAGACTTGAGGTTTATAAATCAGATTCTCAAGTACTCAGTTGCCAAGAGTCCATTTTCCAGAGTCTGATCATCTCTTGGATTACTCAACCTCTTTGAGCTTCAGTACCCTGTCTGTGAATGTCAATTTAAAACACCATTTATTTTATTTATATCTTGCTTCATTCAAGTAAACATTGGAAAACACTTCTAAAAGAGAAAATATAAACAATAATGAAAAATATAAATGCTAAAAGAAAATATATATTGAGGAATGTGGAAGTACACATAGAAGATCAGTACCTGGGAAAGTAATAATATAGACAGTCCCTAAGTGTGAAAGGATAAAATGGACTATCTATTTGAAGGGGTCATTAACAACCCATTTTGCAGGGTTGACAAGAGAATTGAATGACATAATCTACATCACATCCCTGGCACATGACATAGTTCATCAAATGTAAGTTGCCTTCCTCTTGGAAAATTGAGCGGGTGTGTGTGCCACAGAACCCTAGGCCCATGGTAATGTGAAGACATGGAGCTTGGTGGCAGTTATCAGTGAGAGGATAAAAGGGGAGATGAATTTATAATAGCCCAGTATATAATGTGTGTGCCAATACTCGTTCAATACATTAGTATGAGAAAGTAAGGAATATAGAACTGAGCAGAACAGGTGGGTATCAGACTTGAGACCCTGAGTGGGTAGAACAGGCCCAAAGCCAGAAAAGCAACAGAAAATCAATTTCAGCTCAGCATAATGAAGACTTTCTAATATACAAAGCTCACCAAACGTGGCATGTGCTGCTTCAGGAGACAGTGACTGTCTCATCCCTGAAGGTGTCTACACAGAAGCCAGCACCCAGTTGAATGGGATGCTGTTCAAAAGGTGGATGGCTTGATGAACCTGATGTATCTAGCTGTCATGAGTTTATGTGATTTTTCTGAAAAGGCTCATTGAAGAAAGTGAATTTTAAACAAGTTTTAATGTCAGGAATGAACACAGATCAGTAGGGAACAGGAATAGGCATCACTGCTTGACGCTGTTTTAGTCCTAATATTTATCCCAGCCTGTCATTTTTAACTTGTAGGAAACTCCCTATTCATCCCATTACTTTCGATTTTCCCATTATCTATGACTCTGTGCAATTACCCTTCTCTCTTCAAATGAATCTGGCTGACAAATTTAGGGGTTTCTTTTTTAACACATCTGTGATATTGTGAAATACATATTTTGTCTTTGTCTTTGTTTCCTGACATACATCTCCTAAAGTCCTTGGACTCTCTGGAGGGATAAGAATGTCTGTTGTATGCTAACATGACTGGTGGCTGGTGGCTCCTATATAGCCTCAGGACAGGCTGGTCAAGGTAAAGACCAAGGCATAATTAGAGATTTATGACTTTTAGCTGCACCCCACAAATGCTGGACAAGGAAAAATGAGACCCTGGTGTCCAGGGAGGGGAGAGGTACTGAAAGTTGAGTTGATCATCAATGGCCACTGATTTAATCAATCATGCCTACATAATGAAGCCTACATAAAAAACCCAGAAGGACTGAGTTTGGGGAGCTTTTGGATAGCTGAACACATAGAGGTTCTTGGAGTGTGGCCCATCTGGAGAGGACATGGAAGTTTCATATCCTTTCCCACTTGCCTTGCCCAATGCATTTTTTCTATTCTAGCTATTCATCTGTATCCTTTATCACATTCTTTATAATAAATGGGTAAACATAAGTAAAGTGTTTCCCTGAGTTCTGTGAGCTGCTCTGTCAAATTAATTGAACCCAAGGAGGGGTCACGGGAACCCCGATTTATAGCTGGTTGGGCAGAAGCACAGACTACAACCTGGGGCTTGAGATTGGCATCTGAAGTAGGGGGGCTGTCTTGTGAGACTAAACCCTTAACCTGTGGGACCTGATGCTATCGCTATCCTCAGGTAGATAATGAAGGAGCTCTGGAAATTTCACTCCAAAATATGACTCCTTGGTATAAAGAGTATTTTATTTTATTTTATTTTATTTTATTTTATTTTTATTTCAGCATATTACGGGGGTACAAATGTTTAGGTTACACATATAGCCTTTGCCCCACCCGAGTCGGAGCTTTAAGCATGTCCATCCCCAAGACAGTGCTCACTACACCCATTAAGTGTGACTATACCCATCCCCTCCTCCCTCCTCCCATCTGCCTGACACCCAATGAATGTTACTACTATATGTGCACTTACGTGTTGATCAGTTAATACCAATTTGATGGTGAGTACATGTGGTGCTTGTTTTTCCATTCTTGGGATACTTCACTTAGTAGAATGGGTTCCAGCTCTATCCAGGATAATACAAGAGGTGCTATATCACCACTGTTTTTTATGGCTGAGTAGTACTCCATGGTATACATATACCACATTTTATTAATCCACTCATGTATTGATGGGCTCTTGGTGTGGATGCAGAGAGATAGGAACACTCACACCCTGCTGGTGGGACTGCAAACTATTACAACCTCTGTGGAAAGTAATATGGAGATACCTCAAAGAGCTACAAGCAGAACTACCATTTGATCCAGCAATCCCATTACTGGGCATCTACTCAAAAGATAAAAAGACATTCTATAAAAAAGACATCTACACTCGATTGTTTATAGCAGCACAATTCACAATTGCAAAGATGTGGAAACAACCAAAGAGTATTTTAAATTAAAGGCCCTTAGAGATCAACAGGCCTGGGAAGGGGCTTTCCTTCTATCTGCATAAACCAGATGGACCCATCGAAAGGAACAATAGATTTCCCTCCACCTCCCTGTTATCTGAATATATTACAGGAAAGAAAATCAAGAATGCAACCAGACCTGGCCCAAATCATTTTCAATATAATACCTGTCTCTCAGGTTAATTTATAAGTCAGTCTGTTTTCCCCCATCCATTCATCCTCCCAAGTACCTATTCATCCTCCCTAGCAACCATTGATTGCCCCTTAGCAGAATTACCTATATTTCTCATATCCCCCTCCCCTCTGAAAGGAGGGTATATAAAGTTCTGGACCCCACTGGGATATTGGGTAATCACTCTGTGACTCTCCCTGTGCATACTGTAAATAAATTTCTTTCTCTTATTAATCTGCCTTGTGAGTTGATCTTTTAGTGAACATTCTGGGGTGAAGGGGAAATCTCCCCTCACCCCTAACCTACAAAGCCACTTATTGTCATTTCTTTTAAGTTCCTGCTAAAGCTTATTCCTATGACTCTATTATTTTCTTAAGTTACCTATGGGAGAAAAGTCAGTTAAATAGATGCTAGAAGCAAAAAGAATCATGAATGAGCTCTCATCTACGTGATGTAATAACCATCCTGCCAAAGCGAGCTGATAGAACATGATGTGATTAGCATTCAAGAGACGATGACCCCTGCACTGTGATTGTCTCTTTGCTTTGCATGCTTCAAAATTGAGTTCGTATTTTACCACTGATATTTTAGCGTAGAGAAATTATGGAGCTCATGATTTGAATTTTTAATATCATTAATCTATGGACTATTTTAATTTTGAAAGATTTTTCTTTTCTTTCTTTTTACATTTCATAACTCACTCTATGTTCACTACAAAACAGAGGAGTGGGCAAAGCAGGTATTATTATTCCCATTAACCAGACTAGATCACTGATGTTTAGAGAGATTAAAGGATTTTTATGAAGATTGAAGGACCACATGATGCATCTAGAAGTCAAACTCAAGTCTTCTGTTGCCTAGTTGAGTTTTCTATAAAATTTAAATATTATTTTATTTGCATTTAGGCAGATCAGTTTATCTATAATCTTTTAAAATCTGTTTTTACAATCCACTTCTGCCCCCATCAAATCTTTTAGTAAAAACCCATCATCAATGGACATTTGTGTAAATCTTAAGTTAAAAAAATTTGAACAGCTCTAAATTTGGGGACATTTAATTCGTCCCCAAGTATATTTTTGTCACCTGTTCCCCGTAGTTTGTGACTGCCTGTAACAGACAGTCAATTGATAGAGTCCTAGGAGGGACGTTCAGTATTTCACATACACATTTGCGGAATACATCGAGGGAAGAATACATTTTAGCTGACTAGGGTGTTTAGAAGTGGAAAAAGAGTAGCTCCAATCATAATTCTTTCTTCTATTTTAATTTCCACGTGCCAAGGAAGGCTGTCTATTTATCACCTACCTCAGACAAACAACCTTACCTCTTAAAGGATTTTTAACTTCTCAGAGCCTGATGATTAATAAATCACTGTAAGTTTATTCCAACATGGAAAATACACATTCGTTATAACTCGGCAGTACCTCTAGCTTAGTACTGAGGTTTCTCCCTGATGAAATAACATTTCTTTTATAGCAATGAGAGCAGTAAGTAAACTGAGTGAAAATCAGAGTTAAAAGTTTACATATTTTTATGCTGACCATTGAAATAAGAACTGCAAACAAACAGATATTCACTTTCTTTTTTTTTTTTTGAGACAGAGTCTCACTCTGTTGCCCGGGCTAGAGTGCCATGGCATCAGCCTAGCTCACAGCAACCTCGAACTCCTGGGCTCAAGCAATCCTACTGCCTCAGCCTCCCAAGTAGCTGGGACTACAAGCATGTGCCACCATGCCCGGCTAATTTTTTCTATATATATTTTTAGTTGGCCAGATAATTTCTTTCTATTTTTAGTAGAGACGGCATCTTCACTCTTGCTCAGGCTGGTCTCGAACTCCTGAGCTCAAACGATCCACCCGCCTTGGCCTCCCAGAGTGCTAGGATTACAGGCGTGAGCCACCGCACCCGGCCTTCACTTTCTTTGTGTGAAATAAGAAGTAGATTTTTTAGAAAGAAAACTATGAATAGCAGCCTCCTAGAAAAAATACAGTTTTGCCTTAATGTTGTAAGTAAAGAGTTTTTGAAAAAGAACAGAAAAAAAAAAGGAAAGCTTTTACTCCACACTATTATAATGGAGAAAAAGTGTTCCAAATGTGAACTAATGAAGTACAAAGTAATGAATATTTAATTTGTATAATTTACCAAAGTGCTTTTAGAAATCAGAGCTACATTCTTCATAAATTTAATGTTCATTAGGCCTTAACTGTGTCTCACATGCAATTACTATATTGCTCCTGTACAACTTCGGCATTGCATGGCATTTGAGTAAAACCCCTCTGAGAGTAACTTGAGGGCAAAGGCAGAAAAGAAGTAAAACTGTTATGGCTATGAAATTTGAATAGCTTACCTTTGGCAAGGAAAGCATAGAAGACTTTGCATAACTGGCACGGGGGGTGGGCAGCTAGCACCTGCCTGGGAACAAAATGTTTTCACCTGGGCTCCCTTCCCCTTTGGCAATAGCATTTTGAGGGATTGAATGGGAAACAAAATTAGTCTGATGGCTCAGTAGGACATCTTATCACATTCTCAAAGGTAAGAGGAGTGCTACTTAAAATCTGACTGATAAGATACCAGATCGAGCAGAGCAGTTTTCAGTAGAAACAAACTTGCAATGTGATGTGAATTTTAATATGACCACTGAAGTAGCTCACATAGATTTCAGAGCCCAAGGCCTTCACTCCTTGTCTGCTTATTATAATGGAAGGTGCTATTTTTCTCTTGAAGCACATCTCTCTTTCCTCTCTATTCTTTTATAAATTTGGCATCCAAATTAACCCTTCCATTAAGGGGTTAAGTAAAGCTTAAAAAGTTTGAGGAAAATTCTTGAAATATGTAAAGAAAATCAAATTTAGAAGTAAAATAAATATTCCAATATTTTTAAAATCAGGAAATCACCCTTAATAATAAGGTAAATTTGACAAGAAAGTTTTCTCAGCTTTGAACATTCTTTTTCTCCTTTCCCTTTGCTTTGTAATGTCTCTTTTCAACTATTCCGGGTCTAGATAGTTCAACCTTGCAAGAAGTCATTAAATACTGTTCTATCATCAATCCAGCCTGTTATTACTAATTTCGGCAGAGGCCATCCAAGGAGAGTCACAGAGCACTTTCAAATATAACAGAAATATCCTCTTCCTTGGAAAATGGCCTAGTCATGTGACTCATAATTATTAATGAAAGCATAATAGCACTACCTGAGAGGTGCAAAGAGTTTGGGGATAAAATGGAACAACCGAATGCTGAATTAATATGGAAATCCTTAGTGTACATGCCTGCCAAGAATTTTCATTAAAGTGCTTAAAGAAAAATGATTTTGACAAATTATACATTTATGAGAAAAAATATGCAACCTGCTGCAGTTGGCATTTTGTCCTTCTATTCCTGAAAGAAAGGTAAATTGCCTTTGCTGAGAGTCATTGTGGTTGGATTCCAATTCCTCCAAAAGCATTGTCAATTAGCTGAGTTGCCCACCTGGAAGCATTTGGTGACAGCTGACAGGTATGGCCTTCAGGGAGTCCCTGTCTATTGGACTTAGATCTGTCTGAGTGAAGGGAGACTGTCTCAGAAGAGTATTTTGGCAACTTTAGGTTTTCATTGAAATCTAACTTTAGGTTATCAAGCAGTCTATTGGCAAGGATCTTTCATTTAGCTTGTCATTTGGACAAGCAGGAAAATGCATGTTCACTTTAGAACAGGAATAAGCGCATAATTGAGATGGCCAAAGTGAATGCATTATGGGAGTAAATCCTGCAGGAAGAATTTGATAGGGTATTAGACCCTACATAATAAAAGGATTGTGATATTTTAGTTCTAGAGATAGAAAAAAATCATTCACCTGTCTTGACCTGAATAAATGAATTGGAGAATATAAAGACAACCATCCAGATAATTTTATAGACCCACAAAATTTTATAGAGTTGGAAGGAATCTTAAAGAATTTAAAGGTGCTATGTTTAAAGCATTAGCAGGAAACTCAGCTGAGAACACCCAGTAGTCAAATGACAATGCCGGCGAAAATGCAGAAGCGATGTTGTATTGTGTGGATGAACAAGATTGCCAAGGCAGAGAGAAGAAAACCTTGAGGTTAGAAGAAAGTAAGAGAAGGAGGGATGATATGAAGATACATGATGGTTGAATGGAGTCAATTCATGTCACAAGGTCTTTATTTTCTCAAGTATGTAGGAGGCTAGACTCCCATTTGCTGAAAGGGAAGAAGATGCATGTGGATTTGGGGGCTTCATATGAGTGGGAAACACAGGAAAGATTTATAACCAAAATTGCGAGAGGAGCCAACTAGAGATAAATGATTGCCCAGCAGTCTTGATGGGCCAGCTGATATTAGATAACATGGATTGGTTGTAATAACAGCTGGCATTATTGCATGACTTTTTCTAATGCCTCTCAGCAGTCAATAGTAAGAGAGGAGTGATGTGATGATTGACATTACCCAAGGCTGAAATGGCCATGATGGATATTTTCAGTTTCTGAGTGACCTTTATAACACCAAATAACAAGGACTGGCACCTGTGTAGGATGCACAGGGGGGAAAAAAGATGTCTTTAGTCAAAATTAAGCTGTCTTCATAAGTAGTTCTGACCTTCACATGTCTTCTTTCCTTGACTATTCTTGTCAATTTTATGATCTTATGCAGTAGAATCGCTCTTAAATGATATTATCTGAGGCAACCATTTGGTAGGTTAATTGAAAAACTATCTGCTAAAGTGTGGAATCACAAAAAAATTAAAGTATGCAAACATCAGTTAGCTTTGCCTTAAAATGTTCATTTATTCTCTACTATTTAAAATGTAGAACACAGATCTTTTCTGGGGTGGAAAAGAATCTAAATATATTCAAAAGAGCCTTTATCCTCTCTTTCACATAAACTGCACCTATAATACATCATCTGTAATTTCCATACGCTGGATCTGAGGTCGAAATTCTTTAATTTTCAAAATAAATGCTTCAATGATACCATGAAGGTTAATTTTATGTGTCAACTGGACTAAGCCTCAGGGTGCCCGGAATTGGCTAAACATTGGTCTGGGTGTGTCTGTGAAAATGTTTCTGGATGAAATTAACATTCGAATCCTAGATTGAGTTAAGGACTGAGTTAAGATTGCCCTCTGTGGTGTAGGTGGGACTCATCCAATCAATGAAGATCTGACTAGAACAAAAAGGCTGAGGAAGAGGGAATTCTGTTTGCTTGTCTGTTTGAGCTGGGGTGTTATTCATTTCTGGTCTTTCAGCTCAGACTAAAATATTGGCTCATCCTGGGTATCCAACCTGCTGGCTTTCAGACAGGAACTACACTATTGGGTCCCCTGGGTTTCCAGCTTAATGAATGAAGATCTTGGGACTTTTCATTCTTCATAACTGCATGAGCCAATTCCTTTTAATAGATTCTGTTGGTTCTCTTTCTCTAGAGAACCTTGACTAATACAGATGTCTAATTTGTTAGCAATTATTCTTTATCAACCTGTCTTTCCAAAGCATTTAACTACTCATAAAAACAATTTTCTTTCTTCCCATACTCACATTTCATTAGTGTACATACTCTTTAATTAAATAACGAAACTTCAATAACAACAGAACTGTCATGATTTTGATTTGAGAACAAGTTCATGCTGTGGAAACAGAAGTGTGTGGAAGATCCATTGGAAGGAGACATTTCTGGCTCGAAGTGGGAGGAGAGGGTCTGGTAATGCCTAATTGTGAACAAGCACATTTCCCTCATGTGTGAGCCTCTTGTCTCATGCCTTGTAGTGCATGGGTACACATATGTACACCATAATAGCTGCACATCCCATCAGCTCTGACCCAGAGGTGCTAGAGACAACCAACAGATACTCTCTGCTGGTGAAGATACCACCAAGAGAAGCTATTCCTTCCTGTAAATTTAATATTGTAATTTAAGTGAGATATTGTAATGCAACCTAATATGTTCCTCAAAATATTAACACTAGATCAACAACCTGGGTATTAGATCCTCCACTTCACCTTGGAAAACCTTCTATTGGTGTAAATTAAGACTGAGGAGCCAAGGCTTTGTGGTTTTAGTAAAGAAAGTATCTGGTATTATAATCTACCGCTACAGACCCATAATCTCCCACACCTGCTTGATGCTATCCCAATCTTTTTCTCCTCCGGGTTTCATTTATTCATGCCAACTTATAGGACCCCAAATTTTCTTCCCCCACACTCAAAGTCTTCAGACACATATACTTTGTTAATAGAAAAACAAAACTCTGTAAAATATTTTAAGGAAGGTTTATTCTGAGTCAATGCGAGTGACTATGGCCCAGGGAAACAGTCTCAGGAAGTCCTGAGAAAGTGTGGTTGGGTTACAGTTTACTTGGCAATTGATTAAAAGAGTTAAATTTTATTGAAAAACTTGGAGTCAGTAGAAAGAAATGCTTAAGTTAAAAGAAAGCATCATGTCACTGTGGGCAGATGATTTCTCTTAAATCTTTCTTTTGGAAATGAATGTTGGCTTAAGCTAGTTGAGAAAAGTTCAGCCATGACTGGTGGCCTTGACTGTTATGGCCTTTGTGTCACTTAGGAAACTGTAGCAATGAAAGCACAATAGTATTTGCTCTGTGTTGCAAAGCATTCTGGGAACTCGTGTTACCAATTCATCAGAAGGAGGCTGAGCCGTATTTTGAAAAGGCTATTCCTTCAGCTTGAATCTCTAAATAAAGGAACGGAGCTATAATACCCTTATGGGCAACATTAACATAAGTGGAAAATATTATAAACTGTTGCCCAAAATAGTTTAGAAAGCAGATAATATAATTAACTTGTGGCTTTAGGTGAAGATGTGGGTAGACAGAATGTTTGTATCATAAATTGGTCACTATTCATTGTATTTGACAAGATACTTGTTGAAAGAGATGAGCTCAGAAAGGAATTAACTTGTTTGCAAGATGCAAAACAAAAATGGAATGAAGAGATTCCAGAAATTCTGGGACTTGTAGTGTTAAAACCCAAAAACGATAAAACTGAGAAAATCTTTGAGTTACAAAGACATTAAAACCCAGACTACTGGTAAAAGCCAAGTCAAGGGTGTAATAGCCATGCCTTTTGTTGAAATCACTGAATCAATTCAGCTGGTGTCCAGGAAATCTTTTTTCAAATGGAAAATATGACTCAGAGTAAAGATGTCCATGACTTTACCACAGAAGACTGTTGGGCTAAAATTATTAGCAATAGAGAGAATCATATCTGGAAAAGAACTGGGGGTGTGGCTACTGGCATCTGGTACTGATTGGTATTAAACAGATAAAGAACCATTCTTCCAGGAGCAAGAAACACGCTGAAATAGCTGCACAGCCTTCAAGGAGGGCAGATTTCCAATGTGTTTTTTAAAGTAGCCAAGGACAAAAAGGAAAGCACTGGATCTCCCACAGTGTAGAGCCAAGGTCATTGAGAACAATGGCCTGGGGGAGCTACTTCTAGGAACAGAAAAAGAGCATATGAAAAAACATTCTCTACCTCTAGGATAGGGAGCTCTTGCAACAACTTCCCTCTGTCATTTCAGAGTTCTTATGGGCCAATGACTGCTGTATGCTTCTCATTTGTCTTTTTTACACACAGGAGAATTTATTGCCAATGTATATTGAGTGTACAGTGGTGTGCTGGTACATGTGTAAAAACACACTGCACATTTGCCATGTGTAATGTGGTTAAAACAAAAGCCCTGATTTGTAGCATTTGCCCATTTTTGTGGTATAAATACTCCAAGTATGGCCAACTGTAGCTAATAATGTGACATTTGCAAAATTCCTGAAAATTTAGCAATTGACTCTCTCAGGTAGGTATATACCAGCTCCCCACACCACTGGTGTGTGTGTGTGTGTGTGTGTGTGTGTGTGTGTGTGAAGCACTTATTCTATTTTATTTTAATTAATTAATCAATTAACTGTTCATAGCTCTCTACAACCCCAGGAGCCACACACAGATCTGATGAGAAGCTATCACAAAATGTTAGACTTTCAGTCTGATCTCATGTTAAATAAAACCTTTGGGTTGACTTCAGTAAAGGAAGAAGCAAATATTTCTTATCCAAATTATAGACTTCAGTAAAGTCTGCTATTATCCAAAAGTATGTGCTGTGTCTCTCTGGCCCCTCTGTATGGACGTACCCATCTCCACCCTACTGATGTCAGGCTTGCTAAGGTGACTTGCTTTGGCCAATGAACTCTGAGAGGAAGGGACATGAGCTTCTGAGCAGAAGCTTTGAGAACTCCCATGTGGTCGTCACAGCCTCTGCCGTGAGACCAGCTAAGTCCCTCAGATAGCTGCTTTTTCAGGTTGGATCCTGGAAAGAACAGGACAGGGAGGAGAGCCACACCAGACCTGCAGCCCACAAGTAATAAATGTACCTTTGAAATTGTAACTCACCAAAGTCTTCGTTTGTTTTTGGTTTTTCTTACTAATCACAGCATAGGTGCTATGCTATCAGCCTGACTGGTATAGTTACTTAATAGCATTGCTAGGAAAATCACTTCCTCTCCTAGCTGCTTCTATAGAAAAAGGAACAATGATACCTACCTCATAAGAGTTTTTGTGATTGAAAAAGTGAATATTTGAAAATGTCTGACACAGCGTAGCACGTTGTAGGCACTGACTGGTACTTGTTGTAGAGGATGATAATGTTGTGTCATTGGAATTTTATGCTGTGAAATGTTGTGGCGTGGCTAGACATGCCATGAGAAGCATTAATCTTCAGGAAAACCCCCAGAGAGCTTTGTGTTTGATGAAATAATTGTACCAAAACGCTTCCATTGATAATAAACATTTTATCAATATGAAATCTTGACAGAGTCAAAAGACCTGTGCAGGAGCCCAATAGTATCAGTTAAAATCCATGTAACCTTGGATGAGCGGTTTGACCTTCTTGAGCTTCTGTTGTCTCTTCTGTTAAAAGAACATAATATTATAATATCTGCCCTACCTGACTCAAGGGATCATTGTCAAAGTAAATGAAATTTTATCTGAAAGCACTCTATAAACTGTCAAAACCTTATGAATACTTTATCACTTATTATCTACTTAGTATTCCCTATTTATGTCCCAAGTTTCTTAAAAATACCTTTACATTTCCTGTTTTGCTAAAAAAAAAAAAAAAGACTGCCAGTGTTTTGCTGATATATCAGTTTATGTGAAGAAAAATACAATTTGACTTCTGTTAGCTGAAACTGTTACTCTGATTCCCCTTCATCAGAATAGCCTATAGGGATACACTCGACCAGATTATCCCCAGCAAGTTGGAGTATGGATATCTTCACAGTGAGGAGATGAGGCCAGCTTCCTTTGTGCACCTCGTGTGATTCAGTTGTTTTTGTAACAAAACTGCGGACCTAGAAGTAGTCAAGCAACCTCTTCTGATGCTTAAGCCTCTAAGGGGTGTAAGTGGTATAAGTAAATTTTAGGAACGATATCTCAATCTCAGGGTAAACATTTAGGGAATTGTACCCTCACTGCTTCCCTGCATCACCTGGAGGAGCGGATCATTTCCACTTTAATGAATGGGGAAAACAAGTTTTTCAACTCATGTAAACTCCGGTGGATTCCTTTGAAAGTTTATCACCACATACTACAAAATTCATAGCAAAAAATAAGAGAGTTATTTTGTGTCACATTATGAACTAAAAATATATTTTTTACATTGGATGCCAATTTATTTCTCATTTTTAATGAGTATGCACTTTCATTATCAGACTTTTTGTTATTCTATACATTTTAAGAAACTGTCTTCTGTACATTTTAAGAATTTTTTTGCTATTCTATACACCTTAAGGAGTTTTTAAGAAGAAAAAATAGAAAAAAAAAGAAATTATTTTTATCTTTGTATAAAATAAATCTGGAGTCAGACTGACTTAAGTTTCAATCTTGCCCTTGCCACTTGCTACCAGTGATCTTGTGCGAGTTACTTCACCTCTCTGAACTTCAGTTTCTTCATCTGTAAAATAAGGAACAATAATAGGATCTCTCCTACAGTTGCATGAGACAACACAGTTAAAATATTTAGTGCATTCCTGGGCTCATAGTTTGTGTTCAATGCAAATTCCATATATACTTTAACAAGTTTTTGCTTATGCCAATTTAAGGGAAGTATTTCTTTTAGACTTCAGTCGCTTATTTGTTTTACTTGCTCTTTCTTCAAAATATCCACTGCTTTTTTTTCCTGCTTATTATTACTGGTATTCACAACCACTAACGGGCCTAAAAAATATTATTTAAACAGGCAACATTCTGAACTGGGTCTTTCCTATTCTTAATTGTGTGACACAGTACATGAACACACGCTATTCTCCTACTCCAACAGAACCTAGAGAGAATGCATTAGAAAAATTTTCTTTCATTTTTGCAAATTGCTGCTCTGTGTTTATGTCTTCATTTTATAGGTTGATTCATCTTTATTGTTAATTAAACCCTTAAATTACCATCCAAATTGGAATTAAAGTAAAATGTCAAAGGCATTTACATTTCAAAACTAAATATTCCACATGTACAATTAATCTCAGAACATTACAAATAAAGGAAAATCACATTAGTGTTAAAGTCCTAGATCCAGCAAGAAAAGCAGCTGGTGAAATAAGCTATTTAGTGGTCTCAAGCATTAGCCAGGGCAGGAGGCAAAAAGTTCTACCTGTGGGGAGGCTGCAGGGGGTCCTCTATTGAGTGAATGGGATGTGAGAAAATAAATTAGGTGGAAGCAAATAACGAAAATGAAGCATTCCTCCCCACCTCATTTTCAGGCCGATTATAAATTGTCTTTAATCATAATCTCCAGTATTAGAAATTTCATCAGTTTATTTTTATCATGTGCTAGCATAGTCTTGCTCCTTCCTGGGAATAAATGAGCTGTTTTAGCCCAAGCCTTTTCATTTTGCAAAATTACCATTCCTTTTGCATCTCTCCTGCTGCTCCATATCACTACAGAATATTTGTTAAGCACAGGAAAAATTCATGTTTTCCCCCTGCTTGTCAGGTATAATATGGAAGAAGGACTAATGAAAAACATTTTTCATGCTTATTCAACAGAGACCGTTAAAATGAAATGAATGAAACGCTTTTTGCTCAAACTGAAACCTGCCCAAATGTTTCTGTAGAGACACTTTCTTTTCCCAGCTAAATAATCTGACCTCCCATTTGTTTAGATAACAATTTCTCAAATTTCCCCGGGAGCAGGTTATTCGGGGTGGTAAGCTCAACATGTTGACGAGGTCTTCGCAACAGCATTAACCATCTGGACTGTGAAAGAATGGGTCCAATTTGAGGTAAGGAGCACAAACTCTATTATGCAATCTGTCACCTCATATCACAGCCCAAACTGTCTCTGAATTGGCTCTTCGATAAAGGGCAGATGGGGCTCAGAGTTGTAAGATGGGGCCTGAGATCTCCTGCTTCTTCTCTCAGTGCTGTTCAGTTCATCCCTATTTCATCAGAGAACAGTCCTCTCTGGAAGGACTCTTTGCTCAAATCCATATCTGAATTCCCGGAATCAGAATCCCGATCCAGGCTGAGGGCTGCAGACAGGGCTTAGCACAAAGGGACCGGGAAAAGTGGAGATGTGGGAAACTGGCCCAGAGGCTACCGAGCTTGCCCTTCAGGAAAACTGGAACCACATCCTTCAAGGTCAAGTGGGAATAAGATAGAGTCCTGGCAGAGGAGGTGGGTGCTAAGGGGAAACTGGGCACAGCTAATGGGTTTGGAACCAAGGGTGTAAGAGCAAGTGAATTTAGACTGGGGAGGAGGAAGTAGACTCTGCAGGGATTCACCAATCTCAGGAGCATCTGTGGGAAAGGAGACAATTAAAATAACCAAGAATATTAGTGGTAAGATCATGACCAATAAAAATGAGACTTCTTAAAACTCAACTTTCTGCCTATTCCTCACTTGCCTTTGTACCTACCCAGTTGACCTTTGCTGGAGAAAGAACATTTAACAATGCTGATTGGCCTAACTTTAACTTCATGACCACTAACAAAAAGTGTCCCTTAGAGCAGTTTGGAAGTCATGTTCCATCCCTCGTCCATTCACTCTTCTACAATCTAGAGGACAAGATTACCTCTCTGTCCTCAAACCTCCTTCATTCTAATTCTAGCTGGTGACTTAGATTCCTATTTCGCTGGGAAAACAGAAGCTATCAGAAGGATGTCCCACAGGTTGCCACCTTCCCACCTACTTGCATTTGTGCCCAGACACTTTGACTTTTCTCCATTTCATCTCCACCATTCCACAAAATGGCTCCTGTCAAAGGTCAGTGATGACCTTCATGGTGCTAAATCCAATGGCCAATTATTAGTCTTCATCTGACTTTGTCTATTAGCAGGATTTGACAATGTTGGTCACTCTCTCCTTTCAACATCATTTACACTTGCTTTCTGCAACACTGCACACTGCTGGTTTTTCTCCTGATTTATAGCTGCTCTTTCTCAAGAGGCTTTGCTTGTCCTACTCATTTACCAAAATTATAAACATTGAAGTTCCCCACAGCTTGGTGCTTGGACCTTTTCTTTTCCTTACACATGCTTAGGTATCTTTCTTGTGTCACATGGCTATAAATACTGTCACTATGTTGATCATACCTGAATTTATCTCTCTCCTGAACTCCAGATTCATATACTCAACTGTCTACTCAACGTCTCAATTTCAGTGTCCTGTGAAAATTTTAGATTCAGTGCTTCAAAACCAAACTCCTGCTATCCTTTTCAAAGTGTTACTTCTAAAGTCTTCTCTACTCAGTAAATGGCAAACTCCATCATTCTATCTTATCTCATCTCTAAAATCCCTCATTCACGTCATCAGCAAATCCTATTGCTCCTATCTTTGAAATATATCCAGAATCTAAATTTTACTACCAACAGGGTTCAAGCAATTGTCATTTCTTTTCCTGGCTAATTGTAGTATTCTCTCACCTGGCCTTGCTGCTTCTACATTTGTCCCCAGTAGTAGACATTACCAGTGCTCCCTGAAATCTTGGTTTCCTTTCCTCCTGGAAGGACAGTATTTTCTAGGGATTCTGACTAGTTCTTGGCAATGGAGTGTGAGTAGAAGCAAAAGGCCTCTGTAGACCTTCCAGTTCACTTTCCCCTTATCAGTGAATATGTCAGCTGGGTATTGAAATAGAAGAGCCACAGATCGAAGCTGGCTGGATTGCTGAATCACCATGCAGTAGACAAATGCCTGGGGCATCACTGGATTTCCATCATATTTAGAAAGAATGTAAGTCCAATCATGTCTTCCTATCTCAATGCAGAGTAAAAACCAAAGTCCTTAGAGTGGTGTCCAGGCCCTATACAATTGTTACCATGACCTCTCTGCCCTCATCTCCTATTATTCTCCCCTTAGCTCACTCTACTCCTGGCATACCTGCCTCTGGGCTAATCTTAGGACACCATGCACATTTCTGCCTCAGAGCCCTTGCCCTCTTCCTTTGCCTGCGGTATTCCCAAGATATCTGTATGGCTTGCTTTCTTATCTTTCTTAGGTCTTTTCAAAAATGATACCATCTCAGAATGGCCACCAACCTATTTAAAATAGCAACAGTTTACCTACTCTTGGAACCCGCCAGGTCTTTTTGTGCCTTAGTTTCCTCTTCAGTACATATCACTGTCTGTCATGTATTTTACTTGCTTGTTTATTTATTGTCTGTCTTCCGCAATTAGAATGAATGCTTTATCACAGCAAGGATATTTCTCTCTCTCTCTCTCTCTCTCTTTTAAACTGAGCTATCATCAGTGCCTAAAACAGTGCCTGGTACTTAGTGGGAAAAAAATAAATGTTTGTGGAATGAATAAATGAATTGATAAAACCACTTTTCTCCAACTGCAAACTCTGAAGATGGCAAATGCTTATTAACATGCTAAGAATGGAATGTGTACAACATAACCTCAGAAATGCACACCCTAGACTACTCATAATGCAAAAGTAATACACAAAGAGTTACCATTGGGGATCAGACCCCACACATAGCTTAGATAGATCCAAACCAAACAGTGCAAAATATAAATCCTTAACTATTTACAATTAAAATAAACAGCAGTAGGCAAAGACTTAATTTTTTTTCTATAATTGAGTCTATTCATTCTTATAAAATACCTACAATGAAATCTGGAAAGGATATTACACAGCCCATTAGTATATAATAATCAATGCATAAAATATATTGCACAATAAATAGAGTAGGGAATGCAGTGGAAATTATGTCTGTGGTGTGTGTATGTGTGTGTGTAAGGGGATGGTCAATAAGTGATTATGAATGTCCACTTAATGTTAAAGCTGTCACCCACTCCCAGTTATTTGCTATTTACACAAAGAGCTATTTTCCACATTTGCAGTTTAATTAGAAAAGTTCAAGACTTTAATGTGAAAAATGATCAAAATAAAGTTCTTAGAAATACATAATGCCAAAAGTACAAAGTTTTGTTAAATAAAGACCTTTCTTATATATGTGTGTATGTATATGTAGCCATTTTTTAAAAAAATTATTTAACGAAGTTAGAACAATCTGCTAAAGGGTTGCAGTGGGATATAACAGGCTACTTGTTATAGAAGTGACCATTGGGAGAGGCTGCTTGAACATTTTTCTTGGGTTGCATGGAAAATCAGACGAGATAGTACCAGGGTCTTCTGCATAGGACATGAGACTAGATTTTTGCCGCCTACTAGCCCAAAATCTACTTCTCGCCAGCATTGTCTTTATATTCAGAGACCAATTTTCAGTTGGATTTTTCAGTTTATAAGGATTTAAAAAATGGTGTATGCCCCTGGGACTTTGTAAGTACAAGCTATTGGCCAGCCAAAAAAGACACTGCCTGTTTTTTAGAGAGCCGCCAAAGGGAGTATGGCCATCTTGACACCTTGATTTGGGCCCAGCAAAACATATTTTGAGTATCTAACTTCCAGAACTATAAAAATAAATGTACAATATGTGGCTTTAAGTCACCAAGTTGTGGTTATTTGTTGTAGCCACCATAAGAAACTAATTGGTAGAAAGCCTTATTAAATGGTAAACCAAATATTGTGGCTGTTTGGATATTTATGACACGGACTATACATAGTTAGGGACATTCCTTACCACTTCAATACATTTCTAGTTCCTCTCACATCGATTCAGGTGCTCTTACTTATTTGTCTTTAAGAGAAGGCAATAGCTTTTCTTTTTGTATTTTGTAGCACACAGTCTAAAAAAAAAAGTTCTTACAGATCAAATACCCAGCCCTTAGAAAGTGGTAGATTGTATGAACAATAACCATTATCCATCTCCTGGAAGCTGGAAGAGCCAAGTGACAGGAAATCTCATGTGTCCCTTCCATGCGGAGTTTTAGGGCACAAGGGGTGCTTCCCTTCCTCTCTTACTTCCCCAGCACCTATCAGCAGTGGCCCCGAGTGAGGATGCCAGTGAGGTGCAAGGACCAGCTGACCACCACGGACATGCAGTGTGAATGGGAAACACAAACAACAACAAACACTTTGGTGTTCTACACATAGGAGATTTGGGGACTCTGTTTGGGGATAGTGCACAATTTATACTATCTCAACTGATTTGCAGAAGTAGCCTTTCTTGTCCCCAGATCACTTCTCCAGTTGTTAATTCTAGAATCTTCTCAATCTTTTTCCAGTTGAAAAAAAGCCCCGTCAATTTTTCTTCCACGATATTTCTCAAAATATTCTTTCCTAGCCATGACCACTGTAAGTTGTGTTCAGCAACTTCTTGTTTTGCTCTTGAACCACTATGGTTACTCTTCCTTGGTGACCCCACACTCAGACCCTTCTCTGTACAGTCTCCTCCATCAACGGCTGTCAGATCACTCTTCAGAAAATGCTGCCTGGATCACACAAGTCCCTGAGCGAAATCCACAGTGGCTCCCACCGCTTCTGAGAAATTAACAGGCCAGGAAATCAAACTGTAAGCAAAATAAATTCCTAGACTGCTGCATTTCCTTTATTGGGGAGTAAAGTGCTGCATTCTAGTATTACGCTTCTTTCTAGGATATAATAGCCATGAGAGAAGGAGGATTAAATACCCCATCCTCACTCCTCTACCATGTAGCTGGGGCTTTCTGTTCCAATTTTGTCATTCTTTGCACCCTATTATTTCCTCTGCTCATCAGTCAGCCAAGTCTCCTCTCTTTCAATGAACTATGTCACATACCTTTAGCTTTTACTTCTGTCTTCAGAATAATACTATCTTGTTGTGTTTAATCCTAATAATTGAACATCACCTAGCACTGTAATGCTTTAAATTTCATTTGAAATATAAGTAAACAGTTAATGTTTTCTTTGTTGTTGCTGTTATTGTTTTTTTGCCTGGGTGAGAAAGGAAAGAGAGCCGGTCTGCAGATCAGACCCTTTCTGGACTTGGAGAAATTCATTAGCCCTATGTGTGGATGGCCTTCTCATTTCATGTAATCACAGTGCATATAGATATGATTGATCAGAGCTGCCATGAATTATCACTATGCTTAATTTATTCTAAATCTAGTTCTCTATTTATGTATCCAAATGACAAATACTAAACACAGGGAAGAAAAAAAAATCTGTGTTCATAAACTGAAATGTGATTTGTTATATACCTTGTGAAATTTGGCAGCCTTTAGATAAAGTATCTATTTTTGATTGAACAAAGGGCTTAATTATTATAGCCAATACCATTTTAGCATTATCTTTCCTTTGAAATATTGCAGCTAAATTTTTCAGTCCAAGCAATTACTTATATGAAAAAAAAAAGAATGGCTACCTTTGAGGTTTGCATTAAAGATGATAAAAATTAGCCATCTAAAACCATTTCAATTTTATGAAAAATAAAACCAAGTGCAGTGTTTCAGCTTGAAAGCTCAGATGATCTTTAGGGGAAATTAGTGATGTTGCTAATAGTGGTTCCAATTTATAAGACACTAGAAAAAGGCAATCAAAGAGGCAGAAACAAGATAAATAATCCTTAAAATGAAACAATTAAATAAAGATCACTTGTGACAAAATCACAAGATAACGTTCCCAGACTTGGAATGGCAATGTCTTTCTTTTTGTTAATTAGGAACAATCTACATTTTACGATATGTAATCATTTACCAGGCAATGGTGTGTTTTCTGTTGATATAAATGAATACATCCCTTCCACAGGGAAGGTGGCTAAGGTGATAATTTCTCATTTCTCTAGGTATAACTTTGATAATCTCCAGGCTCTCCATCATTTGCTTTTTCAAAATTAAACCACATATATAAACCATGTGCGTCCAAGCTCAAGCTAGTGCAATATATTTTTTTCATTTGGTACAGATATTAAAATACCTGTTTATTTACACACATAGCAGAGTATAAATATGAAATGAAAAAATATCACATAGAGTTCTCTCAGTGCAGTTATATTCCCCTTCGTAACACTCATGCCTGTATTCTAAACCTTATGAAATGAATATTATATATTGTGAATTTAACAGATGTTGAATGTGTTGCTGTTACCTCATTTACATATACATATTAGAATGTTTCACTTTGTTGTGCACTAGCTTGATCTCTTAATTTTGATGATCTCAAACTGTTTTTATTAGGCTTACAAGAAAAAATAGTCAATTATTTCATAAAGAAATTCATCCACATAATGTGCATCTATTCATACATAGAATATATTTTAAATGTATATATTACTTTAGTCTCTGTCCCATTATAGAAAGTCAGAATAATGTTAGCACTTTCTTGATTCATATTGCTTTAAAATTCATGCAAATGGGCATAAATACTGGTTTTGCACTTTTGTTTAGCATTTTCATGCATATTTATTTCCACGTAAGTAAATATTTCTCGCTTTCAAATTCCTTTTCTTCTTTCTGAGAAATTAACAGGCCAGGAAATCAAACTGTAAGCAAAATAAATTCCTAGACTGCTGCATTTCCTTTATTGGGGAGTAAAGTGCTGCATTCTAGTATTACACTTCTTTCTAGGATATAATAGCCATGAGAGAAACAATAAGGGCTTCCTTTGCAATGCTTGACTTGGGATGGTCTTCAGTTTGTTCTTAGGGTGCCAGCTCTCCTGGAACCCTCCCCCAGCCCAGCACCAGCGCCCGGTCCCTGGCTGTTTCCCTTATAAGGAGGAGTCTTGATGAGTCACATGTTTGCTTCTTCAATTCCTAGTCCTCAGTCACAGCCCCCAGGTGTTTCTGTTCTGCAGTGACCCCCAAATCTTGCAGGTTGAAGGAAAATTTCTAAGTGTCAAAGCTCTTTCAAATACCCTTTGATTGTCTGGCCTTTTCAAAACTCCAGAAGGTACTCTTTCACTTTCTGACTCTGTTTAAAAGAACATACACTAAATACCCACCAAGAAACAGGCTGGAATGAGGCAAGAGTGAATTGTGGGAGTCTCTCCTGTATTGTCGTCTTTGCCTTCTCAGTAATATGCAGGCTGTGATTAAGATGTCTGGACAGATATTTTCTTCCTAAGAGGCTGCTTCCTGTCCTCTAGGTAAGATATCTGTTTCCCTCTTCTAAGGGGTTCTTTCCGCCATCTTTGTTATCTTGAAAGTCTAGATTCCAGGTCTCCACTATTTCTGCTAGAGAGACAAAATGTTCCCTTGTCCATAGGGTTGCTGGGAAAACTGTGCTATACTCACACTTAAGTTACACCCACAGTCACCTCCTACCCTTCACTTCTGAGACTCTTTAGTCACATGTCTTTTAGGTTGCTAAATTATTTTATTTTATTATTTACTATGAAAACTGAGGGACCGGGACACAAAAGGACAACTGCCATCTTGCTTCTTCTCTAGGGCTGCCATTTTCAACATTCTCTCCCAGAAGATGAGCATCTGTTTCCCAGGGAAAACTAAGAAAAACTGCCAAAAAGGTCTCCACCCACTCAAGCCCCGTACTGCCCCACCAAAAGCCCTTAAAAACCAGCAGCCCGTAAGACCCAGGGCTTCTGCCCTCTTGGTCAGAGGCCCGTCTCAGTTTTCCTTATTAAAACCTGTCTTTGCCCTCCCAAAGCTGTCTCTTGCCTGTGTTCTTTTCTCCCTTTACCTGACAAGAACCACTGAGTTACCTCTATGAGGAAAGCACTCTTCCAGAGTGCCTTGAAGAGCTCTAAAGAAGATAGTAACCTAAAGGGGAGGGAAGATATAAGCAGATAAATATAAAAAACAAAATTAGCACAGGCTGCCTTATGTATCAAAGGCCTGATATAGACAATTTAGTGTAACTGCTGCTTAGAGGAAAGAGGGGCCAACAAGGGCAGGAGTGATCTTTGATGAGTTCTTAGAAAAGCTTGTACTTAACTGAGCTTTTTCTTTTAATTTTTATTTATTATTTATTTATTTATTTTTAGAGATAGAGTCTCAACTGTCGTCCAGGCTGGAGTGCAGTGGAATGATCATAGCTCATTGGAACCTCAAACCCCTGGGCTCAAGTAATCCTCCTGCCTCAGCCTCCCGAGTAGCTGGGACAACAGATGTGTGTCTCCATGACCAGCTAAGTTTTTAAAATTCTTTTTGTCAAGATAAGGTCTTGGCCGGGCGCAGTGGCTCACGCCTGTAATCCTAGCACTCTGGGAGGCTGAGGCGGGCGGATCGCTTGAGGTCAGGAGTTCTAGACCAGCCTGAGCAAGAGCGAGACCCCGTCTCTACTAAAAATAGAAAGAAATTATCTGGCCAACTGAAAATATATATAGAAAAAATTAGCCGGGCATGGTGGCGCATGCCTGTAGTCCCAGCTACTTGGGAGGCTGAGGCAGTAGGATCGCTCAAGCCCAGGAGTTTGAGGTTGCTGTGAGCTAGGCTGATGCCACAGCACTCACTCTAGCCTGGGCAACAAAGCGAGACTCTGTCTCAAAAAAAAAAAAAAAAAAAAAGATAAGGTCTTGCTTTGTGGCCCAGGCTGGTCTCGAACTCCTGGCCTCAAGCAATCCTCCCATCTTGCCCTCCCTTAGTGTTGGGATGACAGGCGTGAGCCACTGTTCCTGGCCTTAACTGAACTTTGAAGGATAGCTCTTAATTAGGTTTAGTGAAGGTGGAATACTGTTTTAGGTCATGGAGATTTTGAGAGAAAATGTGGTGAAGTGGGAATGCTTATGTTTGGGGAACAGAATAACATGAATGCTGGAAGGGAGGATTTGTTTAGTAGGAAATAACACTGAAAATATACATGGAGGACAGATCATAGAAGGCCCCATATTTCAAGGATTTAGACTCTTAGATGAAATCTGTGTTCCAGTCAAACTATGTTGCAGTTTCATGAGATCTTAACAATGATCTTCACAAAATTGTT
>CM052440.1:57805897-57818233 GCA_028533085.1 Varecia variegata
TGTCAAATTTAAAAAGCAAAATCCCTTGATTTTGCTTTTTAAATTTGACATAAATAAAACATTGCAATAAAACATTATATGCATTATTTCATGTCATTATTAGTTAGGGTTTCCCAGGGAAACACAACCAATAGATTTATATACATAAAGAGATTTATTTGTATATTTAAATTTGGTTATATATGAATATATATTTTGTGTATATGTATTTGTGTATATATATATAGATTTATTATAAGGTATTGGCTCATATGATTATAGAGGCTTGGAATTTTCATGATCTGCCATCTGCAGGCTGGAAACCCAGAAAAGCTAGTCTCCTAGGTACACTTTGAAGACCTGAGACATGGAGGGCTGATGGTGTAGATTCCAGATCAAGTCTGAAGGCCTAAGAACCAGGAGTATCGAATGCAGGAAGAGGCTGATGTTCCAGCTCAGGCAGTCAGGCAGAGAATGAATCCAACCTTTCTCCACCTTTTTGTTCTATTCAGGTCCTCAATGGATTAGATGATGCCCACCCACACTGGGGTTTTTAATAAAGAGAAATTTGCATAACAGTAGGTGAGTGGTTGAATAAATTATATGAGACAGTATATTAGTTTGTATTAGTTTGAGAAAATAAATTTCTGTGGTTAAGCCATAGACTGGGTGGATTAATGACAAAAATTTATTTTCTCACTGTTCTGGAGGCCAGAAGTCCAAGATCAAGTTGTGGGCAGGTTTGATTTCTTCTGAAGCCTCGCTCCTTTGCTTTCAGATGGCTGCCTTTTTGCTGACTCTTCACACGGTCTTCCCTCTGTGTGCACTTGTCCCTGGTGTCTATTTGTGTGTCCAAATTTCCTTATCTTATGTGAACACAAATCAGAGATGGCCTTAGGACTCACCCTAATGGCCTCAGTGTAACTTAATCATCTCTTTACAAATAGAGTAGCATTCTGTATTCTATCTCCAAATACAGTATCATTCTGTATTCTATCTCCAAATACAGTAGCATTCTGTATTCTATCTCCAAATACAGTAGCATTCTGTATTCTATCTCCAAATACAGTAGCATTCTGAGATACTGGGGGTTAGGGCTTCAACATATAGATTTTGAGGGGACACGATTCAGCTCATAACACACAACATTAATGACCATGTTGTGAAGAATTCTTTAGAGCATGGGGAAAGGGTGATGGTATAATATGAAGTGGAAAAAAGTACAAGTTAAAAATCTTTTATATAGTACAATCTCAAATTTATGTAAAATAATATATATTGAAACAAGCTTCCGTTCAGGATGGCATCTGTGACTCAGTCTCTCTCAGTATTCGGAAATTAAAAATTTACACTAATTGCAAGACCTATGGAGCTGAAATCAATTGGCACCTGATAGTGACACCTGCATTGTCATTCAAGGAGAGTAAATTTGCTATCCTAAATGATGAACAAGGTGTTATTATAAAATTAGCATGAAATTTATATGCATCATAAGTATACTGAAAGGAAATTCATCAATTTATTAATGTTAGCTATTTCTGATGGTGGGTCTATTGTATGATTTTTGTTTTCTTTACAGTTTTTCTGTATTTTCCAAACTTTATAATGAATTAACATTATCATTATAATCACAAAAAACCCACAAATGTTATTTTTTAAATGAATCATAATCCTATATGGTTCAGAAACGGCAGATGCAATGCATGACTGATAAACAATTTATCAATTTAACAATTCAATTTAAGTACTTGATGCGCATCTACATGAGCTTGGCAATGGGCCATTTTTCTAGATATTGGGAATAGAGAGATTTTCAAAGAAGTATCCCTATTCTTCCACATCTCACCATTTAATGGAAAAGACTAATGCATAAATTAAAAAAAATTTTATGTATGTGGACACAGGGACAAAGAGATAGGAACAATTGATCCTGCCTTGGAGGGTCATAAAAAGCTATAGAGAAGTAGCAGCACTTGAATTTACCCTTGGAGAATGGGAGGTGGGGCTCTAGATGAAATGAGTCGGGGTAGAAGTGATATATATTCCTAGCAGAGACAACCCCACCAGCAAAGACACAACCTGGTGCTACTTCACAATTTGGTACCAAGAGTGGAGGGTTGTAGTCGGCAGGAGATAAGCAAGAAAGACAGGTTGAGGATTCGATAAGAACAGCTGAATTCCATTCCAAGGAGTTGTATGTCATCCCATTGGCATTACACCGTAAGTAGGCAGGTTTGCAGAATATTGCAATGGTGCACTTGTGACGTAATGAAGGCCGAGCCTGAGGTAGTGGTAGTAGAATGAAAAGAAGGGAACAGACGCCGCATGGTTTCCAAGGTAAAACTAGAAGTTTATCCATGGGATGAGAGGGGTGATAGTGGAGGAATGAAGGATGCTACTTAAATCCTTGTCTGGGAAACTGGGTGAGCAGTCATACAGTAAGCCAAAATGCAAAGGCAGGAAAGAAGCAGAGATTTGGGTTCTGTGTGAGACTATGAGCTTAAGGCTCTAAAAGCCCTGACTCTGGCCCATGGTGCACCCTCCTTACCGATCTATTGACCTTGACCCCGCAGGTTAGTCCAGGGGTAGGCTGACTGCGTGAGTAACACGTGGAGCCAGACACACCATAGAGTGAGACCCACAGCTGGCCTTTCTACTTCCCCACTGAGCATTTTTCAGGTGTTTTCACCAATCATTTGCACAGTCAGTTTTGTATCACAGCGCCCTGCAACTTTCCTAAAAAGCAAGAAAATATGTTCAGTATTATAGAGAGAAACAAAAAATCAACAACTAATAATAAACACACACACATGGATAAAATCACTGCAAAAAGCTAAGAAAAACCTTTTGCCTAAATTTGGCATAATCTAATCCAATCAAAACAAACAAGAAACAACTGGCCCTGAATGCTGACCCTGACATTCAGGGCCGGAAACACTTCATAAGAATTACAGATAAATGGCCTAAGATTGAATTTCTTGAGGCCAGACAAACACATTTTGCTGAATGTGAGTGAGAAGTGATCAGTTAGAAAGTTAGGCAGTCATATTGTGGCCTCCCATAAGTACGAACACACACAAAAGCAACTGCAAAAAACCTGCACAAAATATCTCACAGTTTCTACTCATCGTTCGATGACCACTCTACATTGCACGAAGCTCTTTCACAAGCCATGATCTCATTGAATCCTTGCAGACCTGTGGGAGCTAAGTGTTGTTAATGGACTCATTTCATAGACAGTGGACTGAAGCTCAAAGGTTAAGCTTGTTCACGATCTCACATACACACTTGGCTACAAGGTCCCTCGTAAGTAGAGACAGCAAACCCCTGTGGGAGCAGGGACGATGAGTTTTATCCTAACACCTGAGCACCCGGTACAGTATCTGGCACACAACAGGCATGAGAAATGAATGGCTGAAAAATGAATCAACGAAAAAAGAACTTCCCCCAAATATGCACGTATTTTTACCACACGATGTTATTTCTTAAAAGAGAATGTAATAGTTTTAGTCAGAATGTTAACTTTGGACATCTTATCTTGCTTAAGGGAAAAAAATAAAGGAATTTTTTCGTCTGTAGACGCCTTCACATTATCCTACGAAGGTCCGATTTTCCCTTTCCACATCACTCAGTGCTTTTTGGTTTTATATTAGCTTTGTGCTGAAAATTGAAATTGTAATATTAGAACTCAGTCGGGGAGCACACTAATTTAATTAAATATTAAAAGCCAGCTGGTTTTATGTTATGTGGGCAAATTAAAGAATTAATGATTTGGTACACTTTCTTGTTCCTGTCAAGCTATGAGAACATGAAGAATAGCTCATTCATAGCCAGTTACAAAAGGTGAGATTGAAAAATTAGGTCTGCTTTATGGAAATGTTTCCATCTAGAGTCTTTTGAGAATAGGGAACTTACTTATTTATAGAATGCCTCAGAAGGCACCAGCTCCTGGGCCAATGTGACAGAACCTGAGAAATCTTTTTATTAGACATCTGGAGTAAAGCCTCCCCTGGGAAAACTAGTCCCCTCCAGAATCCTGAAGTGTTACCTTTTTGTGCAAGCCAGTTGGGAGTCAACCGGGTGCCTGTTGCTGTCAATTGACTGTAAGCTTTAAGATTTGAAAAATATCTTAGAAACACACAGTATGAAATGAGGTAATGAGAATGACATGCAGACAGTAGAAACGAGTTTCAGTCTTCAATAGTCCTGCTCTGTACTAAAGACTTCCCACATTTCCTGGTCCTCTGAATACACACACGATATACAATGCAATGCAATAAAAGGGCAGAGAGCTCTCTATTTACCCCAAGGCCAGTGCCCAACTTTCTGACCAGTGTCCTCAGTTTTTTAGAATATTTATGATTGCCTTTCTTATTTCAGATCTTTTCTATTTTGCATTCCATTTCTATTTTGCATTCCCCTTTTACCCCAGAAATTTGAGACTAAGGCTTTGTGAGAGGCTGTGTGTTGAAGGAGAAGATGCTGTAAAACTCTGAACAAGTCACTGAACCTCTCTGTTGCTCAGTTTTCTTTCCTGACATAAGGAGTTGTACATGATAATAAAAACTGTTATTATTTATGCCTTTAAAAGGATGATGGTAAGTGCTTCAGTTATGTGTTGCCACTTAACAAGCTACTCCCAAACTCTGTGGCCTCAAACAACCACCATTTTATTTGCGACAATTCTGCAATCTCTACTGGGTGCAGCTGAGTGGTTCTTCAGCCATTCTTTCTAGTGCTCACTCATGTGGCTGCATGCAGTTGTGGGCCATGTGGGGTGAGGCTTAGCTAGGGCACCAGCACAGCTGGGACTTTCTCTTCCTGTAACCTCAGGGCCTCTCTCCATGTGGTCCATCCACATGGTCTCTTCAGCAGAGTAGCTGAACATCTTAGAAAGGGACTCAAGGCCTCCAAGACTGCAAATGCAAGCCTGTCAGTGTCAGGCCCTCTTGGGGCTTAGGCCAGAACTTGCACAGCACGTCTGCCGCGCTCTCTTGGTTGAAGCGAGCCATGGGCTCCTCCCAGACTCAAGGGGAGGAGGCTGTACAAGGCTGCGAACATGGAGGGTGTGGCTCATTGTGGGCTGCTCACGTGACTGCCTGCCTCAGCTAATTTTGGAAACCATCTGCTAGTTTAGTACCTAGACCTTCTATGTGGAGTGCTATTTCTAAAATCATGTTTTAAATAGGTGTAGTTTTTAAAATGGTCATCACTGACAAGGTTATATTATTTTGCCCAGAGGTTGTGTCATGGTGTTTTCATTCATGAAGAAAATGCCTTTTTAATACTTTTCCACATTACTATGGTCTCTTTGGCTTGGCTAGAATGACTGGTAACTTGACTATGCTATCTGGGTAAAGTTTTGGATAATTTAGAGTGATGTTTCTTAACTTACATATCTTTTAGTGTCATTTCTCATGCTTCCCCGTTTTCTTCAGAATCAAGCCAGTAATTCTTGAGATGGCTTTTACCACCAGCCATGACCTTCCCATCGCCACCCACCCCCGCCACTGCCCATACTTCTTTTGGCCTGAATATTTTGTAATTATTTGTCAAATCTGAGGTTAGACAAATCTTATTCTAGGAAACTGCCCCTGATCACTCTATAAGCTGATGTGGGATGGCTTTTTTAATATTAAATATTTACAGCCCAAAGAACTCTAACTGATAAAGGAGTTCCAAATAATAAGAAAAATCAAGGGCAAACATAAAAGCATATGCTTATTTCCTGGGGCTGACACACTCCTCCCAAAATGAAAATTTTTAAGTTGAACCTGAGACAACTGAACTATGCATAGCGTCAGAACAAACTTGGGAAAAATATGTAGCAGCTTCTGAATTACTGGCATGATTATTTGGGCCCAACTTCTTTGAAATAAGCAATAGAGAAAAGCATCCATGACACAAGTTGTGTTTCTAGTTCTTCCATGTAATTATTAATACATACCCCACAGTGCATAGACCAGTGCCCTACATAAATATTCAATGCATATTTGATTATGATTGACTTCTCACTTCAAAATTTTTGTTTTTTGAAGTGAGGTTGAAAATATTTTTGCTATCCATGATAAAAAAAGACATATTCACTTTTATGTTACTGGGTATCAAGAAAGTAAAGCAGACATTCTCACCCAAGATCAATCATGGGTCAGGGAGAACATTTTTGCTTTTTAAGATTACTGCCAGCATACAACTATATTTTGAGGATATAAAAAAGTAAGCGCAAAATAAGAGCCAATTTGGTGTTTGAAAGACAAAGGAACTTAGGGGAACATAAAAACAGTGGGAATTTTTTTACATGATCTTAAGGTGCTATACAGTCTAATCATGTAACAAAAAGCTGCAGTGAGGATAATTAGATGAAATCTTTCTTGAGATGCAAAGAGAATTCAGTTGTGCAGTTTTACATCTCCTGGACAGGCATATTCACAGTACTCAGAATGGAGAAAAGTCTTTTAGCTGGAAGTTACTCGAAGCACATACATCATAAAAAGAGATGCTGTCTCTGACCACCCATGTCAGAAGCACAATGAAAGTAAGCAGCCTGCAAATGAACAAAGTCAAATTATACCAGTTTTGCATTTAGGCTTTGGGGTACATCTTAAAGGGTTTCGATTAAATCGGTGCAGAAGGGCTTTGAAAAGTCGAAAGGATGTCAGTGATCCTCAATAAAACCTGATTTTAGGAAGTGACTGGAATATCAAAGAGAAGTTTCCCCAGGTTTTTCAGGAAGAAATAGCTGGTAAGTTATTGGTGACTCTTTCCGGGAGCTGTTTGCCAATCTCAGTGTCTGGCACAGTGTCTTGGTCAGTTTGGGCTACTATACCATAGATTGGGTGGCTTAAACAGCAAACACTTATTTCTCCCAGTCTGGAGGCTAGAAGTCCAAGATCAAGATGTTGGCAGATCTGGTGTCTGGTGAGGGTCCACTTCCTGGTTTGCAGATGGCCACCTTCTCATTGGATCCTCACATGGTGGAGAGCATGGTGAGGAGACAGAGAGAGAGAGAGAGGGAACAAACTCTCTCCTTGTCTTTTCTTTGGGCACTAATCCCCTTTATGAGGGCTCCACCCTCATGGCCTAATCACCTCCCAAAGCCCCCACCTCCAAATACCATCCCATTGGGGGTTAGAATGTCCACATATGAATTTGAGGGGGACACAAACATTTAGTCTATAACACACTGTCTGGCCACCACGTTGCCCTCAACCTCCCCTTCACGTCATCATCGCTGCACGGCTTTTTTCCTGGGGCTGCCCAGGGGCAGCATCCTCTAACTATAGGTTTTGGAGAAACTGTGCACACAAGCCTCACATGGCATGGCTTTGCAACTGTGGTTTTTAAGACTGAACAGAATTATTAACTGAAGAAATTAAATATGCTATAAGAGAAAGTGTAATGATGCCTGGAGGATTCGTGCTTTAGCTGTAGTGTTTGCTGGAATAAAGCCACTGATGAAAATGTTTGAGTGGCGCACCTGTTGGGCACTGTTTCTCCACTTCCCCCTTCTTGCCAAAGAGAAACACCTGAATGCCGCTGACTCTCATTTGGGCAATAAAGGGAAAGTGTCCACGCGGTTAATCGATTTGTATTTTGCACGTGTGTCGATTGCTCAGCTCCTGAGTGTGTCTGCTATATCAGAGAGCATGGCTGGCGTCTACTTAGACATCGTGAATTGGGCCAGACCAGGAAATTCTGTAACTAGTGTGATAAACAGGGTGCCCATAATGCACTTGTAAAATAACGATATCTCTCATTATTCTTCTCAGTCTCCCCCCTCCCCAATTCCCATTGTTTTGCCTTCCTCCCCCGCCTTCTCTCCTTTTCTTCAAAAGGCAGCAGTGTTGCTGAATACTAATGAGGCAATTCTTGGCCCTACCCCGTTCATTTATTTTCAGGCAATTAATTCAACTTTCGAACATCTAGCCAGAATGTTATGCAGGTAATTTGTGGGTCTGCTTAATTTCTCGGGACCCTGTGGTTATCAGCCAGCGAAGCTCATTGTGAAGATGAGATCATCCAGCTGGTAGGCAAGTCTGATTTCCACTGGTAATACCATCCCTTCATTAAAGCCACTGAGCCCTTGAGCTTGGCAAGCTTCCCTCGCTGCATACTTCACTTTCTGATTACAAATGGCTTGCAGCTTCTACATGTCTGCCTCAAGCGCTCATTTCCTCCCCTGAAGGACACTGGGCCTGATGGCATCATTAGCAATTTTTCAACATAAAACCTCACAGGGCTGTGATAGCTCTTCCTGACTCTGAGGTGCTGTGTATCTGTGACTGCGGCAAACCAGCACATTTACTCATCCATCCTGAAAGCATATGGAATGCAGCATAATAGGTGCTTGGGAGAATGGAAGAAGGGGTGAAGACAAAAGGGAAAAGACAGTTTCTGCTATCAGGGAATTAGCCCTGAGCTCCTTGAAGGAGTGATCTATCTTGTTCATTGCTAAGCATATAATAGGTGCTCATTAAATCTGTAAATTACTTTCACTTGTGAATGAATGACTACTATTGTGGAGTGAGGGAATATAAAGTATGTTCATATGAAACATCTTAGAGAATAATTATGGAGCAACTTATGATTTGTGCAAGAAAATATATCTTTAAAACATCTGCTGAGGATAATTAAGCGTTGGCGTAGGATAGGCAGGGAAGGCTTCTTGAAGAATTTGGCAAACATCTGGGAAAAAGATGGTCTTTAAGGAGAAGAAATGATATGAGAAGGGGTATTATAGAGGATCAAATGAAATAAATTTGAAGAACCATGAAAATTTTGAAGTTAGGAGTAAAGGATCTAAACTGAAAGACTGGGTTTATATTCTAGTTTAGCCATTCACTTGATGTCTTATCTTATGAAACTTTAATACTTCTTTGGGCCTCCATTTGCTCATTTGTAATTGGAGATAAATCTAGCTCATAGGATTGGTCTCAGGATTAGATAGAAATATTAAGAGATAACCGAGCATGGTGTCCAGTATAATAAATTAAAAAATAATTGAGCATAATAAATACTCAATAAACAATAGGTATTATTTTTATTGGTATTACTAGTTTGTCTTAAATGAAGAGTCTTAAGACATGAATATGGAAAAGAGTAGGTAGGATAGTCAATAATTTTGAAGCAGTTGGGACAGATACATCAGAAAAGAGGAAACCACAAAAGATTTCTGACCAGAGGAAAGAAAATATTTAAAGATAATGTTACAAAAAGAAAGTTTGCTTTAGGCAAGCCAACTACCTAGTGGGATGCAGTTATAGACTGGTGAAAAGGGGAAAGCATGGTGGCTACACTAATCAGAAAGAGAAGGTGAATATAAAGGATGTTATTAATACAGAGGAAGAATTGGCAGAATGTGGTAAACAATTAGCAATGGTGTGGTAATGATGATGAAGAAGGTGGGAAAACAAGTCAAAGGTGGGGAGATGATAATCAAGGTTTGGAAGCAACATAGTGCCACTGAGAGTGATGGATCGATTAGTAAGAAGCATTTAGAGGCAAAATAAGGCAAATGGAAGTATAAGATGAAGGTGAAGTGCAGCCCATCTAAATCTCTATGGGTTTATTTTATTTTAAATTTGCATACAGTAAAATTCACTGTTATTGTCCTATGAGTTTTGACAAATGCATAGAGTCATGTAGCCACTATCACAATCCCACCTCACATAATTTCCTCATGCTGCCTCTATACAATCAACATTGCCCCCAACTCCTAACTTCTGGCACAAACAGTGGTTGCCTGTTCATATTGTTTTGCCTTTTCAAAATGGAAACATGCAATAGGTTGCTTTTTGAGTCGGGCTTCTTTCATTGTGCATAAGGCATTTAGATTTATCCATGTTGTGTGTATCATCATTTCATTCCTTATTATTGCCGGAGAGTTTGTTTATCCATTCCCCAGTTGAAGGATTTCTGTTGTTTTCAGTTTTAAATGATTGTAAATAAAGCTGTTATGAACATTTGCATACAGGTTTTGTGAGAACATAGTTTCCATTTCTGTGGGGGAAATGCATTGGAGTGGAATTTCTGGATCCTATGTTAGTTAATGTCTAACTTCATAACATACTATCAAATTGCAAAGTGACCATACCATTTTACATTTCCACCAGCAGTGTATGGGATTACAATTGCTTTGCATCCTTGTCAGCATTTGGAATTGTCTGCTTTATTTCTGTTAATCATTCAGATAGATGTGTAGTAGTATCTATTTTATTGTGGTTTTAATTTGCATTTTTCAAATAACAAATTAAGTTAATCATCTTTTCATAGGCTTAATTGTCATCTCTATATCTTCTTTGGTGACATGTCTGTTCAAGTAATTTCCATTTTTGAAAACTGCATTGTTTACTTTCTTATTGTTGAGTTTTGAGAGTTCTTTATGTATTCTACTAATAAATCCTTTGTTGGATGTGTGAATTGCAAATATTTTCTCCATCTGTGGCCTGTCTTTTCATTCGCACAACAGTATCTTACTCAGAGCCTGCTATGATCTGGATATTTTGTCCTCCCAAAGTTTATATGTTGAATCCTAGTCACCAATGGTGTTAGGAGGTGGGGCCTTTGGGAGGTGATTGGGTCATGAGGGCAGAGCCCTCCCAAATGGGATTAGTACAACCTACAAAAGAGGCCTCAGAGAGCTGCCTTGTCCATTCTGCCATGTGAGAACACAGTCTCCAGGACTGTGAGAAATAAATTTTTGTTGTTTAAAAGCTATTAAGTTTAGGGTATTTTGTTACAGCAGTCCAAATGGACTAAGACAGCCCAAGTTTATGATGATCAATATATATCGATTTTTTTCTTTCATGGATCCTGATTTTGAGTCATATCTAAAAATGCCTTGCCTAACCAACATTAATAAAGATTTTTACCTAAACTTTCTTTTTAAAAGTTTTGGAGTTTTACATTGGACATCTAGATCTATGATCCATTTGGAATTAATTTTTGTATGAGGTGTAAAGTATAGGTTGAGTTTTATTTTTTATATATGTTATCTCATTGTTCTAACATTACTTGTGTGAAAGACTATTTTTTTAATCCATTGAGTTGCTTTTGCATATTTGGCAAAAATCTATCACATCTGTATGGATCTATTTCTAGACTCTTTATCCTTTTCCATTAATTTATGAAAATTATATATTGTATATCTTTTTATCATCAGTATTGTACTATTTTGATTACTGTAGCTTTATAATAAGTCTTGAAAGTAGGTGGTGTGGGTCTTCCAGCTTTCAAAGTTTTGCGTATTTTAGCTCCTTTGCATCTCAATAAAATTTTAGAAATAACTTATTAATAACTACAAAAAATTCTGAGAGTTTGAATGGGATTGCATTGAATTACAGGACAATGTTGGGAGAATTGAAATCTTAACAAAATCGAGTCTTCCAATCTGTAAACATGTGTGTGTGTATACACACACATATATATACATACATATTCATTTATTTATTTCATCAATGTTTTATAATTTTCAGAAGAAGATCCTGAATGTATTTTGTTAAATTTATACCTATGAATTTCATTTTTTGGTGCTATGTTAAAGAGTACTATTTTCTAATTTCAGTTTCCAGTTGTTCATTGCTATATGGTAGTACATAGAAATGCACTTGATGTTTTAATATTTACCTTTTATCCTATAACTTTGTCAAACTTACTTATTAATTCTAGGAGACTTTTTATAGATTCTTTGGAATTTTGTACATAGACAATCATGTCAGCTGAAGTTGAGAGAGTTTTGTTTTTTCTTTACAATACATATGCTTTTAAATTCTTTTTCTTGTCTTAGTGCACCAGCTAGCCCTTTCAGTATGATACTGAGTAGAATTTATAAGAATAGACATCCTTGCTTTCTTCCAGTTTTAGAGAGAAAGCATTTAGGCTTTCACCATTAAATATAATGTTAGATGTAGATTTTACATAGATGCTCTTCATCAGGATAAGAAAGTTTTCTACTATTCTGAGTTTAATGAAAGTTTATTTTTTTTACATGAATGGATAGTGTAATTTTTGTCAAATATTTTTATCACATATGTTGAGATAATCATTTGGTATTCTTTTTTAATGTTAATATCTTGAATTACATTGATTTTTTTTTTTTTTTTTTTTTTTTTGAGACAGAGTCTCACTCTGTTGCCCGGGCTAGAGTGAGTGCCGTGGCATCAGCCTAGCTCACAGCAACCTCAAACTCCTGGGCTTAAGCGATCCTACTGCCTCAGCCTCCCGAGTAGCTGGGACTACAGGCATGCGCCACCATGCCCGGCTAAGTTTTTCTATATATATTTTAGTTGGCCAGATAATTTCTTTCTATTTTTAGTAGAGACGGGGTCTCGCTCTTGCTCAGGCTGGTCTCAAACTCCT
>CM052440.1:57818333-57880455 GCA_028533085.1 Varecia variegata
CATTGATTTTTGAATGTTAGATCAGCCTTGCATTCTAAAAATAAACCTACTTTGTCATAATATATTATCTTTTTTACATATTGATGAGTCTAGTTTTTCAAAATATTTTATTAAAGATTTTTGCACCTATTTTCATGAGAGATATTGGCCTGTAGTTTTCTTTTCTTGCAGGGTCTTTGTCTGGTTTTGGAATCAAGGTAATCCTGGCCTCACAAGATTAATTGGAAAGTTTTCCCTTTTCTTCTATTTTCTGAAAAAGATTGTGTAAAATTTGTATTAATTCCCCTTTAAATATTTTATAAACTTTCCCGGTGAAATCATCTGGGTCTGGAGTTTTCTTTGTAGGATGTCTTTTAATGACAAGTTCAGTTTCTTTAATGGATTTACAACTATTCAACTTATCTAATTCTTCTTGTGTGAGTCTTGATAGTTTGTGTCTTTCAGAGGGTTTGTCCATTTTATCTAAGTTGTTAAACTTATGGACATAAAGTTGTTCATAATTTCTTAATTATCCTTTTAATACTGTAGTACCTACATGTATAAAGATACATCCTCTTTAATTCCTGATGTTGATAATTTCTGTATTCTCTCTCTTTTTCCTCTACATTCCAGGCAGAGATTTATAAATTTTATTGACATTTTCAAAGAAATATTTTTGATAGTTCTTTTGATTTCATTTGGTTTAATTTATTTCCCTATTGTTTTTCTGTTTTTAATTTTCATTATTTTTTGCTCTTGCCTTTATTATTTTCTTTCTTCTACTGGCTTTAGGTTTAATTTGGTCCTTTTTTTTCTAGTTTCTTATGTATAAGTTCAGATTATTGATTTGGGACCTTTTTACTTCTCTCTCTTTATTATAAGAATTTCATGTTATGGGAGAATATTTTGAATTGTCAGTACTACCTCATTAAACCTAAACGTATAGATATAGATTTCATGTAATTGAATGGAGCTTCATTCAGTCGAGTGATTCTCATTGTTCAATTACACACAAATCAGCAGAGAATCATGTGAATTCTGTGACTAAATTTATTCAAGTGCTTCTTGGACATAAAAATAAAATTATCATTATGGAAAGAGACAAGTGAAATGAATCCCAGCCACTTAGGTCTTATTCATCAGGCTCAAAAGGAGATTCCTAAGGACACTTTCAAGACCAGTTGAATCCTGAGGTTAAAAAAATTGAAAACTGCAACATATGAAACTTATAAAAAATGACACACTTCATCCAGACTGTAGAATCAACAAGAATTTAATAAAGTTAATCAAATAATTGTAGTTCAATTGCACATAAATTTGAATTGTTTTCCCATTAAAGAATGCTTGTCTGTAAATTATTGCAGGGAAAGCCATTTTCAAGTTAATGTTTCAACCATTAGAAAATACAAAGGGCATTTTCATTAATTAGACACAGCTCTTTTTCCTTCTAGTTTATCATTACCTTTGCTAGGTGGAATCAGTTTAGTACTCAAATTTATTGACATGTGTGATTCAATGACACTATTTGTTTAGAGTTCATCTTATACCTGGTGGAATAAACTCATTAAGTATAAATGAATAGTTATGTAGTCATCATCTAAAATGAGTCAGTGCTGTTCTCCAGAGTCATTATAATGAATGTGAACACAGCTGGAATTAAAGTCCCTGTGAAGGTTACAGGCTTTATTCTTAAATATTTAAGGCTGCAGGCTTTCTTCCTATTTTTTGAAGCCCTCTTGTTCAAGAAAAAAGGACTAGACCTCCCCTTACGGAAAGTTGTTACATGCATTTATTGTCATCTCATCAAAGCTACAGACATTCTGTTGTGGCTTCTTAGGAATTATGGCAGTATAGAAAAGCCAGAATTACTCTGGCTGTTTTTATTTGGCAAGTTTTCTGTGTTCAAGAAAGGTTTGAATTCTATACTCAGGAAGAAGTCTTTTGTGAGTTTTGGTGGCTGCTAAATAATTGTTATTGTCAAGATGCAAGATTCTCTTGTAATCGATCCTCTCCCTGATTCTTTACCATTCCCTGAAGAACAGGGAAGGATGTACAGTAAGAAAGAGTGCATCTCACTCTTTTGTTTTTTGAGATTTGCAGCCCTGATTGGACTTCAGTGCTGTAATTCCTTTTAGTGTCTACGGGAAGAAGGGGATAGATAATACCTGAATGTGTGATCAGGATAAAGGTTCACTAGAATAGTGTTCTAAAACTGTGCTTTAGAATTTTGCAAATGCAAACGGCATCGAGAACCTTGCTTTTAACCAACAGTCACTAATTTGTTTTTGCAGCATACATGCTATATACTGATTAAATTAATACTTGAGATCAGGTAGTAAAATTAATAATGAAAGGAATTATGTTTCATCAGTGCACAGTTCTTTTCCATTTTTTCCAAGATTTGCTAACAGATTAGCCCATTTCACAAGTAACATCAACGAGGAAGTTTTAGAGGCAAGTCAAGAGTAAAACAACTGCAGAGACAAGATGGCTGACTAGAGACATTGTTTGCCAAATCATCTCAGAAAGAAGAAAAAGTTTTAATTGAAGAAATAAAAAAAAAAAAAAAACACAGCTCTGAGGGAAAAGTGCCAGAACCTACTGAAGATTCCATGAGAAGAAGTTGTGGAGTGGGAGTTGTGGAGTGGAACAAGAAGGAGCAAGATCTCACTAGAAATCAACCCCTGAGAGGTTTGGAGCCCGCGGAAAAGATGCTGCCAAGATCTTGGGGACTCCAGCCTGCAGCATGGACACAGCACCCAGAGATCCACAGTGGCCCACCCAGCAATCCACAGTGGCCCACCCAGCGATCCACAGTGGAGCTGCCCAGTGAGCCATAGCAGAGCTGCCGAGTGAGCCACAGGGGAGCAGAGTGAGGATGCCCGTGCTGGAGCCCTGGCCCCAGCCCCAGCCCCGAGCAAGTGCCACTGTGGCTGGTTTGCACAGCGGGTCCCCAGACATGCCACCACTGCAGGGAGGGAAGTCAGCACCAAGCAAGTTATAAGCATACTTCTCCACCCCAGGTAAGTTTCCCCCACCACCGCGGAGGGAGTACGTACAGGTTCCAGCTGCTCCCACTGGAAGCATTTATCCAGGAGCCACCACCAGAAGGAGACATCAGGAGGGAAAAACAATGGCAGTTTAGAAGCAGCCCATGAACCCTCAGCTCCCAAGGAAAGAAGAGTAAATAGGAAGCAGGTGCCCAGCTATGGACAGCTATTCTGGGAGGGAACATTGTGAAACCACCGAGAAGCAGCACAGGACTCTCAGTGTGGAAAACAAAAGGTGACGGGGTGATATATTTGACAATATCAAAGCACGCATGAGGAAGATTAGCAGGATAGAGTGCTGGGGCACCGTGCTCATCCTGCAGGTTCTGTGGCCGAGTTATGAGAGGGCTGTCTCTGCTGCCACAGATCCGGGGCCTGCCTGGAGTCTGTGCAGAGCCATTGCACCAGACAGGTGCGGTGGGGATCAGGCAGTAGCTAAAGTCATCCTGACCTCCCCGGTGCACAGCACCAGGCAAGCTCAGGACTCAGCTTTGTGGCTGCGGCCTCCACATTGCCCCCACCAGGCTGAGGAGGGAGTGGACTAATGGGAGGCTCCCCTCCCCAACAGCACAACGGGATCTGAGCTCACAGGCTCTGCCCTGGGAGCCTTTGGGCAACTGCTTCCGTGGGTACTGAGGAGTGCAGGTGCAGGAAGAACTCCATGGTCCCTGAGCCTCTGGAACTGACCTCCACCCACGTGACTTGGCATCCAGTCCCCAAGCCTGCGAAACAGCCCACCACCTGCTCAGCCCTGACCCTGCCTTCCAGGTAGGATCAGCCCCGCTGCCCCATGGCCCTGCTGCTGGCTCTGAGGCCCAGTGGCAATCACAGCAACAACCAAAATAAATAAATAAATAAGACTTGATTAAATTAAAAAGCTTCGGCACAGCTAAGGAAATAATCAACAGAGCAAATAGACAACCTACAGAATGGGAGAAAATATTCACAACCTATACATCTGATAAAGGGCTAATAACAAGAGTCTACAAAGAATACAAGAAAATCCGCAAGGAAAAAACAACCAACCCCATTAAAAAGTGGGCAAAAGACATGAACAGAAGCTTTTCAAAAGAAGATAGACAAACGGCCAATAAACGTATGAAAAAATGCTCAACATCGCTAATTACTGGGGAAATGCAAATTAAAACCATAATGAAATATCACCTTCCCCCAGCTTTTATTAAAATGTCCAAAAAAGATAGATGCTGGCATGAATGCAGAGAGAATGGAACACTTATACACTGTTAGTGGACTGCAAATTAGTACAACCTCTGTGGAAAAAAGTATGGAGATTCCTCAAAGAACTACAAGTTCTACTACTACCATTTGTTCCAGCAATCCCACTACTGGGTATTTACCCAATAGAAAAGAAGTCATTTTATCAAAAAGACACCTGCAGTTGAATGCTTACTGCAGCACAGTTCACAATTGCAAAGATGTGAAATCATCCCAGGTGCCCATAAATTCACGAGTGGATTATCAAAATGTGGTATATGTATACTACGGAATACTACTCAACCATGAAGAAAGATGATGTAAGGCCTTTGGCAACAATTTGGATGGAACTGGAGACCATTATCGTAAGTGAAGTATCTGAAGAATGGAAAAATAAACCCCACATGTACTTGCCATTATTAATAAATTGGATCTAACCGATGAGCAGACATGTGCACAGAAGGGAAGTAAAACTCAGTGGAAATCAAACAGGGGGGAGCCGGGAGGAGGGGATATGCGAAAACCTAACTATCCGGTTCAATGAACACTGTCTGGGTTATGGGCACACTTATAGCCCTAACTCAAGGCGAATAAAATTGATACATGTAACCAAAACCTTTTTACCCCCATAATATTTTAAAATAAAAAATATTCATACACAATGAAAGAAAACTTTGCCTAATCTAATTTCACACAAAAAAGAGTAAAACAACTGGTTTAATATTACTTTTTTATATTTTATAGAACCCTGCCAAGCAAGTTAAATCCCTGGGTGTGAGGGTAATAAAATGATATAGCTTGAAGGAATCTAGGCATAAAAGATCACTTTTCCTCACCCCTCCTCTTCCCTACTTTTCAAACTACCTGACAAATTTGCCAGGCATTATTTATAATAAAGTTATAATCAGGCATACTGAGTATGATGGGAATTTGGTTAAGGTGTGAAGTTCGTTTTAGATAATGGTTTTTATACATTATGAAAAAACACAGATACTGTATCAAGCAATTGAATGGTTTATGCTTTTTGAATACTTATTAACAAATGTTAAATATTTAATAGTACTTCATAATTATGTTTATTAATAAAAAAGATCAAAAGAAAGGAAGGAGGGGAGAAATATGTTCTGTAACTAATTTTTTCTTTTATGAAAAGATCACTATGAAGTAAGTATTAAAAGTATTCACTCTTCATTTTCTGTATCCTCCCTCTTTTCTCACTCTCCTTTCTTGTTTTCCAATTCCTTCCACTCCCATTGCCTTGCCTTTTTCCTGCTGTCAAATACAGAGGCAGATTAATGCCTCCTTCCACACCCTGAGCCTCTCTGCAATGCTCTTGGCTTCCCTGCAGGGGTGAAAACTGCACCAATTATCACTCTAAATATTCATGGACTTGATAAGACCTGAGTTAAGTCCTCAGTCTATTGGCTAAAAAAATCAAAGCAAATAATAAGAGAAGCTTTTCACACTAACAGCCCCGTGGTAGTCCACATAGGAGAGAACCATTAATTGGTCTTCATTCATTTGTTCAAAATAAATATGTATTTTGGTGTCACTGTGAGCTTACCAGGTATAATGTACTGGGGATATAAAAAGGAATAAAATTCTAACGGAGATTATGATTTCTCTTCCATTTCATTTTTCTTTGAGAAAGCAGGATAAATTTAACCTGAAGTTAGGTAAGTGTGGTTTTCAAAATGAAATGTCCATCGTAGTCTCTCCATAACATTCATTATGTTTGGGGGTGTGGGGGTTGGAGTGGGAATAAAGCCTTGAGTCTCTAGAGTCACACTGCTGGCTCCAACTTCTGGCTTCATAATTTATGCTCTGCAAGATGGGAAGATTCATGAGGGGGCTATTTTTGTCTGTTTTGTTCACTGATACAGCCTAAGTGCTTGAAATAGCAGGTGTTCAAAAATGTGGATGGATATTTGTTGAATGAACTGTGAACTTGGTTTGTCATTTAACCTCTTTTCCTTGGTTTCCTCGTCTGTAAAATGAAGCTAACAATAGCAACTACCTAGTGAAGTTTTGAGCATTAAATGAGAACGTAAAGTTTAGAAAGGTGTCTGGCAAAGATGCCCGATAATTGCCAGCTCTGCAGCTATTCAGACACTGTTTATGGGCAGGTACCTCCTGGCAGGCACAGTGGTGGATACGCAAGAATGAAGCCAACAAACACAGTCCTTGCCTTCTAGGGGGAGGAAGGGGCACAGACATAAACACACACACAAGCAGAAGGATAATGACAAATTGTGAGAAGTGCCAGGAAGGAAGAGAACAGGGCAGGTAATAGCGAGGAGGACCTCACTTGGATTTTGAGTCAGGGAAGGTGTTGTTGAGGAGTAATATTTACCCAAGGGTTGGGAAGAAATCAATCCAGAGTAGGTGAGGGGAGGACCCCATAGAAAAAAGAAATAGGGATGCAGAGGTGGAAGCTCCAAAGCAGTAAAGAGATCAGTGTATTCAAAGAGAGGAGTAGCAGAAGGATAATGAGGGTGAGAAAGAGAGGATGCTGGAGATGGAGACAGAGGCCAGATCATGCAGAGCCTGTAGACCAAGCGCCCGTGTTTGCCTTTACCTTCAGTGCAGTGGGAAGCCATTGAAAGATTGTAAACAGGTGGTGATTTTACACACATCGTGTGTGATGGATGGATTAAGGAGGGAATTAGGAACTATTGCAGTGGTCAAGGCAAGGGTTGGTAGTGGTTTGAATCCGGTGGTGGCAGTGGTGATGGAAGAGAAGTGGATGGATTTAAGAGATCTTTTGGAGGTTGAATTGATAAGGCATTTATTAAGCACTCCATAAATGCTGATATTTGTATGCACCAGACACCGCACTAAACAATTTATATACATCATTTAATTTACTTCTCACTGTAACTCAATAACCTAATATTTGATTAATCTCACTTTACAGATGAATCTGAATCACAAAGTCATGATTCAAACACAAACCCATCAGGCTTGGAAGTACAGGCACAACAGCCAGCCAGCATGTCCTATAATTCACCCTTCCCGGGTTCTTGCCAGAGGGGTGAGAACAGGAGTTTAGGACCAAGGATTTCAAGTGAGATAAAGTAAGCAGGTGCTGGGGAATGAAAAAGTTTTCTCAGAAGGCCGATCTTCAACACCAGGCCCCTTGGATAGAGCACCTGCCGGTTTTCCCTGTGTGTGTGTACTGTGGGAGGGGGAGGCATGCTGTGAATAATAACCAGTTTTGACTGTTCTTAAATTCTTAGCATCTAGCTCTCAGCAGACATTTAATAGATGCTTAATGAATGGATGAGTGAATGAAGACATCAACAAACAAAACACATGAATGAGGAAAGCAATACACAGTATTACATATCAGATTAAAAGGAGATCATTAGCTGATAGAATCATGGAAAACCAGTGAATCCAGTGGGCATCCCCCAGGTGCTGTGTCAGCGGCAAACAACTCACACTGCCCCTCTCTAGAGAAGCACTTTGGCCAAATAGAAGCTGTCAGACCCTAGAGATTAGCCTTCTATTCCTTGTCCGGTGACTGACCCATGAGGGATACAAAGGACCTACCCCTTGCCTGGAGGTGGGGACAACTCTGGTAGAATCTGCTTCCAGAGCTTCCTGTGGGATTGGACTCTTGCCAGCCTCCAGCCAACCCCACATCCTTGCTTAGATTTTTCTCCATGCTCCATCCTACTTCTCACACTTCCCTTCTCCGGAGAGCACTCTGTCAATAAATCACTTGAACAAAAAATTCCTGTCTCAGGCTCTGATTCTAGGGAACCTGAAGTTAGATACCCAGTGGCCTCAAAAATGATTTTCTATAGTAGTCGTCTCCAAACCCATATCCACAAAATGAATTATAAGTACATGCCATCTCTGTATTTATGTGTAAACTATATACATGCATTCCTGTACTAGTATATTATGTATTGTAGCTAGACTTCTGTTTGCCTTCCAGTACCTGATATTCTCCTGTCCCACATCAATAGCTAGTGTAGCTGGGGCCATGGCTACCTAGAGAAGTACTACACTCCTCTGCCTCCCTTGCACTTAAACCCCTGGCTGTACGACAAAATTCTGGCCAGTGGGATATAAATGGAAGTGTATGAGAAATTCTGCAACCCTCCTTGCTTAAGAGAGAGCTGGTATTTATCTTTCACCCTTATCATTTTTTTTTTTTAATTACAGTTTGGGCTACACTGTAGGGATGACAGAACAGAGAGATGGAAAGACTTGGTTCATGGATTTTTTTGCAAAGCAAGGTCCACCTACCAGGCCTGGACTGTATATTTCTAGACTCTTATATGAGAAAGACTCTTACGTTGTTAAGGCCACTGCTGTTTTTGTTTTGTTGTTATTTGCAGCCACACTTAATCACCCCTATCCCCACCAGACTTTAACATCTCTGAAATCTGGATGATTTAAAACAATTAATGGCATCTTACAATTATAGTATTCTTATCTTTCTTAGTGAAACATACAATTACATTATCTATTTTAATTGATGACAACTTCTATTTGATAAAATAAGGTGACACATTATAATTTATAATACTGAACATTAGAAAATATACACAAAAACAAAGTGAAGACACTTTGATGTACAGAAACTAAATATTTAACTACATTAATTTAAATTTTATTAAAGTTATACAAGTTATTAGCCCTTGTAATGTATTTGTAGAGAACAATGTGATTGAATAAGTTTCAATAGTTTCAGTTTTTGGTTTATTTATGAGACATGGCCATTTTTAAATTCAGTTTACTTAAGTACTTGTTATTATTATGTATCATGTTTGAGAAGATACCTCATAAAGATATATACATCTAAACTGGCAAAGTTCAAGACGGGCTACACTTACTAAATCTTAATACTCATTATTTAATCCCAACCAACAGTGAAGCCAAAGTTTTTGCTTAAAGCCAGCTCATAAATTTTCATCTTCCCTTATGTCAGTCAGTTGTTTTTGCAAACTAAACAGAAGGTGCTGCATTTTTACATTTGTTTAAACTCAATGTAATTCTATTTAAAAGGTTTTTTTTTTAGGTTAGAAATTTTTCTCCAACAGTTTTAAATATGCAAGTTTTTAAAAAAATACAATATATATCTACATTATTATTGTCAACAAAAACACAATCCATGGAAATATTTCCAGACGTCCACTTTGACATGCCAACTTTGTAACATAAATCTCTTTTGCAAAGCAGTTACATTTTTCACTTGTTGGCTGCCTTCTTGTCAGATTTGGTGAAACTGTCATTGTTTCTCCCTTGTAATGTGGCTAACAGATTTTATCAGATGCAAGAGAAAAATTAGCTCTGCCATTTTCCTGTTCACTGTGCCTGCATTTTTAATCCGATATCCAAAGTGTGTGCATACACGTGTGTGTGTGTGTGTGTGTGCACACTTTTGCTCAGGAATAATTTAAAACCACTTGTCCATTTTCTGAAGGTTATTTTAATTAAAACAATATAACTAATACAAGTATTTTATTAAGTAAGTCTATCTACATTTCAACACTCAGTACTGTGAATAAGGCAGCAGGAAGGGAAGGGGTGCCACAGTTGGCTGCTAGAACGGTGTTTTCCAGGCTACATGTCTACATTGCAGCCTGACAAGCAGACTAGCTGTGGGTTGAGCTGAACATTAAATAGAACTATTAACTATTAGTAAAGTCAATTCCCTTTCTTGGTTTTAGATAAAAATTAAATACTAATGAGTTTTAAAATTTTCTTCCCACATCCTACTGGATTGATTGCCTATTGTCCTTCTTGGGGTTAAAATACTTTACTTTGGAAACCTTGGTTTATAAGATAAATCCCTTAGCCTTGCATTTATGGCCCTCACCAAAGTGCTTCCCACCCACGTCTTCATATTTATTCCTCATTTCTCTCTTTTCAAGCCTCCAGAATCCCTTAACTCACCTTCTTGTTTTTCCAGGACATTCGGCATAATAGTGCAGTGCTTCTCCAACGTTTACGTACATACAAATAACTTGGAGGTCTGGTTGAAATGAAGATTCAGACTCAGTATGTCTGGGGTGGGGCCAGAGATTCTGCATCTCTAATAAGCTCCCCAGTGATGATGATGCTTCTGGTCTGTGAATGGTTTTGAGTTAAAAAAAAAAATTTGAGGAGAAAATACTGTCAGGAATACATTTTACTAATTCCTTGATATTGGGAAAGTCACACCTTGAGCATCAGCTTTTTAACACCTACTCTACAGGATCCATTCATTCATTCATCCATTAAACAGATATTTACTGAGCAACTAATATGTACCAGGCATCATGCCAGTTGCTGACATTATTACATTATTAGATTGGATGAATCCTATTGGATTTAGGTATCAAGGAGCTGAGTCTAGTGGATTGTTGGGTGAATTAAATGACTCACCATAAACAGAAGCAGATACCAATATATTTATATGTGTATATGTATTTAAGTAGTACAAATACACACATACATGTATGCATTTAAGTAACATGCACCCACACATATATTTACACACACACACACGTTTCTACCTGAAGCCTTTGGTCCACATTGGCCCCCCAGGCTGCAACACTCTGCCCTCATCTGTTTGCTTGTCTGATGCTACCCAGCTTTTTTTCACCTAGCCTTTCCCTATCCCTCCAAACTGAGCAAACACTCTTTCTGAACTTTTGTACCTGTTATTTTGTGCACCATTCACCTGGTATAAAGAAAATGCTAAAAAGGCTATTATTTCCTTTTTTCAGTAACAATGTTTTATTTTTAATCTCTTTAAAAGGGAACAGATCATGCCTCATTTTGAAATGAAGTGCATTACATTTGGAAGAAACCCAGTCAATGTGTATCAACAATAACCATATTACTTTTAGTTTTTAAATGTTATGTAAGGTCATGGCTAACATTAACTCAGATATTCTGTGATTTCCTTTTTTCTTATTCATAGGCTTTTGGTTAAATGGTATTTTGTCCATAAGTTATAGTATTTAGATAATATTGGAAGAACTTAAAACTACACATTAAAAATGACGAATATTCAAGAAACTGTAATACAAGAGACTTTAAATAAGACATTGTTTTAATGGTTATCCATTCCATTCCATTCATTGTTCCTTGAAGATTAAGCTCACATTTTATACCCTGAATAATTCAGAGTCCTAACCTTTCTCTGCTATGTAGCAATCACTAAATAGCTATTGAAAAAAATAAATATTAGAGGCATTTTTAATACATTAAAATGAAAGGTTTCAAGCAATCCACAAAATTATTTCAGACTAATAAAATAATTTAAACTCATGTGTTCTCTCTTTCTTCTTCATTTTTTGTCATATGTGAATATAGTACTGTCACTATGCTGGCACATCCAAGGAGTCATTCAAACTCTTTTTTTTTTTTTCATTTTATTGGCTATGCTTATTTTTTTCCTCTGTCTTTATTTTTATTTCAACGAATTACAGAGGTACAGATGTTTAGGCTATATATATTGGCTTTGCTCCACTTAATCCGTGCCTCTTCCAGGTGTCTTTCATGAATCCTCTTTGTGGTTGTGGTGGGAACAAAAGCAATGAGAGCATTCTTCACACATGACACACACTTTCCTCACCACAAGAATGTCTGAAAATTCCACATCGAGGTTAGTCTATATAATCTTTTTTGGTTCAGAACTACAACAGTTATCTGGTTTATATTTAGTTAAGAATTGGTGAGAGTATGGTTCTTTCATTCTCTTAAAAATAATGACACTTTAAAAACTGGTGATACCTGCATATAATGAAAAAACAAAGGCATCTAGAAAGCTCTAGAGTGAAATATATTTCTCAGTTCATTCTGACTTTTGTAAACCAAAATTCATAGCCCAGACAATTCTTGCTGCCAGTTCTCATGTATTCTTCTCTATCAGTCAGCTATTGACACATAACAAACCATCCCGAACACAATGGCTTAAAATAGAAAGTATTTATAGTTTCATGAACCAGCTGAGCAGTTTTCTAGACTCAGCTGGGCTCCCTCCTGTGTCTGTGGTTAAGCAGGTAGGCTGGGCCATGGCTGATCTATAATGACCTTGGCTGGGACAGGTGAAATGACTAGGATCTGCAATGTGGACTCTCCTTCTCCAGCAAGTGAAGTCAGATTTGTTCTCACTGTGGCAAAGGCAGGGGTCTGATAGAAAGAGAAGCACAAGAGGCATCCTGAGGCCTAGATGCTGAAATGGAAAACTGCTACTTCTGCTACATTCTATTATAATAGTTAAGGCCAGCCCAGATTCCAGAGGCAAGACAGTGGATAGATTCCACATCTCAATGGAGGAGCTCCAAAATCACCTTACAAAAGGCATGGATACAAGGAGAGCTAAAGGATCAGGAATATGTACATGAATTTTCTTTTTTCCTTTTTCTTTGTATTTTTTGCTTTAAATATTAGTAAACTAACATGCATTGACTACCTGATACAAGTCAGTATTTTAGACACTTTTCTTGTACGAATTTATCTAACACTCCTCTAAACCCTAGATAGATATTTAATTCTTATTCCCATTTTACAAGTGAGGACACAGAGATATTAAGTAACTTGCCCAAGGTCACCAGCTAGTAGGAGTTGGAAGTGGGATTTATTCAAGTTGACTCACTTCAGAACCTGAGTTTTTACCATTGTGCTACACTGCCTTCTGTGGACCAGGTAACATATGATAACATACTCTGTACATTATTCTGCACCTTGTTTATTCACTTAGAAAAAAATCTTTGAGATCGTTATGTATCAGTACGTAAAGGGTTGCCTCATATTTTCAACGAGCATAAGTACTTGGTTGAATGGATATGTAGAAATTATTTAAGTAGCCCCTTATTGATGAACCTTCAGGTTGTTGCAAATTTTTTTCTATTGCAAACAATATCACATGCAATATTCCAGGACATTAGCCTACTAAATAAGACCAGAGAGTTAGTTTTACTGGTGAAGACACAGTACCATGAACATTTATTTCCAGAATAACAGCATTGAAATTTAAAAGCAAAAACTACTACAACTATAACACAAAGGATTAAGAGAAATATGCTGACATTAGAAGATCTTACACAATTTTCTCATTTACTTTCAGCTAAAATGCTCAAGGAATAACTGAGGCATGGAAAATCTGAATGATAACTAAACTTGTTTAATTTTCATCAAACTTTATACTATGCGAAAAGCTAGTGCATTTTATTGCAAGTACCTACTTGCCCACATATTAGACAACATTCTGAAATATATTGTATTAAAATTGGAAATTGACACTAATAGTATAAACAAAGAGAGAAAACCTGAAATCACTTGGAAAACATTATTCTAGAAAATTTTGGGGTAAAGGAAAAACTCAAATCGCTTAAATACAGAATATCTAGGAAAATATGAGACATAGCCAAGCTGTACTTGAAGTAAAATTCACAGTATTTAAAAAGGAAAGATTACAAATTACCATTCAATTCAATAAATTATAAAAGGAGGAAAAATATGCTATGCAAAGCAATGAGAAAAATTAATGAGCATAAAAGCAGGAATAAATAAATTAATAAAGAACATTAGCACTGAAAAACAAATGTAAGAATTGGCTGTTTGAATAAAATGTTCTTTTAAAAAACCATAAAGAAGATAAACAAAAAAATAACGAGGGCAATAAAATACTAGTGAGTCCAATCAAATGAAAAGAGAGAAAATAAAAATAGAAAAAAAAAACCAGTAGAAATTAGAAATAACTGCAGATTTTAGGATTAAATGAATTATAAAGACTTTTTATTGCATTTATGATAATATATTTCAAAACTTAGATGAAATGGATGAATATCTAGGAAAACATAAATAAGAAAATTTAATAATACCTTGAAAGAAACTATCAGAGTGATCCAGAAGATCCTCTTTTAAAATGTGCTAGGTACATACAGTTTCAAAGTAAAGTCTTTCAAACCTTTAAAGAATAATCTTATACTATTATATGTAGTATAAGACTGTAAAAATCAAATCATTCACAATTCCATGAAACTGAAATCAGAACACATTGTATGGCATACAATAGATGCATTTAATGTGGTATTATCTCAAATTTTCCATAAACGCTTCTCAAATTAATAATGCAGTTTGTGTTGATTAAAGTCATAGAAATTGAATATGTTATTCAAACAGAGATAAGTGTCAGAAAATAGTCCTGTCCCCTTCCCCCATGACACATACACTTCATGTCTATGGCCTATAAACTTACCTGCACAAAAGAGATTTCAAGAATCGTTGTTTCATAAATGTGTAATTTTCTCCCAATAAACTAGAATTCTCCTTAGGTCAGGCCTTCTACTCTTATGTTACTCACCATTGTGTAAAAAATAAAATTTGGACAAATCAAAGATGATGATACATGCTTTTGAGAGAATGCATGACAGAGCCAGTAGAGCACGGTGAATAAGAACACATGATTGTTAGTTCCCAAACCTTAGTTTTGAATTCTAGCTCTGCCGCTTTATATCTGTGGGGTCTTGGATAAATTACTTAGCTTATTCTAAGCTTTAGTTACTCATCCATAAAATGTCTATGATGCAAACCTAGAGGGTAAGTATTAAACATGAAGATTGAAATATGTAATACATGAAAAGCATTTGGTACAGGGGCGAGCACATGGTAAGAACACGATGAATGATCAGGGAGGATGGCAATGGACGGACGGTCTTTATAGTTTCAACTTTCCATTCCCCTAGACGGGAATCCCCACGTAGGAGGGAGAGTTTGTCTTCTTCATTGTTTTATCAGTTGTACTCAGACTAGTGGTTAGTGCACAGCAGGCGTTAAGTAAATGTCTGTTGAATGAATGAATCAATACATTTCCAGTGTTTGCCAAGTATAATTTGCTTAGTCTGCCTTAAAATAACTCGATGGTAAAATGTTTTCATTACTGCAACATAGAACAGGATTTTATTTCTTTTATTGTTAATAAAAGATTGGTTTAAAAGGATTTGGTAAGTACGCATTTATCTTTTATATGTGCCATACCTTTAGTTCTTCTGGCAGTTTTTCTTATTTGATGTCAAAAAGAAAATATGTGTTGAGGAAATTTTTCTATCAATATTTTGTAGTAATAAAAGAAGCTGAATGATATACACTGGAGACTGACAGAATAAAAAATACAGCCTAGCATTTGAGTAGTATGATTAATTTTTTTAAACACAAATGTGTTCATTTAGTGGATGCCTAAATTCATCTTCCATCGCTCCATTCTAATAATGAGTTTCAAAGACAAAAATAATTATTTTGCCAAAAATATAATTTAGTGCGGGGCTGATATTAGTTTTAAAAAAGCATGAGCCGTCATTTGCTTGAAATTGTCATCAAATTCCTTCAATTTAATGGTCATTTAAAAAGCTCCCCTCTCCTCTCCCCTCCAGGCATTCAGGATGAATGTAAATGTGCACATCCAGGGAGAGCAACGATCAATTTAGTAGTTAATGCTCATTGTTTCCATTTCAGAGTGTTTACATTTGCCTTCAGCTTCTCCTAACGTGGTGGTGTACGATTTCTGGAAGAAGTCACCCCTCTCTCAGCATTGTGGCATATGTGAACATTTCTTTGCTTATTCTTCATAGAGGCATTTAGTTAGAATTTAACAGAGAAACAACAACAACTGGAAATATCTTTCCCCACTCCAGTGAACACAAAAAATTAATCATCTCAGAGAGTCTGTATTAAACCTGACACTGTGCACAATGCAAATATGGCACAAAGTCTACCCTTACATTTATTTGCAAATGTGTACAGATATGCTTCATATAAATTAATCCTCCGTTTCATTATAAGGAAGGAATTACGTCTGTGGTCAAAGGGTGGTGGTGGGGGAGAGTTAATCTGATTTAGCGCAGCATGTGAAAAATTAATTGAAAGTCAGAACTCCATAGTGTTTATTATAAAGTAATTTCACACCAGCTCAGGATTAGCATGGTAACGGGTGACAATAGGTCATCACTATGTTAATTGAAAGACAGCATGCTTTGTAAAGAAGGAGAGAGGAAGAGAAGGAGGGAAGAGCAGAGAGAGAGAGAGAGAGAGAGATTGATTTGGAGACACAGTATGTAATATACGAGTTGGTGGTGGTTTGGGACAAAGGGTACAGAGAGGATGGGACCCCATTGAAAAAGATAGCCTCTTGCAAAAGCAAGTGGCTCTCTTTGGGTAGCCTAAGCAAATAGTGACATGAAGCTCTGAAATGCTCTGAGATCCCTGTAGTTTGAAGTGTTTTCTAGTTGCTGCACCTGTCAGAGTTGGCTGTTTTCTAACTGGAGATGCTGACAGCTCTCCGGCGGTGATACTGGGGTCAGCAGAGGAGAGGCAAAGCCCAGGCCCTTGGCCAAGTGCTTTAAAGTTCTTCTCATCTTTTGTTCTTTGAAGATGCAGCTTGGCTCTCAGGAAATCTGAACTCTCACCTGGGGGGATTAGTGCAATCAGCACTAGTGGTAAAGTGAGGGCACCTTTCACGCACTAACCTCAGGGTCAATAATGCCAATACCAGCAGACAAGTAACAAGAAAATAACCAGTCATTTTGACATCATGCTGGATGGGTGGCAAAGTCAGACTCATCCGTCCAGTAGGGTGCAGAGTCCACTGAACATCTCTCTCTGCAGCAGCCGGTGCCCGCTCCACTCTGGCATCTCACCCAGGGGCTGTGGGCTGGGATGTGCAATGCGGGACCATAGCCCGAGCTTCCGTGGCTTAAATAGGGAAGCACTTTTTCAGTTGTATTTGAATAACGGAGTGAGGTGTTAAAGAAGTTGCATGACCAGCAGATCATGCCATGGACACAGATGGCACAGGACATATTTCAAGCGAGAACTCTGTGTTATTAACTACAGTCATGGTTGAGGTCTGGGCTAGCAGCTCATTAACGATTTAAATATGCGTTTCTGTAAGTGTAACCAAACAAACAAAAAAGTTGAATGATGTAACCCATACGTAATCGAGCTGGGGATTGGCTCAAGGAAATCAAATTCACAGAAATGAATGGGAGAGAAACTGTAGCTGTGGAGTGTGGGTGAGTGGTGTGTATGGAAATCATGCATATGGGCAGGAAGGGGCGGTGGCTGGAGCAGAGGAAATCAGCAACTTATTTATAAAGAGAAGACATCCTCCTTTAGGATTCTGCAACTCTCTGTGGAGAGCTGATGAGTGTGACCTTTCAGCCTACCACTTCTTCTGGAAAGTTTGCAACCCAGTCTGACACAAGCTGTTGTAATATGTTAATTTTGACCCAGCTCTGCCACAAATACTAACCATGATCTCTAAGACATTTTCACTAAGAAACATAGTGCTTTCAGACATGGCTTTTGGCACTAAGTATCCGGGCAACCTTTCTAATGAAGGTCAAAATTAAAAGGCAAAGAAACCCAAAAAAACAGAACGAGAAAAGAAAAAAATAGTGCAGGGAAATGGGAAAGCCACAGAGGTTGTTAACTGTGCGGTTAGCATTCCAGGCAGAGTCCTTTCTCCTTCATCCTTTCAAGAAGCTTTCTTCCTTGGAAGAGTTCGGGGAGAGGTCAACTGGAAGTTATGTGGAAAAAATTGAGTGGAGACGAATTCAGAGAGAATAGGATGAGTCTGGAATCTCCCCTCAAGGAGCTAGGTGTAATTTTCGAGGATAGGAAGAAATGGGGACGGCAGGCCCGCCCAGCAGAATGTTCTGTGACACTGGGTCAACTTCATTTATTCGAGGGCTGACCAACCATGGGTGGCCACAAGCTCTGATGTGTACTAAGGTCAGCCGTGTACTAGCCATGAGTGAAACAGCAAAGTAGGTACTCCTGGGCAGAGAACTGGGAAAGCAGGTGGTGGCTACCCAGCCCATGCTGATGGTTGCTACATAGAGGTATGGGCCAATTGTGTCTGTGTCTTTTGACTTTTAAAGAGGAGATAGAAAAAAATATGTTAATATGAAATTTCCCAATTTCTAAGAGAGAACAACTAATATAAATGTTTGAATTACTGTGTGGACCTTACAAAATCTGTCTGTGAGCAAGACACAGCCTTATGCTCACCATTTGTGGTCCAGGAGGTTGCTGTAGGCCCTCTGTTCTCTGAAATCCACCTGCTGGCAGAGAGGAATCCCTTCTCCTGTATATGTTTGTACAATTGGTGTTTGTTATTAGTATGTTTTTAAATTTAAAGGTTAAATAGGTATTTTCCCTCTTATTAATGATTCTTTGTTTTTAAAAAAGGCAAAATATATGAAATACGGGTTCTGTGACCTGCATAACTGAAAAGGGTTGTATGAGAAAGCTCTTTGTGAAATGCCAACGTTGTATCTTTTTGTTCTTTCCTAAATAAAAAGACCAGATTTTTTTTTTTCCAGAGCAGGAATTCTTAACACTGGGTTCACTCATGAGCTTCAGTTGGGCTCTAAGTACTAGATAACTGTAGACAAAATTTTGCATGTAGATGGGTATTGTACACTTCCCTTTTTGAAGAGACAGAGTGTGTAGCTTTCATTGACTCCAAAAAGGAGTCAATCTCCTCCCCAAAGATTAGTATCTACTGCTCCCGGTCCTATAAATAGTCTAACTATTTATTTTACAGAAAAAACAATGTGCATGCTCTTCGTTTCAACAGTATCAACTTGAGGTTCACAGTTAGAAAAATAAAAATGACAAGGAGATTGTTTATCACACCAATTGTGATAAACTATCTAGAACCATACATTTGATGAATGTGTCAGGTCATCAGGATAATTGTTAAGCTGTTTCTGAATGGATTGAATTAGTTTTCTAGACATTTAAGTGGACACGTACATAAAACTTGGTAGAATTGATACTTTCCTAGACTTTACACTTTTTAAGGTAATGAACTAGGTGGCCATTTGTTATTATTTTTAGCTGCCCAGCATCTGAACCACCTTCTTAGATTTTATTAATTAATTAAAAAATTAATTAAAAGAATTTTAAAAATATTTCTGGCAAGAATATACAGAATGGAAGGAAAATAGGGACCCAGCTTTGAGTCAGCTCAGTACATAATTAAATTGTGATCTTCCTCCAAACTAACTTTCTTCAAGAAGCAAAAGTAAATGCTCTCTGGAAGATTAAAACATCATCCAGAGATCAAATTTTTTCAATAGTTTTTCATTAAAAAAAGTATATTACTCAGAATAAAAAATAACAAGGTAAAAATTGGCCAGGAACCAAGAGAAAAAAAATGGAAACAATTCCACAATTAATTCAGATATTGGGGTATAGTCTTGCATCTCATAACAATGTATTGGTCAGTGACAAACTGCATATACAATGTTGGTTCCATAAGATTATAATGGAGCTGAAAAATGTTTAACACATAGAGATATTGTAGCCATCATAATGTAGTATTGTAGGGCAAATACTTTATTTTTAAAACAAATTTAGTGTAGCCTAAGTGAACAGTGTTTATAAAATCTATAGTAGTGTATAGTAATGTCCTAGGCCTTCACTTTCACTCACCACTCACTCACTGACTCATGCAGAGTAACCTCCAGTCCTGCAAGCTCCATTCATGGTAAGTGCCCTATATGATACAGATGTACAATTTTTTATCTTTTATATCTTATTTTTACTGTACCTTTTCTATGTTTAGCTATGTTTAGATACACAAATACTTACCATTGTGTTATAATTGCCTACAGTATTTAGTACAGTAACAGGCTGTACAGGTTTGTGGCCTAAGAGCAACGGGCTATATAGTCCAGGTGTGTCATAGGCTTTGCCATCCGGATTTGTGTAAGTACACTCTATAATGTTTGTATGACAAAATTGCCTAATGACTCATTTCTCAGAATAGCCCTGTGTAGTTAGACTTAAAGTGAGTGTGTTAATATACAGTCCAGAAATTATGTGACAAGATATAGAATTTCAGAAGAAAGAAGGAATACACTCCCCCAGACCCAAATGGAAATTCCAGAACTGACAAGTAAATACCAAAAATTATGAGATTAGTAGGTGTGTTTAACTACAGATTAGATTCAGCTGGAAAAAGAATTATTCAACTGGAATGAGGGTCAGAAAAAAATATCTTGACTACAGCACAGAAAGACAATAAATTAGAAAGGTCAGGGAAGAATATTAGAGGCATATGGGATGCCAAAAAAAAAGAATAACATGTGTAATTAGAATTATGGAGGAGGGGAGAGAGAGAATATAAATGAGAATGGGAGAAAAGAAATATTTAATATTTGAAGGAATAATGTCAGAAAATTTTCCAAATGAATGAAAGACATTAAGCAACAGATTCAAGAAATGATATGACCCCGACACAGAAAAAGTACAAAGAGAACCACATAGAGATACATGACAATAATATCAAAGACTAAAAGAAAAGTGTTGAAAATGAAGTCAGAAGAAAATGTTATAATACCTGCAAAGGAGCAACAATAGGCTGAGAGATAAGACAGAACACAATGACTATTCTTTTCAAAGTACCAAAGACTTCTATGTTTAGCAAAAATAACATTTATAAGGGGCAAAACAGATATGTACTTCTGCTTCCAGCCAATATGGAGTAACAGGGACCATATTTACTTTCCCTCCTGAAAAAAACCAAAAAACTGGACAAAATAAATAAAACAAAGTTTTGAAGACACTGGACATTAAGGCAATGAAGGTGATGGCTAAGAGATGGAAAACAAAGGCGGTAAGCATTACAAACCCCAGCATAATGCCTGGAGAAACCTTCCAGCCCACAGTGCAGGGAGGGGAAACCCTTAAAACTTAATGATAAGAAAACAAACTATCCAATAAAGAATGGGCAAAATATTTGCATAGACTCTTCACCAAAGATGAAAGATGAACTTCAAATAAGAGCATAAAAAGGTGCTTAACATCATTATGCATTATTAGAGGAGTGACCATTTAAAACACAATTATATCTTACTACAAACCTATTAGGATGGCTAAAATTAAACCAGCTGACCTTATCAAGTGTTGGCAAGGACACGGAGGGATTGGAACTCTCATATGTTGCTGGCGAGAATGGAAAATGGCATAACCACTTTGGAACAGTTAAACAGTTTCTTAAAAAGCTAACACATACCTACCATATGAATCAACCATTTCATTCCCAGCTATTTAACTACAAAAAGTGAAAGCATGTATCCATATAAAGATTTAACACAAACGTTTAGAGCAGTTTTTTTGTAAACAAGCTATAAATAACCCAAATGTGTGTCAAAATGTAAAAGGATACTTTGTGGTATATATTTACAGTGGAATACTACTCAGCAATTCAAATAAATGAGCTATTGAAACACAGCAAAATGGATGATCTTCAAATAATTATGCTGAGTGAAAGAGTGAAAAAAAAAAACCGAGTACATACTATAAGATTCCATGTATACAAAGCTTTAGAAAATACAAACTAATGGGACAGGGAGTAGATTAGTGGTTGTTTAGGATGGGAAGGCAGTTGGGAGGCAGCAGAGAGAGATTACCAATGGGCATAAAGAAACTTTTGGGATTGATGGATATATTCACTCTCTTAATTGTTATATAGTTTCATGAATATGTCATATGAGTAAAAACTTACCAAATTGCACAGTATAAACTGAAGATGTTTAGCTTTTTTGTCAATTACATCTTAAGCTGTTAAAAAATGCAGTCAAAATAGAGACATATTAAAAAAAATGAGAGAAGTCTTTATCTGCATACCTGAACTAAAGAAAACACAAAAGGCAAAGGAAAATAATCCCAGAATGGAACAGAGGGTGTAGAAGGAATGAAGAACAATGAAGAGGGTAAATATGTGGATTAATCTAAATGAGTAATGATTGATTAAAACAATAAAAACAATGCCTTTGGCTACTGACAATATTTGTAATAATACATATAAACAACAACTCAAAGATGGGAGATGGATAAATAGAGTTAAAAAGTTCTAATTTCCTTTCATTGTATGGGAAGTGATAAATCCTATTAGACTATAATAAGTTAATGCATACTGTAACCTCTAGGAAAATATGGAATAAAGTAGTAAATATAATAATGTAACATAGAGAAGAAAGTAATAACAACAACAATAATAAATTATTCAAAGAATGCAAGAAAGGAGACAAAATAGGACATAGAACAAGTAGGACAAACAAAACAAGTAATAAAATTGTCTATTTAAAACCAGATATATCAGTAATTATATTTAAAGTAATAGGGCTAAATATTTCAATTAAAAATCATAGGCAAAACTGGATAAAATAGACTGTTTAATGTAGTTTATGTAAAGTTTGAAAGTAAAAGGATAAAAAAGATACACATTGTGTACACTAACCAAAGAAGTATCATTATAATAATATAAAGCAAAGTAAATGTCAAGGTAAGAAGAAATAGTACAGATAAGAGGAACATGAAAGTGTCATTCCACCCCCAAACAGAAGAACTCTAAATTAGTATGTATCCAATAATTTAGCTTCAAGATATATCAAACAAAAACTAATGGAAGTAAAGGTAGAAAAAGTCACAAACACAATCATAGAAGGAGATTTTAACATACTTATCCCAATAATTGACATAACATACTTATCTCAATATAATGGGTAATAAGTATAAAATAAATTTTAACCACATATTTAACAAATGTGACCTAACTGACATATGTAAAAAATTGTACACAAGTTATTTTCAAATGAACATGGGAAAATATTCAAAATTGATTACATCCTGGCCCATAAAGCCAAGTTTTAAAAAATTCCAAAGGATTAAAATTATAAAGAGTATGTTTTCTGGAAACAGGGTAATTAAGCTAAAAATAAACAATAAGAAAAATACAAAATATCTATGTATTTGGAAATTAAGCAACACACTTCTAATGAATTGATAAAGAAGAAATCACAGTAGAAATTAGAAAATATTTTGATTAAATGATGAAAATAGGTGTTTTAAAAATTTTGGATGCAGCTTAAGCCATGTTTAGAAGGAAGTTCATTATCTTAAATATATATATTATAAAAGAAAATGGGTTAAAAATAAATGACCTGAACATGTATTGAAGATGGTGGGATAGGGGCTTGGCCAGCATGCTGCACTCATTTGGAAACAGCAAAATACTGTGTAGAGCTTCACACTGTGAAGTTTTACTGAAGAAGGAACATGGGAGTTCAGCAAAAAATGAAGGAAAACTTTGAATACTAGGAAAAAGAAGGTGGGCAGAAGCTCACACAGTGGAGTCCAGCAGAAAACTATGGGTAAATCCCTAGTACATGAGAGGGGGAGTGGGCGTCTCCATGATACATGTCCTCAGTGGGGAGCTGGGCAACCCAGGCCAGAGGGGAGCTCCTTGACCCTCCCGAGCCCTGGATCTCACTTAGAGAGCAATCAGGAGACTGGGAGAAGGAATTGCACTGGGACGTGTACCACATGCACTCCCAGACCCGAGTGCCAATAGAAGGAGGACATTCCTGATCCTAGCTCACAAAGGGCTAGGTACGGGAACCTGTCAGTTAGCAGGGCTGACAGTCACTGGTTTGGAAAGTCTTGGGCTGGGGACGGTGATATGGTTTAGGCTACAGCATGAAAGGGGCCCCCAGACCCAGAACTGAGGGACAAATGTGGCACTGGAGTTGGGCACTCCCCCTCTGAGGAACCAGAGCAGGAGAACTGCCCCAGAGGCAAGGATTTGGCCCCTGTGGCAAGTTTTATGGCCTGGGGCAGTTTTACAGACTGAAGGCAAAGAGTGTATGGCCTGCTGCCGAGGTTGGGCCATGGAAGGGAGCCCCACAGGTCTGGAGTATGTCCTACTACCACTTGCTAGGCTGTGGAGCCAAAGCAGCCCCTCTTTCCCCATGCTGGGTCTTCTGCAAAAGAGCAGTTGCCTCGCACCTCAATGGGGCATTTCTCTGGGGCCTGATGGCTGCACCTCCAAGCCCTGTCAAGTCAGGCACTTGCACCTGCTACTGAGGGGCTCCATAGCAGGCTTGCCCAGCCTGGCCCTGTCCCCTGACCCCACATTAGAGACAGATCATGGGGCTTGGACCACTGAGTATTCCACAGCCCAACCCATCACCTGGGACACCTGAGTACTTCTCGGGGTTAACGAAGGACAATCATAAACCCTACTGCTACTACCGCAGCTGGATCTCACCTGCAAGTGCCACCTACTGGCCTGCAGTTCCACCTGCACAGGCCAATACAACCGCTGTTGACAGAAGTACACGGCACTTGGGAAAGAGACAAGCCTCTTGCAACCTCTGCTACCACCACTGCCCACACCACTCCAGCTATCCAGGAGGTCATGAGGCCACTCACCTGGTTGGTATATCACTACTGCAGCCAGCATTTGAGAAAACCACCACACTAAGGAATGCATACAGAATCTTTGCTGCTGTATTCACTGCAAAGAAAAGCCAAACAGCCCTTGAGAGACTGACTCACTCACTCTCTCCCTGAATGCTTGGATTGTTTCCTTTTATTAGCCCAATCTGTAGGAGGGCTTTCGGGAGGTGTGGGATGTTATCAAATGATCAACAGGTGTCCTCAAAATTCCATCTGCATATATATGAACTCCCTTTAAGAAAGCCCACCTGGGGGGTGAACCACAATGCAGATTCAAGCTAATGGCAAAATAATTACCCTTAGGTTACTCTAGGTCACTTTCTAAATCCTATAGTGCCTGGGCTGGGGAATTTCCAGATTGAGAAAGCATTCCCTCCTTCCCCGGGTGTAGCAGTTGCTCGGGATAGGATTAAAGGTGGGGCAACACCAAAATGGAGTGCACACTTATCCTTCTTCCCAGGTGGAGCAATTTCTCAAAACAGCACCAAAGCAGGGAACCTTTGTCTCGAGAAGATCTAGAGATCCCAACTACCCTACATTTCCCACTCTATTCTAGAGGCCCAAATTGTTGGGTAGGGGCATCGATTCATCTGGCTGCTTCCTGCTGAGTGGGGGCAATGATTCCTATTAGGGTGGCCTCTTACAGGTTTTCTGGGGGTCTCTCTCTTACAGGTTCTCAACTGCTCTTTTGCAGAAGACCCAGCATGGGGAAAGAGGGGACTTTGGTTATGCCCTCGGAAGATTGTTGTAGTTGTAGATGGGAGGAGGAAGTAGGGACTGAGGCTGACTGAGGCTGACAGAGAATGTAGTACCGTTTGTAGCTTGATGACCTCTAGATGGGATGAAATAAATTTAGTTAGAAAATTTCTATTCTGAAGGGGTTTCCTGAGTCCTGTTCTAAACCAATTTCTGTGTCCTTTTACTTTTTTTTTCTCATCAGTCAACAGGTATTTATTATCTCCCATGTGTCAGGTATATTGCTACCTATTTGACTTTTCATCTGGGTCATAGCACTGTACCATTGAAGCTTTCTCTAATCTTTGTTTCTCACCTCTATAGAGCATATTTTACATGCACATGCGAAAGTGGACATTTAAAAATCTTTTTCATGGGACACAACATTTTGTTTTGATATATAACTGGAAAACATATTACAAAGTAGACAGAAATATATAGTAATGACATTTCTTGTGCAAAATACTAAATCTTTAACATAACAATAGCTCAACTGTGTTTGAACCTAACCATTTCATATCTGCTATTGTTTGGCTCCTGGACATATTAATTTTTTTTTCTTGGCCACAGAATTGATGAAAATTTTTCATATCTATTATTAATACTTTATCCAATCTTTACCACCATGCACTCATGCAGAAAGAGAAGGGGTACAAATACCTTCTTTCCATTTCTCATCTTTCTCATCTCTAAAATAATCCCAAAGTTATTTTTCACTCCAAAATTCCATGACTAATTTTATTTCATGAATTAGAAAATGTATTCTTGAGAATGTGTGTGATATTCTTTCATTTATTAACTCACTCTTTAACTCATCAAACATATACTGAGTGATATACTTTGTCCCACCAGGAGCTATGCTAGGTAGTAGATCATAAAATTAGTTTGTAGTGGTTAGAAATTGAGTCCAGGGTTTGTGGCTTCTTCCCTTTCATGGTAGCACCTTTACTAGCTTTTGATGATCTTTTGTCACTAAAACAAAAGACAAAGCTCAAATCTAACAATGTATCTAGATAGAAGTTGGACTGACAACAACAGTTTTAACTCTGAAAAAAATTTAATTTGGGAGTTTGATGCCTCTACAACTAGAATATTTCTTTCCACACGACTGTTATTTTTTGTTTGTTTCTTTCAAAATTCCCTGAAAGACCTAACAGAAGTAAAGACCACAGAGCCAGGGTTGAGCTTTGCTGAATTCTTTTCCAGGATAATGAAATTTCATGTGAGGCATTTGGTGTTCTGGGATTCAAAAAGGTTATCAGCCAAGCATTTATAATAAAAGTCCTCCCTGCTTTTCCCTAGCATGCACTGGGAAGACGGGAGTGCTATCAGTTTGACATTTCTGTCAGAACTGGTATTTGAACCATCGGATGATTCTGACAAATGCCACTGCTGTCATTGGCTCAGTTTTAATTACACCTGACTGAAGCTTTCAATGGCAGCAAGCAGAAAACTTAATTAGTTGGAGTCCAGAGTGTGCACTGGCTGGAGGATTCCCAAATAGCATATAGGCTTTTGGGGGAGAAGTGGCCATGTTTAAATTCACCAGCCTTGAGACGGAGGCTGGCTAGACAATTTTCTAAGCCTCCAAAGATTATTAATCAATTTAAATTTCTTTTGAGAGCACATGTATTCATATATTCTTTGCTCAAGTAACTCATTAGTACGTGACAGTAGGTAAAATAAATACAAACAAAAAGAAAACTAAAGGCCTATCTCTATTTCCATGAGGATTGGTAGGAGGCACACACACAAGCACAGACTCACGCACACACATTTATAAGTTCAAGAAAACAACAAAGCAGAATGGTATTCATGTTTCTATCACATCTTACAATGTTTCCTTTCAGGGTGTGGATATGATCATACTTTTTACATTTCTATAGAAACATGCATTAGCAAGCTTTGATTATCAAACTGTTAATATGCTGCAATTAAAAATCAACATAACCCTCACTTGCTGGTTGGAGAAAAGTTTCCTTGCATTAAAAGAAGCAATTTCTTAGAATCACTGCTCTTCCGTGCGATATTACCGAGATCCCATTTGCAGATACTACAGCTCACCATGTAAGTCAGGCCCAATTTACTCTACTTTTCAAATTACATGTGGGTTTGGGACTCATTTGTCTTCACTCCCACAGGCTAAGCAGTGCAGAAAGAGTTGTGCTGAATATTGAGTTTTGTCAAACATAAAGGATGATATTCTGCTTCATTTTATAAATAAAATATGACAATGCTTGACAGGACTGACTGAACTTTTGTCTTGATGACTCAGCCAAGACTCGGGACCTTCCACTATTGTCAGCTATCTAGTTTGATTCGGCTGCCACTGTCATTGCTGCCTGTAACTCCAGTGACGCCTCTGGGACAGAACATTATTGGGTACTGATTGACTACTTGGGTAAAATAACAGCCCAAGGGGGATTCTGCTTCTCAAGGAAGGCACAGCAGTGTCTTTGAAATTTTGAAATTTTGAAATTTTCTCAAGGGGGTTCCTATGAGAATAGCTGTAAATTTCTCACTTTCAGGAATACTAAAGTGCTACTACTTGGCCCAAGTTAACCTTATGGTGCCCTAAAGTTATTGGCCTTGGAACAATATCCAGGTGTAGCCTTGCCTCAATATTCTTAGTAATTTTGGAGAAGAACAAATCTTGGTTTAAGTTGTCAGACCAAGAAATGTTAGTTGCCAAGGGTAAAATTGCTACTGAGTTCTGTCTCAATACTGAGCAATACTGTAGCTGATTTTAAGCATTGAGTTCTTTTCATGGGTGTATTGCCTTGGGATGCAGCAATCTGTTTGAAGGTTGATGTGATTAAGAAGTACTTAGCTTTTATCATTAAAAGTTTTTAAGGAATATGAGTCTGTCTATAACTCTACTTTTCTGGACTCTAATGAACCAAAGAACAGAATAAGGTTGACAATGTACTGTTTCCATCCATTTGGAAATGCAATGGAATTAAAATTGGTACTTAAAATTAAATGAGGTGAGGTTCCACGTATCAAGTAAATATAAAGTATTTAAAAGAAAATGCTACAGATGATAGAAAAGTACAAAAATTGTTCCTGGCATGAATAATTCACCAACTCTCGGATGGTATAAGTCACCTACTAATGTGCATTACTTGCCATTTAATAGTGGCTGTATCTGAAGAAATATGGAAATTGGAATATTTTAATAACTTTCTATATGAAAGATGATGAGACTGCCTAAATGATTAAGAGGAAGATATGTTATAATGAACTAAAGCCACTCGAGTGTAAGGTAATTTTAATTCAAATCTCCATCTGCTTATGTATAATTAAGACTCATTTAACAAGTTAATGCCTAACAGAGAGAACTGATAAGTTTGGTATTAAAGATCTTAAGAGAAGTAAATTAAACTGTCGGGGTTGAACTGGTCTTTAGTTTTAATTTCTTACACCTGAACCTTGATATGAATTTCAGGGTCCACTTCTTTATCCTCACCATTCATTTAAGCATAAAGCCAAAGACGAAAAGGGAGGGGAAACAGCATATCCTTTTTATATTTTAATTTTGGAGATCCCATCCTGTCTAAGGTGTGACAGCATCTTGACTGATAATGAATATTTATGCACTTCATATTTTCCACTGTATAGCATCTATATGCCATTAAAATGGTGATTTCAAAGGCATAAAAATACTTATGCACAGTTGAGATTGGCAGCAGGGTTAAATAACCTCAGAAAATAAGAGGAAAGCCTTTAAAGTGCCAAAAGGGACTGTTTTGATCTGTAGCAAATTTCACGAGCTTGTTGACTGCTTAACTTCCTACTTCATTTTTTTCCCCCAGTTTCTGCCAAAGAAGGTCCAGCCATCATAAATACGGTGTCATGCTTTTTGTCTCCTAGCATAAATATTTAATTCCCAGTGTATGACTCCTCATTTAGGAAGAAGATGAATGGGTCTTTCTTTACATGTTTTTTTCTTTTTAATACATTTTCAGGACTAAATTCAAACACGATAATTGAGAATTCACGCAATCTTCTCGGCAGGATTTTCAGTGAGAAGTCAAGAGTTTTCAGCCATGCCTGGGTGATGCCAATGATGTGGGACCACAGAGTTGAACCCAATGTTCTCATTCCTTGTCAGCCATCACATATGGCTTGTGTCAGATCGCCTACAACTTCTTAAGACGTAATTTTCAAAGATCACAGATCAAATAGTTGAAACTTTTTGAGGTCTCTAAAGAAATTCATAGGTCTAATTTACCTTATAATGTGCCTTGTCTGATTCATCTCTTATTTAAGAGCTAGAAAGTATCGTATTACTTGGATGCTTTATTTTACTGATTCTTAAAGCTGAAGTCATTTGTGCACGCTCACAAGTTAGTAGAGAACTGGGTCTAGTATTTTTATTACCAGTTTAGCATTCTTTCCACCTCACACTTCCTCATAGATCTACCAAATATACTATACATAGTCTTTCTCTCTCACATACATGTACAAATACCTAAGTATCTTTTCCATATATTTATATAATATATACATACTCAAACAATTGAAATATCCATATATTAATAATTTTTCATTTTGTCTTCCACTACTTAGAAATATATCTTAGAAGGAAAGTCAACATTTGCTAGAGCTTTCAAACTGTAGGAAAGCAAAACCCATATATAAGGACATTCTGGTCACCCCTAAAGTACATGATGTGGCATCTGGTTAGTAATGGAAGGAGCAGTGTAATTATTAATATTTTATGCCCTTTGCCTACTTTTTGATAAGGTTGTTTGATTTTTTCTTGGTGATTTTCTGGGGTCTATATAGATTCTAGTTACCAGAATGTTTGTGTAGCATGCGAATATTTTCTCCCATTCTGTAGGTTGTCTGTTTGCTCTCATAATAGTTTCCTTGGCTGTGCAGAAGCTTTTTAATTTGATTAGGTCCCATTTATTTATTTTTGTTGTTGCTGTGATTGCCTTTGGGGTCTTCTTCATAAATTATTTCCCTACACCAATGTCTATAAGAGTTTTTCCAACATTTTCTTCTAGAATTCTTATAGTTTCATGCCTTAGGTTTAAGTCTATTACCCACTGTGAGTTGATTTTTGTGAGTTCCAAAACAATAAAAGTTGGTGTGGATATGGAGAGACAGGAACACTCATACACTGCTGGTGGGACTGCAAACTAGTACAACCTCTGTGGAAAGTAATATGGAGATACCTTAAAGACCTATAAGTAGAACTACCATTTGATCCAGTGATACCATTACTAAGCATGTACCCAAAGGAACAAAGGACATTCTATAAAAAAGACATCTGCACTAGAATGTTTATAGCAGCACAATTCACAATTGCAAAGATGTGGAAACAACCCAAGTACCCTTCTATGCATGAGTGGATTAATAAAATGTGGTATATGTATACCATCGAGTTCTGCTCAGCCACAAAAAACAATGATGATCTAGCACCTCTTGTATTATCCTGGATAGAGCTGGAGCCCATTCTATTAAGTAAAGTATCACAAAAATGGAAAAACAAGCACCATATGTATTCACCATCAAATTGATATCAACTAACTTAACTGATCAACACTTATTAAGTGCACATACATCAGGTGTCGGGCAGGTGGGAGGGGGGAAGAAGGGATGGGTATATACACACCTAATGGGTGCAGTGTGCACCATTTGGGGGATGGACACACTTGAAGCTCTGACTCGGGTGGGGCAAAGGCAATATATGTAACCTAAACATTTGTACCCCTGTAATATGCTGAAATTAAAAAAAAATATTTTATGCCAATGGATAGCTTTCTTATTTTCTCATTTGAAAATATCCTTATTTGCTTTACTGGTATTAATAGATGATGAATTTATCTAAAATAGCTCCATAACAAATTGTGTATGGCTGCAACAAAAGGAAATTTTGAACTAAAATGTTTATTTATTTATTGCACTTTAGAATGTTAGAAGTGAAATAGGCTTTATAGAGCATTTATTCCAACATCCTCATTTTAAAGATGAGAAAATGGAGGCTCAAAGAAGGCACGTAAATTGCATAATATCTTAGAATTGGTAGGAACTTGTCCTTTGTGTGAGTCATTACCAAAGGCTGTGAGGCCAGGAAGGCTTCCCAGAGTTGGTGAGGGCCCATCCCGAGTCCTCTCTCCTGTTAAGCCCCTTGTGCTCCTCACTGGCTTTGTCATTATGCACTTTATGTACTCTGCCTCATATAGTCAGATTTCTTCTCGTGTGCTCATCATTTATCTCCAAAAAATAACAAACTTATTAATGTCTCATGTAAAGCATCTAACATAGTAAACATTGCAGACTTTCAAACACATTTTCTTATCTTGACCATTTTGCACTGCTTCTATTTTTGTGTGTATTTCACTCAGTACATTTCAATACATATTGATTTTCTGATTAGTGTTCTGTTTCAAAAATGAAATCAATCTAAGTTAAATGGACACAAATAGCTGCTATACTCACTGGCCCCACCATAATGAGAACACCAGATTAAGGCGGGTTTCTTGACACAATTGAGTAGGCTCTGCTTCCCAGAGAACCTCACAGATATTCCAGGGTATATTGGGAATTTGCATCTCATTCAATATATTCCCATCATTATCTGAGAGGTGAAGTTGAATAAATGTCTTGTTTTATTAAATTTCTTGTTCAAACACACTTGGAGATTGAATATCTAGCATTGACTATGCTTCCCATAAAACACCAGGCTTTAAGAATCCCTGAGAGTCATACAAATGTATGTCCAAGAGTGTTTTTGCAACAATGTCACATTTCTGATCACAGACATGGCAGGCAACACAACCGAAAGGAACAATAATAAATTTGAGGCAGAATGCAGTTATTTACTGGTTAGTCATAGAGGAACTATTGATAGGCTCAATAACTGATCAAAACTAAAATCTACCACCATAATTCCCCCCCATAGGCAACATGCAATTCAAAAAACAGGCTGGCTAATAAAGTAGAAACAAATGAAGGAAGTCAGCACATGTTTGATGACACAGAGATAATGGTGTCAGTGCCTGGACTTCTGTTTGAAGCAGAGCTGATGAGGCTGAAGTGAACCAGTCACTGATGTTCATTCTTAATTAATGTGCAAGCAGATAGTAGTGGAAAGAAGAGAAACTTTGAGGTCAGACAATTGTAAGTTTGAGTACAGAATCCATTGCTTAGTAGTTGTGAAACTTATGGGAGATTACTAAAACTATATTAACCATACTTTGCTCATCTATTAACAAAAACAATAGCTCATATCTACTGAGTGCCCGCCCTGTGAGATCGCTTTTCTAGTTTCCTTACATATATTAACTCGTTTAATTCTCAACCTATGAAAAAGGCTATAATTATCTCCACTGTACTGAGCAGCAACAAGCTTAAGTAACTTGTCTAAGAATACACACCTAGTGACAGAGCTGGGAGATGATAATTAAATACAGGCTATTAATAAGTTAAAATCATATAGTAGGATACCAAATAACAACCAGGACCCTAGTTTACAGATGGCCTGTGAACCTTGAAGCAATGGTTGTTGAAAGACAGAACTGTTGGTTGGGGTCTATGAAAAATCAATGGCATCCAAAATCCTGAACAGTTGTTGTTTGGCAAAATGGAAGAAGTGCTAGAAGGATAGATGTGGCAGTGATCACTACTGTGCAGCACACTATACTCAAGATAGACATATTATGGAAAGAAACATATTAGACACTACTGGGTGGAAAGCCAAACAAGTGGTAAGAAAATACCATGTATAGCTTTTCAGAAATAAGAGTGGCTATTAGTAAGAGTTAGGAACAATGTCCTGGAGGGATGAGAAGGCGTGATATGAACACTGAAGGAGGGATGGACACAGAGTAAGGAGAAAGGTTTCTCTAGCATGTGACATACCAAAAGCAAAAAGTGGTGCTGGAAATGAGAATGGCATGTTTGGAAAACTGTAGGGAGTCCTGTCCGCCTATAGCAGAAGCATAGTGGGACACTAGAAGTAGCACAAAAACGTCCCCCAAATAATCGGCAATATGGTGCCTATTTATTCAATTCTACAAGGAGACATCTTACAAAACAGTTACAGTGTAAATCAGTCCTGCTCTGGCTGAAAAAAAGCAGCATGACTTGAATGGAAACAGAAAAAAAAAAAAAAAAAAATATATATATATATATATATATACACAAACAAACAAAAAATCCAAAGAACAAAACAAACAAAAAATACCAAAACTCATAGTAATCCTCTGGCTTTTCTTAGAGTTTACTAAAAAACCTGGAAGTGCTCAGTAGGTGACTTATCTTGGTCAGTTATTTTTGTAGGTAGTGTCCTATAGCTGATGTTCTCTGAAATTCTGGAACTATATCATGCATATTTACAGGAATGAATGGTTTGTTTTATCTAAATTTTAAGTCCTTTGAAGGACTTTGGACTACCTCCAAAGACATACATTTTGGAAAATAATGAAAGAAAATGAAAGAGAGGACAAAAACTTTAGATAAGTGGGAAATAAGTTACTAGAAAAAAATTTTTTTTACATTTTTTCTTTCTAGGAAGAAGTGAATTAGTAGATTAATCTGTTGTAGTGTTTAAATTTATTAATAAAAATTAATACAAATTATTTTTTAAAAATCATATAAAATTTATAATATATTAATAATTATTAATACAAACAGGAAGTTAGTAGAAATTAAATAATAAAAATAATAAATTAACAAAACATAAAATTTAATTAACTTTTAATTAAAATTTAAGGAATATTAGTTTGAAGCAGCACCAAATTATTTAGCTACCCAAAGCAAAGGTTTCTCAGGGCCTGAGTTACAAGTTCTCATGCAGAGAAATGTGAGATCAGGTAGAAAAATATGTTGGGGTTAAATGAGGGAGATCCTTGAGGCTGAGCGTGGTGGCTCACCCCTGTAATCTCAGCACTTTGGGAGGCTGAGGCGGAAGAATTGCTTGAGGCCAGGAGCTAGAGACCAGCCTGAGCAACATAGAGAGACCCCGTCTCTACAAAAAATAGAAAAATTAGCTGGGCAGGTTGGCCCACACCTATAGTCCCAGCTACTTGGGAGGCTGGGACCGGAGGATTGCTGGAGCCCAGAGTTTGAGGTCGTAGTGAGCTATGATGATGCCACTGCACTCTAGCCCAGGAGACGGAGCAAGACCCTGTCTCAAAAAAAAAAAAAAAAAAGAAAGAAAGAAAGAAAGAAAGAAAGAAATCCTTGAATAATATTCTCAGGCACTCATATTTTATCCCATGTTCAGGAAAAGACCCCTGAAGGTCCCTGAGACAGTGAGGAGAGTGATACTTAGGAAGGCATCTCTCCAGATATAAGAGAGGCCAGAAAGGGGACACAGGGATACCAGATACAGACCTGTTGAAGTTATGAGGCATGAGACAGTGGCAGTCTAGCCTACAGGTGATTAAAGAGTATTGGAAATAATCTGATACATTTTGAAGAAAAATTAACTGTTCTTTGTGGATGACCAGCTAAAAAAGAAGTTCAAGAAGGCTCAAGTGATAAGCATCAGAGACCAGGTGAACAGTGGCACCAACACAAAATGAGTAATTTGAAGCAGAGAGCAGAAGCTCATTAGCGAGATAGAAAGGTTGAGTTTAGGTGGAAGATTTAGATACACCAACAGGACATGTATTAACCCAGTGTGTAGTTGTGGAAAGGCTACACGAGAGGTTTCTTCTCCTCAACCCATAATAATATGTGTTCATAAAGGGACAGTCTGCACAAACTATGAAGGCAACAACAGCCTTCTTCATGGCATACAATGAAGAAATATCCAGTGAACATATATTCTTTTCTGCCCCCTTAGGTCCTTCACATATGGATCTGTAGACCCAACTGAGGCATGGCTTAAGCAACAAAGAATACATTTGAGCCAAATTTGAGTGACAGCATCCAGGGAAACACTTCCAAGTTACCTTGCAATGTGCTCCAGAGAACAAAAGAGAGGCTTGAGCTTTTAAAGAAAAAGGAGGAATCAGAGAGAGGGGCGATTACAAAAGTTGTTTTTCAACTATTATAATTGGTATCGTATATCTAAAGCGGTTTTGCAGTCCAAGAATAGATTGTAACAGTTAAGAGGGTGGCTGGCCAATGGTTAGGGACCTGGAAGCTCAGCAGGAAGCAGGAAGTAGGAAGCAAGTGTTCTGGCAGTTGTTCAGACAGGAAGTTGTGACCTCAAGGGTCAAGTATTCTCTGCTTAAGTTGTGCCTGAGGCTCAAGCCAAAATGGCCTCCCAGCTCCATCTTAGGTGCCTTAACTAACCCACTGCCATTTCCCTTCATCAGATCCTAACACCATTTTCTGTCACATCTTGAATATAAAAAGCAACAATAAATGTGGAATTTTAAAATGTAAGCCCAAGTAAAATACTCTTTACGTTCACATATTTCTTCTAAACTGAAATAAAATATCCCACATAAAACCAATTATTTTTCTTTGCTGAGCAACACACTTATTATTCATTTACTAAAAAACATGTTTAGCACAAAGGTATGTTATGTAGAATGATAAACTTTTCAGTTTTTCCCTGATTTTTGAAAAAAGGACATTTCTCAATGTAGAAATGTATAATGTGTAGAACTATATAAATACAGACATGAAAAACACCTACATCACAGTTTTTAAAATTTGGCAAGCATATTTGGCCTTAATAAAAATAAAATTCAACTAGTAGCTTTGGAAACACTGCATTCTGTGAGATGTGTACAGGTTTCTTCCAGAAAAACCTCCATGTTGGTTCCAAATGAACTTTATCTATAGGAATAATTCAAAGGCAATGAATATTTAAACCTAGTGGTGTCAAGGGGATAAACAATAACCATAGACATTAGGTCTGGGAAGAACTGAGTTTCTAAAATAGACAAGCACTCTTATTGAAAACCATAAGGTCAAAATTTAACTCTAGGTGCTTGAAAGTTAACTCTGGGTACACTTGGAAGAGTAGTCTTGTTCATTGGATTAGCAGGGGCTAAATTAGAAGTGATGAAATTTTCAGTTGTCTTAGGTTGCCATTACTATAACTGTCTTAAAATTTTTGAGTTCAGCTTTTCATTATACATAAATAAAATTAGTTTCTTTTCATTTTTGTGATAGTCTTTCAAAAAGTAAAAACTTGAAAGTGTAAAAAAGTAAGGAAGATAGTAACAAAAGGACCAATATGTGGAGGAGAAAGATAAATGAGTAAACTAATTTAGTTCAACTAGCATTCATTATTATTCCAATGGCATTCCACTGGAAGCTTACAAAGACAGAGGGGGACATGAGGGCCTTCCCTATGAAGTGAAAATATATGCAGGAAGACAAGTTCTCTATATGAGATTCAGTAACAAAAGAATAACATTTCCAGGGTAAAACAACATACATAATAGTGTATGCCAAAGAACTGAGAAAGTCTGATGTCATTAAAAGAGTCTCCAAAACGAAAACATATATGTGATCATACTCTAAGGGAGGTGTAGGATTTGTCACAGAAACCCTAGACAGGAGAATAGCATACGCTAACTTAAGGGAAATTTGCAGGCTGCTAAAGGGCCAGGAATAACTCAGGGAAGATATAAAGAGGAAGAATAACAGGCGGTCATGCCAGTTGATGGGGGGCCGTGAATAGAAGACAGAGGCATAGGAGTCTGGGTCAAGAGCTAATGGGGAGCCACTATAGCTTTTTAAACAGGAAAGTAGCTTCAGAAATATGCAGATGTTGTGCATCCATTATGTTAAAACAATCTGCTAGGTTGAATGAAAATTTGATCAAACTCATGTCTGCACACACAGGGTTTGATCTGGCCTTTCACTCTGGAGGCATTAGGATTGACATGTAATGTGGTTCATATGTTATCTGATGAAAAGCTAGATTTAAAATGTCTATTTAGTCTTCTAACAATCCCACCTTTTAATAAACTGACATATAAGGCATTTGTAGTTGACTATGCTGAAATTATTGCAAAGATCCTTCCCTCCAATTTATTCCCAAATGATCTAAATAAATGTACATAGTGCTATGGACTGAAATGCGTACCTCCAAAACTCATATGTCGAAACGGCAACTCCCGGTGTATTTGATCTTGAACCTCTCAGCCTCCAGAACTGTGAGAAATAAATTCTTGTTGTTCAGGCCTGCAGTCCCCAACCCCTGGGCCATGGACCATTTTTGGTCAGTCTGTTAGGAACCAGGTCATACAGCAGGAGGTGAGCAACAGGCGAGCGAGGGAAGCTTAATCTGTATTTACAGCTGCTCCCCACTGCATTTATCACTGCCTGAGCTCCACCTCCTATCAGGTCAGCAGTAGGAGCATAAAACCTACCGTAAACTGTGCATGCGAGGAATCTAGGTTGCACACTCCTTATGAGAATCTAATGCCTAATGACTGAGGTGGAGCTCAGGCAGTGATGCTAGCACTGGGGAGTGGCTGCAAATACAGATTATCATTAGCAGAGAGGTTTGACTGCACAGAGATCATAATAAATAAATTGTTTGCAGACTCAAAATCCTATCAGTGAGTGGCAATCGACAATGTAATAATAATAGAAATAAAGTGCACAATAAATGTAATGCACTTGAATCATTCCAAAACCACTCCCCTGACTCCTGCCCCTGTCTATGGAAAATTTGTCTTCCATGAAACTTGTCCCTTGTGCCAAAAAAAGTTGGAGATCACTGATTTAAGCCACTTAGTCTATGATATTTTGTTATGGCAGCCAGAGCAAACTAACATACATTATAGCATTATAAACAGTCTTGGACACTCCACTGATCCTCTCCATGGCTTTCCCTAAATTTTTCTTGGCTTTACCTTACATGGGCAGTAGGTAAGGGAAGCACAAACCGATGTTTATCAAATGTTTAGTTAGCATACAGCATGCTAGATGGTGTATATGCATTGTCTAGTTTAATCCTGGTAGGAAAATGTGACACAATGATCTATAGAAAGCGTTTCAAGACAACTTTATTGAAAAAAAGTGATAGAAACTGTGCACATTTTATAATCCACAAATCTTCTAAATAGTATACATAGGTAACTAATTTTATATCTGTTAACCACAGTGGATGATGAAAATAAAACACCCATGATAGCTTTTTATTAAGGATAATCAATAATTTATTTTTCTTTTATTGTCACAATTACCACAATTACCTAGCTACATGACCAATGTCACTACATATCACAGGAAGATTGTGCACCTACACTTTACTGAGACAAAGACAACGGCCATTTATGTGTTAAATGTACAACGGGCTGTTAAAAAGTGTGGATTTTATGTGTAAGACAAGATATGGCACGTGATGTATTATTAACAGGTCTGATTTAAAACACATTATGCCAAGAAGCAAGCATAGAAATGTTTTGGCATTGAGTTGTTATTAAAGTAGAAAATAAGTAAACTAGAGAAATAAATCCAGATTTTAACTTACAATAGATACATTAAAGTAGGAAATTGATTGGCTCCTCAGTATTTTTGTGCAAGTGTTTTTTTGTTTTCTTTCCTTTTGTTTTGTTTTGTATTTTTTATAAACGAGTCATATGAATATATCACAAGTTAAAGAAAGATCTTAGCCAAAAAGGAGGGTACCCCTATATGAAAAACAAATGAAAAATTACCAGGTATTTTTGCTTACAAAAAATTTAAACTATAAAGAGTCACAAAATATATATAAAAACGCCACATTGAACGAGGCAATCATACTCTACCGGAACTGGTAGCACCCTCTTAAAACCTGTCGCAGTCCCTTCACTCGGTCATACAGTGGTGACTGACAAGAAGGCATTGTGAACTCTGGTGCCATCAGGAGACTTGGCCCCATGGGTCATCAGTTCTTGGATTGTCATCCAGTTGTCCAAAATTTTCTTGTTCCTCTTTTTCATCATCTTTTTGTGGCTCAGTTCGAGGATGTTGATCTCCTTCTTGCCCTCGCTGCCGCTCTGGGGACTCTCCTTGAGACACTCCAGCCGACTCCGCATCATGAACTCCCGGCGCCGGCGCTGCTCTTTGGCCCGAACCAGGTGTTGCTTCCTCTCCTCTTTGCTCCAGTAGCGCCCCATCTTCATCTCGCTCATGGTGTCATCGTCTGTGGTCATGCCACTGCGCTCCTCCTTGATCTTTAAGGCACGTTCCTTCAGAATTCGGTCTCGCACGGGTCTCTTCGTGATGTACCGTGTGCCGTCGCTCCGAATCTTCACCTTCCATTCCATCTTGGGCTCTGAGCACTTCTGAGACTCCTTGCACATGCTCACCAGACTGAGCTGGCTCTGAGCGTACTCGACTGCAGATTTCTGTTGAATTAACTGCATGTAGCTTTGATAATGCCGGGCGTGTGCTGGGATGTTTGCGTATCTATATGAGGAGCTGTGATAAGGAGAGAGATAAGGGATGTATTCGCTGACTGCCTTCTCTTGGTCAGGAAGCTGGTCGTTTTCCAGGATCTTCTCCTTGCTTTCCATGCTACAACCTTGTTCAGGGGTTTTGGTTTTGGTGGCAGTTGACTCCTTACCACTCTGTCCAGAAGAGGACTGGTTGGCTGCCATTGTGCTTCTCAGGTTTTTCTTATTGGTGAGGTTGATCATTCTTGGTAGGGAACTGTCAGGGGAACGGTCCACAGTGAGGGGAGTACTTCTGCAGCTCTCAGCTGTGTTGTAAGCACTAGAACTGTCCTTGTCGGACTTTTCTGGATGTTCCATGATGTCATCTAGTTTTCCCCTCTGCATATCTATGCTGGTGTTATAATTCCGGAATCCTCCATCATGCAATGCCCAGATGTCTCCATACTGGTCGGTCACTTTCTGGAGCCTGTGAGCCTGCATGATGTTCTGGCACTCGAGCTCAATGTTTCTCAGCTCTTCATTGAGCAACTGCAGTTCATGCTCCACTCCCTCTTGCTCCCCTTGATTGCATTCAATTGTGCTGCTCGAATAATACAGGTCATACTCTCCATGGTTTCGAATCTTGCATTTGAGCTTCAGGAGCTGCCTGAATCTTTCACACTCCTCATCTTGGTTGCCAGTGCAGTCGGAGTCTATGTATTCACCAGACACGAAGCTCTCATTGTACTGAAGTTCAACGCTTTCTAGAGTGTCTTGGCTCTGCCTCAGCTCTCTCTTGCTCTTCAAAGATGTGTTGTTGGGGTGCTCAGGGGCGTTCTCCTGCTCTGAGCTCTCATCATTGCGCAAGCTTTCGTCTGTGCGCCCTACTCCACTGTCCTTCTCATGGTTGTTGGATGAGGATGTTGCTGTGTCTGTTGTGCCTTCTTCTTCTTCTTGCTTTTTTGGCTAAAAAAAATAATGTTGAGAGAACAAAGAAAATTAATTGCTTTGAAAAACACTGTCAAAAAACTTGCTTGAGAACAATGCTTCTTGGCAGTTCCTAGAAAGCTGCTCTCATTTTAGTATCCATGACAATTTTAGAAATAAAGACGATTAGCTCATAGCAGCTTTTTAGGCAATGAAATAAAGAAAACAAAAGCTGCTTGAATGTGGGTATAATATTCACTTGGGTATCAATAAGACAGGACACATTTAAATAAATGATTCTTGTCTTTAGGTTTTGTCTTACTTGGGAAACTCTGGGATGAATATATATAAATGAAGTGATTTTATGAATTTCTGAGGTGATAATACTCCAAAAGATAAAAGAGAGATGTCTACATGGTCTTCAGCAATATGGAAGCCTAGAGTTCAGAAGCCACAACCACCTTTTTTTTTCTCTTGAACTTTCCTCAAGTTCAGAGAAAACTTCACTGACAGTAAAGCACTGATAATGGTAAGCCAAACATCACAAAATTGCAGACCGATGTTAACTTTATGTACTGGAGCCTAGAACCTTCCTATCTATAGACAAGGAAGCTTAATTCCAGAGGGAGTCAGGTTATTAGCAATAGAGAGGTCTAGAAGGCAAAGCTCCACCTCCCAGTGCCAGAATTTCTTTTATGTCCAGGGTGCCAAATTCCTCGATACACGTGCTCTGACCGCAGTGCATCTCCAAATCATGGCTTTCAAAAGCAACAACTTCTTAGGACTCATTTGGGTTGAATAAGAAGATTTTTCTACTCTTAAACAGGAATTTCCTTCGAAGAAGAGTTTTAATCTATTGAGAGTAAAATGACAGTTTACATGAAAGTCTGAATAGCACTGATTGACAGACATGGATATAACATAAAAAATATATTTTTGACATATATGTGTTTCATTCCCTTGTAATTTTAACAATCTAACATTTGCCTTATGTCTAAATTTACTATTTTCTATATATATCTTTTCCCTTTAGCAGGTGTAATTACATAATTAACTACAATTAAGCCTGTTAGTGCTAAAGAAGGATGGGATAGGTGATATGGTGATAAAAGTAATTCCAAAACAAGCCTAAAAGGGTCTATCTAGAGATTTATTATTCTGTTCTACATAAGTAATGGCAGGACAAAATTTAACAGAAATTGGAGAGAACATAACAGGACCAGATATCATGTTATTCTATGATTCTAAATCTTTCCCTAGAGTATTTTCCTTCATTTGTTGAAAACACACTGAGATTGACTTTAAAAGTCTTATCAATAAAAAATATAATAAGTAATTATAGCTATGAACAGAACTGTTTCTGACTATAAGCTGACAATAGTATCCAATGTGGTGACATCTGTATACTATGCCATAAAACCCACAAAGGCTGTTATTGGTATGGCCATTTGAGTTCACATATCACATTATTCACAGTTATATTTTTCTAATACCTTGTAATGAGCTGAAGAAATACAGGAAGACTAGTGTGTTTTTTTCTTATTTTACAAGCAGTTCCAATGGTACAGGGAAGTTATGCTATGGGAGATGTTGCACAACTTGTCAATAGCAGCCATCGGACCAGGGACAGTATGTAAAGTGAAACTTTACATAAAGTAGGTTTGCATATGGATATGTATTTTATTCTTTAATTGAATTATCCTTTCTTTTGTTACTGGTCTATGAGCAACTGTGACAATAAAAAGAATTTTCCATTCTCAGACCTAGAATTCCTAGTTTCTAATGTAATGTTACTCTATCATTTATCATTTCCCTGTGGTACTATGATAGTGACAGGCAATGTTTCTACCCAGACATTTCTAATGTAGTATTATTGTTTATAAGGGCAAAGGACTTTTAAAGGTTTCTGTACTTCTCATCATTTTTCAGTCTCATGGTGAAGAAAAATTTCCACACAATGAGAATCTAACCTCAGGGACATCTAGTGTTACCTCAAAAGACCTAACATTTGTATTACGTCTGATGAGTAGGCAGCATTTGACATCATATCACTTCACCTGAACAGGATTTCTCTCTTCTTTCTTTATTCCAACATCCTCCTGTCAATTCTGTATCAGGTCACACTTTGTATCTAAGAGAGAAAAAGCCTGGAGCAAGGACTTTCTTGCTTCTAACCAGCAGCTGCCACCAGAAATATCTTTATTTGTGACCAGTGTTGAAGTCATACATAAAAATTTCAATCTGTCCTACCTATATTGAAAAGCGATCAGCACAGTAGCAGTACCACTTCTGAGCACAAACTACTGTTTGTGAAGTGGCCAGTGAGCATTCATGATCAGCACATGCGTATAGCACACATGGTTATGTTGACACTGTAGTTTGCAATCTAATGAGTTATTTAATATATAGATGTGCACACACACATTTCTGTTATAGGATGTTAGCATGTCAAGAGATTTTATTATTTAGCTTGGTAAAGTGATAGAATGTTTGTGCTTCATGTTTCTAAGCCTGTCAATTTTTTTTTAAATTCTTTTTTAAGATGTGTTAAGAATTAATGTTGAGAATAGGATGATAATTAAACAAATCAGTGAACTGACAGTGAAATGTTAACAAAATTATATCAAGCAGATGAATGACATAAAAAAATCTAGATTATATTGATCTTGTTTTTATCCAGTGGGAAAACGACAACAAAAAAAATGAAAAGAATCTTAAGACTCACTTTGCCATAAGTCACACTGTGATCTTTAATTGGTTATAAATCAATTAAGGGCAGTGACTCTGCCATTTTTTCTTTGTATTCTCAGTATCAGGTGTGATGCTTGGAATGTGTTAGGAGCTCAAAGTTTTGTTGAATGAATATGTGACCTTAAGGCAAAATGATGTCGATAATCTCAAGTTATGCTATGGGGAAGGTTGTACAATGAGTCAACAGCAGTCATAGGACCAAGGATCATCTCTGCAGTTATTCAGGGGTACATAGGTGTAATTACATCATCAAGCACACAAAGATGATTGATGGCTTACATCATGTCATCACCGTCTTATAGTTATAGCCTAAATGTTCAAATAGATACATTAATATTTTAAAGTAAAAATTTACTTTTTTGGGGGAGGTTACCTAATGATATATGGTTTGTCTCCAGCTGGCATATTGAGAAGCAACACACATTTTTATGGTTAAATTTCTTAAATTAGCTTGAAACATTACCTGGATCAACATTTGAATATGATTGTAGTATATTAACAACGGGCCCTAAGCTTCCAAAACTGGAGATATTCTTAATAGAAAAAAAAAAAATTACTTATTCCCTCTGCTTCATCTAAGATGATCATGTGCTCTAAAAAATTACCATTATAGAGATGTTTGATCAAACCCTTTGATTTTGTTTTTTTCCCCTCCATTTATGACTATATGTTAAAAAAAGAAGTAGTGACATTTCAAATGCTTTAGTTCAAATTGTTGACTCCACCTGCTCCACCTCATTGGCCGTGTGCTGCATCGCTTCATTATGCTGTTCTTCCAACATCTCCAAGTTTAACTCCTCTAAGAACTCATTCCTTTCATCTTCTAGCCAGCCTTCATCCAGCTGCAAAAGAATACATTAGTACATTATATTATATTAGTGAGAACTCATGCTAAAATAGGCTAAACTTAAATGGCCAATGCCTGACCAGTTCCTTTTATCATAATGATTCTCTTCAGAATACCGGCCTCCTAGAGTTCACCTCTCAGAAAGAAGAAAAGGTGATAAAAAAAAAAAAAAAATGGACTCTTATGCTTTTTATCCTTTCCAGGAACAGAGCTACAGATTTTTCTCTCATAACTGAGTAAATCTCACGGCATAGAACATTACCTTCTTTCAAAATGTATGAAAAGCATACTGCATAATCCACAGCTGTCATGCTCATTACCTCTGACAGGCCCCGTGTTAAAAGGACCGCCACGGTACTAATAGGGCTATGAGACAATTGGGCCTTTTTCCTTAACCCCCAATGAGACGACACACAAAGTGCCCCCCGCACGCTCATGCTACCCTCGTCCTGCTTTTTTAGTTTTAGGCGATGGCTCCCACATTAACAACATGGCTGCTTGCACAAACACATCTACAGACATTTATTTTATCTGTAAAGAAAGGAAAATTCTACGTTATTCTTCTCAAAAAAAAAAAAAAGTAATGTTATGCCATGTCTATTTTGATTCATTTTCAGACCCAATTCCAGGGAAGCACATCACAGCGGATGTGACATGTAAGGGTGGTGGAGAGGTGTGGAGCATGTAGGCTTTTGTTTGTGGGTGTTGGAGGCAAGTTTTCTTGTGGGATTCTCACACAAATTAATCTTAACAGATCCCTTTGGCTTCTCAACACAAAGTGAAGTGGAAAACTGGTGGTTACCTGGCTAATATGATCAGTGTTGACAGTCAGTGCAGATAATTTGCCTCAAAGTGGATTTCTGGAGCTGGATTACGTAAATTAGCTGTCTGTGCTGATTAAATTAACCGGATTATTGTCAAAGCTCTGCTTTACTCTGTGCTACAAAGAAACAGCAGCTTTCGAGTGAGCAAAAATGGACAAGAGTTTGAGGTGTTTTCACCACCAACAAACTGGCAAAGTAAGATTGTAAAGATAATTGAACTTCTAAAACTTAAAAACAAAAACAAACCGGAAAGGACATTAAACTGTTCCAAAAGAGGCATTAGCGTATATGTATCATATTCATTAATATTAAAGCAAATCATAGATTTCATGATTTCTATTAAAGGCCATGGAGAACTTAAATGACCTCAAATTTAACTGGGGCCAAAAGTATGACACATTTATTCATCCTTATTTATCTTAATGCTGCCTGAATAACTTGACCAAATTCTACCCCACTGCCTTTGATATGCAGATGAGCTATGATAATTATGCTGGCAAAAAATGTAAATTCAGTCCAATTTATAATTGTCCAAATTTTACGTTCTTTAGTCCCTTTCAAGTGTCATAAAGCTGCAAATGCCAGACTCCAAAAGAAATTACTTAAAGCTAGAAATCTTTACATTTTGTAAACACATCAAGGAATTTTTCTTTAATCAGGCCAAAAGAAAATATTTCCTAATACTGATATAGTGAATGATGAAACAGAGTCTTTTGAGGTTTAAATGGAGTGGTGGGGAAGTTAAGGAGAACAAATGGTAGAAATTAATGATTCCCTGTAACTCTTTTCGTATTGACTAACCCCATAGATTCCAGAGTTGCCATCTGTAGTTAGGGTGTGTCTATTTTGATAGGGCTTTCGTCTGGGCTGGAGGTACACACAGCACAATAAGTAAAGGGAGATTCTTCCTGCTTACTTCCTTTCCCTCTTGTATTTCTCTTTTTCACCTAGACATGCATTTATGGCAGTCTGAACCTAACGCTGTGGCAGAGACGGACATCCCCTTCGAGTTGAGCTTCAGGAAAAGAAGGATTGTCATTATTATACAGTGGGGATCTATTTGCAGGGAAGGGACCACACATGGCCTCTCTGAGAAAGGAACAACCTATACTGTCTCAAAAGTAGTGACTACAAGTTCTTATAAGAGCCTTCTCTGCCCCAGTGTCCTGAGGGAAATAGGACAGAAAAGCAATATCTTTAATGGTCTCTGGGAAAAAAAAATGGACAGAAAATGAAAGAGAGTTGACAGGGAATGTAGGAAATGAGTTATTTAAAAATATTGCACAGATGTACAATATTGCCCCCAGCAAACTGTAGATCATTTCCAAGAATCTAGAGAGCATTCAAAACATTTTTTTAAAAAGCTAGAAAAAGCACACAAAAAAGCTTCCACACTCTCCCTGAATAAAACACACATACAAAAAAATGCAATAATGAGATAAATTAAATTTGATGGAAAAGTATGGGTGATATAAAGACAAGATTTTCTTTTTAGGCTTTTTTTTTAGGCCATTTTATAGCATATACTGCTTATATTATATTTCTAAAGTGTTGTGGATTGTTTTTTCCTGATTTCTCTAGAAATCTGATTTTCTATAGGCAATTAGCCTCCTTCCAGAGGCATGAAGCCTTCTTCAGAATAAGGGAGCTAATGCAGATCCTGATTTTGACAGGCAGGATGGCTTCCTATGGAGTCAGATGATCATCTTTTATCAACTGTGGAAAGGATGTCTCATTTGAAAATTCTTCCTTCAACATTGACTCTTTTTGGGGAAAGATCAGGAGTATAGCTAGATATTCAAAATTGCTACTGGTTCTACCAAGCATATGTATCCCACCAAAGATTAACATGATCTGGTCTTATGTCATTAATTTCTATTCTTTCCATAGCCCATTATGGCCATTATGTGGCATGGTTTAAGGAAATGCTTTAGTCCTAAATTAGTGAGGTTCTCTAGCAGTTACATGGAAAGGGCAGAGAAACCACATTATAATAAAAATATCTTTTCTACAACAGGGATGGCTACTGAGTTCTCTTCAATTTACCATAAATTTCACTAATATGTATTTAGCTACTTTATTATGTTCTCTTTCAAGAAAATGGGATCAGTGAGATAACTAGTTTGAGACATTTCCAGATAATTGGTGCAATTTCATACGTATTTTAAAAACTCACTCCCACATAGGCAGTGCAGCCAGTTGTGTGGGCTTGTTTCCCCACTACTAAGACCTCAGGTGTATGACTTTACTCTGTCCTGGGCTACGGCAGACTTTATGGGGACCATTTAGAACGGTCAAGGGCATAAAGGAAATATATGCGGAAATAGTGATCTTTTATAACCACTATATTCAAGTCAGGACTTGGTCTGACACTGAAATACACTTACTCAATGTAATTTATAGATAGTATGTAGTTACTGAGTCTGAAAAATATCAGATCAATAACCCGGGAGACAAATGGTGGTATAACTAACTTTACTCAAACTAGTGACAGGTGGATAGAATGGTGACAATGTATTGTCCTTTCTGCATTGTGATGGGATATAAAAAGGATATAAAAGGAAGCACCAATAGTACTTTTCTTCCACCATTACCTTTCCTTTACTTTCATGACATCTTCCTCTGTAAAGATATAAACAATTCCTTTAGAGGCTATCAGTTTGTTTTTGGCTGGACAAATGTTTTTGTCACAACTAAACTTGGAAAAAAAATTCAATTACTACACATGGAACCACATCATGCTATATCAGGCATTTTAATTCTAAACAGATTTAAGTTGATAGCTAGATAGGCTAATGTTTCTCTCTTTGGAGATTCCTTCAAGATACCTTAGTATGCCAATTAAGTATTTTTTAAATAGTAACCTAAAGTGAGGATCCATGCAGAATTAAAAATCATGTAAAGTCAACCATTTTAATCTGTGAATTTATTTAAACAACTGGCAAGTAGGAGGAGAGAATAATCATTAAATTTTGTCTGCTTTTTTTTCCCTCTCCCTTAAATGGGATATTTAGCTGCCATTCTGTGGAGTAATAGAAGGGAGTCTTTAATGCATAATTTTTTGGACAAGCCTAGTAAGTTACAAAAGATCAGTCTTTGTTATATTTTGTATACCATATTTGGTTTTACAGATATCCATGACAGTGATTTGATATAGAATAGCAGATAAAGAATAAAAATTCATTCATGAATTTCTAGTCCGTGGATTCAATGACTGTAAAGTTTGGTCTCAAGACTTGTGGTTTCTGCGCTGACCTGAATGTCTGGCCTTGCAACGAGCAGCACGATTCTCTTACACTCGTCGCTAGACAGCAAGGCCACTGCTTCTTCTCGATTCTGGACATCTTCCCCATTTATCTAGAAAACAAATGAGAGTGGCACATTAGTTTCCATTTCCACAATGCTGCACACAATAAATGGCAAATATCAGCTCGTTTTTGGTAAATGTATGGACAATGAAGCTCACACAATGGGCTCATCTTCAGCCTCTCAGCGGAGAGTGCCTTCACTCAATTACGCGCTTACTGTAAGGGCCATATCGATCCCTGAAGGATGGGGAACATCAGAGGAAGCAGTTATGTTCATAAATGTCCAACCTGCGCCCTGGCAACATACATCTAGCAACACAATTAACCAGCCCCTGACAGGTGACGTTCATCTTTCTCCGCTCAGAGTAATGGAAGTGTCACTCTGAGATAATAGTGCTGGGGAAGGCAGGACTGGCAATACCACAACTGAAATCCGTCATCCTGCACACTCGCTGCGAGCCAATTAGAGAGCTGCGGTGTTATCTCTCACCAGGCAATGCTCCCAGGCCACTTCTGATTGCATTTTCATTTAATCATTTCATATTTGTGTGTGGGGCTGACTCAGTTGCCCAAACATCATTCTCAGGATATCTTTCAGTGCTTAACTAATTAAAAGAAAGAACAGCTCATCAGTAACATCCTGATCGATACTCCAGTTCCTAAGATTTATCCATTTCCTAAAACAATAAAAAGAATGCAATATCCTAAGATTCATCTCTTAAGTACAGCTGAAAAATTTTAAAAATTAACATAGAGTAAAATTGGCTTTCTACAACAATGTTGAGTGAAAGAAACCAAGCTTAAGTCAACTTTTGATTACATAGAAAAGATTCCAGGGGCATTTGAAATATCTCTTTTTACTTTTTCTAAATTCTAAAGAGAGTAAATAAGGCTTCTAAAGTTTGTATTTTAAACTACATTTTTGTGTTCAAATTTATTTAGCTCTTAGTTAACATCATTTTTTCTTTGGATATTTAAAAATTACTTTTTTTATTGATTACTCAAATCCATAGAGATAATAACATTTTTGATCTATAATATATAATCAAAATATGTGGAAATTTCAACTAAAGAGGTCAAGTAATTCTGTTGAAAATAAGCATTAATTACTTCAATAAGCAAACAGATGAAAAAAATGTGGTTGCACTGACCATTTTTTTCAATAATTAATATAACATCTTTCACTAAGCATTTCTGCTTGAAGCCATGAAGTCGCCTGCTGAGGTTTCCTCCTTGTGGGTCTCTGGGATTATAGCTGACACATGAGGACAGACATAATTATCTGCAAACAAACTCAGGAATCTCACTTTGGACCATAATAAGTGATCCTTATTCCTAGACTCTCATATATATTTAGCAGTAATAACAGTAAAAACAAATCACACAGCCACATGTAACATTTTCTTACTCCAATCAAAACGGATATCACCTTCATTTCTCACTTGTATATGTAGATAGGAAAATTAGCATGTACTAGTTTCATATGTATTCTCCTTTTTTCTTTTTTTGCAATTCACAAATAAAATTCATCAAACTAGGAAATAGAAGCTATGATTCCAAAATGGGGAATAATGACTGATAGGACATATTGTGGCTTTTTGTAAATATATCTGAAAAAGCATCTATGGGCTAACTCCAAGGCCTTTCTTTTTTCTCAAATAAAGATAAATTGGCAATGGTGTATTCTACCACACTTTCCCCTCCCCTGATTAAGTATAGTTTTAAAATAATGACTTTACAAATTTTACTCTCTTTGGGCTTGTAGGGCTCTGTCTGTTTCATAGTAATTCTTAGGAGTATATCTGTGATGCATCTATTTGTCTATCAAACACTGACCTAATTGTTCATCTCCCCTTCACAATAGGCATGTTTGATCCTAAGAGAATTGAGTTGGGTGATCTCACATAGCTTATCTTCATCTTTCCGTTTGAAATATAATTGTAACACCTTTCTCCCCTGGTCTCTCTCTACTAGAGTATATATGAACTTCCCCATTCCCCATGCTTCATCTAAATTTCACTTACCATTAATCTAAATACTCATTCATGTTAGTCTAATGTTGTTGTTATTATGTTCACTACCTTAAAATGCAGATAATAATAGTGCCTTTCTCAGGGGGTCTTTATAAGGATTAAATGAATTAATATATGCAAAGGGCTTAAATAGTGCCTGGTACATAGAAAATGTTCAATGTTGGCACATAATATTACTGTTGATGTTATTGTTATTATTACTATTATCATTTATATTTTAATCCTCAGGAAAGACAAGACTTTTTACTGCTAAATAAAACAAATGTTGTACAGTTCATGGGCAATAATTGAATCCATAGGAGTAAACCTGGTTTTATTTTAAAAGATATCTAACTTGTATGTATTTTTAACTCTTAGAGGGCCATCAGGAAACAATACAGTTGTGTTTAGTTCCCTTACAGTTTGTGTTCGTCTCTGTCCTCCTATTGACCAGAGCTATGGTCTCTGGTCCTGGCAATCAGTTCTCGTTCCCGGAGGACAGATCATCTGCTGCAGAAACATTTTACATTCAGGATCGTGCTTGGGATGAAATGAATCAGCCACAGAAATCTGGCATTAAAATGTAATTTATTGTTTCTTTTTTTACAATAAGCGCCACTTTAGCCAACTGGCAGGTAGGTCCTATTGTACTCAAGAAATGTGGCTGTGGGTTTCAGCAAAGATGTCTCTCAAGGAATGAAAAGATTTGAGGAATGAAATCAGATAGAGCTTTCAACCTTCATTGCTCTGGTTCCTGAAATAATGGCTGATAGTTACTTGTGGGAAAGCAGCCTGCTGGGCCTGAGAACAGGCAGTCAAAAGGGTGAAGGCCCCAGCAACGAGGGAAGGAGACAGATGAGTAGTCACGTCATCGCACTTAGTGGAGGACTTTCATTTTAAGAAAAGAGAGGGAAAGAGAACCAAGAGAAAGACAACGTGTAAGTTTTGTCATAAATGAGGAAAATCTTTGCAGATAACATGTCTACCTTGTTTTCTGTGCATGGTCATATGTGAATATTAGCTTCAAAGCAGACATTGCCTTGGCTTAGAAGAGCTATGGTACTTACAAAGATAAATCAGTCAAAATCTCACTTTAGGCCCCATCTCCTATATGTGCATCAGAGTGTGCATGAATGTAAAAGTCTAAAAGTGGTTTAATATAGCTTTTGTGTTTAAATATACTAATTTTTAGGTTTCCTATATTATTGTGGCAGAGGCAGGCGGACTACTAAAATTCTTGACATCCAGTCTTCTATAGAATTTTTTAGGAAAACCCAGTAATCTTATGCAAAAGAGGAAAGATTTTTTAAAAATGTGTTTCTATTTTAGCATGGAGACAAAGAAGGTGAGTGAAGTATAGAGATATAGACATGGGGGAAGAATAGAAATGGGAAAATAGCTTTCCAAAGGGGCGAAAATAAAAGAGTAAAAAGAATCGCTGAGGACCAGTTTCTGTGTAAGGCGGTGAAAAAAAGAGAGCTCATTAGAAGTTTTATTGTTCCACTGTTGGAGTTCTCGCCGAGTTTGGTCAGGAAGTAATTCTTAGGAACATGACTGATGTTTTGGCAGATGTAAGATGAAGCTGTTTACATGGAATATTACCTGCTTACCATTCCAAGGAGAAAATGAGAATATAGTGCTCTCTCCTTTGAAAAGCTGGTCATGTGTGTGATCTTTAACCCTTGCTCTCTGACTCGGAAATGCCTTATTCAGCTCTGCAACTTTCTGAGAGAATGTCCTCAGATTAATTCCTGGGAACACATTTAACATAAGTTCCTGGCAATGACACAGCAGACATTGATAGAACTGTCAAGAAATGAAAGGGAAGAGTTTTCCTTGCAGAGAAAAATCACATGAGGACCAGAAATGTTCTCATGAAGGTGGTCCATGGTTTCTCTTCTACATGATCCTTACCCTATGTCAATGTCCTGTGAGTGTGTGTGTGTATGTGTGATGTCACTGGGTGAACCCACCTCACAGGCCCCTGGTATGCTACGTTAAGAAAAGTTCAGCTACACAATGAGGGCAGGCCCATAGATATACTCTACTTAGGTCATTATGAACGGAAAATTAAAATCACAATTGCTCTAAAGAGATTCATTTAAATAAAAGCCAACCAGGAAATTTAAAGGATAAGAAGCAAATCCTCTGTTTCTCCCACTCTTATCTCCCTGGGAAAGGAGTCATTAATTGTTCATTACGGGGTATCCCATAATCTCCTCATCAGCCATAAGGGAGCTATTTGCCTATGGGTACAATTTTGTCACAGTTTTACTTAACATAATTTCACCCTCACCGTTAAGACTCTTTGTTTCTGTGCAGACAGAATTGAATTCTAGGCTTTTTAAGGTGACATACATTTACTCATTAAGTGTGACATATTTGTCACACAATATAAAGTAATCAGGCAGAAAACAGTACTTTATCAATCCTACTATTGTTTCTTCAATGAGTCAACTTCGTTAAGGAATGCCTTATTATCCAGCAGGTATGTTCTTTGAAAACTTATCTGCCAACAATTTAGCTAAGATTTCAAAAGTGTCAAAACAGACAGTATGCATATATGGAAACACTTGCACTTTATTTCCATCCAACTATATCCATAGAACTAATAGACATAATTTTAATAACTGCATTTGTGTATCTAGCCTATGGGAGAGTGGTTAGCTGGAAACGAGGAAGGAAGCCAGGGCAGTAGGAGGTGAGGAGTGTGGAGAGTTGATGGTGAGAGGAAGAAGTGACAGCTGGCAACAGCAAGAGAGGAGTAAGAAAAATGACAGAATACATCAGAAAATGTAGCCAAATAGGGTCATTTAATGTCCGGGCACAAATCTTCCAGATCTTTCAGCAATTTCACTCTATTAGAGCATTCTGTCTGTAATGATTGCTGGGTATAATGCCACCCTGAGCATCAAAAGGTTAGAGTATTTTCTGTATCCTTAACTGGAGATGTTAACAAAGTAAACAATACATATACAAATTATTTCAAAATTTAAAAAAATAATAAAACATTTTTGAACTTTCCTTATTTGGATGATATACTAAAATGGTCCCTTTAATTTCTTAATGAGGCTACACAAGTAAAGCTTTTCTGCAGGTTTACGTCCTATATCTTATCATTCTTTCGACCGAATACCTTTGTTTCATTCACTGATTTATTCATGTGTGTGCGTGAAAGATGCCAAAAAGGTGGTGGTAAACCAGACTATGTCTTGGCTTCCTGATCCACTTTTCCTTGCCCTGAGAGATGACAGACATAATTCCATTTTCTTTAACCACAGGTCACCCCTTAGGGGACTCACTGAAGGAGAAATTATATACTCTTGAGGTTTTCTGAAAACCAGTGGGACACCAAATGATCATTAATTCATACTTTTCATTCTTTCCTAATTGGAATGTTAGTAGAGGATGCCTGATTTAAAAAAAGAGAAAGAAAAAAGGAGTTCCGCAGCATCTAGCTAAAGAAAGAACAGAAGGTGAAGAAGTGGTGTGACTCGGCGAGTGTGGCCCTGAGGAAGGGAGAGGAGAGCAGCAGAAGGCTGGGCAGGATGTGTCCCCAGGCAGCTCAGGCACGGCTTGATCGTGAGGATGTCACATTGCACCCTGATCATCTGTGTCTTCCTAATTACACAGGGAGGGAGTACCCCAAATGCTGGGAGGACATCTTGTCTACTGTCTATTTTTGAAGCCCTGGTTCTCGGCAGAGTGTTAAATCCAAAAGTGTGGAATCCAAAGAGACGCCCTCCAGGGGTCTGTATCTAGCACGGAGAAAGGGGGACTCTGGGTTTGTCACATTGACTAAAAGTTCTGCAGAATGTGTTAACAGCTTGTCACCCCCTCAATTTATCACTCAAGTCCTCCTCTGTTTCACAGTCTTGGCCAGCAGTGAAACAACCCGAAAGGGCCTCTGTTCTTATTTTGGGGTTAATCTGAGCACAAGAGCTGGGGAGCCTGGGTGTCTTCCTGCAGCCTTTCTTTACGGGAGGGGACTCAGACAGGAGACAGGGTAGAGCAAGTTGGGGTAGGTTTAGGACAGAAACCAGCTCTCAGTTATTCCTGATTTGGCCTGGAACTCTCTTTCCAGCCCCACATCTCTCCGATGATCTGCTTACCATTTCTCTCATCAACTGAAATTTAATCAGTCTCCATGTTTTCACATTTCATGTTGGGAAAAGAACACACTCTCCTCCACCTGGCCCCAGGAACTCATGGGTAGATATAGCCATGCACTGCATAACAACCTTTCAGTCAACAATGGACTGCATATATTACGACAATGGTCCTATAAAATTATAATACTATACTTTTACTATACCTTTTCTATGTTTAGCTATGTTTAGATACAAAGATACTTTCCATTGTGTTACAATTGCCTGCAGTATTCAGTACAGTAACATGCTGCACAGGCGTGTAGCCTAGGAGCAATAGGCTATACCATATAGCCCAGGTGTGTGGTAGCCTAGACCTGCAGTCCCCAACCCCTGGGCCGTGGACCAGAACCAGCCCACAGCCTATTAGGGACCGGGCCACAGAGCTCTGCCACCACCCGCCCCCCAGCCCCTGCCAGTGGAAAAACTGTCCTCCATGAAACTTAGGAATGGGGCCGCACATCAGGAGGTGAGCGGCGGGCAAGTCAGCAAAGCTTCATCTGTATGTACAACTGCTCCCCATCCCTTGCATCACCACCTCAGCTCTGCCTCCCCTACCCCATCATCTGTGGAAAAAATTATCTTCCATGAAACCAGTCCCTGATGCCAAAAAGGTTGGGGACCACTGGCCTAGACCATCTAGGTTTGTGTAAGCGCACTCTGTGATGTTCACATAATGACAAAATCGCCTAATGATGCATTTCTCAGAATGTATTAAGTGACACATAACTGTAGCTGAAAATTCTTCAAACTTCTAGACTTTCACATAGTAAAGGAACATCTAGATCCATATTTACCCAATTTATTCTGGAAAAGGTAGCAATAACTGATACTGTTAATAATACTGGCCATCATCTCATTTAATATTCACATTAATAATATATGATTAATTACCATCTTTTATGGCAAGGAAATGGGCTTACGATGGGAGGAGGTTAGATGATGTGCCTAAGCAAATGGTGGAGCTGGAAGTATAGATCAAGTAATCTGACTCCAGATATTGTATGTGAACCACTAATAGCTAATAACTCCTAATAAATGGCATCATCCTTAAAAGTTTTTAAATGATAGATTTTTTTGTTTTGTAGATGTTAATATCCAAAAGCAAAGACAAATTCTTTCCTCCAATATTTTATAAGATACAAAATAAAATAAAAACTGTTGGACAGACAGAGTGAAACTTAAGAAAATAACCAAATCACATACTTGCAAAATACGATCCCCTTCTCGAATTCGGCCGTCTTTGGCAGCAATGCTATTCGGATCTACCTGTAAGGAAGAGGACACACATCTTCAACTAGATACACACTATCTTCTCAAGAACTTGAAGATACAGTGCTTCAAAATTCTCTAATGATTTATGACAGTGCATGTCAGATTTTTCTCCACCAAAAATCATTGGTTCCAAAAATGTCGATGAGTGCGATGTCCACTGTCTGGGGAATGGACACTCTTTAAGCTCAGACTTGGGGAGTTGGGAGGAGCATGGGCAATATATTTAACCAGAACTGTTTACCCCCATAATAAGCTACAATAAATAAAAAAAAAAATTAACAATAATAAAATTTCAGAGGACTATAGCAGAACTTAATCTGCACCATTTTCCCCACCCTGCCTCCTACTCTCCATTCCTTTCTTTCTTTTTCTCTTCCTTCTTTTTTCACATTCATTTACTCATTTCTGTATCCCAACTGTCAGATATGGTCCTCAGCTGACATGAGATGATGTTAATACTAGGATTCTCTGGACCCAGGAAATTTACTTTCTACTAAGGTGATTTTTAAATTCTGCCTTAGCTGTCTTCAGAAAGCTGATAGCTACGCTGTAAGTCCATACTTACTAAAGGGATTTCTGTCTCATGAGCACATTCATTTATAAAGAGATTTATAATCTATATTGCTCAATAAACAAAAAATCCTACTCATGCATTTAATTACTCAACACCACTTTACATACAGGACGAAGGGTATGAACTATAAATTATTTTAGCATAAATATATATTTAAGGCTCTATTAGCATCTTATCAACATTTTAATGGTTCAAACTTGAGTAAAGACTTACAGTTCACTGGAAGTAATTCCATCTATCAGATTTCACATGGTGGCTTCAAACTAGTTATTTAGGGTTGTCACATCAAAGCTTTTTTCAAGCAAAGTATTTCAAGTGTAGCATGAGGTTGATCCATCCCCTCCAGATGTTAGATATTACTTTTTTATTAGGGGTGCTAGCTAATGACTGAGTCTTAAGTGATCAATCAAGAACAAAATACACTATAATTACGTGTAAGAGGTAAAAGGGAAACATTCCTTCCAAGTACGTTATGTTCAGATCCTGTGGCTTCTTTACCTTCCCTGAAAAGTGAAGTTCCAAACCTGACATATTTAAATAGTAAATAGAGACTTACTAGAAGGAAGTGAGGGATGATTAATCAACTGTAGCCCTTCACAATCTAAAACTTTTGTCTTTAGAACTGCAATCAAACTAATATTCAACTTCTACCTTTCTACCTCGGTAGATATTACAAAAGATAATTCAGCAGGTGTTTCCGTATACTTCCTCACCTTAATCAGAGGGATTATCCTAGTTGTACATTTAAAAGAAGTATATAAGTCAAATATTCTCCAAAGATTTTTCCATTGGAGGAGCCAGTCAGTAAATTCTTAGGTAAAGTGATAAAGAGTAAAATTTTACATCTATAGATCTCTGTAGTTTTCTCAGTTCATTAATTATATTACATTTTCCATATTCTAAGCAGCTGTATAAAAACATTGAGATAAGCATTTGTATACTCTTTCTAGTTGAAGAAGCTAAAGTTCAGTATGTTAGCTAATGTTTTCAAGATCATGGCCAAGAAAATGTAGAACAGCATAGAACAACAATTAGTATCTAGTTTATATATATGTATGCAGGAGTTAGAACCTATTTATGCACATATACATACATAGGTGTTTGTATGTATATTGTATATTTAATGGTATGTATATATAATTAAAAATGTTTTCCTATTTCTCATAAAATAATGCTTCTGGGAGTTTTTAAAAATCACCTATGGTAATAAATTTTGCTTCACAGTCTTTCAAAGAAATTAACACTAAAGGTGTCTCGTGTTTAAGTACCTCACTTCTTGAAAGTGATTATAAGGTTGAACAAAACAAACTGATAGATGCACTCCTTGGGTATTCAAATTTATCAATCCCATCAGCAAAGTAAAAGATGTGATTATTGTGAATAATAATTTAAAGCAATTAGTCAATGCTGTTGTTAACGGAACTTGCAAAAGACACAGTGGAATGGAAGGACAAATGTTTATAGATCAAAAATTTTGCTCTACTTCCTGTTTTCTCATAGGAATTTATTCAGATCGAGGCAATGTTACCACTTTTGCACTTTTCCTTGCTGGGATTCTGAGGTGAAAGCATCCACATTAAACAAGCTGATAATAATTATATTACTTGGGCAGCATAATTTACTTTCTTAATTGAAAGTGACAAGTTTTGGAACATGGCCAATTCTTCACATTCAAGCCTCTGAGGGAAGAATTTTCTCCTTGTGAGTCATTTCACTCCATTCTCCTCCATCTCTTTCCTCTCGTGTCCCCACCATGGCATTTCTTACCTTGCTGACATAAATGCCGGTGTCTTCTTCATCATCTGTTCGGTAACAGACTGTCAGGCCCAGCTTCTCTTGACTGCTAACACGACACAACTCGACCTCCTGAGAGAACAACACATGCAGAACGACATTTATGTCAGATAGAAACCCCACCGCAGAACGGAGAACTCTCTGCTATTCTTTGGGTCACCCTGGGAAGTTTAAATAACTATTGCCCAACATTGAAAATTAACTTTTATTATCAACATTGTTAAAATTTACCTTCAATGTGGATTTCTACATGGTCAGGACAATATTTTATATTTTCATGGTAAAGTTGGTTGGAGATATGCAATTTTTTTTGCATCAAGTCATCAACTTGAAACCGTTTAAAAATCCCACAATAATGTATAAATGAAATATGTATACATCAATAAGCTGGAATCAATAAAATACTTGAGAAAGTCAAGGAGGGAGCAAAATGTTCATAAAAATATAGAGAGTTACTATGTTTTTATTTGTATTTTAATAAAACCAAATAAGTTCAAATTGAAAAAAGACTATATTGAACTGTTTTCATCAATTCTGCTTTTGAGTTCTACACAATATGATAATAAGCAAGTGTTTTGTGTAGGTCAGGCCAAGTTTTCTATTATTTTGTAGAAACTTTTGCCCTTGGAAAGAAATGGGTTCATCCAGGCTCAAGGGAGAGACATCAACAGCCATATGGAGCAGAGGCAATGATTCAAAATGTAGCAGTAAATGAACAAGAAAATACATTTACTGAAACACATGGCTAAGGGGCCTGAAATGTCAGTCCTTAGGTAATGTATATTGAATCCATTTCCTGATTTATGTTCAATAAAATAATAATAAATTTCAGTGCATTTCATTTTTATATAATAAAATGGACCTGTACTACCTTCAGAAGCAGATGACTTTAGGATAAATCACATAATTCTAAGCATTAAAGCACAAATTAGTGCTCTAATCATGGAGAACTTGTTCCTACTGGATGGAAACTATAAGACCCTTTAGCAAATAATCAGATGAGGAAGAACAAAGTATATTTAAATTGGAAGTGAAATCTGCATCAATTTCTAGAACTTAGGCTCTGTGAGAGTGGTGAATTTGTCTGTCTTGCTTAATGCTCTTTCCGTAGTGCCTAGAACGGGGATAGCCTCAGTGTGGGTACTCAGTAATAACTAGCTGAAAGGTGATTGATTTTTATTTCAAAATATTTTCTGGCATCCATAGCTTTTTGTAAAACAATAATTAAGTGGTCTTTTCTCTTTGATTGGAAATAGATGTGTGTGTGTGCATGTGCATGTGTGTGTGTGTGAGGATTATGAAGTTTGATGATGATCAAGTGCTATAGCCTAAATGTTTGTGTTCCCCAAAATCCATATGTTGAAATCCTAACCCCGAAGGTGATGGTATTAGGAAGTCGGGGCTTTGGAAAATGATTATGTCATAGGGGCTGAGCCCCATGAATGGGATTAGTGCCTTATAAAAGAAGCCTCAAGGAGCTATCTTGCGACTTCCACTGCGTGAGGACATAGGCAGAAGGCACCTTTACAAGGAAGTAGTCTCTCACAAGACACGGAATCTGCTGGCAGCTTGATCTTTGACTTCCTAACCTCCAGAACCCTGAGAAATAAGTTTCCATTATTTATGCGCCACCCAGTTGATGGTATTTTGTTATAGTAGCCTAGATGGACTAAGACATAAAGTATTCATTTAACTGTCTATAAAGAAAAATTTACTTAACTTCAAAGAAGAGAATATTTCCCAGAACACTCTGCTACATTTGAAGAAATATCCTCCCTTTCAACTTCATATTTCAACGAAGTCTTTGCCACTGGGTAATAACGATTTTTTAAATGATATGCTATAAACCATGGGTAAATCCTTAGCAAGGGGATTTGCTTTCATAAACTTCAGTGACCAATAATTTCACAGCTAATAGCAAATAAGACTAAATTTAAATCCTCTATCCTGAGACAAGTACTGCAAATTGCTGAAATGCATGAAACTATGAAGAATGCTGACTTTCTGACTAGTGGGCAGATACTTTAAATTATATTAGTGGTTAAAAAGGGTGTGGTGTATGCTCAACAGTAAAGAAAAAAGGTGAAAAATCCTTTCACCTAGGCAAAGACTAGGAAACGGTGACATGATTTGGCACCAGACACAAAAATGTACACAGCAAGAGAAGGTTTTTCAAAACTGGCAATAATTAATGCTTCCAGAGGGAAAGAATACTTGACTAAAACTGTAACATAGAGAAGGAATTACAACAACAAAAGAGCTTCAATTATAGCAACAAGGTATACAGTTAAGGAGCATCTCTTAGTGACTCCTAAGAGACCTCTAAGGAAATCTGCACACATCATAAAGAGCTGAGATTGGAACCTTTAAATCAAAGCAAACGAAGGGCTGTAGTCAAAGCTGAAATCCAGGTTTTCGATGTCCTGCCCGAGCATGGGAGAAACTCCCAATACTGTGGGAAGACATTTTCAGAGGGGGTATTCTTTTTTGAGTGTTTTCTTCATATTCTCAAGGGAGTACCTTGACCTTGGTGTTTGTTTAAAACATGTATATCAAACTGTTTTGCAATAAAATGGAACGAATCTATTAAAATGAAAAGGGCAGAATCCACCAGTAAGGCTCCCATACCACAAATCAAAGCATCTATCCAAGAATCACGGAGGAAAAGAGACTAAGATCCTGAAGCCAAAATCACTTTTCAATATTTTCATTATATTGGACTTAATCAAAATTGTAAAACAGGTCTCCAAGTTATCTATTAATACATAATCTTTGTTTTCAATATGTCCCCTTGTTAAGATACTCAACGCTGTGATATTTCCTTTCGGTTGCCTGGAGTCCCTGAGGACTGAGTATTTTACGTTTGCCATTTTGCCTGTCCCCTAGCAAAATCTGGCATTTGGCATAGTTTTTCATTCTCTTACAAGTAGCTTTTGAGACCTAAAGATAATTGATAAATAAGTATCTCTCAAAAGGATTATCATTAATAATGACTTAGAATGTGACCCAATGAGGGTTTGGTTCATACTGATAAGAGTTTGAAAATACAAAGCCTTCATTCGAAGGACTTAACTTTTGATAGTAGGACTTCAGGCACTGAAAAAAGACCCATGTGAGATTCTGTGGATCCCACAAACCTCCTAACACCAGTCCAAAGTGTGAACTTACATTTCTTTCTCTGGTTGAGAACGTCTCACACACTACATATTTCATATTGGTACATACAGGCATACATTTTAGAATCAAAGGTCCTTTAATTCTATGACAAAATAACTTATAAGCAGCTACCTGTAGACCATTTCATTTGGATGAGGCAAAGGTGGCTTTGTAAAGACTCTGATTACCTGAAAGGAATGCTCCAGCTCAGGTCTAATTAAGCATTCCCTTCACGGCGCACACAAGCCTCTGACTTCTGAAGAAACAACCTCCTGGTAATAGAGAGTGTTTTCCCTAACAACTTTCATACCTTTCCCTCTGTCTCTAGGAAGCTGTTTGATGAAAAACATAAAAGTGAAATGCCACCCCTGTTCATTTTCTCCATGGAGACAATTCACGGGTGTATACAAATCAAAGTCCAGCCCGCATGCATGGCCGAGCTAACCATCCATAAGTCATCCGTGGCTGGAGTAAAAGAATCACTTCACACACCTGGTGAAACTACATTCATTTTGACTGAAATGTGCTTCAAGATGCTGTGTTCTGGGACAGTGTCTAAAGTCTCTTTAAAAAAATCAAACTGCAGTATCTAATTTGGTGAGAAACTGATTACATGAATTAATAGATTGAGGGTGGAGTAGAAGATTAAAGCTAGTTAGTAAAGCTTGCTGTGAAACATCCTTCTAGTCACAGAATGAATGACAAGAATGGGATTTTTACATAAATTGGTTGTACACCAGTGCTGTGAAATTTTTATATTTTTTATGATTGCATCTAGGGAAGAACAAGAGACTTTATTTTTTTATTTTTTTTTATTTCAGCTTATTATGGGGGTACAAAAGTTCTGCATAGATATATTGCCCATGTCCCTCCCAATCCCTCGAGTCCGAGCCTCAAGCGTGTCCATTCCCCAGACAGTGCACATCGCACTCCTCCTGTAGGTATACACCCATCCCCGCCCCCACCCCCAT
>CM052440.1:57880955-57918473 GCA_028533085.1 Varecia variegata
CAACTCTATCCAGGAGAACCAAAGAGGTGTCGTATCAGCATTATTTCTTATAGCTGAGTAATACTCCATGGTATACAAATACCACATTTTACTAATCCATTCATGGATTGATGGGCATTTGGGTTGTTTCCACATCTTAGCAATTGTGAATTGTGCTGCTATAAACATTCGGGTGCAGGTGTCTTTATTGTAGAATGAATTATGTTCTTCTGGGTAGATGCCCAATAATGGGATTGCTGGATCGAATGGAAGGTCTACTTGAATCTGTTTAAGGAATCTCCATATTGCTTTCCATAGGGGCTGTACTAGTTTACAGTCCCACCAGCAGTGTAAGAGAGTTCCTGTCTCTCCGCATCCACGCCAACATGTATTATATTTTGCTTTTTAGATAGAACTCTCTTGTTGGACAAAGAAACAAGGCTTGACACTGCTTGCAATGGCTTTTTAAGCAAAATTGTCCCCAAACTCTAAAGAATACTCAGGCTCATGCCATAAAGTTTTTCCACTGAGTGAGAAAATTCAGATAGAGTCAGCACCACACAAGTCTGAAGAAGAACCAGGGCTACATAGGATGGTCATTTATATCACTTGACAATCAGAGAAGAGAGAAGTCTATTGTGTCAGTATCTTTATTTTATTTTCCTAGTTTGCATTTATTAGACAACACATACACTTTTATACAAGTTTAGTCTTATATATCACCTTACCTTTTGTAATGTTTGATTAGTAACTAATGAAATACCATGCTTAGTTGTTCCAACAAAGCATATACTTTTAAAAAAAACAATCAAGTGAGAAATATGAAATTTTTAACCCTCACAGCTAAGGAAAGCCTAGTCTACTATAAGAACATTGTTTCAAGATATTATCTCCTGGATAATGGAAACTAGGTCTAATAGTAAGAAATAAATAACAGAACTCCTGGACTACCCAAATCCCTATGACAAAAACTTTTCAGGCTTTTATACCCCAACTCCAAACATTATTCATAGTAAGTTGCCCCAACTAATAATTAAATCACATTCTGTAGAAACATCATAGGCAAAAGCTAAGGCTTATGGTCATGTCTTTTTGCTAACATCCTTAACTCCAACTTCTTATTCAACTACTTCTTTCCCAATGACATTGTGAAATATGGACAGCTTTTAATCCCCAATTTTCCATTCTTAGAATTGGATTCTGGATTCTTCAGCAAATAAAGCAGTCACATTTGTCTAGACCCAGGTTAACTGCTTCTCGCTGTGGGCTGTGAATCACCTTAGCAAGTCATAAATGATCATTTGGAGTGGATTTTATATCTTAACAAAGAAAGAAATATTAACTTTGCCTATATGGTTAATTGGGGAGGAAACTGTTTCATGACGCTAGTGGTCAATGGTTGATGTAATGAATTCTGGACCAGGAATAGAAATGGGAAGCATAAAACCAAGGTGAGCAAGAATCGGTCCATAAACTTTGTATCAACTGTTGCTATGACAACTAGGGAGCCAGGCTGACTATGGAAACCTGCCCTAGAATGGGCTTCCACTCACGGCACTGTCTAGAACCAAAAACAAAGGCATGTGAGGAAACCAGGGAAGCCCTTCCATTTACAACAGAGAGGGACTTTTCCTGCTTCTCTGTTTCACTTGTATCTTTTAAGGAAATTGCAGCTACTTTTAGATATTAGAATCATGTGGTTTACTTTTGTAAGAATCCAGAAATCCAGGGTTTTTCTAACTGACTCGAGTTTTTAGTGGACATTAAAGTGATCATTTATCAGCTTTCTAATGGCATTGCTAACTATCCGCAGCTATTTGTGACTGGATTTTGTAACTTTCATGTTAGTTCTTGGGGGATCTCCATTAAAATAGTTTAACATGCCATAAGCAATGTGTAGGAAAGATTATTCATAAAATGGCATTTTCATAGTTGCTTTACTTTTAAAATAGCAATGGTAAGCACTCCGCTCCCTGGTCAGCTCAGATGCTTTTTTGTTCCCATGCCAGCACTGATGCTCTCTTGCTGGACCCATAATCTGTTGGCTCTCCCACTTGTCACTGTCAACAATTCCCTCAGGCCTGTACCTCTCTCTTGATTCAGCCTGGAATCCACAGTTAAATGGAATCATCTTTTATAAATCCACAGCTCCCTTGTTCTACTCCTCCACTGTGTCACCCAGCAACAGGTCAACTGTGGTTAAGTCCAAATTTTCACTTCTCTGTATCCCCACCTGAGCAGCAGTGTGGTCCTGGAGGAAAATGGCACCCTGATGGCCACACTGACTGCTTTCCTGGTGAATTCATTACCACAAATCGTGAATGGGTAGTCGATGCTGCCCGACAGTCACACTATGCTTTCCTTGTCAGGTGGCTTTTCTGCCTGCTAAAAAAGCTAATGCCAAACTTCCTCCTCTTTTCCTCCGATTTCCAACAGAATCTGCCTACTCTCAGTTGATGACCTCAACTCCTAGTTCATTGGACACTAGCAGATTATTATGACATCAGCTTTCCACTCTCCCAGACTGGGATTTCAAACCCCTTCTCTCTGCAACTCCACTGCATTGCCTTCTCTCTTCATACCTGATCAATCATCCTGTTCCACACTTCATGGAGAAAAAAGAAGCCATGGGTTGGAAACTCTTGCATCGTCCCTCCACTCACTGTATCAATCTGCATGCATCTGCATCTGTATGTAGAAAGATACTCTGGGCTGTCTCTACTACAATGAAAGAAAAGTCCCCAATCCTACCAAAGGCAAGTGCCTCCACTCATGCTGTGTTACATTCCTTTATCATTTTTCAAGAATTTCTCTCATGGAATTATTCCTTCTTCTCTGGCATTATTAGCTTCTAATTCCTTATTAGATCATTCTCATTGCCTGCCATACACACACACAGACACACACAAAAGCATTAATATCATCCACATGGGGCGAGGTAGGGGGAAACTCTATGGAAGTAGTAGTCAGCTCTAGGTTGAGAGCTGCTGAAAGAATTTAACAAAAGTGTCTTAGAAGAGATAACAGAATTGATCTTAGTGTTTAACAAGGAGACCAAATTTCCATATAAAGAAATATTGACCATGCAAAGGCACAGAGATTGGAAACTGTCATGTTAGAGGAATGTTATGTAGTTAATGTGTTTGAAGCTAAGAGTTTCAGATTGGGCTAGATGAAGGGTCATGGTGAAAAATTAAACTGAAGAAGTAGGCAAGAGCCAGATCATGGAAGGATGATCACACACCATATTAAGTAATTTGGACTATTTGCAAAAATAAAGAGGAGCCATTATAAAGGAAATAATACAGTCAGATTTGCAGTTTAGAAAGATGACTTCAGCAGCAGCATAGTGGGTGAGTTGGAGGGGTTAAAAGACAGGAAGGCCATTGGGAATGTTACCGGTTCATGCATGAGAAGATAAGGGCTCGAATGTAAGCAGTGTCATATTAGTGCTTACACACAGTTACTATTATTTCTATTTTATAGATGAAGAGAAGAAGCCATACAGAGAAGTTAAGTAACTTGCCCAAAGTCACACAGCAAGTCAAAAGCAGAGCTGGGATTCAAGTGCTAGCTAAAAAATCCTGCCTGAATTCTCAATGGCAACTTCCTCTGGTTTCATAGTATATTTGCTCTTTCTCATTTTTCAGAGCTCAGCGAACTTCCTGGATGGTATCCCTCTTCATCACTCTTTCTGAAGTAGGGCTCCTAAAATTCTCTATCAAAATTTCACCGATACTTAGTACTTTCTTGGCAAGTGTGACCATTTATTTTTCTTTCTTTTTTTAATTAGCAAATTTGTATTTCCTTAAGTTGCTTACTTTTTGTCCGTTTCTTTTACTATTCTATAAACAGGTCCTTGTCTGTTATATATATTATTATATTCCACAAGCCTTAGATATGAAACAAAGAAATTCAGCTCTTTGAAGATGGTGCCATGTCTGCCTTTTCTTTGCATTTCCAGTACCAGCAGAGTGCTGGAAGTTTATGAGAGCCCCACATGCATTTGTTGAATGAGTTAACTACTATAGCGAGGTTGGATATAGGGTTCAATTGCTTCTGCTATATTTGTACTGTGGTATAATTGTATTAGATTAAGTAGAATACGTTCAGAAATCTGTACAAACAATAGATATTGGTTAGTCTCTTATAATCTCTGCCAACAAGAAAAGTAATCAAAGAATGAACTGGAAAAACAAAGCAAAATGATCTACAAATTACTCATTCTAAGAATTCCTCTAACAGATTCAGTTTTCATTTATTCACTTTACTCACTTGACATTTTCTTAGCACCTGTGCTAAAGATCATGTTTAGCATTGGAAACTTCTTAAATAACAAACATTGTTCTAAATGTTTTGTGAATAATATCTCATTTAAATTTATACGAATCTGACAGGGTAATACAGAGCAGAACAGTTATCTCTGGCCTACCCAACATTCATTCACTGTCTTTTTAAAAATATGATCCTAAATTTCTTTTGCAGAATTGCATGTTCTTCTTTCCCAGTCTGTGTGTTTATTTAGGACTGATTCCCACTGAAGGAATGGGCAGGTGACCTAGATATTAGTCAATGAGTACGTTTTATTTCCCTACCTGTAGTAATCATTGCAAGAATGGGTATTTAATTCAGTTCAAGCCCATTAAAATCAGGCCCAAGACTTTTGTTGAAATTATTGGAAAAAGAACACTTGTCTTTTTTGTTGTATTTGAGCCTGCAAGAATGTAGATTAGGAATAGCTTAGAGCTTTATTTTGCCACAATATACAGACTCAGAGAATGGATTCAAAAAAACAGGCTATAAAAGCCAAAAGATGGGGAAGGATTGAAATTTAGTGTCATCATTTGAGCCCCTATATGAAGTTATATCTAAAACAATAAACCTTTGGAATTTTCAGTTAGGAGAGCCAATAAAACTCCTCTTTTTTCCATTTGTTTTGGGTCGTTTCTTGGATCATAGTCCCAATTGATTTTAGTAGATATTATAAATTTCATTATATAAATGAGGAAATTCAGAGCCAGCATTAAGTAATTTATTTAAGGTCACTCAGCAACAATTCATCAGAATTATAAATTGAACACATCTCTCTTTCTCTTTTTTTACTCCGAAACTTGTTTTTGCAAGTGATACATTCTTCTAGTCCAATGGTCATTTAAGAGCTCATTGTCTACACAGAGACTTAAGAATATAAAGATGGGATATATGGTAAAAGATAGAGGAAATGAACCAAGAGTCAAGATGCGCCACGAGAGGGAAGGGTCCAGAGAGAAGCTACTGTTTATATGGAGGGTGAGAAGTTCAGTGTGTCTATCGCAGACGGTGCTTAGGGATATAGTAGGAGATGATGCTAGAAATTGGTCCTAATCAATTTCTAAAAGGTGTCATAAACAAAGTCCCGCCGAGAAAAGGAAGAGGGATATCAGTGTGCAAAATCTGTGCCTTTCCATTTTATATGAATCACAAGCAGTTATAAAATTAGGACTATTGAGAGAAAGCAAGGATGTGTTTTTCCGATATTCAACTCAGGCAGAAGAATACATTTCTTCAATTTTATCTTTAATATTGATTAAATTTTTAGGAAGTTAATATAATTATGATTTTTTTCCTAGAATTATTTGGAAGGGAATTTTAGACACAATCTAACTTGCCCTCCATCCTTAATAAAGAGAAGTGATTTACCCACATTCACCCAGTAATTTAGTGGCAGAACTAAGAGTAGAAACCAGGCCTCCTGACTTTCATTTCAATTGATCTTTCTACTGTTGCCTTGTTGGCTCTTATATTATTTTTTAATTAAGTCATTCTCATCTGGGACTGAGGGCTGGGGGTGCAGGGAAGAATGTGTGTTGGGGGTGGCAGAATCACTGAATGGGGTGAGAGATATTGATGGAAGTGTGTTACCCAGGTGAACTGTGTGGAGGCAGGAACAAGATTGATAACCTCATATTTGTTGTAATGTTAACTGAACAAGGGTGGTGAATACAGAACCCTCAGGATAGCAAGGCTTGAGTGGAAAAACCTTTAGTATTCTTTCAACCTTAGTGTCTACAGCCAATTTAAAAAGAAGAAAGAGCACAACAAACTTTTATCTTAAAGTACTGTCCATTCCCGAGAGGCTCACACACCTATTGTCATTTCCATGGTACTGCTTTTCACCTGGCTCGGCTGTCTTTATTGTATTTCTACTGTCCACATTTGTAAACTGCCTTTTCTTTGAATTACTGAAAATAGCTTTTCAAAAGAAAGTGTTAACAACGTTCGTTTGGTATTAGCTCTGTGAATTCAGTAAAGTAAATAGTCGAAAAAGACAGAGCACCCCTTTGTGCTGCGGCCGTCTTCATGATAGCATTTCTCGGTTACATTTACCATCATGCTTTTGGGCTGGCCATGCTTTAAGTAAAGGAAATCAGCTAAAGAGATACTATCTACTGTTTAGGTTGCTGTTTCACAGTAAAAAAAAAAAAAATCATTTTGAAGAGGTAGATTTCACTTGAGAAAGGCAAAATAACTTTTACCTAAACGTAAGGGCAGACGGAGACAATCTACAGCTACTCTGGGTGGCAGAGAGAGCATTGTAGGGGAATAAAAGCAAAATCTAAACATTCACACGATGATCCACAGGAGCACCTTTAAGGGAATTTAGCAAACTAGGATTGGAATAGGTAATAAATATCAACTTCTGGTGGCAAGCTATGGTGGTAAGGATTATCATTACTTCGTCTCGTGGGAACCAATGTCATTGGCAGACAACATTTTGGAATACTAGAAGTCCTGTTAAATATTTGGAGTTGAGGCACTGCTTACCCCTTGAGAGGCAGGATGGATGGGTAAGGACAAAGGGACAAAGAAGGCAGAATTAAGAGGTACAGGGCTACAGTTTAAGAAAAATGCAGGATGGGGTATATTTAGGTTTGCTAGGGCTGAAAGACTGTTCCAAAGAGCACAGAGTTTAGTAGAGAGGGTAGATTTACTATAAACTTGAGCTAAAAGTTAATGAAAGAAAAGAATCTGAGGCATGTTAACAAAAACTGCTTTTTGAACTTAAATGGAGATGTTATAATCTAAATTTATCAGATAATATTCTATTTATCACGCTTCATGTTGGATCCATGTGCTATGGAAATTATTTGCAAAAAATAGTACAAACCTACTGTTTTCTTCATAGGTGGGTCAGGTTAATTATAAATGTTACACAGAAATTGCAAAGATTTTACATTGTACACATTACATACATTAAATCTGTGTTCCTCAAGGTGGATCAAAGGAAGGTACCTTTTCTTATTATTATATTTTTATACTCGATGCTTAGATAATGGTTGAGAATATGACCAAATAATAAATGAAATTTCTTTCATGCCTTACTATAACATCCCCAAAATATATTTTCTTCTAAGCTATGATGGCTAGTGAGAAACTTGATCCCCAAGATTAAATATTAAAAGATGCTAGGTGTTCCTCATCTCTAGATTAGTACCACAGTGTATAATTACAGAAAATTTCCTTATAAATATATAGTAATTAACTGTAGGTGACAGGCTGTTCCTGAATTCATGTACAATTTCTTATTTGGTAGATTCTACATTTTGTCACTGTCCATAATCCCAGAGTTTCTAAAAAACTCATTTGATAGCACAAGGTCTAGATTTTTCCTTTGTTTTTAGAGCTGGCACTCCTAGTAATCTTTTAATGCCACTCTATCATGATATATGAAATGCACTGCATCTTTATTGTACTGGCAATAAGATTCTAATAACATGCATTAAAACCAATAGTAGACCTGAATATCTCCTGATCTGATGAATGAGAAAAGGAGAGTCTACATTTATCTATTTCAGATATTATACATTGAATTCCAGACTGGGAGACGCCCACGTCTATGTTGACACAACAGAAATTTGTCAATCCTCCTCAGAACTTCACTTTAGTCGAAAAGCATTCAGGAACTTTTCCAGCATGTGTTATTAAGGAAACATAAAAGGAAGATTAACAAAGAAGAAGAAGATAGGACATAAATAAACCTGTTGACAAGATGAATTTTATTTCTCTCAGCTGGTTACTAGAGCAGGAAATACAGGCTTTTCTAATGAGGCACTGGGCTATTATTGCAAGTTTTTTCTAAGCTATTTTATACTGGGGCAAGGGAGCTTTTCCTGTGGTCATCACAACAGGAAAAAGTACAAGACTTTTAAAGCTGTCAAGATCCTATAAATGTAATAATAATTGCTCCCAAATCATTTTTTTCTTGTTTGGTAAAGCAGCACTTTAATATAATTAAATGTGTTCAGATATTTCTGAGCAAACCAAGGAAATTCAACTCTTAAATAGATTTATTATAAAATATAACAAAAGATCATCATTGTTAACATGAGAACTTGGTGCTTTATACACATTTTTACCTTTATCAAGCAGCAAGATATGCATTTGAAGTATAGGCACTCTCATGAGGAAGAAAGTCATTTTGAGGAGATATGTGCATTGTGAAATATTGGAGGAGCTCCCATAAAATGTATAGACGTTACTTAGTGGCATAATTTCATGTGCACATATTTTCTAAGTTTGATCATAACTACTTCCTTGTACCCACAGAAATAATAATTAACAGTGGACTGTCATGTTTAACACTGACACTATATTATCATCTATTTCAAAAAATGCAGAAGAAGTGATGGTATAGACTTTTGTGAGCTGATATATTTTCATAAGAATGCATACTGTCAGACATACATATCAATTTTTTATTGTAAATGGTACAGTTTTTCCAGTGGTTGGTGCACAGTTGTATGATTGTAAGTTCATATAACCATGATGACAATTTGTGTTATTTTAAAGAAATTTGAACAATATTTTATGATATTTGGATAGACAAATAAATCATCAGATTAATTTTAATTTTTTATTTATTTAACATATTTAGTCATTAAAATTTTATGGTTATTTGCCCAACCGTCCTATAAATTGCTTTTTCCTTGGGCATGTCAAGAGTTGGTATGTTTCTCTATTTGTTGTTAATGAGGTTAATCTGATCATTTTGGCCATATGAAAATTAATTTCAGTCACTGCATCATCTATATCTATTCTGAAGTCAGTTTGGTAGCTACATTAAAAAAACATGGATCATCAAAATTAACCTGAAGTATATCACCATCTGTTCACTACTGCATAATACTGCATAATTTATAATAGTAAAGTATCATAAATGTCCTCGATGTCCACAATTTGAGAATTCTTAAATAAATAAGGAAATAACTAAACAATGAATACTGTGACTTTGAAGAACTTTTATAAACAGAGCAGTAATCAGAAATTTATATAACACATAATCTCATTTTAATAAAATCCTAGATTCAAAGAAATATTCCTAAAAGAAAATTTCCGAGTAGTTAGCTCTAGTTGCTGTTATTATGAAGATGATTACTTTCTTTTTAATATATATTTGTATTTGCAAAAACTTTTGGCATGAACATGTAGTTACTTAAGTTTAGAAAAATAAGTATTATTTCAAAATACAAATATTAACCATTGAAAAAATAAATAATGGAGGCTATGTACACCATGGAAGTCTGCATATCTCTATTCTTTTCCTTCTACCTAATTATCTTGTTTGCTGGAAAACATTAATTAAAAGACAAGAAAAAAATTTAATTTGATTGATTCAGTGGAGTGGAACCAAACACAAATACCAAAGTACTACTATGTGCAGGTAAGAAGCTCAAATAGCATTATAGGCATGTCTCTTCTAACCTATGAAATATAGAGAAAACTATTTAATAGTATTAATAGAATAGGGTCTTTGGAGAATGTATGGTAGAGATTTTGAAGGTTTACCTAATCAGGGAAAAAGAGTAGGCAACAAATGCTCAATTTCTGGGAGTTTGCAATTTAAAAATGTTGCATAGTTTTTTAAAAAAGCTCATTTTATCTTCATGTAAAGGAGATACACACTCTAAATCCCAATAGTTTTTATGCTCAAAGTACAGCCAAGCTTTTCAGCTACAGAGTTCAGTGCCTGAAGTTCTTTATGCTGGTACTAGAGCCAAATATCCACATGAACAGGTTGGACTTAGTGACTCTTCACAAATCTGAATTTCTTCCCAAGCTGGTTAATGACCTTACCATTCTGCCAATCATGCAGGTTTAGGTTTTCAGGGTTATTTTTTTTCCTCCAACTTTGGTCTCTTACAGATAATTGGTCATTGTCTACAAAATGACTCACTTTTCCCCATTTCTTTCTACTTTTTCTGTTGTTGCTCTGTTGCTTGGATTCAGGATAACATTATTTCTTCTCTAACTGTTCTGTCCCCTTGAATTCATTTGGTTCATTACTGCTTGATTAATCTCCGTAATGTAAGTCCTTAAATACGTCATTTCATGCTGCAAAGCACTAAATTGTTCCTACTGATTACTGAAGTAAGTCCAAACCCCTCAGATTGACACTGCAGGCCCTCTGTAATCTGATTCCAAACAACATTCTAACCAACCCCATATATCCTACTATTCCATTCATGGATCTGATGACCTGGACAAACAAAATGGTAGGAACCATTTCCTAAATCTGCCATACCCTCTTCCTCTTCACAAAAACATGTATGCCACTTCATTTACTATCCAACTAAAATTCTACCTATGATTTAAGATCTAACAAATTATGAACTTTCAAAGAGCAGAGAAAATGTATGCAACTTTGTCTCTCAGTGTTGACTATAGGACCTTGCAGATAGTAAGTTCTCAGTGCTCATTTGCTGCATAAATGCATACCTTTCAAACCACATGTTTATCACAGTCTTTAAGTGCTCTTCAACTCTCTGAGGTCTCTGCATCTCTATCTCAGCACATATCACACTTGAGCTTACACAGTTTCTGTGGAAGACAGGGACAACACCAGCTTAAGGGCCTATAATGTTTTCAGACCAGGTTTCAGTTGCATCCAGACATGTTTTCTAGACATGTCTTTTCATATAGTTGGAATCATATAGTATGCAGCCTCTTAAGATTAGCTTCTTACACTTGGTAATGTGCATTTATGTTTGCTCCATGTCTTTTCATTGGTTGATGGCTCGTTTCCTTTAGCACTGAATAATATTCCATTGTCTGGATGCACCATAGGTTATTTATCTATTTGCCTACTGAAGGACATCTTGGTTTCTTCCAAGTTTTGTCAATTAAGAAAGAAGACTTTAATCTTTTGTATTTACTTATTGAATTGAAGCTAAGCCTCAGTGTTGATGGTTTCTGAGGGCATGAAGGACAGGAGACAAAGCCTGGGCTCTACTCAAGGTGAAGAGTCTAACAGGAGACCACAAGAATGAAGCTGGGAACCCCAGGGGCCATACTGGTAGTACAATGGTGAATAAGAAATGCACTATCCCCTGCCCCGCCTCAGGGAATTACAAAGAAAATTGCTGCCTTAGTATGTTTGTGCTGCTATAACAGAATACTACAAACTGGGTAATCTACAGAGATTATTTGGCTCACAGTTATGGAGGCTGGGAAATCCAAGATCAAGGGGCCAGCCGCTAGTGAGGGCCACCATCCCATGGTGGAAGAGCAAAGAGGGAAAAAGAGAGACAGAAAGAAAAGGGGACCAAATGTGCCCTTTTATAGTAAACCCATTCCTGCAATAAAAAACCCACTCTCATGATGACAGTATTAATATCCTCATGAGTTCAGAGCCCTAAAGGCCTAATCACCTCTCACTAGGCCCCATCTCTCAAGACTGCTGCACTGGGGATTAAGTTTCCAACACATGTTTTTTGGTGGACACATTCAAACTGCAGCAATTGCCTATCATGAATTTTGACCTTGAATGAAAGAGAAAAAAAGTCTCACTTGAGAATTTGCAGTAGTAAGCTGATCCTCATGTAAACAGTTCCAATTCACACTACCTGTGAACTGAATCTAAAACAGTTCAAGCTGATAATTAAGCTTAAAGTAGTCCTAGGAGGGTGATATTCTCAATAGTCTGGCAGAACAAACTTACACTTCTGGTTGGAGAAACTCAGGTCTCAAAGGGTCCCAGAGATAAAGTTAGAATGAGCTTGGAGCCAAAATTCACAAAACAACAAAGAAACAATGCACCATGAGAGAGATCCAGCAGGAAAAAAAAATAATGAAATAGGCAGCATAACTGTGAAGCAAAATACATAAATAAAGATTTACTATAATAAAAGAAATATAAGAAGGGATTTCAAATATGAGTAAAGAGTATAAAAATAAACAACATGAGAAAAATAAGAACTTATAGAAATTAAAATTATAATAATTGAAATTAAAATTTAATGGGTATGTATGAGAGCACAGACTATAAATATCTGAGGGAAGAAATTATTCAGTTAGAAATTAGTGAACTAGAAGATACATTTGACAAAATTATCTAGAATGTGCACAAAGAGACAAAGAAATGAAAACCATTAATAGGAAATAGAAGTTAAGAAATATAAAGCTAAAGACTGACACTATTCCAGACCTGATGAAAAGTACTAATCCACAGATCCAGGAATGAGTATCTTTACCGTGCATTGCATTTGCATTTTGTATTGGTAAAGATACAGTGGAACAGTATCTTTACTGTGCTGAGACAAAACATCTACTGACCTAGAGTTCCACACCTAGGGGAAATATCTTTTTGGTAAGAGGGTAAAACAAAAATATTTTCAGACAAGCAAACCAAAAGCAGCAACAACAACAACAACAACAACAACAACAACAACAAAAACCCAAGTATTTTGCCAACAGCAAACTGTTACTGAAGGAAACTCTAAAACTGCAGTCCCCAACCCCTGGGCTGCAGACCGTCCTGGTCTGTGGTCTGTTAGGAACTGGGCCAGATAGCAGGAAGTAAGTGGCTGGTCAGCAAGCAAAGCTTCATTTGTATTTGCAGCTGCTCCCCATCACTCGCATCACTATGTGAACTCCACCTCCTCTCAGATCAGCAGTAGCATTAGATTCTCACAACAGCACAAACCCTACTGTAAACTGCACACATGAAGGATCTAGGTTGCATGCTCCTTGTGAGAATCTAATGCCTGATGATCTGAGGTGGACCTGAGGTGGTGATGCTAGCACTGGAGAGCGGCTGCAAATGCAGATTATCATGAGCAGAGAGGTTTGACTGCACAGAGACCATAATAAATCAATTGCTTGCAGACTTATATCAAAACTCTATCAGTGAGTGGCAAGTGACAATGTAATAACAATAGAAATAAAGTGCACAATAAATGTAATGCACTTGAATCATCCCTAAACCATCCCCTCACTCCTGGTCTGTGGAAAAATTATCTTCCATGAAACCAGTGCCTGGTGCAGATGTATGTGTTCAGAAGATAAATTCAGATGGAAGGCCTGTGATTCAAAGAAAATATAATCAAATGTGGAATGTGTATGATAACTCAGAGTGTATATAATGCCTTACAGAGTTAAAATAAAGCCAGAAAGATTTTAAATGTTTATAAAGGTAACATATAAGTCAGGAGATGAGTGGGTAGAGTTTATTCCTGAGCCCTTGTATTGTTTAAGGAAAGTAAAAGTTTTAGTTAATTATAAAATGGATAAATTAAAATTTCTGAGATAAAATTAAAAGAATAGAAATAGTATATATCACTTCCAATCCAGCAGAGAGGAGAAAATGGGATAAGAAAATAGTCAATCAATTCACATAAAAGATAAGAGAGGGGGAAAAAAGAAACAAAGAAAAGACAAAACAAAAAAAGCATAGTATAATGGAATTAAATTCAAATTTATAGATAATTATAAGTGTAAATGGACTGAAAATGCAATTAAAAGAAAATAACAAAATAGATATGCAAACAAACCACCACCACCATTAGCAAAACGACAATCCAGCTATACAAAAAGTATAGAAGAAACATCTACAATGAGAGGTTTCAAGAAGTTGTAAGAAACATTTTGAAAAGATAACTCAGAAAATTCAAAAGTAAAAGTTTGGCAAAACAAAATACTAAGAGAAAGCTGGTGTAGCTATATTATCAAATAAGATATATTTTTGTACAGAGAGCATCACAAGAAATGATGCAGGTTACTATATATTTTTTTAAAGTTAAATTGACCAGGAAGAAATAAACATTCTAAACTTGGATGCACCTTGACTTATAATCTCAAATTGTAGAAAAGAAAAATGGCAAAATTAGAGGTACAATGTGACAAATCTATTACCATAATGATAGTTGATAGGTAAATTAGGTAATATATCTTTAAAAATTTAGGTTTGAAAAATATGATTCATAAGCTGATCTAATGTATAGCTATAGACTATTATCCACAATAAATGCAGAAAAATATGTATTATTTTCAAGCATATATTAACCTTTTATGAAAAATGTTCTTCTCAACATAATAACAAACACATGACATTTACTTTGTGCTAGGCAGTGTCACAAGCACTTTAGAATATATTTAATCCTCACAACAATTCTAAGGATTTGGTTTTTCCATTTTACATGAGAAAACTGAGGCACAAAAAGTTCAAGTGATTTTCCTATGGTAACACAACTAGAAAATAGAAGACTTGGAATTTAAGAGTCTGTGCTCTGAACTACTATGTAATATTGCAGAAAAATATGCAGTACTTAGGAATTAAGCTAATAAAAAGATGTGCAAGTACCTTATGGAGAAAGTGTTGAGAAAAGGAGAGCTCATGTTCATGAATTGTAATAATCAATGACATAAAGAGTTAATTTTCCCCAATGGATGTAGAGATTCAAAATCCCCATAACATTGTTGTAGACTTGCAAAGTTAATTCAAAAATTTATATGAACTAGCAAAGGAGAAAGAATAGTGAAGATACTTGTAAAGAAGAATAAGGTAAGAGGATTATTCATCCAGCTACAAGACTACTTAAAAAGTTATAAAACAATTTAAGACAGTGTAGGATGGCACAGAATTTGAGAAAATAACCAATGACCAGATCGGAGAGACCAGAAATAGACTCACAAACATACAGAAACTTGATTTATGATGAAGTTGTAACTACATATCAGGCAAAAAATGGACTTTCCATTAGTAGTACTGAGAGAATATGTTATACATATTTGAAAAAAACAAATTTGAGCCCCAAACTCTAACCACAATAAAAAATAAACTTCATGTGGATTAAAAATTAAAGTAAAAGGCAAAATTATTTTTAAAAATTTAGAATACAAATAGGAACTACTTTTTATTTGGGCAGGAAGGATTTCTTATACTAGATATAAGAATCATAGACCATAAAGAAACATATTAATATATTTTACTGCATTAAAAGTAGGAACTTTTAAAAATCAGAGATATCATAAAAAAGGAAAAGGCAAGTTACAAACTGGGAAATGGTATTTGCAATACTAATAAAGGATTAATTTAAAAATACATAAAGAACTAAAAAAAATCACTAAAGAAAAACACAATTGATACAGAAATGAGCAAAAGACTTAAAATGGTATTATAAGGAAGAAGAAAAGAAAACTGAATAGGCCAATAAACATAGGAGAAGAGGCTCAACTTCATTAGGTATCAGGGGAATGGAGATTTTAAACCATAATATGACATCATTTCAAACCAACTGAAGAAAATTAAGTCTGAAGAAAATCATAAGTTTGACGATGCCAAGTGTTTTTAGGGGTACGGTCCACAAGCAGCACCTCCACACTGTTGGTGGGAATCAGAATGGGCCCAAGCACTCCTGTCTTAGGAAATAAAACGATATGTATATCGTATGCCCAGGAGTTCCCCCAGAGAACTCTCCTAATATGTGCCAGTCTATAGATGAAAATGTTCACAGCAGCATTATTATATCACAAAACGACAACACCCCAAACGGCCACCAAGTGAAATTGTGCCATTTTCATAAACATTAATCCTATATAGCACTAAACATGAGTGACTTACAGCTACCTATTGCAACCTGGATGAACTAGGAACTAGGCTCATAATTTTGAGAAAAAATAATACAGACTTCAGAAGAATACATTCAGTATGGCTGCATGTATATAAACATGCAAAGTTAAAGAATATAACTGTTTAAAGCTACAAACTTATGTGGCATAATTCTAAAGATAAGCAAGATAATGATAAACATAAAATTCAGGATAGTGGTTTCTTCTGTGGGGGAAGGTAAAGAGATTGAGTTAGGGAGAGACACGCACAGAGCCGCAATGTCATGGTCGTGTTCTTTTTCTAGAACTGAGTGTTGAGTAGACAGGCATTCACTTCATCTCTGTCTGAAGGAAAGTTGACAGCGTAGCATAGTATTTCTCACTCAGGCTATTTTAGACCTGCCATCATAGTCTTATGTCATTGTATTAAAAGTATAATAGAGAATGAGTGAAAATAAAAGACCCATTTCAGCTCTTGATGACAATAAAACCATACAGATAGGCAAAGGTCACTCCTTCTCCTTGAGATAACTGCCAGAACATGGCAGGGCATGTACACAGGGACCTGAGCAAGCTGTCTGAGCCCATCAGTGAGAGAGGGAGAGCGGGAAAGAGAGTGGTCATCAGAATAGTAGATCCAGAAGAGGATATGATCAGCATGGTTGATGCCAGAAGAAAGGAAAATGACAGATTTTATGGGTCCCAACAAGGATTTTGAAGTGATTCCCCTCCTCCGCCAAAAAAAAAATTGGAGGAGAGGGTAGAGTCAGACAAATACTGCTTTCTAACTGTCTGTGTTTTATCTAAAGATAGCATTTTCTAAAAGAACTTGGGCATGTGTTATTTGTGCACTTATAATGAATAATAGATATTAATTTACAGAGGGCAGAGATTGTATATTCCTTTTATCCTAATAGTACCTTACACAATGTAAAAGAATAAACACTTTTTGCATGAATGCATAAATCCAGCAGGGTTCCTATAAAACAACTTTTAAGTGTGTATGATGCTAGATATTAGGGATACCATTTTTAAAAACAAAAGAAGGCACACGACTTACAGCAGCACTAAAAGTGTTCTTGTATTAGTCTCCTGGTACCATTAGGTGTAACCGAATTTAACTATCTAATCTAGGACAAGTGTGTGTGTGGAAAGACCCGTGCAAGCACATGTGGCCTTGAGTTTATAAAAGGAACAAGAAACATGTGCAATGTATAGATAGTAATGTAGGTACACTTGGAAATCCAGAAATAAACACACACATGTGCACGTGTGTGTATGCATGCCGCTATTGAATATATATATACTCGCCCTAAAAGGCTCAGTCCTTTCCAGCTTGGCAACGCCACTGGTATCTAGCATCCCAGGAGTTGCTTCCTCTGAATGCTCCTGGCTAAAATGCAGAGATTCTGCAAATTACTTCTGTAATGGGCAATGGAGAGGAAAAACTGGATGAAATTCAACATAGGAAAAGCCAATTTGAGTACCATAAAATGCTTTCTAATGATGGAGTCTATTAGGTCTTAAAATAATCTCAGCAGGAGGATGTGAAGGCTGTGTCAAAGGAAGAACTTAAAAAAAACCTCGATAAAAAAATCTGATTTAAACTGTCAATAGGGCAAATGTCTGCAGCAGACAAAAGGCAGGACCCCCAGGATATTACTAGGGTTACAGCAATTGTTGAAAACTTACGTGATAAAGGAAAAAAAAACTTGCAATTCACTGCTGTGTGCTGGAAAGTAAAAGAAATTGTAGTTTCAAAGAACCATTATTTGCTTTCTAGAAAAAGAAATCAGTTAAATCTTCAAAAATATGGCTTCTTAGAGCAAACAACGTGAGGCAGGATGGTCTGGCAATAAACAGTGGATGCAAGCCTCCCGTAATTAGAGTTGGTCTAAGTGTTCCAAGCAGCTCATTTGAAAAAAAAATGTTCACTGTAAGATTTTTGAGCTTCCACTGTGAATGGGAGTTTTGCTAATGACCACACAGTGGGTAGACCTAAGTCCTGCCGTTGCTCTATTTAGACTTCAGCTCTTTCCTCCCTAGGTTTTGCAGGCAATGTGTTCATGTACATAGATAACCACAATCCCACTTGTAAAGAGAAAAGAAGGAAAAAGTTCATTGTACAGAGTGCACAGTGGACTCCTCATCAGCACTGGGTGGTCCTCTGAGACTTTCATTTCTTTCCTTCACAAAAGCAGAAGATGAAGTTTAAGTGCCTTCCTGTGTATTTAATTTAAAAATACCAGCCACTCTATTGTTCAGAACTAAGTCCTTTTAATCAAGAAACGGCTCCTTATTCTTCAGACACCTTCCATGCATGAGGTAATGAACATTTTAGGATTTTAGAAGTAGGCTCTACAGTAATCCCCTGGGCTTTTCTATTTCACGGAATTTACTACCTATTTTGCTAAATGCCTACAGAGAATTGGTCAAGTTCATGCTTTCCCTTTTAAAGCTATTGAAATTCTTCAGTTGTGAAAACAGCCTAATGAAAGTAGCCTCTTTTTCCTCCTCCTGCACTTGCAGACTAGTCTGGAATGACTCTTCACATAGATAGGTATAGCCTCAATGTGTTTGGGGGTTATTTGGATGGAAATAGAAAAGTCTTGAGGCGAGACAGAAGCAGTCTAGAGGTAAACAGGCTGCAAATGCTGGCAACTCTGTTGTTATAAATAAGACTGCATTCTCCACTGTCCTCTCACTTATCAATTTTGACAGGTGACTGTCTTGACTCCCTGGAACATTTATCAAAGAGGACAAAGAGGTTTGCCAGAATGACTTTGGTCAGTGGTTAGCTATAAAGTAAATGGGGCTCATAACCACTTGTCATGTGGGGCAAAGATAGTCTACCTAAGTAATTTTTGCTTATTTTTAAAACCCCCCTTTGTACTTAGTTGACTCTATCCTCTTCAATTCCCAACACCTTAGCTCCAGTCCTTTTCACATCACACCTGAACTATACAAATCGGCCCCTCATTTATCTCTCTTCTTCGGGTTTTGCTCCTGCAAATCTGTCCTCCACTCCCCTACAAAAATGGGTCTATCTGGAATACCAATCTGACCTCCATCACACCTCTTCTAACATGGAATCGTCTTCCCATTACCTGTAGTATAACGTGCAAGTTTCTCACTGTGAAATAAAAGGCTTTTCTTTATCTGGCCCCTGCACACATGTCCAGCCTGGTCCCACAACTTCCTTCACTTTTCATAAAGTAACTCTCCAGTTAGACCAAGCTATCTGCAGTTCCTTGAACTTCCTGTGCTTGCTGGTGCCTTCATGCCTTTGCCCTTGCTCTTTCCTTAAACGTCTGCTTGCTCCAAATTCTGCTCAGGTATCATTTTCTCTCTGACCATTTCCCAAAAAGCCAGTCACTGGCTTCTTTGTACCAGTTCTGTATTTTATTACTGTGAATGTCACATGCCAGTATAATTATATATGTCCTCCCGTCTCCACATCTACACTATGAGCTCCTCAAAAGAAGACAGTGCCTTATTTAGTTTTGGCTCATCAATGCTCAGCACACAATCTGAAATACTATATTGCCCCAAAGTATTTCTTTCTGAACTTAACAGATCGCTATGGCTTTCAGATAGTTGAAAGGAAAGCATAATTTTATCACGGTAGAAGTGGAAGTCATTCTAAAATCTTTGGGTCTAAAAGCAAAATTTAGTGGAATATGAAGAATGAAATTTTAAAAAACTGCTTATTTAATTACATATTATGGGAATAGTACGATCTGTGTTTGCGTGCATAGAAATTGAGACTATGAGGTGCAATTTTGTATCTTTGACTATTATGTGCATAAAGTTGTAAAACTAAGGACCAAGACAAATGTCAGATGGTATGGTATGCGTGAAACTTAAAAAACAATGAAACACTTAAGTATGTTAGTAAATATTAGCAAAATTTTCTTTAATTTATAGTAATTTATTATGTTTAATGAGGACATCTAATATACTGCCAGGATTTTCCTTATCCTCCGCATTCCAACAATTACCAAATCTTCTCAATTTTGCCTCATAAATAAATGCTTCAAATCCACCCCGTCCTTCATTTTCCACTACTGCTGCTACTACTAAGAGTGCTGCCCCTACTATAGTCTAAAAAGAAAACTAATACTTTATTCGTTTTATTTTGAAAACCAAAAAACTCATTTGACAGACACGTATGAAACATATAATTGATATGAGAGACGTGCAAAGATGGAAAAAAGGAGCCAAAGGTTGCATGGGAGAAGCTAACACACCCTGATACCAGCATAGACGATCATCTCCTCTCCTGCTCCAAAACCCCACAAGGTATAAGAAAAGTATATAATTTTTAAAAGTCACAATCATGCTTTAAAATAAGAACGGCAACTCTTTGTGGATTGGAAATTGAGAAATCTCCAGAAGATGACAAGCAGAAGGGATTACGTTAAAGCCTGAAGCTCAGACAAGAGAGCATGAGAACCCAGAGGCTGATTCCTCAGTAACCCTGAACCAGAAAGTCTCTGAGCTTGGAGCCTCCAGACAGACAAATGGGAGGGTTGGGGGGCGATGCACACTGAGATTCCCTCAGCCCCGTCACCCTGGCCAGCTCAGAACACCAAGAGCCACAGGTCAGTTCCCCTAACCCTACTAAAGCCCTGAGGTTTTAGTAGCCCCAAATGTAGAGGTAAGAAATGGAGCACAAGTCCGGGTAGAGCTGTCCGGGAACCAGAAGGCAGGGCAGCGCCATATCGTGGAGCCAAAGGAGGAAGAGCATTTCAAGAAGGTGCAGATGGCCACAGCACCAAGTGTCACTGAGAGGATAAGAAAGCAGAATGTATAACTGGATTTGGCCATTTGGCTGTTATTTGTCATCCTCAAATCAGATTTTAATGTGTTGAGAAATGAATAGTTTTAAAAAGTGGCAGAGAATCAAACTATTCTTTTACGATTTTCGGGAAAAGGAAAAATAGAGAAGGTAGAATTCCGAAATCCAAGGAAATAGAGGACACTTGAATGTATGTGGGCTTACTGTGCCTCTCAGAGCATTCTTCCTCATACAGCTCACAGTCGCATCCCTAGTGCTTGTACTCAGACCCTATCGTCGAAAGACATGGAGTTTCTTTTCTGAAGGTTCATTTTTCCCTTTCTCCATAAATATTCTTCACTGTGGGTGACACAATTGAGATTAAAATTAAATGATGAAATACAAATATATAGCTATATCTGTATAGATCTATCTTTATATCTATATCTATCTATATATCTGTATTTCATTACTTACATGGTGTGTATATATGTATATAGAGCAAGTGTTTTATATACATATTATATATGTCATATATGTACCAGCCATTATACTAAATGTTTGCATATATTATCTTATTTATTCCTGTGAAATATGTGTTATTAATATTATTTTTGCACAGGTAAGGAACCTGAGGCTCAGAGATGTCCCACAGAAATGCTAAGCAGTGGAGTTTGAGTTCGCTTCACACTGATTCCAAAAATAGCTAAATATAATTTCTTTTCAAATCAGTGATACAATTAGACCTCTAGTTTGTTGGAAATAAAATTTTGAAAGGTTGTCTTTAGCCTTTCTCTCTCTTTCTTTTTTAGAGACAGGGTCTCGCTCTGTCTCCCAGGCTGGAGTGCAGTGGTACAATCATAGATCACTGCAGCCTCGAACTCCTGGGCTCAAGCGATCCTCTTGCCTCAGCCTCCCGAGTAGCTGGGACTGCAGGCACTGTGCACCAACATGCCCAACAGCCTTTTTTTCCTTTTATGTCATCCTCTCCCCCAGGGCTCTCTCATCCAGGCCTGATTTCTCCCTGAGCAGCGGTGTACTCAAATAACTCCCTGCTGAACATCTGCACATGTATGTCTATGAAGCACATCAAATTTAATGTGCCTGAAAGCTTATGTGATTTTGCCTCCTCATCCCCTACACCACTCTTTCCTTCCCTCAGTTTTCCTCATCTTAGGAAAGGATACATTCCCCATCTAATAGCTTAACTTCAAAAACGAAGGAGCTACTTTCAATTCCTTTGTTTTCCTTATTCCCATAACTAGTCTATCAGCAATTATATCTGCCATGTCTCCTCAAAAATATGTCCTGAATCCACTGGCTTCTTTCCCCTTCTACTAATGGATCAAATCACCATCAGTTTTCACCTGATTCCCCTCTTAGATCCCTCTTACATCTTTCTACTACACTTAGAATAAAATCCATAAGCCTTATGATTTGCAAGGCCCTGAATTACCTGGCCTATAATTCCACTCCGTCTTCTATAAACTATACTTTAACAACCCTGGCCTTTTTGTTTGCATACTGCACCAAGCTCTTTCTTTTCTAAGGGACTTTGAATTATACATATTAGATACATAATATATACATACACATTCCGTTTGTATAGATGAGCACGTGCTCTGGAGCCAGGCTGCCTTGATGTGAACACCAGCTCCACCACTAACCAGATATGACACAGTTCTGACCTTTTTCTGTCTCAGTTCCCTCACATGCAAAGTGAGAATAGTTACACCTGCCTCATACTGTTGTAGTAGAGTTTAAATGAATCAACATAAAAAATGCCATTGGAATTTTGATACGAATTGCATTGAATCTGTAAGATCAGTTTGGGTAATAAAGACATTCTAATAGTATTAATTCTTCCAATTCATGAACATGGGATGTCTTTCCATTTTTCTGTGTCTGCTTAAATTTCTTTCATCACTATTTTATAGTTTTCTGTGTATAAATTTTTCATCTACTTGGTTAAGTTTATTCCTAAGTATTTTATTCATTTTGATGCTATTGCAAATGAGATCATTTTTTAAATTTCCTCTTCAAATAGTTCATTATTAGTGTATAGAAATGAAACTGATTTTTGTATGTTGATTTTGTATCCTGCAACTTTATTGAATATGTTTATGGCATAGACTGTGGTGATGGTTTCACGGGTGTATACTTATTTTCAAATCCATCAAATTGCATACATTAAATATGCACAGAATTTTTTTTTGTCAATCTTAACTCTATAAAGTGGCTTAAAAATGAAATGAATAAATGAGTCAATATATAGCACTACATTAGAGCAAGGGATAATTGCTGTTGATTATTATTATTCCCTCAGATCTTTTCATGGGTGATTCTTTCATTTCTTTTAGTCTTGAACTTTCAGAGAGGCCTTCTTTGGCCACTCTGTCAGCCCTCGCACTACCCTAGCATTTCACACTATTTTCTTCCTAACACCTAATATCTTAATCTGAGATTTTTTTACTTTTTGAAAAAAAATTTTATTGTCTTCTTCTCCATTTTAATATAAACTCCAGTAGTGCAGTGGGATTGTGCTGTTGGTCCCTGCATTCCTAGTGTCTGAGACAGTCTTTAACATAATCTAGGTGCTTAATAAATATTTGATGAACAATGTATGAAGTCACAGGTTCCAACTATTATAACACCTACATGCTAACATTCTTAGCTCTCCAACTCCAGTAAGCTCCACTATCCTCAGCTCTCCCTCCATGTATCCATCTGCTTTCTAGAAATTTCTACGTGGATGTTTCCATGTCTCAAATTGTCCACAAGTAAACCCATAGCCATGCATCTTCTCCAGCATTTTTCATCTCAGTCGATACCACCCACATTGAGAGGATGGTATTTCCCTAAGTGGGAAAACTGGAAGCTGTTCTTCATTCGGGGCCACGAAATGATGGCATATACCTAAATATATGTGTACCTACCATGTACATGCCAGCCACTATACTACATGTTCACATATATTATCTCATTGAATATTAAGACATATATCTTACTAATGTTATCTTTTTTCACAGATGTGCAACCTGAGGCTCAAAGGAATAACATGGTACTGAACAGTGGAGTCTGATTTGAGCCCACTTCAGGTCGATTCCAAATATACCTAAATATAGTTTCTCCACTAATAAGAATGATATAGTTAGACGTTTAGTTTTTTGGAAATAAAAATTTTGAAAAGTTGTCTTCCAAATTAATGGGTAGTTTATTTTAATGGGGACTTAATGAGAGAAATTTATTTCATACAGTTGAAATATGAATAAAATAATTTGGGTGTTAGAAAATCTAGAATCTATTCCACATGACTGATCTGATACCAATCAGATATTGATTACTTTTAATTACAATATTACAAAAGCCTATACTTTGTTACTATACAGTTATGCTTGTGTTCTAAGACTAATAAGAAAAGTGACAGGAAATGACCCTAAAAACAATTTCTCCACACCTGGGAGAACATATGGCTTTCTCTGCTTTTGGCAGACATAAAGAATAGAGCCTGCATATAAAATGACTAGTCTGGTTTTGACGTGGGGATGACAGTAAAGCCTTTCCTCCTGAGAAATAACTTCTGAGAGTTAGATAGTAAAATTAATTGAATATTCACAGGTGCTGCCACCTATATGAATTACTCTAGGTCTGTAAATTTGTTTTCCCATCCTATAGTAGGTTAGGTTGCATGAGATTGCATTACTAAAAAACATTCTAAGTTGGACAAATCCCAAAGCACATGATTTGGAAAATTTAGATCTTCAAGTTAACACAGAAGAAAGTAAGTAATGGAAACTCTGCTGGTCATCTGGGTTAACTAAAGGACAGAAAGGGTCCCTTTCAGTTTCAATTTGGAGGAGGAGATTTTATGAATTTCTGTGTGTATCAGACAGGAAGAGATTAAATCTTTCCTAACTAAAAACACTTAGTGGTATCTCCACTTAGGGAATCAGTTTTCTTTTGAATTTCCCAACTACATTGCTCACATGTTCTTACAGTATATTTACAACTTTTGCTCAAAGGGATTCACGACTGTCTTTATTTGGCAGATAGCCATGTACAAGTCAAAGGAAGGAAAAATTCTTTAAGGATTATGAACTTCCTGGCTGTAAAGAGGTTCAACAGCTGTGAGTGGATCCTCTAGTTACTCATAAACATCCCCTTAGAAACACACTATCCGTCCAGTGGCTATTTAGGAGTTTCAGACCTCTCTTGTAAGATAAATCACAGGTAATCACACTTCACAGAATACATTAGTTTTAATTTGTTCATAAAAAGAAGGTGAAATATTATATACTCTTGACAATTACACACTCTAGAAAAGAACACATACTCGATTGCATGCCAAAGGGAAATCTGAATAATGAAATGCCAATAATGAGCATCTACTACTTTTAAAATCATAAAAAGCCTTTTCCTAAGAGAAAGAAGAAATTCTTGTCCAGCATCTGCCATTAACTAGCTGAGCTTTCATTTCCTTTGTCAAGTAAATCAAATGTGCTTCTATAGCCTTCTTATGGCTCATATTCCACCACATCAAAGTTCTCTTTAAATCTCTTCTGTCCAAACACCACTTAATTGTTTTTTATCCAAATGTGTTCATCCATTTTTTATTTTAAAATCCTACTCTATTATCTCTTATTATGCCTTGATTACTAACAATCCTTTTATATTTGAAAGGACAGCTCTATACATCTTATAGTTCTCCTTTTGAAAGAATCTCTCTCTCTCTCTTTTTCCCCTAACAAGCTTTCTGTAGTAAATTCCTCCTTGGTTAATTCTTCTTAGAGAATCCTTCACTTCCTACTGGGAGGAATCTGTGACTTTAAAAATTTCATCTTCTCAGGAAAGTAAAAAGAGCAGATGGTTACATTGTGTTTTACAGGACAAAGAAAAGAGTTCTAGATTTAACTTCCAACACTTTGCTACTGAAAAACAAATAGAAATGAAATATGAAAAGAGAATATCTATATGATGGCAAGAACAACGGAATGAAAGCACAGGCAAAAGAGTATTTTAAAGACTATTCAGTTTCAACTTTGTCTGGTGAATAATTCCTGCTGTAGAACTCCAATGTATCATTAGGTTTGGGTTCCAAAACAGTGGTGTCTGTAACAACTTCCATCCCCACAAAATACAAACATACTAACTTCAATGTCCTGCCCTCAGTAATGAAATCTGGTCATTTAAAACCTGCTGATGCATGGAAGTGCCATATCTCAGTTCAATCCAAGAGATTAGCAATGTCGTGCCTTCATGTTCACACTCTCCTAATCTGTTTCATTTATGATGACTACAGGTGTAGATTTTCTGTTGTTGTATTTCAAATTATTGCTGTCTAGTGGTTCACTTGTAAACATCATTATTGTCATCTTTCTCTGGGTGTAAAATCAGCCAAAGGATTTGTTTGCTCTATCACCACAGTTTAAATACCCCACTAGCAAGTAGAGGCAGAGTCAGAGGCTTTGTGAGTGTGTGTGTGTGTGTGTGTGTATGTGTGTGTGTATGTATGTGTGTGAGATAGTTCTAGGCATGTTTGCAGGAACAGAAAATAATAATTTCAAATTTAAACTAGAAAAAATATGATCATATTTCCCCTCATATTTAATTTGAAAAAGAAAACAACTTTCTGAAAAAGTGAGAAGTATATCCAAAGAGTTCCAATCTAAACTCCCCGAAAGATTTATACCTTAGATTTGCTAGTCTGCAAGTATGTTTAAGATTCAGTCATTGCTTCAATCATTGTACCATGTGCTTGGTACTGGGAAGAGAGGGATGCGTAAGGCAAGGTCCCTCATGCTGAAGAAGGTCGGAGACTTTTGGGGAAGCCCGAAGTAAGAACAAACAATAATCACACAATACGGCAAGTGGAGGAAGGAGCAAAGGTCAGAAACCATGACCCAGTGCTTCTGTAAGTGAATAAGTGTAATAATATGTTTGTCAAATATTTGACTGTTCAAAAACCATTTTTATTTTTGTATTCTTATTTCTACCTCCATCCCAAAGTCAATGATACAGGTGGTGGCTCTAAAGACAAGGGATGGCTAAATGCATAGATTGTATTTGTCATAATCCTTGGCTTATGACACACCATCCGTACTTGTTCTTTTTTATTTGTCTTTGATTACATTAGATTGAATTACATGGTGAATACTGGTAAATTCAACATGTAACCACAAACCAGAGCATTACCAATAGCTTATGCCCTTGAGGAAAAGAAGGAGAATTGTCATCCCAATATAAAACATATCACCTTTAAGCATTCCATTCATTCTTTTCAGAGACAATATAATATGGTGGAAAAATATTCAAACTAGGATTATTTTCTGTATTTTTCAACTTAACCAAATATGTACTATATTTAAATAAACTAATTTATTTTCTAGTTTGTACAGGCTGTATTCTCCATTTCAAATTGGCAAATGTATATGAGTTAACTTGGTAACTTGCATTTTACCTGAACACTAAAGCTAAAGTCAGAGATAATATGGAAAGGTGTGCTACTTGCTACCAATTGGTACAAAATGGTACTAGACACAGATTAAGGTGAGGTTACATGACCATGTGTGCTCTCTCTATGAAAATCCAAAAATATGACTTGATATACTTGAGATGTTAAAATATTTGTAAAAATTTTTAAGAATTTGACCATGTAGTTGTCTCACTTTGCTTATGTGAGCTATATCTGAGAACTAGATGCTGACCAATCACTCCATAACGAACACTGGTTGTCCCTATGGAGCTCATATGTGAGGATGCTGGGATTCAAGAAGTTAAGTGGTCCATTGAAGAGAGGAAGCTAGAATTGGAACCAGACTCTTTGTTTGGTTTCCTTCCACTCGATTATATTGCCTCTGAAAGGAACACTGTAATCCTTACATGCAATTTGCTTTATATTGGAAAAAGCAGCTCTCCTTTTACTGCCACTATGAAAACACTTCTTTGAAAACAGAATAGAAGTCACTGGGAAAATATGATTTGATATGCAAATATGCACTTTAAACACAACCTTTAACAAACACCTTTAAGTAATGCAAGGAAATCCTCTGAATGTGTATCATAAGTATCTTCAAACAAAAATTGAATGTCAGCATTTTCATAAAATTCATATATGTAGTGTAAAGAATCTTCATTTTATATCTAGATTCCTAGTAAAATAAATGTGTCCATGGTTACCTTGTTTTATAACCAACTTGGAAAGTTCAATTTGCTTTTCATTGTTTTCTTATGAAATAAGGTTTAGTGTTGTCATAATCAGTGAGGCGAAAGACAGATTTGCTCCATGTTTGTTTTATGAAATTACATGAACAAATTAACAGGAATACTAATCTCATTTCTTTCAGTAAGAAATCTAAAAGAATTACAATAACTTTGATAACTGTTCCCAACTTTGTGGCATTTTCTTTCTAGTCACTTCTTAAGGAAGACTTTTTTTAAAAAACAGAATCTCACAACTTAGGGAAATCATTCGATTTACTAAACATGGATATTCAAATTAAGAAATTCTGGGTCATTTCTGCTTGGCATATTAGGATTATACAACATGTGATTACAAAGTATTGGCCTTGATTGAGGTTTAAAATGTATAAAAACTAGGGCAACCACACAATGTGCTGCCCAAGTAGGATATTTTTGAAAGTGAATGAATGCACTATTCATAATTACACTGGAACATGAGCCATACACCAAGGCCTTTCAGAGCAAACCAGGATATATGGTTATCCTAACAGAACTGAATTCCAGTCATTCTTTATCTACATAAATTAGCATGTCTATACCAGGGTTCACCAGTTTACACATTTGTGGTAAAACACACACATAGTCCTCATTAAAACAGCAACAAAAAAAAAAAATCTCAATTTTTTTTTCCTTTACAATCTGGCAGAAGTATATGCCTAAATCCATTTACTCTAACTACAAGATTAATTAAAATATTATGAGAAAAACACTTTCACACTTTATTTTGAATTGCTATGCTCCTGTCAGCTGCCTTCTCCTTTTCCCCGATTTAACAAATACTTGTTTTCAGACTTATAAAATAAGAACAGTAAGAGTAATAGTCAATAATTTATTCACTCATCATGCACACGAATGCTGCCAAGGGCCCACTGTGTGCCTGGGCATGTGCTGGGCTCCCCGGGTGACGTGAAGATAATTAGAAATGGTCACTTCTGTTAAGAAAGATAATCTATTTAGAAGAAAATGATAAGTCCCTAAATGACTATCACCTGGGGCATACTCTAAAGGACAGAACATAGTTACAGAATGTGGTATGGGGGTTCACTGGTGGGAAAGATGACATCACACAGCAGGTGGGCATCCTGGAATGCTTCTGAAGGAGTGATGCTTGCATCTATCTTTGAACAATAGCAGAGATTGTCAGAAAAGTGTCTAGAGGCAGGGAGGCCAGTGAGCAAAGGCACACAGGGAGCAAAGCACACAGCTCCATCTGAGGATCGTGCTGGGGAGTTTGATCCCAACATGCCTAGAAAGGTAGGGTGGTAACAGAACACAAAGCACCTGCAATGCCAGGCAAAGGATTTTAGAGTTAATTGGAGGCACAGATCATACAAGGAGATAAACAGGGAGTGATCCAATGGGAGGTGCACTTGAGCAGGTTTGATCTGGCATTAGTGAATAGGATGGTCTATAGAGACTAGGGACTGGGCCACAAGAGACCAAAAACTAGCCTAGACACAGAGCAATGCTAGAAACAAAGAAGAGGCAGTGGTGATACAAAGGAGAAATGTGCCACAGAGAGTCTGGAAACACGAGCCCCAACATATGACAACTCACTGGTTTGGCCTCCATGTTCAAGATTTTAATCTGATATATTTGAGAAAACGGTGATGTCATTAACAGGCCCGTCAGTGAACCGACTCCAAACTGACAGAATACCATCTTGTCTTTAATGTTCAAGTAATAAAAATATTTTCACACTTCATCTAGATCAGTTTTCAATTCAGTAAATTTCCCAAAGGAATGACACTTATGAAGGTGATTTTTTTTTAAATGGATGATTTTATTACCCCAGGAGTAAGTGGTATAAAATTATTTTAGATATTTCATTAATAATTCTAACATGTAACTAACAAGCGGAAGAAAAGAACTGGCGAAAGACAAAAAAGCATCCAGTGAGTTAAAAAATTCTGAATAGTCTAGCCTTTCACACACTTACACACTATTTTCTCTTTTCTCTGCAAACCACCACAACACACGGATAATACTTAGTCTCTTTATCAAATATGTTTCACACCTAAACATGTTCCTTCCATCACTGGTTTTCAAACTTTTTGATAGGTTCACCTCTCTGAATTTCAGAGATCATCAGAGTCAGTTGGCTAGTAGGGGGGGCCCTCTGTTCCCTACCTGTTGTAGGAGTCCACACATATGCTGAATCATGCCTTGGTGAAGAAGTTATAAAGTGGGTACAAGGGTGGACTACAGAGCACATCAAATTTAAACCAAGTATGAGATTCTATGATTTTATGAAATGATGATCAGTAGAGATAAATATTCATGAGACCATAAACTTTCCCAGCTCATCATTATTTCTCCCTGTTTTTCATCATTTTGGTTTTTCCTTAGAAGTGTTTAACTAAAACAAAAATGGCATTAAGATTAAAACCCATGACTCAGCGAACAAATGCCTGCTGGAAAGAGAGGGGGCATTTATTGTAACCACATAGTGGTCTCATGTTCTTCTCCAATCCCCTTGCACAGAAAGGAGGAAAGGGACTAAACTCAGAAGTTGGTCCGTGCATTTATTCCAGCAATGGGAACCCGCGTTTATTCTTTCACTGAATATTGACTGAGGACCCCCTATGAAGCAGGCAATGCCACGCAACCAGAAACAAGGCAGATAAAGCCTCTGCCCTCAGGGTCTAGTAGAAAGAGCCATGTAGCTCTCCATATACCTACCAGAAAGATTTTTCTCAATGCTGACTTCACAAATCATGAAGTTCCTAAAAAAAATATTAACTGGACTCTAGTTAATAATTACCCTCTTCTTGTTATTTTTTGAATGAAAATCTCCTCTATCTATGACTCTCTTTTCTTTATGTAAAAGAGAAATTACATATACTTAAATTTTCACAAATATTTTACACATATTGGGAGGGAGCCAGCTCCAGGAAATACCTTTTGCAAAATGGCACTTCTGGGCAGGCATAGCACAAGGGTTTACTGACGCTTTGCATAAGGATTGCCAAGAGGAAGCTAATTAATATGCTAAATGCTCACTCTGATTTATAGACACCAGTCCAAGTTTGGTTTTCAGTTAACCGTACATAGAACTCTGACACATATTCGTTCTCTCCTTTCCACCTTTAATACCTCTTCATATACTTCTAATTTTTTTTTTTGCTTACCTTTTATAACATTGAATACGTAAAGGGTACTTAATTCAGGCTTTTGTATAGTTTTCTTCCACCTGATCTCTGGGGGAGAAGCAAAAATGATTTCAAGTAGCATTTCTAAGTGATGAAAATCTACAGGCACAGAAATGTTGCTTACGTTATTTGTTTGTCTTGGCTAACCTGATGTTTTATACCATCAAAATTTTGCACTTATTTGTTTTTGTCTTCTCTGTCAGCAGTGACTTTCAAGAGTTAATGGCAAAGGCTGCAGAAAATCCAACATCTTCCTTGCACCCAGGCAGTAGCAAACATATCTTTATTAGGAGTTGGGCAAAAGAGCTCTATATTTCTCGAAGCCTTTCCCTTTAAATTATTTCTGGTAGAGGCTGGGTTTGAGATCTGCCTCTGACTTGCTAAGGGCTATTTATGATTTATTTCAACCTTTAGCTGGCTCTGGGAAACAAAAAATGAACAAAGTTGAAAATAAAGAAGAGGAGAAGCTTAATCCTTAGTGAAATTCCAAATGGCATGGAGCACCTTGACTCTTATGATGGGTGCATTGTTTAAATTTTTACACTTTTATTTTTTTCCTCAAAAACAAAATTAAACTCATTTATCATTTTTAATTAGAGAACAAGTGCCATCATTTTTTAAAGAGAACAAATTTCAAGCTGTGAGTCTTTTAATGTAGACTGGTCCTCTGAGACTTTTTTGAAGCACTGTGGGGAAATTTTAAACCCGATCAAATATTTTTCTCAGGAAAAGTGACGATAGGTCATGGTGAGATATGGGTGTCATTAAAATTTCACAGAGGTCCCTAACACACCAGAGTCACCATAACATTGACACATTGAATACAATATCTCCTAAGAAGCATTTGCTGTCCATCACGGCTCTGAAGGGAGCTGTAATGGTCTATCAGTGCAATAATCTGCATGTTAAAAAGTCCCTAAATATGTATTTACAAGATAGTCAGATCTGTTTTGGTCTATTGGGTTAATAATCCATGTGCTAAAAGTCCCTAAATATGTATTCCCAAGATAGACAGATCAGCTTTGGTCCACTGAATCAATAGTAAGTCTCTGAAAAGACCCCTAAATAGTGGCATAGTTTACATTTTAGCAAGTTCAGAAAGGCCATCTGTACACTGTAAGTTCTGTCTTTTAAAGTACAGATTTATTATTCTTGTTCCAGTGGATGCCAGAAGCTGTGCTTCACTCTGATCCATGATATTTTGCTTTTAAGAAGTCAGAAGAAAATTGCCATAGCACAAGCTATATTAAAGCTATGGATATTTAGGAGCAGTCCTCTGGGCTGGGGTGGATGCTGTCCCTCCAGACTATGTCTCACCCTGTCTGCCAGCACTGTCCAGGTCTCATCCCCCTGTCCCTCTCAGCTGCCTGCCCTGCTGTAACTTTGCTTCCCTCTGTCAATCTCTGCCCAGAAGCCCAAGTGATTCTGCTACAGAGTCAGAGCATGACTCTCCTCTGCTCCAGCAACTTCTCATCACACAGTCAAAGCCAAAGGCTCCTCAAGACATGCCCTCCTCACTCCGACATTGCCTCCTCCCACTCTCCCCTGGCCCATGCTACTGGAGCACACCGGCCTCTTTGCTGTCCCCGGAGCACACCAACAGGCTCCTGCCTCAGGCCCTTTGCACATGCCTTCCCTCCTTCTGCAAAGCTCCTTTCATGTGGCTAGATCTCTCACCTTCCTCAGGTCCCTTATGAGAGAAGACTTCCCTGCCCACCCTGCATAAGACAGCAACATCCTGCCCCAACGCCACTCTTCCTGTTCGCCAATAGCACTTATCACCATGAAATAGAATATGCCTTTACTTGTTTGTTTATTCTCCACCTCCCTCCCCTAGAAGTTAAGCTCCACTAGGGCAGGCACTTCATAACCCCATACTTAGATAAGTGCCTGGTACATTTTAAGTACTCATTAAATACTTACGGTGCAAAGGAACAAAAGCAGATGAAAAAGGAGTCTTTTATTTCCTTGATAGCCTGGTTGATGTGTGTTCATGTGTAGGCTGAGGAGGAATGAGTCTCTCTTTCTAAGCTGAAGACCTCTCTTTGGCCATTAGACTTTAGTTTCCTGTAATATTCATTCTCTAAGTGGCACAAAACTGGTCCTTCCTGAAGATGCTTGCACATCCCATCCCTGGAGCTACAGGGTTACTATGGAGAAGCTCCTAGAGGATGTGGGGTCATCTCGGCTGGTCTAGAAGCCCTAGATCAGTCTGTTTCTAGGTGCAATAGTAGAGGTGCAGAACATAAAGACAGGATTAGCATTTCTAAATCTCCCCTCTGAATGTGGTGCCCGCCATAAGCTCTGGTGACAGCAGCACACTGGCTAGATTTTACAATCTCATCTGATGCAGCCATGAGGGATGGCGTGTGCCACTCTACGCTTGCATCACGTAACTGAATTGGACTGAGAAATCCTGGGCACAAGCATTATTCTCTCTAAAATTTGGTAACTTTTCCCTGAAGTACTCCCCCCCCCCCACCTTTCACCATGCATGTTGTTCTCAAATGCATCCTTTCTCATGATTGAAGACTGTCATGGCAACTCCTTCCTTATTTAAATTTCACAGGAGCACTCTTTATTTCAACCACTCAGAAAGGGGCCTTTGGCAACAGAATTATAGCTGACAGCAAATTAATGACTATGATGCTGTGATTAGTTGAGATTACAGGCTACAGAGAGCTTGTCTGAGCATTCACCACTGTCATCATCCTGATGCAGCTTCTACTAGAGACCGATAGCGGTCAAAAAAGAAGACGTGGTTCAGCTACAGTAAGCCCCATAGAAATGTAAAGAAATTTGTCTGCACTGTAATATTGCAATGACATGCTGATTAATTAAAAGGATTTTTACCGTTAACCTGCTTAGCTTAAACAAGTGCTCCTCCAATACCCTTCCCTAGCACACTGACTTATTTTAATAAAGCTTTAAGGCACTAAATGAAAAGTTGAAGTGATCTAGATAATTCCAGTCCCCAAACCCAAAGTAACTGAAAGAAAGACAGTTTAATCTTGAATTATTTGGAAAAGTGACTCAATTTTGTAATTTATTTTGCATGAATAGACAGAACTTAATGGATATTAGAGTGCATGCCAATCCTTGCGTGGATTTATAGAATACAACTTTTCAATCCACTTAATGGAGAGGAGGAGATAAAAAATTAACATGAACAACAACAACAATGACAAAACCATCTACTCAGTTACTAGGTGTTATCTCACATCCTTTGCCATTCTGGCATTCTGGCTGCAAAGAAATAATGATTTCTGTAATCCCCAGCAATGACTTTTTGGGAGGGAAGATTTCAAATAAACGTCTATTTCCTTTAGGTGAGCTTCACTGAATCAGCCTTATTTGATTTCAGATCCTCCTAAGGGAAGAGATTTCAAGGATTTCCTGGTTGTAAGTAGAAAAGAACACTTTGCTGCACTTGTATGACATCATCTGAAGCATTAAAAGGGCAGATAATCATGGGTTCTCTGCCTGTTTACCAAAGCTGCTTTACTTCCTCAATCTATTTCATTTCCAAATGTCACAGGAGTCTGAAACCTTTCAAAGATTTATAGACTGCAGAAGCAGAGGAAATATTAGGATAAATTCTTTAACTTTTGTGAAAGCTTTTAAATAATTAATAGATGGACTTTTTGAATTGTTATATATCACAGGACAGATACTCTAACGTTATTCCATGGGGAGGCTAAACAGAGTTTAACAACAAAGGGCATGAGGCCATCGTTATTTCTAGAAAGTCTGTCAAACTGCTCTTTAGAGTACATACCTGAGTCCCAAAGAGAATATTGAATTTGTGAAGAAGAATATAACTAATATAATAAAATTTAGTTTATCAATTAAAATTGGAACACTATACAATGAATGAAACTAGTAAGCACAGTCTTGGTTTTAAATATAAATTCCTGTCCACATTCTATTAGAAATCCACTTACAGGAAAAAAAAGAAAAAAAATGTAGCAGCTGTAATATTATTTATAAAAAGCAACAAAAATGTGAGCAAATGATTTTCAAGCTTACACTATAAAAATATTTTCCAATATGTTGCAAATACTAGAGCCGCATAGCTAAAACAAATAAGATTTAAAAGATATTACCCTAGATATATAATAGATAAGAAATTTCTCACAGCAATAAATTAATTTCTTTGTTATGCAAAACCCCTCAACCATAACTTCATGAAGAAATGTGAAGTGGTGTGAAAATGATCTTACCTCATATTCAAAGTCCTCTGTTCTGTCTGCATCAGCAGGCAAGCTGGAAATATACTCATTGTCCTCATAAAATTCATGCTCCATCGGATGAAGAGAATGGCAGCTATGGGGAATGTAGCAATACGATAGGAATGGATCAAAAGGGCTGTTATCAAGATTAAAACTGGTTTTAGAATTTTGCTTTAGTTTTTTTCTGCTTTGGAATAAGACGTGTAGTGATCTAGCCTTTAAACGAACTACAGCTCCGATAGAGCAACTGTTGTTCGTTCTCTCCCTACATGGAGTCCATCAGTTTGCTATTTTTCAGAGAACACTGAGGGTAGGGGCCCACGGTCAGGGTCGCATCCTGTAGAGAGACTCCTGCGAAATCTTCGACAGTCCCTCATGCCTTATGAATACTTTCTGGTCTGCTCCCAGTCTCCCGAATGTGACTAGCTCCACGTGTGGGTGTGTGGCATTTGAGATTGCAGTCTGCCCAAAGCGGGGTATTTTGTAACAAAGCACTACCAATTTCATGATGCACAGCCCCAAACTGGTCTTTAAAAGCCATTTTCAAAAGCACATATTCTTCAGACTCTAAAACGTACTCAAATTGCCCCCTATTGCTGAAGACCCTTGTTCCCCATTCTGCCTCACAACCCACACTTTCCCGCTTTGATCGAGGGCACATGCACACAGGACAAAGAACGTTCGTGGCGATAACTCCCTCGGGACTTCTGCAAGCCACAGGGTGTCACCATACCTTTAGAAAATTCCTGGCAACAGAGAGAGAAGATGGAAGTAAAGGTAAGGAGGGGGACCCTGGGCAGTGCACATGGCTTTCATATATCTTTTAACTTTCAGGATATATTTTAAATGACTTATAAAAGTATTCTTAGAATGACTGTATATTTTGATAGAGACTATACATTATACCATATGAAGGCTAAGCATAGTTTAACAGCAAAGGGCATACGGTCTTTTCTATTTCTAAAAGTCAGTGAAAAGGCCTCAGTGCAATTAAACAAGTTGGTTGCAGGTGCAATCTCTAAGCCCTGCCAGTGTGGACTTTATTGAAAAATTGGAATTAGTGTATAAATTAGTTCCTTTCTCATCCTGATACCCTCATCCTATGGTCACCATAAACACTCTACCAGCCTTTGCCCACTCCTGTCTATGACGGTCAGCTCCACAGAGGGTTGGTTAACTAGTGTGGGCCAAGGTAGCAAAAACTTCACAGGCAACATCTTGCTTATATCTGGACTGGCTCTGCACAGCCCGTAAGGGCTGGGAGGATGTTGAAGTTTACTATTTGGGCATCTGATGTGTTTCTCTTGTCTGTCAGTTGTTGGAAGGGAGCCCTGCCATGAAGAACGTCTTATTCATTCAACAAACATTTATTGAATGCCTACCAGATGCTAGGCCCTATGCCAAGAGCTAGAAATATGTTGGTACACAAAATCCAATTCTTGCCCTATTAATTGAGGGAAGCAGAAAAGTGGGAATTTTAATATAATTCAACAATTAAGGAGAAAATATGGAAGCTGTGGCAGCACATGGTAGGTCACTGCAGCCTTAGGAAGTTTGCTAGAAAAGGTTGTCTCTAAGCTAAGGTCTGCAGGCCTCAGGAAGAGCAGTACAGCACACTGGTTAAGAGACTGGGCACCAGCGTCAAATCTCTTAGCCCTGGAAGCCTGTCCCTGTCCCTGTCTTGCTATGTGACTGTGGCCAAGTTACTTTATGTTGTTTCCTTATCTGTGACATAGGGATAGTGATAATATAATGCACTCCCTCATAAGGTTGTTGTGGGGACTGAACGAGTCAATAAATGCAAAGCACTTGCAATAGTACCCAAAACGTGTCAAGTTAGCTAATAAAAGCTATTGTTATTCATTTAAGAAAGTATTTATTGGATGGCTACTACATGTCAGGCTGTACCAGTGAATATTATATATTTGTTTGCTTATTCATTGTTCAAGTCCTCCTCTATAATACAAACTACAGGAGGTAGTGATTTTATTTTTGTTCATAGTTTTATGCCCAGCATCTAATTCCAGTGCCTGACACATCTAGTATGTTCCTGACACAGCTGTCTATTTAATAGGTAATGGATGAATGAATAGAGTAATCCATTTGACAAACAGAGCCCCTGTCCTCCTGGAACTTGAAGTCTTAAGGAGTGGTTTCCAAAACCTGGCTGCGCATTACAATTGCCTGGGGAGATTTTTGAAAATTTCTGATGCCTGGGTTCTACTCTAAAAATTCTTATTTAATTAGCTTGAGGTGGGATTCAGGCATCGAT
>CM052440.1:57918573-58107907 GCA_028533085.1 Varecia variegata
CTCTCTGACAGCCAGGACCCTTTGTTTACATCTCAATGTATTGGGTAATTACTTTCTTTGGAGAATTGCACTTTAATTAAATTAATTTCCTAGCTTTAAAGAGGAGAAAAGGAAGAGAGAGAGAGGGAGAGAGAGGTGACCCACAGAGAACACAGTGCCAACATGCCAGTTCCACATGAGTCTTAATAAGGCTTTTGGCAGCTTTGGTGAGAAAAGCTATTTCCCTGACCAGTGCTCATGAGTAGCATGAGGCTTGTGATGGCTGGAAATACGAAGATGAACTAATCAGAGCCAGAATTTATCACTGCACCTCAGCAAGTATGACTGCAGAGCAGAAGCAACCGTGTGGGCCAGGGAGGGGAGCTAGCAGGAATAGTTGAGAACTAATTGCATGTAGACACAGTGAAGACATTTTCCAAACAGAGCTGGGAGCCTGTCTCTGTAACTGACAACCTGCTAGGCTGACTGATTCTTTCCAACATCTGCTTTAAATGACAAATGGAAACAAACAGGGCTTTGGGAGCAATGACAGAAAAATACCTGTCTGAGAGTAGAAATGGACAGATATCTGGCACTGGAGGGGTAGGTGGCCGAAGCTTGGCCAGGGCCATGATGTGTTCGAAGGTGATGTCCGTCTGAGTGCTGGCATTCATGAGCTGCACTTCTGGGACTGTCCCATAGGCTGGTCTACTGAGAGGCGTTCTCCTTAACACCTGCACCACAATGGGCTCCTTGGCATTTCGAAAAGCTTCCACTGCCTCTTCATGGGTGGCCTTTGAAAGATCCTTCCCATTGACCTACAAAGATATAACGACATTGCTCATATCAGAGGAAAGAACAGAGAGGCTGTCATGATAGATTAATAAAAGGTGAGGAGGGAAGGTTTCAACCAGCTCTGATATGAATTTTGTAAAGGAATATTTAATTAGACATTGACATTTACTGAACGCTTTACCAACATGAGGATGTGCAGGAGATAAGAAAAACAATGACTTTTGCATCTTTATGAAGTATCTGGAGTTGATTAACTAGTAAAACTCCAGAATTATTGGTAAAGATTTAAAAATGTCTATAACATATCAGCTTCAGAAAATGTTCACCAAAATCTTCAAATAGGTAGAAATATTAAGTATATCCTGCTTTTTTTTAATGATCACTCAATCTCTTGGTGATATTTTTGATATTTAACCAGTCTTATTTGCCTAAAATCTAATTTTTAGGATTTTGGCATATTTCCTTCATGTTTGTCATCTTTTTACTCAAGATCATGTTATTGCTCATGTACATTTTATCCTAAATCCTCACTATTCAAGGTGTGGTCCATAGACCAGCAGCATCAGCATCACCTAAGAGGGTATCAGAAATGCAGAATCCCTGGCCGTACCCTAGACCTACTGAATCAGAATTGGCATTTCAACAACATTTCAGCTGATTTATATGCACATGAAAGAAGCACTGATCTAAAATAAAATACCTCTGAATGAGTACACTATGTCCCTTTGGATCCTCATCTGTTTTAATTTATACCAATTTGTGATTTTCCAAGGCAGCCCTGGACATACAAACAAAGAGGTGAAGTTTATCTTTGTCCTCAGTCATTGCTTCTCAGCAGGGGCAGAACCACTGGCATTTGGGAGAAAAAAATTATTCATGGGACGCTCCATGCCTGCCTACTAAGGGCCAGGAATGTTCCCCAACCTTTCTGGCACCCAAAACACCTGCGTACTTTCCCTAACACCCTCTCAGAGGTCCAATACAGACTGTTCTAAAATAGTTGTCAATTTCTTCTCTTAAAATGAGTCCTGATAACACAGTCTCTTAGTGGAATTTGCGTTTTAGTAAAGGACTCTAGAATCCTGAAATGGCTTCGTGACTTCTACCCCAAATGAATTAATAATGTTGGCTTTTGCAAATATGAAGAGATATTTGGTGGTACAATACTGTGCCCAATATCCCTGAAATTATGCCATTTCTAGACAGCTGACTTAAACCACTCGCCTGTTGGTGAGGCACTAACTGTTATGCACCAGCAAACCCTTAGAGATCCCTGGGTGCCTAAAAAGAAGCAAAGGAAGTCACTGAGTCGCAGCTGTAGAACAATTGCTGACATTCAAACGAGCACATTCTCTCTCCCTGAGTAGACAAGGAACATGTGTGTGCTCAGAGCAAGTGTGGGGCGATTTGGGGTAAATGATACAATGCCAGGTAGGAATCATCATGTCATGTACAGACAGGCTTAATGACCTGGAGGAGCCAATTTACTCAGTGGACCCTGAAAGAGTTAATGTGCCTTCAAAAAATGAGCAATTAAGTTTCTTCACTAGCAGAATATGTCCCAGTTAAGTTCTCAGATCACTAGTGAGAAACCCCAGTTGGAGATTTGACTAGGTACTTACCAGTGTGCACAGATTCACTACTCTGTGTATTCACTCTCTAAATCTTCTCTCCATGGACTAAACTTGAAAAATTATCAGTGAATTTTCATTGACACACCTTGGAATGTTTGGCTTGGGGCACACGGGAGTATGTGGACATGGGACACCTATGTACATAGTCATTCATTCCTTGAGCTAATGACAAGTGCTTGGGCCAGGGCTACCACTGTCTCCTCTGAGGATGTGTAGTCAACAGATAAAAGAAATTGCAGAATGGAATTTCTAAGATCTAGCCCCTCATGCTGAATGGTATCATCCCCTATGTTTCAGATTCTGGTCAGTATTTGTAAATTCCTAACTATGGAAGATGATCAAGTGGTAGGTAAGATTGCTCTTTGGGAATTGTCCTTTCATCACAATTGATTGTGAACTATTTAACATCCACTCTATGTCAACATATTACCTTTTCCTATAAGCCCTGCATCAAGAGTAACCCCTAATAGTGGCAGCATAAAATAAGATGGTGCCCTTTTTGAAGTAACCTTAAGCCATATCTGAGGGTAAAGGGAAAAATTTGTGGCCAGGGTTTCTTCCAGTTACACCTTAATTCCTACTAATCCATAAAGTGTGTCAATATGTAGTAGACAGACAAATGCCATTAATCTATGTCTTTCCCAAGGTGGCTGGGTACTTTGCCTATGTGTTAATCTAGCCTTGGTGTTCAGTATGCTTATTTATCTTAGTGATCTTCAGAGTAAGGATAATTTTTAAAAAGTGAGTTTCCTACTGATAATGACTAGGTATTTTGTGTTCCTATAAGCTAAGTAAGATAATTTTTGTAAAATCCACACTAGTATAAAAATTTCTGCAGATACATAAAAATTATTGAAAAGTGTTTTAGGTTGGCAAATCATTAGTTCTTATTGTAATGCTCAGTATATGCAGACAATATTAGCGTTCATACAGCAAGATCAATAGCTATTGATTCTATGACCTGAGCATTCATTCATTTACAACCATGGCATTTATATGCAAATTTCATTCTTTGCTCTAAGGACAATCAAATACAATCTTTAAAAAGGACAGTCAATGTAATCTCAGAGATCTTACTTCCCTATTGGGGAATGCTCTTTTCTTCTGGTTATCATGCCGCTGACCTCTATTTTCTTAAGCTATTTAATATCTCTCAGAGTAAAGAAGTCCATGACCTTTAAAGGCTCTATGGTCCCACATGATCCCTTAGAAAATGTAAGCATTGATGATACTAAACACTGTGTTTTTTCCTCACTTCGCTTGAAGTTCATCAACAGACTGTTAGCTTACCAAAAGGTCACCATTTTATAAATTATGCCTTTCACAAGAAAAAAAATAAAGAATAGCTTAATTGGGATTTTCTGGCAGTTGCTTTGCTCAGTTACCATCAGTTACAGCTAGAGAGAAGAGTAACATTGGAAGAATATCTAAAGTTAATCCTACAGGAACATTTTGTACTAAGTTAAATAATAGGAAAACTTCATTTTTTCAGGTGGTTAGTTCCTAAACCAACAATAAGGTATTTCATGTTGCCATATCCTTATGATTCTATTTCTTTAGCGCTATATTCTTTCCCTCCCACTCCCGCCTTCCTTACTCCCTCTTACTACTTCTCTGTCTCAGTCTTAAATTTGGTTGTGTATGGATGACATATAAGTTTTATTTGTTTTGTGAGATAAGACTGAAGATGGAAAAGCCCTCTATGAAAGGTGTCCCACTTTAAATGGGTAGTTAAGGGTGTAGAGTCAACCTTTTTTGGTGACCAGTAAAAGGTGGAAAGCTTTTTTGCTGGAGGAGTACAGGGAAGTTGATTTTCAGGGGGAAAAAGTGGATAAAGAGGGTTGGGAGCAAAATTGAGGGGAGGAGATGCAAGGTAGTTTGAAGATTAAAAAAAATACTCATGGGTTATGGGGTTCAAGTTTGAAGTTTACATGCAGAAGAGTTTCAAGAAGGATGGCAGATTGATTGAAACATGCTATAGGGAAAGAGACTTTTTTTCTAAAGGTGTTGTTAAATGATATGAGTGAGAGAGTGGGTTGCCATAATACATACAAGTAGTATATGAGATAATTCCATCTATTGCTATTACATCTGGCATTTTGATAACTGTGGCCCAAACTGATTTGGTTCTATTGCATTGAATTAACTAGACAGCAACAGAAAAGATTGGTGTGATTGATATTTGATAAGAGGCTAGCAGTCCCAGAGTGGGAAGACTGGACTCTGAAATGGTGATTCAGCCACCTGATTTGAGATAAATGAGAAAGCAGATACATTATACAAAAAGAGGTTATGAGAATTGGCGACCTCAGAAAAAAGGAAAGGAAGACACCGATGATAGAAATTCTAGGATAAATAGTGACATGTGGTGGTCTTCAGAGAAACTAATATGGGATTGGAAAAAAGTGAAGAGAGTGGTCTTAGTCATGTGAAACTTGAAACAGCTGTAAGATATATATTCAGATGAACTAACAAAGTGAGCGTACAATGGGAAAATGAAAGAAAACTTAACCACAGGACACTATTTTCTGAGGTCTTCCCCTCATCCTTGCACTTATCAATTTAGTTCTATGCAGACAAATATCCCTAAAAATCATATATTCAAGGAATGCCTTGTAATAAATATATACAAATTTTTAGGGATATGAAAATAAGTATCTTGTTTCTACAAAGTTATTATTTTCCATTATATTGATAGCATAGTCTTAAGTGGATAGAGAAAAAGCAGTCATTTTTCAGCAACCCATGCAAAAGATGTGTGAATACATTTGTTGTGGCAGATGGGCTAATTAATCCATAAGCAACTTGTGAATGTTAAGTAAAGAATATAGCTTTCCATATGTAAACCATATCATGGTAATGTTTGATGAAGCTTCTGTTTAACAAATAGTCTGCCCTTTTGGATATACTGCAAAATCTGGGCCACTCATCAACAACTTCCCCAGAGGGATTAGTGGCCTCCGCTTGGATGTGAGTTGTTCCACTTTGATTACTCCTCCAAATCCAACCACATGCAAAATTTTCTTGGATATCAGAAAACAAACAGAGGTTTTTTTTTTTTTTTCCCCCTTTTGAAGTGCAAACAAGCGCATGAACAACCAAGTCACTCTGGTGAGTTGCCATTTCCAGAGTCAGCTGTTTGGGAATGATAAGGTTTCCAAACCTCCCTGCCTCTTATGAAACATAACAGCTTCTAAGCATCTATGCCTTTCAAGGGAGAATAAATATAAGAATACTCAGTAAAAGAAGTATAGAATTCCAAGGATTATGTATAGTTGATACCGCCCAATTTCAAATTGAGAGTAAGTATAAAAAGGACTTGCATATTATAATTCTGGTTGGGTGTGATAGTGCACCTGGTAAGTTTACAAGATCTCCCACCCTTACAAATAACTATGGTATTAATTTTGACTAAAGTCCCTAATTCTCCATTTGATAATTAGGAAGGTGTTGCCAAAGTATGGTCTAGTAACATTTTACAGGATGAGGAAATAATATTTAAATTGCTGCTAAAATGTTTGATATAGGAGGAATTTAAAATAATCTGAACCCTATATTCATTACAACACTTGTCATACAATCTTCAAATTATTTTTAAGAAATTTAAGCACATTTTCCCCTCAACGTTGCTATACTTGATTCTATGTGAACGTCTGTTATATAAATTGAGCATAGCATAGTGTCCAAGATATTATAATAAAAAGAACTGGCAGAACAGGAATTGTGCTAAATTATATGAAGACAACCTAGTGAGAGATTGACTAAAATTAATTTTGACCTTTTAAAAAATGTTACCAATGAACAAAACAATCCGTGGTATGTAGGTTTGTGCTTATCATATAATTTCAGAACATAAGTACATAAATGTTAGATTGTATCAAACCCAAAGTTCATTTAGTCCAGTGTTCTGTATTTGCCAGTGCTATGATTGGATTTTTGGAAGAAAATATGGCAATTATCACATGTGACCTAAGGAACAGACTTATTCAAAAGTGACCCCAGGGCTCCTTCTGGCCTGTCTGGACAATGAGGGACTGGTGGCTTCATTTCCCTGTTTATGGGACTGTTGCAGCTTCCCTTGAGCTCCAGAGTCCCCAGGTGCTGGGCAGCGGGCTTTCCCAGACAAATGGAAATAAGTCACATCTAACTAACCCAGCCAGCCTGAACCTCCCGCCGTCTGTTCTCTCACTGATAATGTCCCCAGTAAGACAAGAGAGCAACAGTGGGTGGGGTCCCTCTGCTGGGATACACTCTGTGTCCCCCACTGTCTGGCCCCGTGCTTGACTCTGTGTGTTGCTGACTCCTGACTTGTATGTTTCCCCAATAAGGACTGTTGCCTAACCTTTAATTTGTGACATTTTGGGATTTGCCCTTGCCAACCTCATGTGACATATTATGCATTTACAACCTAGGAGAATTGAATACACTAAAATGTTTATACATGTAGCAATATTGAAATAAAGAATCCCAGCATGCCAATGAAATATTTTTCTGCACCTAGAGCAGAATACCACAGACTGGGTATTCTGTCCATTTAGTTAATGGACTGTGACACTGAGGACATGACAGTCCAGTCAGTGTGTGGCTTCCTGATCCCTTACACAGAGAACTTTGATGGTGAGGGGTTCTCAAATGCAAGCAAGACTCCCCTTTAACTTGTCATACTAAGATGTTATGGATCCGTTATTTGTGAACTTATCAAAACTGTTCTTGAACCAACTTATAATTTTGGTTATGGGAAATCTTGGGGATGTATCTTTCACAATTTCTTTTTCCTTCTATTATCTTTTTTTTGCCTTATTTTTTGTATCCCTTCTTCTGTATTTTCTGTCCCTTTCCTTATTCCCACTGCCACAGATCTCTTCTAAGCATTCCCATTTGGGATTTAACACATTTTAAGAGTACTTAATTATATGAATTATTCCTGTAATTAAGGAATAGGTCATGAGATAGTCTGACTCTTACTGAGGCAAATAAACTAAAATACATGACATAGTTTTGCTTGCCTCTGTATAAGTAGGTTTATTTTCCCTCACCTTAATGAAAGAAATTTCTTTTCATTATAAATTACCCAGTCTATGGTATTCTGCTATAGGTGCAGAAAATGGACTAAGACAAAAGATTGGTACCAAGAAGTGGGGCTGTCGCTATAACAAATACTGGAAAATGTGGAAGCAGCTTTCGAACTGGGTCATGGGTAGAGGCTGGAAGAATTTGAAGGAGCTGGCTAGAAAAAACCTAGATGGCTGTGAATGGAGATTTCGTGGCAATTCTGGTGAGGGCTCAGAAGATAAGAAATGTAGAAAAAGCCTGGAATGTCTTAGAAATTACTTAAGTCGTCATGATCAGAATGTTAGTAGAAATACGGATGATCAAGGCCATTCAGATGGGGTCTCAGACAGAACTGAGGAACCAGATATTGGAAGCTGGAGTGAAGGCCATCCTTGTTATAAAGTGTCAAAGAACTTGGCTGAATTGTGTCCATGCCCTACGGTTTATGGAAGGCAGAATTTAAAAGTGATGAACTAGGATATGTGGCAGATGAAATAACCAAGCAACAAAACATTTAAGGTACTGCATGTCTTCTTTTTGTCATGTATAGTAAAGTAAGAGAAGAGAGGAGTGACTTAAAGATGGAATTTATAGTTGAAAGGCAAGCAGAATGAAAAACAATGGAAAACTCACAGCTTGGCCATGTAAAGAGTGAAAAGGCATCTTTAGGGGAGCAAACCAGGGGTGTGGACAAGTGACCATCTTTTTAAAGAGATACGTACAGATAGAAGGAAGCCAGGTGTGATTCATCAGGGCAATGGGGAATGACCTCAAAGAGATCTTCAATGTAAGCCAGGACTTTGAGGGCAAGGTTTTCAGAGAGACACCCATAGGGCCTCAGCTTTGCTGCCCTGTATTGCCCTGGGTTTCTGCTTCTTGAATTCCAGCACAGAGCCCCTCCGCCACCCCAGCCACAGCTCAAGCAGGCCCAGGTGTGGCTCAAACCACAGCTCTGGAAAGCACAAGTCCCTAAACCTTGGCAGCATCCACATGATGCTAATTCTGCAGGCACACAGAATGCACAAACCATGGGGCCATGGCAGCCTCTTTCTAGAGTTCAAAGGATACTGTGGACAACAGACAGAGACTTGTCATAGATATGGAGCCACCTCAGAGAGTCTCCACTAGGACAATGCCTAGTGGAGCTGTGGGAGTGGGGAAGCTCCTGAGGCCCCAGAACTGTAGGACCACCAATTCCAGCTGGAGAAAGCTGCAGGCACAAGACTCCATCCTGTGAGAACTGCTGAGTGGACTGAGCCTAGCAAAACCCCAGGAGTGTGGCAATCTTGGGTGTGCACCCAGGATCTAGGACACAGAGTCAAAGGACATTATTCTGGCCTTTTAAGATTTAATATTGTTTTCCCTCTTGGGTTTTGGACTTGCTGGGGACCAGCTGTCCCTTTCTTCTTGCCTATTTCTCCCTTTTGGAATGGGGATGTCTATCCTATGCCTGTCCCACCATTGAGTAGATAACTTGTTTGATTTCATAGGCTCACAGCTGGAGGAAGTTGCCTCAGGATGAACCATACCTTGAGTCTCACCCATAGCTGATTTAGATGAGACTCTGGACTTTTGAATTGGTGTTGGAACAAATTAACACTTTGCTACTATTAGGATGGAATGAATGTAGTTTGCATCTGAGAAGAAAATAAATTTTGGGGTCCAGGGTGGAATGCTGGGGTTTGAACATGTCCCTCAAAGTTCATGTGTTGGAAACTTAATCCCCAAAGCAACAGTATTGCATCGTTCTTGTGTGCTCTTGTGTGCTCTCTCACCATGCCTTGTCTCCCACCATGCAGGACGAAGGCCCTAGGCAGATGCTGGTACTTTGATATTGCACTTCCCAGCCTCTGGAAATGGGAGAAATACATTTGTTTCCATTATAAATTATCCAATTTATGGTATTCTGTTATAGCAGCAGCAAACAAACTAAGATATTCCCTCACTATGAGTTTGTCTAGAGTTTCTCTTGATTAGACTCAGGTTATGTATTTTTGGCAGGAATTCCAAAAGTGGTGTGTGTCCTTCTCAGTCTAAACCTATCAGGATGCATGTAATGTCTATGTGCCCATTACTGGTGATGTTAACCTTTATGATTTGATGAGGGGGGAGGAGGACAAATAATGAGAATATAAAGCAAATGTAAAATGTTAATTAATGTTAAAATTTGGGGAATCTAGGTGAATTGTATTTGAGAATAGTTTGAACTATTCTTGCAACTTTTTGATAAGTCTGAAATTATGTCAAAATAAAATGTTTCCAAAATAGTTATATCTTTATTAACTAAAAACAGATTCATTTAGAGTTCACAAATATTAACAATTACAAGGAATTCATGAATGAAGAGCTTCCTATGGAATTCGTTTCTGTATCTGCATATATTTAGAGAAACAAATTTCTACTCTGCTCCAAATGTCTTTTTTGATTCTGTATGTTAATGTATACTCTCTCTCTCTCTCTCTCACACACACACACACACACACACACACATTCCTACAAGCAAAAAACGTAGATTGGTATCACCAACTTTATCACTGTCATAATTCATCTATTGACTATCACCTGAAATCCTGTTCTTCTCCACGCTGAGCTATTTAAAAAGATAGATGGATGCCTTCTGGCTAATTGTGGGAGTTCTTTTATTACTATAAAAAGAATTTTCATATCTCAAGTGATTCTATAGGCAGTGAATAATGACCTAAATCTTTGGAGTAGAGTCCACTGATGAAATGGTAGGATAACAACTACTTACTGACCTTTTACTCCTAAGATAATACTAAGCTGATGTAGGTGATTATTAATAAACCTATCCATTGAGTTCTGACATACCAGATCCATGTATGCTAAACTTAATGAGAAAATTCTGGTGGAGACAAAATTTTCTGCAACAAGCCTAAGGATGCAAAGACATAAGGCACATGTAGGGCAAGTGTTCTTAAAATGAACTAAAATTATTTCATAGGGGGAAAAAAAAAACATTGTAATTAAGCAACTCAGATCTTCTAAAAAAATCCCCAAAGCCCAGAAAACCAAAAATCCTACTAACAGCATCAGTAACTGAGGATTTGGACAGAGCTATTCATCTTTCATGCCCCTCCAACAAGAGGAAATATCCTCTTAGTCCTTAGACGAGATCTCTTTGTCTCATCTTTGTGATGATTGCATAAAAGGATATAGAATGTAGAAAATAACCTCAGCACTTAGCCACATTAGCATGGTGCCAAAGAAGTGCAAAAAAATAACTATTTGTTAAGCCAAGGAAGTAAATTGTACTACACACTTATTAATAAAGAACTAAGAGACAGTGAATTTTTATAACAGGGCTTCTGTCATAAAAAATCAAAGGTGCTGAAGACATTGTCGCCAGAGGTTCACCGTACCCATCTATGAGAGCAACATAATGCTTCGCTATTTAAATGCTTCTATACAAAAAGCACTGAATGATACAAAACTGCCTGTTTTGTTCAGAGCTGTAGTTTCAGGGTCTAAAAATGTGCTTGGCACATACCGGACACTCAATAAATATGTGTTAAATAAATTTTCATATATTTCTTTATCAAGGCCCACCTTAAAACAAATATAATTGCATTTATCATTAAATTATTTGTGCTCACATGTACTTCCCAGCTCCATTCTGTAGCCCAGTTATCCACATTATTCCTTGTTCTGAAATATATTGTACACATGATTTGTACGTGGCAAGCAAAGGCCTGGACTGCTCTGCTCTTAAGCTCCATGGATCATTCGTTGTTGTAATAGAAAAGAATATGGGTGCGGGAATCATTCAGAACTATGATGCAGACACAGTTCTCAAGACTAGCTGTGTGACTTTGAAAAGGTTATTTAAACTCTCTGAGTCTTGGCTTCTTCCTATGGAAAAGGGGATTACAATACCCACTCACAGAGTTGTGGATAGAATCAAATAACTAACATAGCTAAGGCAGCTGGCACAGTGCTATGGTGTTGATACTTCCTTCCTTCCTTCCTTCCCTTCCTTCCTGAGTAACTCCTGAGTGACAGACTGGGCTATTCTCTGGGGATGCAAGTTACAGTCCTGGCAGTGACAATGACAATGATACCCATTAGCACTCAGTGAACACTCATAAAGTGCCAGGAGCTGAGCCAAACCCTTGGCCTATATTAGCCCAATCACATCCAAGAATAGTCACGAGAGGTAAGTATGTTATCTCCGCTTGAAAGCTGTGGAAGCTGAGTGTAACAGGCTGAGTGAGGAAAGGCACCTGCTCTCACAATCTGGATAAAACAACATATATACATCTATAATTACAACCAAACTTGTAAAGAGCTGAAATAAAGGTATTAACAGAGCTCTGCGGGAACACAAATGGCGATCTATGCCTGGGATTGCTGGGATTTGACTCCAGGATTTGACATTTGAGATGGGTCTTAAAAGATGAAAAGTTTTATAAATTGCGAAGATGGGAGAAAGAAAAGGAATCCCAGGGTAAAGGCACGTAGGAGCAAGTCTTCTGGAGCCCAGTGAGAGATTTGGAGAGTCTGAGTATAGAGGGATTTGGGTGAGCATTGGAGGAAGAGGTTGGAGAGAAAAAAGGTTTTCACGCAGATCCTAACATTCTCAATGGGCTATGACAAGGGATTTGTTTTCATCTGAAAAGTAGCATTGCCCTTATTTAGGTTTTGGGGCATAACTCTCAAGGCTGTGATGAGACGTAACTGAATGGAAGCCACAAAACCATTTAGGAAGTTAATGGGAAAAATGATGAGTGCCTGGGTCAGGGCAGGGACAGTGTGGTGGTCCAGCTGGGGGAGGATGGCGAGGGTTGTCAACGGTGTTCTGATGCTCTCTCATTCACACGGCGTCCAGTGAGCCCTACCAGATTGTCAGATTTCCTACAGCAGCCTAGCCTCAGTTTCCACTCCAGCCAATTAAATCCACACTGTGCAGAAATATAAGCTGTTACCAACTGAATTTTAAGTATATAAAAATATAAAGGCAATCTAAGTAGATGTTGCCATCCCCTAAAGATGTATATTTTCAGTAGTTATTTTAGAAATCAAAAATCACTTCTTCCAATATTCTGAAACTTTGCTTTTCTGGTTATCACCCACCTAGCGAAGTGGATAACTGTTTCATCATAAATACATTCTCTCTCTCATCTTTCTCTCTCTCTCATATCAAAGGGAATATATAGGAGTTTTACAGCATGGAGATTAACACAAGAACATAGAACTTGAATGACATACAACTGTCCTTTTCAATACCAGCATCTCTAACCTAGTGCCTGTATGATGAAAGGTATTTCACAGGAGTTTCAAAGGACAGGACAAAATTTGAACAAATAGCCATCATCCTAGGAGAAGCAGGAGGTTTAAATCACTTTCAACAATCAATTCTGGCATTTGAATGCAGTCTGACACTTGTTGAGCTTAGTCGATGACATAAACCGCGGTAAAAAGGCCAAGCCCCCAGGGAAATTCACAAGCTTGTATATCGGCAAGTAAAACCACCTGAACTTGTGCCCATAACCTTCCTAATGCCATGCTCCCAACCTCCTCAAATTTGTGGGTTTGGAAAAGAAATATTTTGTTCTATATTAATAAAAAATATTAGATTGTTGCCGAAGGCAAAAAATGAAGTAAATGCATTTAAAATAGCAACTGATGCCATTTCTATAAGAGAGTTGAAATTTGCCCCAGTCATTTCATTGACATGGCTGTCTCTAAGTGCACCGTGAAGTGAGTAATAATATACATTTGTTGAGCACTTATTATATGCCACATGACTCCATACTATCTGCTACTAGAGGTGCAGAAATTATTATCATATTCATTTAATAGATAAAGGAACTAGACAGATTCAGCCACTTGCTCAAGATCACACAACTACTATGTGAGAAAATATCCAGGACTTTTCTATAAATTTTATTAATTAGTTTTAAACGTTGATAGGAGTTTCTGTATAGAAGCTTTAAAAATTGGATCAGAGGATTGGTGGGAAGTTTATTCTCCTATTTTCTTTTAGTAAATATAGAAGTTCATAAGAGTACAATTAAGTAGTGAATCAAATGCCTGATTCCAATTCATAAGAGTATGGATATCGTCTTAACTTGTGTCCTTGGGACAAGAAAACTCCAGTTGCAAAGTGAAAAAAATGTTTCTGTAAAATGAATAGGTTAGAGAAGATGCTATCCAAGATTTCCTCAGTTCCAAAAATCTGTAAAAAGTTACGCATAAAGCATGAATAAGCACTATTCTTTGTACAACCCCTGACGTTTTTTAAAACCTTGGTAAAGAGAATCCCCTCCATTTTTTTTCTATAAGTGAATCAGGAAAATCTTAGGTAGGAGGTGACTCAAGTTCCTGTCACTTAACCTTAAGACCCCTAGTTCAAGGCCCAGCCTAGGCCTCCCATGATGGAGAGCTGCCTCACAGCATTTCAGCAGCCACTGCCATAAGATGGGGATAAGTTCCCAAGGAGAAAGGACCACCTGGGTTCTTTTCCGTTAGCGGACTCAATCACAATGAGTTATTCAAGCAGAATTTCTCCAAACAGTACCTGGACTGTATGGAGATCTGTAACCAACTCAAGGTTTTGGCCCGTTTGGGTGTTTGTATGCATGTAGAAATAGGCAACAATATTTGGGGCACCACTCTTTGAAAACCGTGTTTTACCCGGCTCTAGGTCTGCTTCAGCAATCAAACCAGACAGGGCAACAGAGCAGGTGCAACTCCATCAAATAGAGTCATCATATTCCTAAATTTAAATTGCCACAAAAATTTTTCTCTACTAATACTGTTGATTTTATTTTGCTTCATGTGGAAGAGTGGGGGAGAGGGGAAATTTTTGTAAACTTACTCCCTTCCAACAATTAACATCTGTAAGCTTTTGAAATAATTTTCAGCAGATAAAACAATCCAGCCAAGGCTCAGTAAAAGCTCTCCATTGTTCCATGTCTGCACAAATTACTTTGCATCTCTGATGATTTTATGTACATTTAATCACTAAAGATTAATTACATGGCATACGGAAACCAGTGAAACACTGAAGAGATAACTTCAGTTTAAGTGCACATGCAGCTAACTTGTGGCTTTTTAGAACAATTTTAATTAAAAGTACTAGAAGAATCATCGGGCTGAAAATATTAGGAGCTCTGGGATGGATGAGCTTAGCATAGCTAATTAATTGTATATTTAATCAAAGCAGCCTTTGGCTGTAATTAATAATCTATTTTCCTCTGGTAATAAATATTTAGTTCTGTAAAACAGAATTTATAATTTCCAGAATGCCATATGCACAGAAGAGCGGGACAGAAAACAAGCATTTCCACACCAGCTTTCAAGCCAAGGTTGATTTTGTTTAGAGAGGATGTTGTCTATATCTTTTTCATTCGTTTTAAATGTCATCTCACAGTGGCAGCTTACAAATCACTATCCCAGAGTGACTTGGACATTTCAGAGGTGTAAAGAATAATCCAAAAGGAGTGACTAGCGGAATGCCAAATGGAGTTTGGTTTTTCTTACACCACAAAAATCTCATACTTTAGAGAACTTTAGGTAGCTCTATCTTAAAATGAATGCTAGGACGGTTAGGCTTGGCAATAAACTTTCTTCCCTTCATTTCCTTTTAAATGGCAGAATGAGACTCAGAGATTTCAACCTCCTACAATCTAGGAAAATGCTCAAATCACAGAGGGACATTAAAACACCCTGTTCCTGTTCCTTGCAGCAAAATGATAGCTTTTACTTTGCATGGTAAACAGCCTCCCCTTCTCTGCTCTTCAAATATACTATCCATGCCAAGAATAGCATAACGTTACTTTTCAGACCCTTTCCTTAATTTTTGACACAGAAACTCTCTACCAGGAGGTAGTCACATGCTTTTCATATTACATAAGATTTCTTTCTTCTCCTTGTTTTCTTGAAAGCAAGATTTAAATCCAAGAATTTTGCATTAAAAGAGATAATAAATCAATCTTAGATGATAATTTTTTTCTGACCTTTTGCAAATGTTTTAATATGGGAGGCTTAATTAACTATCACTTTGCCATTACTGTTTTATATTTTTTAAGATTGTTACAGTAGCATGTAGGAGTTACAGGTTGTTGAATAAATAAATCCTTCACTTAAAAAACATCTTCTTAGATTATGGAGAATACACATTTTTGTATGCATCTGATGCAATTGCTTGATACACTAATCAATTCATGGCATAAGTTCTATTTTTCTGGGGGTTATGTGGTCTTCATATGAATATGTATGAAAGAAACACATATGAATTAGGTTTTTAAAATTATATCAAGTGAAAATATTTTTATACAGTCTCTACTGAGCACTAATAAAGGTCTAGGAACCAGATACAAAATAGAATAAAACACAAAGGCAAAAATTTGTAGGTTTCCCAAAGGCCACCATTAATATCATATGATCAAAAATAACTCTTATGAAATACATGGTGATAATAACTTCAGTGCTTAATCAGTTTATAATATAATATGCAGTTTCTAATGAGAAAAAAAGTGTTCAAGACAATTATTTTTGAAACTGCAGAAGATAATCTTTTCTTTTTTAGAATTCTGTGCTCACTTTGGCAGCACATATACTAAAATTAGAATTATGCCTAGTTGGCAACTTGTGACACAAGCTCTCCCAATGATCCACTAAAATTATCCATGAAGACACAGGCAAAAAACATTCACCAGGACAGTGACAGCCAGGATGCATGGCTACTGTATTTGCCCCAATTTTCACAGAATTTTTCATTTATTGAGTGAATGCACTGACAGTTTAGGCAACTTTCTGTGAGCATTCATTTGATATTGGGATAAAATGGGCATGTAGGTTGTGCGTGATTTAACAGTTACCCACTGGATACTCCGAAAAGTAAAGTGGCTGACGTGCTGCTACTCTGTAGGGAAACCTGGAAGAGCCTGGCAGTGTCCATGTTTGCCTCGAAATGCTCCGTGCTACTTAGAGTACAGAGGCCTACTCTGCCCTGTCCTGTTGGAACCCAAGGAGGACCATTCTAATAACTCAGACTTGAGTCTTGAGCTATGCACTGCTGGGGCTGAGAAGATGGATTTTGAGAGGTGAGATCCCACCAATAGTAAATGGTGGGAATTTCTTGAAATGTGTGGGGAGATTTGCACACAGAAGTTCAAGGTAGAAGACCTTAAAGGTGCAACGCAACAACCCTGCAGACAGGAGGGACTCTGGTGAACTCATGAGGTGATGCTCCTGTGGGGAAGATAATATATAATATGTAATGTATAGTCATAGATAGAAATATATATGATAATAGATAATGTTTAAATAATATATAAAAATGAATATATTTCTATATATTAAATATAACGTATGTTGAGATAGAATAGAAATTCAACAAAAATACAGAAATTATTTCTAATACTTTGTTATCAACATGACATTCTGAAAAACTCACTGTCCAATGTTCATCAGTGAGTAATAATTATGGCACATTTAGACATGCTGAAAAAGCATGCTTGCAAGATTTTTAAATGGTAAGTAAATGGAAGTAGTAAATGGTAGTAAATGATTTTTGCAAGATTTTTAAATGGTAAGTAAATGGAAGTAGTAAATGATTTTTGCAAGATTTTTAAATGGTAAGTAAATGGAAGTAATGGAAGAAGTAAACTATTAAACACAATAAGAGCATTGGATTAGTGGTCACAAGACCTGAATCTTCATTCTAGTTCTACCATCTGCTACCAATTTAGATTTGGAAAAGTCACTTAAACTCCGGAAACCTCAATCCATAATAAGTTTCAAACACATGTGAAGTCATTACAAATAAGGAGACTCAGTCTTGATATTTGCAATCTATTTAGCAATTTATAAATTAATTACCTCACCAACATTTATCTCACTGCCCACAGGAGATTTAAGTATTATCCACATCTTAAATAAGAGGTAAATATTGGTTTAATTGATTTTTTTACCAAGGTCACACAACAAATGGTAAAGCTGAGATTAAAAGTCTTGACTGGCTCTCAGCATGCTTGTTATACCACCAGGAGACGTCTCTCCTTTGTTCTCAGTCTAATGCCTGGATTAGTTAATTAATGACTGTACAGGATATAGGAAATGGTTATTAATTTAAATCCAAATATTATGTTCTCAGCAAAACTGCTTATCAAAAAGTCAATGATAACAAGGAGATAGAATCTATTATTGATTCTCAAGTTCTAATAAGAATATTTGATTTAACTGGAAACCAGAGCACAGATCTCCTGGCTGGATTGGCCCTGGTGAAATATTGCATTTGGTACTCTTCAGAAAGCCGAGGATTATGGGTAATTGATGTCATCATCACATTTTTACTAATATCCTAGACTTATCCAACAACAGCTTTGCAAGGTAAGAGTTCTGCATTTAGAAAAGAAAGAATTGGAAACCTCAGTAAAATATACAAGATTTATGAAGTCTAAATTTTTCAAAATAAAATGATACAGTTAGGTGAGAGAATGGCGAGTGGACTGCCTCTCATTGCTTAAATTAAACACTGTGTGTAAATTGTTGGGATTCCAAACATGGAGTTAAGTTCATCTACTGCTCCATTACCCTCACAATTACTCTAACACAAGGTGCACAGAGAGGAGCAGCTGTGGAAATTATTTTTTAAGTGACTGAACTGCTTGTTGAATAGCACAAGCACCTTTAGGCTGGGATTTCTCGACTGCAGTATTGTTGGCATTAAGAGCTGGATAATTCTGTTGAGGGAGAGGGACTGTCTTGTGCACTGAAGATGTTTAGCAGCATCTCAGGCCTCTCCACACTAGATGCCAGTAGTATACCCCCATCTCCTACCCCCAAGTGTGTCCACCAAAACTGTCTCCAAACATTACCAAACATCCCCTAGAGGGCAAGATCACACCCACCATTGCTTAGGCTTCATTTTAATCACATTTTACTTCATTAAGGTTGAAGAATGCTAGGTCTGTCAGAGACCTGAGTTTCTTTTCTTTTTTTTTTTTTTTTTTTTTTGAGACAGAGTCTCACTCTGTTGCCCAGGCTAGAGTGAGTGCCGTGGCGTCAGCCTAGCTCACAGCAACCTCAAACTCCTGGGCTCAAGCGATCCTCCTGCCTCAGCCTTCCGAGTAGCTGGGACTACAGGCATGCGCCACCATGCCCGGCTAATTTTTCTATATATATTTTAGCTGTCCATATAATTTCTTTCTATTTTTAGTAGAGACGGGGTCTCGCTCTTGCTCAGGCTGGTCTCGAACTCCTGAGCTCAAACAATCCGCCCGCCTCGGCCTCCCAAGTGCTAGGATTACAGGCGTGAGCCACTGCGCCCGGCCGAGAGACCTGAGTTTCTTGTAAGACAGAGAAAACACTGCATAACCCAGAAATTGAAGGATAGAATTGAACCTCTGTTTCATGGATTTTTTTCCCTTTATAATTATATATATTTATATTTTAAAGGAAAAAAATGACCTGGAATGTATCTGAATAAAATAGCAAGCAATATTACTTAACAGGGTTCTAGTTAAGTTTATTATTTCCTGCCAGTCAGGAAAAGGTAAGTGAGATTGTTGGAGTTCCTCTATGGCATTGTCCTGTGTACAGACTCAGAAGCTGTCACTTATCTATCAAAGACTGTATGTCAGATTTCTTGAGCTGTCATTAAAGAGGTGAAATCATTCTTTGATGGTGGTGGCCATACGACAAGGATTGAGAAAACAAGGATCCCTGGATTCCAGGGATGACTGGAATTAAGATGACTGCTGCTTAATTATTTTAATAAATATTGTATTTCAATAAATATTCCTTATAGATCTGATTTTCTATCTTTATTCGATTTTGTGATTTCCTCTAAACTTAAGTTTTCCATGTCCTCCTCAAGTAGTGACAACCTCAAGTATAACATATGGTTATGATATGTGCCCTAATAAATAGTAGCCTAAACATTGTTAATATGAATTGAAAAATTGTTTGAGATTCCGTATGCTCTTCTAGAAATGCTCTGCTCCATGTTGATCGTCTTTCCACTTTACTGCATTGCTGACTTGGGTCAGGATTTAGGATGCTGGATAAAGGCATGTGAAGGAGACAACAGAATATAATTTTGCAGGACTAAAAGGCTATGGAACGTCACCAGATTAACAATAATACCTTGCAACATTTGTTCTGAAAATAGCCCTTAACTATTTGGTGCTCTTGACATGACTGCATACTATTATTTTGGATGCTGATGGAAAGAAACACAGCAGACTCATTTCTTATTCATTCACTCATATATAATGCATTTCTTTCTAGATTTAAAAAGAATGCATACATATGTATTTTCTAAAAGGCTATAAAAGTCAATTACTGTGTTTACCCAATGAAGAACTGCTTTCTCAACTTTAGAACTCCAATTTGAGAACACGCTCACTTCTTAGCTAGACTTTTTCCATTTTGCTTCATTAAGGGTGATTGGGCATGATACGGAAAGAGGTGATCAAGTGTGACAGAATCTGTTTTTTGTCTACACAAGTTGCTTCCACTATAATTTTAATTGCTAGATATCAGGGCTTCAGATACTTCAACTGGATGTCAAGAGACAAGCCTTATGAATTAAAGAATATTGCTGGTATGTAACCAAACATGTAAATAGACATTTTGTATAATTAGCCAATTTTTGGAAACTGGCATATTTTCAGAGTTCACAATATTGAACACTTTAATACACATAGTTGAGGTTCTCTGTTTATAGTATTTCAACTTCTAGCCTATTTGGAGTTGGTAACAGTAGAATAGAAAGCAAATGATGTTATTAAAAGTCAAAGCTAACAGTTATAATTCAAATATAATTAAATGTTGAGACCTTTCTAGTGTGTAATGTTATGCTCCTGTCAAAGCACTGGGAATACTAATTAAAATGGAAAATTAGAAAATAATTTTCCTGAGTCTTGGATTAGTTTCCTCCACCTTTTTCTTTCCTTCAATTTTCATTCATGAATTTGGAAAAAGAAATTTACTGAGCACTGGCCATGTGCCAGACCCTGTTTTAGGCACCGAGGTAGTATCAGTGAACAAATCAGACCAAATCTCTGACCTCGTGGAGTTGACCCTTTAGTAAGGCAGACAATAAACGTAGTAAATACTTCAGCTATTTTTAAGTAATGGGAAAGATAATTATTTGTCAAGTACTATGAAGAAAATAGAGCAGCAAGAAGGATTGGGGGTGAGAGAGGGACGTTGTAATTTTTCTTTCGTGGTTAGTGTAGGTTTCAATGAGATGGTGCCAGACATCAGAGCAAAGATTTAATTAAGAGGTAAAGGAAGGCTCCTGTGTCCATCTGGAAGAACCTAGGAAAGAAAAGGCCCAGGCATGGAAGCATTCCTGATGCATTTGTGACCGCAAGGACGAGGGACTGGAGAAGCCTGGGTAGAGGGAGGATGAACAGCTGCAGTCACAGGGACTGCACGCCTGCTAGGCCACACCATGGACTGGGCTTTTAGCCTGAGTTGATGTACCAAGAAAACTGACTTTCCACCAAAGCTTTCCTCACTTTTATTGCTCTGGTTTCTCTTCTCTACTTTTCCTTCTTCACATTCCCATCTTGGTCAATCTGCCTCTTTTCTTCTCTGCTGTTGCCTGCATTCTCCCAGCTGCCCCCTTCTCATACGATTGCTATTTCTCTTGCAATCTCTAGCTAGACTGCCTGCACATATCATAAACCCTCATTCACTGAGCATCTACTCTGGGCCCAGCATGATGCATTAGATACAATCTCGTTTAATTCCATTTCTGCAATAATTCTCTTAGATCAAGTGTTATTTCTGCATCTATTTTTCAGATGACAAAGGAGATAAAGATTAAATATTTCTGCTTATGTTGCAGAATCAGTGTTTATAAACAATGAGGTTTGAACCCAAGTCGGTTGACTTCAAGATTCTCATACACTAAGTTATATTGTTTCCTGGTTTTTCTATCCCCAACTCAATTCATGCAAATATTGGATTTAATAGACTAGGACTCTAATAATTATTTTTTAGTGTTAGAAAGAATCTTGGAATTCATTCTGTTGAACCTCCCCTCAATATTTGAATCTCTTTTATAACATCTCTGTCAAGTGGTTATTTAGGCTGTACAAGAAAAGCTTCCAGCAATAGAGTTGAAATAATGCTTTTAAAAAATATCTAGCACTATGTTATAACATAGGTCCATGATACTCCATTGTTCTGACTTATGTAAAACTGGAAGCTATTGACTGTGATTTTTCATATAATACTATCGAGAAGCTACTGTGACCTTTCAATTTTCTCTTCCCTTCCAAATAGCATTTTGTCTTATTTCATCTCATTAAGTGCCAAATTTTTAAAATATTTAATAGCATATTAAAGGTATATTTCTGGTTAAATTTTGGTTTTGAGATTCATTTGTAGCAAAGACAGATATAGGAATTAAAACTATCTTTCTCCTAATTCTATTTCAAAACAAACACAAATAGTAACTTAGGGACTAAGAAATGATTTCTGGCTTTTAAGCATGACAGAGAACAAGAATGACTTGTATTTTATTTATTTAAAATAGTCTGCTATAATTATCACAGTTTGCTAAACCCCAAAATGCTGATCCAATTCTATTCTTGGTAATAAGCTATTTTTGTTTTCTTTTTTCCACATAATCCCACACGTAAATAAAACAGACCGTGCTTCTGGGGGAGAGAGAGAGCAGTTCTAGATTTAAATGGTTAGTAGTGGTCTCAAACAGGTGACAGTAAGAACAGTAACACCTCCGGTGAGTCCTGGCATGCTGGGAATTTCCTGACATGTCATTTCCGTACCGGAATTAACTCACAGAAATAGTTTCTGGGGTCCAGTCATCTCGGGATAAGTATAGGCGTACACGCAGTGTTGGCTTGCACCAGGTACAGGATAATGCAAGTTTTGCCTGCCCAGAGATATGTTTCTCTTGTTCCCTCAGTGACCTCCTCTGCCAGGGTGCCTAACACCCCTCCCTTTCCTTTACTCCTCCCCTTCAATTAAAAACTAACCAAGTGTATCTTTTCTGGAAATAGTAATACTCAGTATTAGCATTGACTATACTTTACCATGAATGAGTTTATCAGGGCAACTCATGTCAAGACTTTGATTTTCAGAAACCTGGATCCAGAGCAAGTACTTTTTTCTAAGAGGAGGTTGGGGTTGGAGAAAAAGGGCAAGTTGTGAGGCATGAGGTGGATGATTAGGGAGTCAGACTTGGGAAGCCTGGGAGGACCAGTCTTGGATGGCCAGAGGGAGGTTATGATCTAAGAGACACAAAAGGTCACTTGGTGGTCAGGGCTGTAGGCAAACCTGACCTACTGCATGATTTTCTCTGGTATTTGTTGTCCTATGATGGAGGAAAATGCCAATGTGCCTGCAAAGACTATTAGGACCAGAAACTTCACCTTAGAGTCAAGGAAATAGAAGAAAAGGGTTACATGAATAGTCCAAACACACAGTCTGCAGCAAATCTGGGAAACAGAGATCTAGCTGGTCAGGGTTATAATAGGTGAGATGAAAATATGGAAAACGATAATTTTAACAACTGACATTTACATAGCACTCATTATTCATCAAGTGTTGAATATTTTCCTTGTATACATTCACTACTTAATTAATAAAAATGTTCATTCTGTTATGCTTTTTGGGCAGGTGAGAAACAGATGCAGTGATTTTAAGTGACATCTCAAATCACATAGCTAGTTCATGAAGAGTCAGATGTGAATCTACACTCTGAATTATTGTAGAAAAATGAGAAAAGTCACTAAGGTTAACAATATCAAGTTGGTTGGTTGGTTGTAGTGGGAAGAAGCCAACACATAAATGACCTACTTATTCAATTCCACAATTCTGAGAAAGGTAGGTTCAAGTTCAAAAATTCACATAGATTTATTTTGATCTCTTATGATTATTTGAGTACTTCCAAATATCTTTTCTCAGTTTCACATTGTGGTAGTACAAAAAAACCCTCAGCCATGAGGAATAATATTCTCTCAATTTTGCTACAGGGCATTCATAAGTTTTCTGTATAGTACAGATCATTATTCTCTTCCTTTTAAAAATAAGTTGTTGAACTGTATTGATGTATCTACCAAACAGAAAAGAGCAGGATTTTACATATACACTCTTAAGAAATTTCCATCTATTTAGATACTTGAAAAATGTGCATTTTTTTCAGAGTGGGACTCAGATTAAATTTAACAAAGATAAAAAATAAGCATAACAAATTTAGACAAAAAGAGTAATTAGTTCAAATGTCAGATGAAGAGGTCTGTACTCATATAAGGGCAATGTGTGTACTACTGGACTCTGAATTAAGCCAGAAAGAATTTCTACTTGATTGGTTGTTTATTCTTTTCCTTTGAGAGGGCACATTGGAGCAAAGACTAGATGCTTTAATAAGCTGCCCAGAACCTTTAAGAGAGATGGAAAGGACTAGCCGTTAGATGCCATAATTTATGGATCCTGACAAGAGCCATTAATTGTCACTGTGTTGCTGCTACCATTTGAACTCATAGAGTCGATTTAGTTTGAGTTCTCGCAAGATCTAGGAAGATCATTAAAGGAAGCTTGGGGCTAAGCACAGATAATAGGAGTATTTTAATATTCTTGATGCTTTTACAAAGGAACAGCATGTCCTACATCAATTCTAACACTGCTCTGAAGCTCCCTACATGGCAGGGGGTGGGGGTGAGGGGGATGGAGTGGGAATCCCAGCCACCGACTCCTTTCTCCTCCCCGACTGCTTCCCCCCACCATAAAAAAAGAGATATTTAGGATCCTGCGCTCTAGAAGTCCTGAGACATGATAAGAATCCAAAGAAATCTCAAAAGATATATGTTATTTTTCAGTCTTGATATTCTTCTCTTTGAAGTTTTGTGTAAGCTTACTGAAGGAATGAAAATAAACTGCTACTTTTTTGATAACCTTAAAAAAGGAAATTTAAAAATAAAGAAAAAAAATCACCAACCTTGGTGGGACACTTTATTCTTTGATAAAGAGGGAAAAATATACAATGTTAAGAATTTAAAGGCTAAGCTGAAATAGAGGCTATGCTTTAGATCCTACATAAATTGTATCTGCTGAAAAATTCCATTTCATGACTGCTTCTTAAATGTTTTTATATATATATACACACTCATATACACATAAATATATATATGTATACACAAATTTTTTAATGTCAGGATAAATTTTCTCAAAAAGTTAATTTTTTGTGTGTTTCTATAAATAAAAATAATTGTATAATTTTAAAAAGTTCTTAAACTCTTAGAGTTGATCCTGGGCTAAAGAGTCCCTATCCCTTTGTAAGCAGCCTCACAGGATCAGAAGGCTGATGCACTAGTGCTATCCTTGTTACCCTTCTCACTATATACTAGACATACTCTCCTGTCCTGTTCTAGTTTTCTTTTTTATATATGGTTAAAATTTTCTGCTCTGAGATTCAGCTGAGGTACAGTAGAAAACACCGGATCTTGGCCTTGTAAGATGGACTTAAATCTCAGCTCTCTTCTTTACTTAATTTTGATAACTCTCTGACCTCTTTGAGCCTCAGTTTCTGCATCTATAAAATGGGAAAATAATATTAATCTCACAGGATTGCTACGAGAAATAAAGAATATATGTGACAGAGCTAGTTTGGATCCTGCCGCTATAGGTGCTTAATGATTGTTCATTGAATCTGAATCTTACCTGGTAACAGATCCTACTGGTTGCCCACCCAACAGCCATTCCCCTCTTCCTTCTTCCTTGTTATAAAACCCCAGTTCCCATAACAGACTAAATATTGCAGGTACTTTTTTCCAACTTCCTTGATAGCTGAGAGACAAGCACGTATGTATATCAAATCCTACACTGGCCTAGAGTATTTCTGGGGAAATCTGCTGACATAGTTCTGGGATTTGTCATCTTGATATAAAAGAGTGGTGACAAGGAAAAACACCTCTCTGTCTTCCCACCGTAGGCTTGGCTGCGTGAGGATGTGACACTTGCAGCTGTGGCAGCCATTTGTGACAACGAGGAGAAGGCCAGAAAATGACAGAGAAGCTAACCCAATGCCCAGACATCACGGACTCACCGATCCAAGCTGTAAACTATTATTTCTGGAATATTTTGATGTAATTAAAACGAACTCGAAGTCCTCTATTTAATTCACTTTTGTTGGGCATTATGTTACTTGCAGCCAAAAAGAATAAAAAAATTGATAAAACTAAAAATAAAGTCCTCTCTAAAGTTGTTATAATCAAATCATTCTTCTTAATATGATATATTGATCATTATCATCACAAACACCTAGTAAATACTTAACCTATGTAGGGCAATGTAATAGATATTAGATTGGCCAATAAATGTAAGATATGGTTTCTGTCCGGAGAGGCTCTCAACTTAGTTGAAGAGATAGGGCATGCATATAAAAAAGATAAAGAATAATATAGCATATTCTAAGTGCTAAATCAGTAGTGCAAACCCCCAGCAGTGTGAATGTAAAAAGGAACTCTCCAGATTGCTGATGATCAGGGAAAACTTCATGGAAGCCTTAGATTTGAGCTTGTTTTGAATGAGAGTTTAAAAAACAGGTTTTCAAATGGAAAATAAACAGAAAGCCAGGAAAAGACAGCTGGATCAATGGTGTACAGGAAGGAAGACTTTTGAAGTGTGATAAGACCAATTTGCCAGACAAGTTTTCACGCAGAAGAACAGGAATGGGGGTAAAGGGAAGATTTTGGGGGTTTCAATGCCAAGTTAACAAGTTGGACTTGGTGTAGGCAAGGGAGTTTTGAGCAAAGGACATGTAGCTTCGTTCTTGAGAAAGAGTGATTTGGTAGTATTCCACAGGCTGGGTTGGAAGGAAGAGAAAGAGAGAGAGAGAGAGAGTGACTGGCATGAGTATCTAAACATGGGTGGTCACAGCACGAAGAGAAAAAGAATAGATGACTAAGAAGTGCTCCCATTTTGATGGGCAACATTGGTAGAAACTGATAGACCATGACTCAGGTCATAGGAAAGCAACTGCTAAGGGAGAAATATAAGACATATGGGAAGTTGGGGGGATAGATATATTTTGGGGTACATAGGGTTAGGGATATCCCTTCACCACCATATATTTCTTCCTATGCAGCTCAGTTTCATAGGGGAAAATGAAGTTTGAAATATGACCTATTAGAAAAAAAATACTTATTCAATACTTAAGATTTTATTTTGGTTTTTATATTTAATCTGCCTGACATCACACAGATTTTCAGTCTATCAAATAAAATAATTTTTCTTTAGTCATGTTTTGATACCTATCTTTTCCATTCCATTTCCTGTTGAAATTTGAAATTTTATCTGTTCCTCATTCTACAGAAGATCAGCATTATCTGCCTAGAACCCTCACTTGAGTTTAGCAGAGTGTCTCTTTGTATTTCTACTTCCCTATCTTGCTCTGTGTTGACTATATACGCAAAGAATATTGTCCAGGGGAGAAGAAGGTAAGAAATTATAAAATATTTACATAAAAGTCTCTATTTGGTAACTGAGCCTGACATTGAAAAAAAATAAATAGCATTTGTTTGGTGGTTTGTTTTGCTTATTATACTCTTTAAAGCTACATCCACGTAGAGGTAGACACATAGTAGAAACCTTCCCACAGGGCATCTGGGATATGAAGTAAAACCTTCTACTATAACAGCTTTACATCCTCATAGCATGTTATGTTTTGACATTCAATCTAGAATCAGTCTCAAAAAGACCAAAATCACAGCAAGATGTCTTACTCCATTAAAAACTCATATTCTTAGAATAATAGATACAGAATAAAGAGATAGAAATATATTTTATCTAAGAATTTCACATACCAATTAACTTGACTTGACTGTGCATAATATCCCAGCCATTCGGTGACTTAGCAATGAGCTAATGTGAGTCCCACATGCCTTGTGAACAGGACCAAAACTAGAACAGGGTTGATAAGCTAGCCTCACTGCGGAAGGACCGCACGGCCATTAACACAATAACCAGGCCAGCTGTTCTCTCAACAGGTGGCTGGTAAAAGAGATGGCTATTGTGAGTGAGAGAAGAAATTGCTGACATATCAAAAATCATGCCCTTGAACCTTTAAGCATAATAGTTAATTTAGAGAGAAAGATTTCTGCTCCAATGTATCACGAACATGAAACATACAGACTTAGAATATGCAAAAAAATTGCATGGTCACAAGAGATGAATGGTCTTGGTTCACACAAATTACACTATTTCATTTGATCTAGTTTCACAAAGTTATGGACCGGTGATATTCACTCACGTTTAATAGAATAGTTATTCAGAGTGGATAAAACAGTCAGGTAGACCAAATGACTGGTTTTAAGGATGGAAAAGTATTTTTAATATGTGTATACATTAATTAAATCCCATATTTCTCACACTTACTGGGCTGCCATCTTCTTTAATGCAAAATTATTTTCGATATCTTGAACAAAGGGATGTGTCCATATGTTTCTACACAGAGATCTATACAAATGGGTATTCTGGAATTTCTTCTCTCAAGCGTTTCTTGCATCTAACCACCTCTCCAGGGTGGAAGCACTTTTCGCCCTGTGCAGCAGGAACTCACGTGTAGGGATGCTTTCGACTGATGATGATGGCAATCATCAGGATTCCCATGCAACTTAGAGACCTGCGACTTCAATTTAAACTATTTCTTCTTGCTCACTCTTCAGTGAAAATAGTGAGCAGCTGGTTAACCTCTTTCATAAAATAATCCCATGCACATGAGAAGTTATTCAATCATTCCCTCAGCCATAGAAGAATTTTGAAGTAATAATGGAACCAAGTAAAATGAATGTATATATAGCATCATAATACTATCATAACTATATTCACTGATCTATTGGACTGTTAAAAAAAAGAAAAGAAAAAATACTGTGTCATTTCCTTTAGTTTCCTGACAAATCAATACTATCCCAATCTCGAGAGGAAGAAACAGATACCCATGTCCAAGTTAAGATATGATTAGGCTCTTTTTATCTGCTGATATTCCTCATTGTATCTCATTAATATGCCATTAGTAAAGGTCATTATTTCTTATCCTGAAGTCTTCATGGCAATTGTGATGTTGAATATTTGAATGAATTTCATAACAGAGATAAAAACCTATTTTTTTCACAATTATTTTTATTTTTGGAAGGGAGGTAGGGATAGCTTTTTCCTTATTTTAACCTAAAAACACTTCTATTTTCCCTTAGAATTCTGACTTGGAACATCACTACAAATGCTTAAACCTTGAATTTGATGTGTTTTCCGAGGCAATTTTAACAAAGAGTTTATTTAGCATTAGCATAGTTTAATCAATTTTTCTTAGCACAGTTTCCTGGACCTCATGAACAGTAGGAAATAATGTGTGTGTATGTGTTTTCTTACCGAAGGGACCAAGCTCATTATGATTATAAAACATTTTGGGTTTTTCTTTTTAAATATCATTATTGGGTCATTGTTGTTACCACTGTTGTATTTGATGACTTCTATAAGACTGTGGAGAATGTGAGGGAAAGTTTGGGTCTTGTCAGATTTTAGTTTATGACTTGGCATCATATAAGTTAACAACAGGTACAACTATTTGAAAACACATTAACATAATAGGAATAGTCTCTAGTATTCTATTCCTTTGTAAAGAATAAAAACTAGCTTCTCAAATAACAGCACAACTCCAGCTAGTGTATGGGTAAGGATCTTTAAATTAACATATTATTAGTGTAATAACATTCAAAGTACCTATGGAATGAAATACGTTATTTGGGGCAACAGAACCAGTGGTCAAGAAAAAAGACCAGAGAAGCCAATTTTTCCTCTTATTCATAATCAAGCAGGTTAATTTGCTCACTGATAAGCAGGAGAAAAAAATGATGAAATAAATTTAATGTCATACTTACAATGGATGGCCCACATATTAACAATGCCAATGGTTTTAAGGAAAAACTCTTACCTGAAAAACACAAGAGAAATCCAAAGATAAGCACTTCACAATCAAAATCATTACCATGTGTATGATAAAGGCCCCTGTGGGCTTTTCATAATGTCACATTTATTCTATGATATTTTTATTTGGCTGTTTTATACAGAGTTGGTCAAATTACCAAATAACCATCATTTACATTTATATTCAGATTGTACATCACGCCCATAATAAATACGCTTACGTTTATGTGGTTCCAAAGTATAAGTAACCTATTGCTGATGCCTGATACATTTTAAACAATGGAAATAAACAAAAGGAATTAAAATTCAAAAAATATGCCACAATCATTCCCCAACCAAAACCACTTTGATACTTTTCACCATCCTTTGCAGCTATCCTTAACAGACATGTGCCAACATCTCTTCTAGACAATTTCACCTTCAATACTGCTGAGAATCTGACCACTAATGACCATAATGAAACATGCTTTGTGTGAGAGCCTGTTCATTTATTTTCATTCCCGTGAGTGCCTTCAGAGACCAGAGTTGCAATCACGGCTACTTACTATTTAATTCCCAGCCAAATTTATGGTCAAATTGAAAAATGGAGGCAGGCAGCCTGATGTAGGATGCTTTTGTCTGAAGTGTCCTCATGGAATCATTATACTTGCATTAATCTTTAATCTGCAATTAAACAATCAGTTCTATGTAAAAGATAGCTGCAAACAGATCTCCTGCATGTGTCCTAGACAATATATCTTAATGGGAGGTGTGGAGGAAGGGTGAGAATAAGGTGTAATTAGGACGGAATTCGTCACGGATCCTGGTTCAGTAGGAGGTTATTTATGGAGCTGAAAGTTCCTCATGCAAAATGACTTTCGTATGTTCAGATGTTCACCAAATAGCCTCCTTGTCTTGCAACGTGGGGGACTGCAGAATAACGAAACACAAATGCAAGCATGGGGGTGAGGGAAGGAGGTTTGGCTTGACTGATAAATGTCTTGGCAGAAATTGCAACCTGACTTGCATCTGCAGCTTCCCAATTAAGAGGCCTGCTTTCCAGCTTCCACAGATGCTTAATTGGAGATCCAGGCCGCCAGGCAGGCAGGGCACCACCATCATTAACAGGTAGTGTGAGGACATTAGGTGCTCAGGCTTGTCAATTTTCTTTCCCTATCAGAGCTGTCAACAAGGTGGCACCTTCCTGAAAGAGTGAAACACCTGGATAAGAGGAGCTTTTTATAAATACAACAAACAAAGCTTTCAGAGTAGACCAAATGTTTCAGGTGTTCCTGGGGGAAGAGCAGTAGGAGGGGGAGGCTTTCTAGGCCTTTCTGCCTGGTGAAAACAAACATTAGAAGATGGCTAAATGGGTGAAGCAGTAGTTAAATGAAAAGGTCATCTGTTTCAGATTTGAGTGGTCACCTAATTCAGTTTTTGTAAAGGATAGCATTTAAACACCAGTTCATTTTAGGTCTCACCTAGCAACTTAGAATAAAAATGAGATATCAACCTCCTAATTTTAATTTCTAATTGTGATTCTACCCCTGGTTTGCTATGTTGCTTCTTTAGCAATGCATACGTAGTATGGAAATAAGTAGTTTCAGTCAATTTTGCAAGAACAACTATTACAAATTTAAAGTCAACCTAAGAAAGAGAAACAAATCAGGCATAGAAATGGTGTTGGAGCAATTCCTGAAAAGACTGACTTTGTTGTTCAACCACATTTGAATAGACAATGTCCAATTCAATATCTTGTTTCTTTCTTCAGATAACAAAGTTTTCACAATCATAATACTGTACCTACAGGACATACTAAAAGATTAACCTCCTTTGTATCTCAAAAAGCTGTCAATCAACAAATGGCATTTGGATATGCTCCCTGTGCGTACCTGCATGTGTGCTGGATGGGGGTTTTCCAGGTGCTGAAGAAGATCTAGAAGCTTGAGATACAATATACTCAAAGGGCCGAAAAATCTATGTGTGAAACTATAGCTTAAAATACCAAGTAGCAAGTGCCAAATAAATGGTACAATGTTTACTCCTAAAGCCAAAAGAAGGAAACACAGGAAGAAGAGAGCAAATGGGGTAAGTGGAAAAGCTCTGTAAATATTGTGTTCAACATACCATTCAGGAATTCCATGTTTCTAATGTATCTCAAGCACTATATGCATAGAAGAGGAATCGTGCTTTTTATGATAGTATGTATGAAATAAATAAATACAATTTCAGCTGCTAATATTGTGTCATCAATCTGCTCTTTTTAGGGTGGTTTAGATTCAGGACATAGGGTCAAAATACATTGTTATTTATAATCAAGAAATAAAAGTCACATTCAGTACATGAATGTTCTTATGAGAATTTCCTACAATACCATTTAAAGCGGAAAAGAATTTGTTTCTCCACACCACTTATAGCCTAGCAATCAAGTATTCTAGATAAACATAATTAAAGACATAAAATTAATAGACATGTATTGATTCCAACTACTAAACCATTAGGAGAGTTCTAAGGTAATATTTTGTTAAACATCTGGTGATTTATTTACTCCACAGTTTCACAGGTTGAAAATTTCAGAATCCATTAGGAAAATATAGAGTTGATATCATGATCTCCAGAGGAAAGAAAAATCTGACATCTAGTCCTCATTTCTCTAGTATTTTCCTTAGGGACTCAAGACCATAGTTATCATTATTTTCTGGATAATTCTTATTCATTCAATCATATTTATTGAGCATATACTATGTTACCAGGTCCTATGCTAGGCAATGGGGATTAAAAGGGATAAGAGAGCCCAGAAATCACCTCTAGGTAGGAGAAAAAGATACATAAACACATTATCATGGTATAATAAATATAATCACACTCTCAAATGCAATATAAGTACATACAATGCACAATGGGAACTCCAGGTATCTATGTTCAAGGCACTCACTGGATAGTTCCACTTGCATTTTCCAGCCTGGACACAAAAATCTGACTCAAAATGTTTCTTGCAAATTTTTACTATTTTAGATAGTTTTATCATAATTCTAGCTAGCAGGTGTACATCCACAGAATCATATTTTACTCCTTTGCACTTGTCTTTCGTATCTGGTTAGTTTCCACATCTGCTTTATTCTTCCTTGGTAAGATTTCTGGTATTTTTTCTCTCTGTCTTCACCAATTCTGCCCTAATCCAGGACTCAATCATTTCAGATTAAAATGATAGCCACAATCTTCCACCTGACTTCCCATCAAAGTACTTAATAATACTTACAAGCCGCTTTGGTTATGTAATTATCCTGCTAAAAACCTTTAGTGCCCTCAGCCCCCCAATTTTATAGCTATCAGCAAGGTGCATAAAAACACAGATCCTGGAGCAAGGACTTCTGTGTTTGAATACTGGCTCCATCATTTAGAAACTGTGAGACTTGGAGCAAGTTAGGTAACCCCTGGGTACCTCATTAAGCTCCAACAGAAAATGAGAGTAATAATAGTATTTCCCTCATTGGGTTGTTGTGTGGTTTAAATGAGTTCATTTTTGCTGAGCCTGTTATATAGTAATGCTTTAAAAATGATTAAAAAATAATTTAAAAATTTAGCCTCTGATAAGACACTTAACCTCTCTGGATCTCAGCTTCTCATCTGTATAATTGGTAATTAATTTCTCTAGTCCGGTAAAATCGGGAGGTCATACATTAGTCCCTGGCACTAGCAGACGCTCAGTATGTGGTGGCTGTTGTTGGTTGTGACCCAAAGCCTTCAGCCTAACATGGAGGACTTGAGACAAACTATTTTAATTAACCTTTCTCTTTTATCTCTCACTGCATGAAATCTTCACTTTGGCTGATTTCTTATCCCCTCTGCATACCAGAGGCTGTTCTTTTAGTTCTTCCACTGTTTTTCCTGAATATCCTAACTTTTGTCTTTCCATTCGTCCAAATTATATCAGTTGCTCAAATCTCCATTCAAGGCTTACCCATTTTCAGTGATGTTTTTTCTAAATACTCTGGTTGTCAAAGACTCTCCTTAAAATTATAATACTAATGATTTTGGTTACTTTGAAAGACTTTATTACGCTATATTTAGAATTTAGCCATATAGGAGGTTGGGTGCTGTCAGACATCATGAGGAACAGTGCAGACAGCTTCCCTGAATACAGGAGGTAGAGACGAAATCAGATGCTAGAGACAGGGGCAGTGGGGCAGGTAGGGGCTGGTGCTCAGCCTGCAGGTCAGCAGGGCCTGAGCTGGAGGGGTGAACCTGTAACGAGAGATGATCTGCAGACTGCAAGCTTGAATCCAGTGAAAGACTCAGTGAGCACAGTTTCCATGGGCCCAGGGGCAGAGGTTGCTGAAACAAGGCAGGAGCACCAAAGTGCTCTGGGGAGGCACAGGAGGTCTCAAGGCCCTCTCTGAAAGCCTGAGAGCTCATTCCTGCTCTTGCGCTTCTCTTGGTTTTACAGGGAAGACTCTTGGAGCCCAGCATCTGAACATGAGCGCACTCTAAGATCTCCCGAGAGGTGTTATTTATTATCAATTTACAGGTATGCATGGCTTCTTCCTACAATCACATTGTAAACTCTCTTATGACAAGGACCACATGTTGCTCCTTTTGAATCCTTTTATCTTCCCCATCATAATTTTTGACTCACTGTTTAATAAATACTTGTAATGTTAGGTTAGCAATAGGTTGGATCATATAGAATTTTCCATTTGTGACCATTTTGACCTACAAAAATGGTGATTTCATATGGGTGAGTTAAATATATTTTCTTTATTCTTTTCTAGGATGCTTTATTTTTTTTTAAAAAAAATCTTTATTGAATTTGCTAATTTATGGGGTTGATTAAAATAACTCCCAACTTTTTTTGCCTTTTCTGTTCTGAAAGTCTTCTAAAAACAAAAGACTTTTTTCAAATCAAAAGAAATAGTGAACACTATCACTTCTGTTTTTTATATATAGTAATAGAGTGCATATACATTCCATCTACTTATTGGTTGCTCAGTAATATCATGCTAAGTAATTAGATACATTGCAAAAACTATTATGTAAAAACTTAATACCTTAACATCAACATTTTGGTTGTTCTTAATAGAAAGGCAGCTTTAGTCTAATGTGGCCCAGAGCAAGGGACCTGATGTTCAGCTTCTTAGGTTCAAATATTCTCCACTAGTTAGCAACGCAATGACTATGGGGAAGTTATTTAACCATTCTATGCCTCAGCTTTTTCATTTTTTTAAAATGGAAATAATATCACTACCATCTCATGTGTTTATTGAAAAGAGCAATTGAGTTAATATGCAAAAAACTCTAGAGTGCCACCTAGTACTTAGTAAAATCTCAGCAAATGCTAGGGATTATGTTATTAATTTACAATCATGGTAAAAAGGGATATGACAAGCCTAGCATACTTCTCATTAAAAACATTGATTGAATCTTTTTATAATATATGCATAGATCCCCATCACATTGTACTCCATATATATACATCCTTATTACTTGTCAATTAAAAATAAATTAATAAAATACTCTTTGAGCATCAAAAAGAAAAAATTAGAAATACTTTCAAAGAAAATGGATTAGTTTTTAATGATCCTGAGTAGGTAAAATGTGTCCTAGCAAAAATACATATCTATGAAAATGTAACTATTCTCTTTTGTCACAGTTGATCAACAAATAGTGCTGTGATATGAGGTATTTCAAATAGAATCGGTCTTTTAAATAAGTAATACAGAATCATAGTATTATTAAATGCATGCACTTTTTATTACTTGAACTGACTTATTGATAATATCAATTGTCACCTATCAGTTACATTGAAGTTAATTAGATAGATAATTAATTATGCTCAAAGGAAACTTAGGATATTAAAATATATTTTTTAAAAAACAAATCGACTTATATAAAGGAATTTTTATAAAATTATCACATTTTATTTTAAACGAAGCATTATTCTTAGCATATTTTTGTCAATGATTTATGTTTATAATCATCACCCTAATAATCATAACAATGATTATTATTATGATGACACAGTTCATCATAAGAGCTGAAGTAATTTCAACATACATTCATTAATCCATACAACTATCTCTGGGTTTCTGTATAAAAATCATCACACTCATCATCATCAACATCATCAAATGATCTGTTAAAATTCATCAATATTTATTAAATACTTATAGTCTACAAGGTAATAATAATTCAAAGACAAACCAATAGATAGAACAGTCCTCTCTGCCAAAGTAAAGAATAATTCCTTTTTAAAGCTAAATTCAGTTCCCCTATTATATGTTCAGATGTGGCAACAAAAACAATTTACTCTGGAATTGACTGCGTTTCACATTTCTCCTTGACTTCACCTGTTAGATGTGACAAGACATAGCAGACACAAATAACCCAATAAACATATTTAAAGACCTTCAGCAAGAGTGAGTAAGAAAAAAAAAGAACATGGTGTTGGTTAACAAAATTACTCTTACTCTTTCGCCGTTTGCATACTTTCATAGTATTTAAGTTGTTTATGAGGGTGCCATAGGGGTGCGCTTTGTCACTAAGAAAGTTTCTCTGTTACTGTAGTTCTGCACCCACAAGTTTCTTAAATGGGTCATTTCAAACCACCAGGGCTACTAAAAATAGCATTCAAAGTGCATGATTAACTCAATCAGCAGTATTGGTAAATAAATAATTTGCATATTGGTGGAGCTAGATGATTTTATCTATGTCTGTAGGTATTCTTATATATTTGTACATTTTTCCTTATTTTCCAGTTCTGAGATTGTTTATAACCTACAGCTGACATGACTAGTTATCCACCAAAAGTTCCTGCTGTCTTGGTGTGTGCTTGTGGCTGGGGTGCTACTGGGCCAGGAACTGTATTTACTGACTCCTCCATTGTACAGGGTATGGCCATGTGGTTTGTCTTGCTAACAGAGTAAAAGTAGAAGTGATCTATAGCATTTCTGGTCAGGACTTTTAAGAAGCTGGTGGGGTTTTCTACTTTTGTTTTTCCCCTTCTGCTGGCTGGAAGCAGAGGACTGTGAAACCACAGAGGATGACAGGGGCAGAAGGTGGAAGGAACCTCCATCTCTGAATCATATGGAGGAAGGTCTCCTGCCAATAAAAAAAGAGTATCCAACCCCAAGTTAATTTCTTTCCCTCTTCTGCAGAGGATCTTTGCCAAAATAAGTCTAAGCTTCCTTATCACAACCATCACAAATTTATTAAGAATTTGGTGATTTCTTTAATTGTGTCACTGGTGAATGGTTCTAGGTAGAGACCTCAATTGCAGCTACAAATCTAAAAGGAATTGGTAAAATTTCTGTCAATTCTATCTCTGTAAATCACAGTAGAGAACCAGAAATCATCTTTTAAAGGTCTTCAAGTAGTCAAAATAAATGAATGTCACAAATTCCTAGTGTTAAATGATAGGACTTTGTGCAAGGGGAAATCTATGGGACCCTATGAGGACATTTAGGTTCTATGTTATAAATTTATGCTAATAAGTGTAAATTAAATTTGTAGGGGAAAGGCCCATAAAGTTAAAAAAAAAATCACCAATTCTACAACTCAAAAGAAAGGAGCAGGCCGAGAATTTACTTGGAAAAGTGTAGCTATTATTTAAGAATATATATTTGCAGTATATGAATAGTAGTGGGCAAAGAAAGTACATTTTTAGCAAAGGAAACTGACATTCTGGTTAAATTTCAGTCAAGAATATCTGTCTTTGATGTTGTTAGTTCATAGTCAACTCAATGTTTTGGGGCTTGATATATAGAGGGCAACAATACTCTGTAGTCTTTCAAAGGGAAAACATTCCCTCATATATGTGGTTGAGAAAGAGTTTCCTTCAAGGGCCTGTATAAGTCCATGAAAGATTTTTCCAAATATTTTCTATGATCCAGTCACTCAATCTAAGAGAGAGAGAATTAAGTTGGAAGATCTTTCTAAATATTCACTGGCTCATTCTCTATGTTCACATGGTATTTTCTCCACATTTCTATTACCTCATCCCTCACATTGGGTTGTAAATATTTGTATGCTGTTTCTCCCTCCATTAGAGGAGATATGTAAGATCTTGGAGTTTGTTTTGGTCATCTCTATTTTCTATCAACAAAATGCAGTGCCTGGCACTTACTAGGTGTTCTATAGGTATTCGTTGAGTGAATATGAGACTATCAATGATTACAGCAGGAATATACTATTTAAGTAATTTACAGAGGGAAAAGAGCCTTTCAGTCAGAATAGCAGCTAGTTTACCAAGAACAACAAAAAAGGGAACACACCATGAATTATGAATGATTTATGGAATAAGTGATTTTCCACTTTATATCAGCTTTTACTTGGCCAGAAAGTACTGAGTCCCGTGGGGCTTTCTGCATTATGAGTTGGGAGTCACCAGTTATCATCAGGTAATGGAACAAAGCTAGGGGTGAAGCTATAGCCCATAGCTGGCTCTGGGTCCCAGTGTTATATTTCTGGTTTGTGGTAAGGTAAGAGTGGATATGTTCACCCTGCAAATCACTGCTGAGTTCTGGGAAAATGGCTAAGCCGCACCATAGTGACAAACACATCGAATTGCTTCCTCTGAAAGAGATAGAACCCAGAAAGTCCTTCACATTCACCATGACACGCTCAAAACCTCCTTTCATTTTGTCCTATTGAGAAGGACAGGAATAAAGTGGGATGAAAGATTAATAGTATTTCTGTAGCACTGAGGCAACAGTTCATTTGTGAATCATTCCTTAGCACATTTATATAAAGGGTACAGGGGATATTAATGTCAAATATAATAGATTTTGAAAGACTGTAATTTGTTACAAATATTTTCACTCAAAACCAAAATCCTCATTAGTTTTTGAGGCCAATACCATTAAAAAAAAAATCTTTTCTGGGTCACTGTTTTCCACACTGTTACAATGAAATGAAGTGAAACTCCCCACCCACCAAACTCTTCGCCCTGTCTACTGTTGCCCTTATATGTCATTGAAAGATACAAACAATATTTGTGGTTAGGTATGCCATGCTCCTGTCAGGAGCAAAGCTATTTTGCGCTGCAATGCAAATGACTGCATTCATCAAAGGAGCTTTGTTAGTTATTCATTGTGTTCCTTATCATTGCTTTCCCAAACCCCAGCCATCCTGCAGCGAGCACAGAGGTGCGTCAACAGTGGCATCAGCCACTGTCAAAGGTATCCTTATCAGGCAAAGCAGGGTGCGTTGGGAATGACCTGCCAAGGCGCTGCATCCTCTTGTCTTCCTACTCCTTTGTGCATAGTGGGATTCTTTGTCCTTATTCTATGATCTGCTTTTCTCAGCATGGTTCATGGTGTGAGACCCACAAACATCTGGAAAAAAACACTGGAAATATAAAGGATTTGTGAAAACACTGGGCTCTTTTTTTCTTCTTCTTTTTGTATGAAATGAATTACTTTGTCCAACATTCCTATATGGAAAGCTTGGTTGTTTCTTCCCCTCTCTCTCTCTCTCTTTTTTTTTTTAAATGCAAACATAATTATTTAAAGATGTCACACAACTCAAAGAAGCCTAGTAGGAGTGGAGAGAAGGAAAGCCCAAAAGGGATATTGACAAGTTGAGAAGGGGTCATCTAACGTCTCCGACAGAGGCAGACACAGGGGTCTCTTTTTCATTACATCTAACACAGCTTAACTGAGTTCAACATACGCTTCTCTCTCCTCTGGGGAAAGGTTTTCTTTTTAGACGGGCACTAGAGATTAATCCGTCTGTAATTTCTCCTGCTTTTCTAACTGTCAGGGGATTTGTGTTGGAGATAATGGCGGTATTAATGCCTAACCTAGGTGTAGAAATTGCCTTAATATAACAGGGATCATGAGGGTACACCAATAATTGCCCCTGAGTGATAGCCCTTAAAGTAAATGGCAATATAGGAGGGCCCACATCCTGCCATCTTTAATGAAGTTTGGGGCTTTTCTGATGAGATTCCCTACACAATAGGCAGAGAATCAAGGCAGCCTCATGAGTTTTAACCTCTAGCCTGGATTTAATATGGCATTATTAAAGATCCTGGCTAGGTTCATTCTGGCATGAAATGTAATAAAATAAGGCACAAAATGTGCTGTAATTAAAGCAAGTTTGGATAGTATTATCAGATACTTAATAATTAAGGATTTTATCAGACAGTTGTGCTGGACAATGAGGCAAACAATACGCTGATAATGAAATGATACTGGCATTGAAACCAAGGCTATTTAAAAAAAAAGAAAACATGGAAAAACAGTCATGCATGCATTTTGCAAAAGCACTGTGGGATTATAACTTAAGTTATATAAGTATCACTGGGTGAGAGTCTATAAATAAACAGTTGGCAGGAAATTCAAATAGAGTTAAGTAAAAATTCCCCACATCCTTCCTCTCTTCTTCATTTGCACTGCCACAATGAACTGGAGAGAGACCAGTTAATGCTACAATTGTCCATATATAACACAAGACTGTGGCAGTGGGGATAAAGAAGGGAGAAGAACAGGAGCTATGTTAAAGATGAACAATTGCTAGAACACAAAAATAATCTATAAATGTTATTGTATTAATCTAACTATAAGCAAATGAGGGCATTTGCTATTTTTTCAATCTATACGCTTTCCATTTATAATTTTTTAACATAATATCTCTTCATTGCTTTTCTTTGCTCAACTGATTTTTCAGAAACATGCATATTTTCTTCAGTTTCTTGATTTAGAAAAAAGATATCAGAAAAAAAGAAAAACAGCTTTAGTTAGATGTGTAGTGAAGCAATTAGAAGTTATGTGCTTGGATGTCATAATTATTTTTTCTCTTTTATATTGGTCCAATATAGGGCCTCTTCTTCCCGCTTAACACAGAGGGCAAACCGTGTAAGTAGAAGGACATTTGTATGTCATTCTCACGCCCTTCGAGAAGGGAGTATAATTTGGGGGTATGACAGCTGTCCATTCACACTCACTGTCTTAGAGGATAAAAAGTAAAAGAGACACTCTAACATTCATTCACTCATTTAACAATGAAATTCAACCCAAATGGTTCTAAACAGGCTCTAGTTATCACACAATGTCTTCATTGTCACATGGTGTCTTCACTTTTTCTAAGAGTGATAAAGGAATTCATCAGATGAGTGAATTAAAGAGAAAAAGATGTAAGTTAGTATTTGGCTGCTTTTATTTACAAATCCTCATATGTAAACCCTATTATAAAATATGTCTTTAATTCAGAAGAGGAAAAGTAACAATATATACCAAAAAAAGAAAAAGAAAAAAGACTATGTCAATTACAATTTTAGAATGCATATTAACTGTGTTTGTAATTTTTAAAATATTCTGATCCCATGTCTAGACTGCTGTTTCCCTAGACACTGTTAAATGAATGAGTGACTCCATTGAATGGCATCATAATGGAAATAGAGAGAGGGCACTGGTGACCATTCTGGTCACTTGAACTTGGATTCTTCTGTTTTATAGAATCGACCAACATATGAGAGCCACATTCTATTTTTTCTGGAAGCTAGTGCAGTGGAAGCCCAGAATTGGGCTAATTCTCTCTGCATTCCGCTGGATTTCTGGAGAGAGCCAGTTGTATCATCTGTTGAATATGTCCAGCCCCTGTGTTCATTCAAGACTATGCTGGCCCAGGATTGCTTGACTATTCTTGTTGAACATGGCTGCTGTTGTGGAGTGTGAAGGACAAAGCAACCACTTCTGGAAGTAACTGAATTCTATTCTCATGGCATCCTTGGGGATGCACATCCAACCTCACAATGGATTCTCTGTGGAAGCCATGAGAGCTCTGGTCATCCTGTGTGCCCACAGCTGTGGCATGTCCTCTGGGTGGGCTGAGCTCCCAGAATCCCCCAGATGTTTGGCCAGACTGGAGTCTTCTGGGAGATGGAAATGGCTAATCCATATCTCACTGAGACAAGATCTTTAACTGCTGGAGGGAAAGTATACTGTCCTCCACTTTATCAGACACCCTATATAAGTCCATTTGCCTTCTGATAAATGAATCAACAGGATAAGAAACAAAAATTTACTTAAACACCAAATGGGTGTGAATAAATTACAATTAATGATTAGATTTAAATATCTCACAGTGCACCCTCCTGCCTCAATTCTCAAGAGAGCTACATGCTGAATATAAATGTGGTGGTCACCTTGTAATAGTCTATTCTACGGTTCTTTACATTGGTTGTATACACTGTGCCCTAAAAAGTGCTGTGGATTCTCATTTGCTTATGAACAAGACATTGTACTAGATATTGTGGAAGGAAAGAAGAGTCTAAGACAGGGCTCCTTCTTCCAAGGATATTATAACCTAAGAATGAACCCAAACAAATCTGAATAACTCTAAACAAGGCAGAGTATGAAGAACTCCATTCCAAGACATATAAACTAGGAGTAGTACAGACTTAGAGAAGTACATCTGAGGAACTCAGGGATGGCTTCAGGGCTGGGGAGGTATCCCTAGGTGGAGAAAATGTTTCCAGCAAAGAACAAGGAACGGGCCAAGTGCAAAATAAAGTAAAAAACCAGCTGCCCAGTTTGGCATTTATGTTTTTGGAAGAGCAGGAAAATGTGGCTTGAGAGAAAGGTGGGTTTAATCATAGCACTTAAATCTTAAAATACTTGCTAATTGCACCTGATTTTGTCATTTATAGACAGTTGGGAGCCACTGAAGATTTTTGAGCAAGGGAATGATACAGGTAGATATTCTTTAAAAATACATATTTGGCAGTGGGCTGGCAAGGCATAGTGGCTGTACCTATTACTGACAGAAGTGATCTCAGGGATCATGTATTCCATCCTTCCACCTGGTCTTTGGGAAAACTGGGATGTGCCTAGGGTCTGGCAGGGGACAGACTCCAAACCCTTTCACATCTAGCCAAATGTTCTTGCCAATATCACTGTTGAATTATTGTAATTCTTGTGTTTTCTTATAAGAACATTTTCTGAAAAAATTCATCGAGTTACTGCTACATAATTTTGTTCATCAATTTTTGTGATATAGTCTCTCTGTAGCAAAGAAACCTCTCCTCCTAAAATTCTCATATGTTTTTACTTGATTTGTCAAGGTTTGAAATTAATCAATATTTCACTCTTTTTCTCAGAGGTTGACTAGGAAAGATATTGGAATACAGGCAGACGTCACTTCCCAGGTCACACCGTATGCATACCCTTAAAGATAGTCTAGGAACTCACACTACTGATGTACATATAAAATCCTCTGAAGGAGTGACTAAGTGGTGAGCCATTTTTTACCTGGAGAGCTTCATTTGTTTTACTCAGGTAGAGAGATTAGCAGCATCTTGTGACTAATGATCAATGACTTTTAAACCATGTCAATACCTTTTTAGAGTTAAAGCATAATGAAAACTTAATGAAGGCTTCCTGGTACATTAACTTTCTATGAGAAATATACATAAGAAATGCATGCTCAGCAGTTGAATGAATCCAGCTGTGTTTTATAGGTATTCCTGACTTAACAATCTAGTTCCACAAACACTGAATATCTATTTTATAAAAGCCCTGTATTAAGCAACTTTGTGGAATACAAAAAATGGTATACGAAGTGGATATTTTCCTCAAGGACCCTTTAGAATAGAAGTTAATTTTCTTGTGCTTAATTCCAAATAGGTGTGAGACTCAAGTTCAGAAGGTAACCTAAATTACTGGTTGGCATAGTCATATCAGGATGAATGTCATTAGTGCTATCATCAAAGTCTAACCCTTCGGAGCACAACGTGAGGTTAATTTAAAATGTGAACATGAATAACATTTTCCTGAACATCTACTATGTGCAAGCATTCCTCTATGGGGCCAGGGGTAGGCTGAGGGACTAAAACAAATATAACAAAGATAGGTCCTGCTCTAAAGGAGAAAGATAGACAAACACTCAATTGAAATAAAATACAAAGCACTTGCTAAAAGTTCAATAAAAGAGGTTCACATAATATTATGGATTTTTGGAGGTGAATCCATTTATTCTGTTTAGGGCTCTGAAAAGACATCAGGAAGTAGGTGGCATTTCAATTAGGTCTAAAGGTGAGATGGGATTTCTAAAGGTAAAGAAATAAGGGAAGAACCATATCAATCTTGTTCCCAACATTTTAATATTTTTATATGGGTGAAATCTGGTTAATATACATGAACATCAAAGAATGCCTGGAAGGGAAGCTATCACTAGGGAATAGCATACGGAGATGTGGTTGTCAGGAGCCTCCTCTCTTTCTCTCTCTAGGAAAGTAATGCTCACGCAGTGCAATGGTTGTTTTATGCTGTTGCTTTTGTGGTTGTCATTTGTTTGGTTGGCAGAAGCATGTGGACTCCCTGCAGCCCTAGTCAAATGACTGGGGTCTCTCTAAAGACCAAGCCTAGGGAAATTGCCCCACTTTTTATGCGGGGAAACTCTGCAGAACATCATTCAGTGCAGAGGAGAAGCTATAAAGCTATGCCTGAGGACAGCCACAGAAGTAAAAGAGACCCCATGTATATGCAGGAATAAAATAGAATAATTTGAGACTCCAATGAACCTTTGCCATCCCCTTTGCTGCCCCTCAGTCCAGCAACATGAAGGTGTCCTACTCATGACACACAGACACATACCTGTGAACTTACTCATCTAGGGTTAGATATGCATTTTATAACAAGACATAACTCTACTTTTTTCTTTCCCACTCAAGAAAGCACCACAGAATGCAAGGGTGTAATAGTGATGGTTATAGAGTAACTAATTCTCTCTCTCTCTTCATATATATATATACACATACACACACATATAGATACGTATACATATATGTGGTTTGTGAACATTAAGTACTTTTGTATAATTTTTAGTAACATTATTTACAAAATATTTCACAACTTCTAAGACACATCTGAATATTTCAAAAATTTATCGACACAATTAGAAGGGGTCTGAGCCGATTATTTGTCCATCCCCTTGCCTTCAAGTAGACTTTAAGGAGACTAGTATGGGCATCTTGCTCTTGACGTTTTTTCTCAAAATAAATTTCAAGTGAATTCATCTGTGAGCAATTCATTTTTTTCCAAACTTGCTTTGTTCATGTTGAACTAGGAAAAAAGTTTGGTTTAGGAAATGCTTCTTTATTAAGCTTCATTTCCAGCATGTTAAGAATTATGCGCTAGAAAGTTTGAAACTAGTTAAACATGTTTATTTTCATTCATTGAAAAAGTATAAGCTTTAAAGACTGCATGTTTAATGCACAATATTATAAAAAGCAGCAAGTGTATGATTTTACCTATTCTTAATATTTATATAACTATCTGAAAAGTAGGATATTTACTCAATATAGTAATAAACTCTTGTCAAAGCTACAACCGATATATAAATAAAATGGCAACAGTAAAAACATGTGCTAGGCGGGCTATGTTTATGATCTCCTGACAGAAAATGTATAAATAGGAAAAATTTACCACTCTTTCACGAGAGCTTAATGAAGCAGAACTAAGATCTCTCACACACTATCTGTCAGGTTGGGAACATTGGCAATTTCTCAATTTCATGCAGAATAGTATTGTTCAAGTCACATCTCCCGGAACAAAGGTCATTTTTTTCCCCCTTCAGTCAAAATACTAAAGCTGTAATTGTTTCAAAAGTTTTCATTTTTCTTAAGCTAATGTTAATTTAATGGGCATTTTTTTTTCCTACATCCTTGAATGTAGGTGATGCAGGGCTATGCTGTCTACAAAATCAACCAGTTCCATGCATTGTGGCACATGAAGTACATTTAATTGATGTTTATTGCAAGGCAAAATGATTTATAGTGTCTAATAAGCATTCACAATTTAGAGCCTGTTGTTCATAACAGCTTCCTGAAATAACAGAATCTTGGGGTGCATAAGGCTGTTCATAAAGGCTATTAAAAACACTGCATCTATTTAGCCATGGAATCTGATTCAGCTATAGACAGGATGAGGAATCAAGCACCAGCAAATGCTTCCATAGCTAAGTCTGGTAATGGCTAATTGAAAGGTTGCAGTGTGTAAGAAGGCTTAAATATGGCCCAGATTTTAGACAAAGGCATGCTTCCAATTTCTGAATGTTCATTTATATTTCTGCAAGCTGCATTACTATGTTGGCCAAAAGAGGCATATGGAGTTTCAACTCCTCTTTAAGCTGCACATTTTTAACTTGCACATGAAAACACATTTTAAAATTTGTTACATCAGCTTGGATCATATGCCAGGTCTCAAAAATCTCCTCTAGCACTTCCTCAAGTTGTTTTGAAATGTTGGTGTATATAAAAGGTCAGATTAACAAAGCTACAGGATATACTAAACAGAAAAAAAAAGAAAATAAAAGTAATAGACACAAACAAATCACCTTCCCATAAACCTGGAGTGTGCTGACATGATTTCAGACAGACATTTAGCTCATGCAAACCACTGAATAAAGATGCCAATATTTGCCTGAATTCTTGGCACCCACTCTTCTACTATTCTACAGACCCTGAACTCAGATCCCAAACCTAATTCTTCATCTCTTCCTCGAGACATGTTCTTCTGCCCCCTGTGTTTCTTATCCCAGTTAGTGCCATTGTTCTCTTCCCCTTTGCTCCAATCTGCAACATCCACTTTTTGGATTCCTTTCTCTCTCTTTCTTCATTGAGATCAGTCCCCAAATCCTGACGCTCTGGCTTGCCTCCCGCTCACAGCCACCCTTTCCCAGCCAGCTCCGTGCCCCTATTCTCATGTCTCTTGTCCAGAGACTGGGATTTTCTACTAACCTCTAGTCTCTCTTACTTGCCTCCCTTACCTCTCCCACCTGCCTTGCGTGAGCCTCAGGGGCCACCTGGGGCACAGTGCTCCTTCCACCCTCCTCAACTCCCAGGATTCAGCCAGGCAACTTGGTTTTATATATTGGACCTCCTTATTTCATCTGGAAAACAAATGGTTCTACTCCTAAAAACTAGTGTGAAAATCCCCTGCCCTACCTTGCTGATAGTAACACTCTCTCATTTTAGCCAAGCATAGATCTGATCTGGCCACTCCTCTTTCAAAAAGCATTTGAAGGTTTCTAACCACATATAAAAGAAAGCTCACTCTCCTCAGCGTGGCACTCAAAATCTCCCACGATCTGCTCCTGGCCCACTTTTTGGTTATTTAACTTTTCTTGCCTTTCCCAAAATCCCCTATGGTCCACCCATACAAGGCTAACACTCTGTAGATTTCCCAGATTCTAACCCTTCAGTTTCACGGTCTTTACAGCCTGAATGCTGCACCCCTGTCCATGTTCAAGGAACAGCTTGATTTGTGTGTTCTTCACGAGGTTTTCTGGTGGTCCCCTTAGTCCAATTCCCCTTTCCTTTCCCCCTCTCTTCTTATCAGTTGCATTTTGTTTCATCTTACCCTAAAGATGTTAAACCCCCAGAGATTCAAGGTCCTGTCTTATCTCTGGAGCTCCCACTGTGCTAGTACAATGCCTGGCACCTAGAATGTACTCAGTATATCTGCAATGACTTTAACTGGATGGTCACTATCAATCACTGGGTTAATTTACTACTCATATCACCAAAAAGTCACTAATGCTTTTCAATTATTTACAAGAGCTACATTGTAAACTTGCAAATCAAATTACTTAAATTTAATTTAAAACAAATGCCAATGTTTGACATCGGTACAATGAAAATACGCATCGATGGAAAAGGTCTTGGTTCCGTAGAAATTACAGTCATAAACACATGACTCAAATGGGTAACAAGAATCCAGTCTTTATTCTACTGTAGCTAAAAAAGGGGGGAGAAAGATTATTCAATGCCTCATGGCTTGAAAGTTTGTCACAAAGCTTGAGGAAATTTAAATGTTTATTTTAGTATTCGCTAGAAAATTTCAAAAAACTTGTCTTTAAAATTCAAGCAAGTTTTCCTCTGTGAAAAAGTTAGTTTGTACTGTTCATTTTACTTCTATCCCACTCTAAAAAACATCCAGTAGCAAAATGCATTTGGGGAAAAATTCAGCCTGTACTTTTGAGATCAGCTATTTTTCTGAAAACTAATATTTTTGGTTATAAAACTTATGCCTAAGTTCAAGTTTTATAGAGGATGTGGCACAATTCAATAGCATAGTGTTTATGTCATATTCAAATTAATCAACTTTCACACTTCTTGGAGAGTCTACCTTTTGCCTGGCAGTGGGGTTGGTGCTATGGGAACAATAAAGAATTGAAAGATAGAGAAAAACAACATTTTCACATGAGAATAATTAGATATGGATCCAGTAAAGAGTATGAGACAATAGTAGCATAATCAAATGCCAAAGGCTTTAGCAGGGATAAAGGCTCATCTGTATTCAAGGGAAACAACTCTCCTCTAAGTTTCTCTCTTTCTGGTATGGGCTCCCCCTTCGCCTACACACCATGGCTGGAAACCTAGGCGTGATGTTTGGTTGTGTCTTCGCCTTTGTTCCTGCCATTCTATCAATGTCAAGAAGCAATAGCTCTAAACTCTTTCTTTAAAATTTCTCTTGCTCTCTCATTTTTACCTTAGGTCCCACTGTCACACTGTATTTTAGAATCTCCTCATTTCTGCAACCACTTCCTAATTTGCTGTCAGATTTACCTGTGCCCCTCCATCACCACACCATTTAGCCTGCTCACATGACCCAGTGACTGTTCATTATCCAGTTGATCCAGTTGAAACACCAGCCATGATATTAAGAAGGCCCATTGCAATATGTCTTCATTCATTCATTTACCCATTCATTCAACCAACATTTATTCCTTAACACTTATTACATGCCAGGTGCTATTCTAGGCACTGGGGTTAGTATTTTTACTGAAACATTTATATTATTAATGTGTACAGAATCAGAGATTGGGTTACTTCCTGGCTGTGTGATCTTGAGTTACTCTCTCATCCCTCTTATTCAGCTAGTTTTCTTCTTTACAAAATGGGAAAAATCATTCAGAGAATGATCATCCAGAGAATCAAGATCCTGTCTTACCTCTGGAGCTCCCACTGTGCTAGTACAATGCTTGGCACCTAGAATGTACTCAGTATATCTGCAATGACTTTAACTGGATGGTCACTATCAATCACTGGGTTAATTTACTACTCATATCACCGAAAAGTCACTAATGCTTTTCAATTATTTACAAGAGCTACATTGTAAACTTGCAAATCAAATTACTTAAATTTAATTTAAAACAAATGCCAATGTTTGACATCGGTACAATGAGAATACGCATCGATGGAAAAGGTCTTGGTTCCCTAGAAATTACAGTCAGGAGCCTGCCCTACTTAGGTCAGAGGATTTCTGGGAAATTTAAACATGAGGTAGGGCATTGAAAACATCTTGCAATCTCTAAAAGAATAGACAATCCATTAATTCCATTATAAAGTTTTGAGTTGTCCTGGAAAGGAATACAGTCAACTAACCTAGGGAAGAGAGAAATTGGTTCCGATTGAGGTGATTGTGGAAGGCTTTCAGGATGTAGCATTCTCAGAGCTGGACATAACTGGGATAGCTCAACTTTGTCCTGCAGACGTTGGGGACTCTGTCAAAGCAGCTGGCAGAACAATGCACTGGCAGCAGAGTAGAAGATGGCTTGAAGCTCAGAGACCAGAAGCAAAGAGATAGGTTAGGGGTTGAGAGAAAATGTGGGTTCAATGAATCTAGAAGGTTGGTAATAAAGGAAAGGAGGCATAAGTGTGACAGAAGCATAAATGAAAGAAATGCTGCAGAGGAGATACCCTAGAATTTGGTAAATTGGATGTGGTTGTTGGGTGGACAGGGTGAAGAACACGGATGAGCAGACAACGGTTCCCGACTTAGTGAGTGAACGGCTTGTGGTACCCCTACTTGGGAAGAAAAGCAAATTTCTATTCAAAAAAGACAGGTTTAACACTGAATAGTGAGACTGACTTGCACATATCGTGGGGTAAATATTGAATATTTACAAAATAATATTTACATAATATTACAGAAAGTCTTATTAGAGCCAAATGCACTAAGTGCTTTTGGAAGAAACAGCACTTCATAAGGATTTCTCAGATTAATGTACATGATTTATGGTACAGAATCCTAAGATTGGGGAGGAGTTTGAAAGGAGGTTCAATACAAGTTGTTAACCCAATTATACTGTTCTTAATTTTGTTATTTTATTTATTTTTGTTGCTCCAGTTGAAAGGGGACCTGTTTTGCTCAGAATGCCCCAAATGATGGCAATTTTTTGAGTTCTAGAAATGCAACTCTTTTGTATTTGGATTAAATGAATTCATTCTTTATTCCCACTGCGGGAGTACAATGACCCAGATTTCAGGCTTTCAAGATCTGTAAATTATAAAATGATAAAACCATCTTTTCTGTAAACTGAACACTGTTTTCTGTTTTCTAAGGTTTTTTTTTTGTTTGTTTGTTTGTTTTAGTGTTCTAGTTTCTAAGCCTCCTCTTTGTAGGCTATGCCATGTGATTCATATTTCTATGCTTGCTTTCTGAATTTATATTTTATTTTAGTTCTTAAAAAAATCATTACATATCTAAGCAAAATTTTACCCCACCCAAAAAACTTTCCACAGAGAGATTTTTTTTAAATGCTTGGTTAAAGTAGGAACTGAACTCTAGACTTTAAGGTTTTAAGACACCATTTCCATAGCACTGAATATGATTCCTCGAGAATCTCTAGAACTTGCACTGTGGCTACTGAAATTTAAATTAACTAAAATGAATAAAATTAGAAGTTCCCTTCCTCAGTTATACCAGCCACATTTCAACTGCTCAGTAGCCACATGTGGCAGTGGCTATTGTGCTTGATGGCTTAGATACAGCATATTTCCATGATCCTAGAAATTTCTATTGGATAGTGCTGGTTGAGACCATTTTTACATCAGTGAAAGGACTTGACTCCAGTCCATTTTCCCTACAGTTGGTCCAAGTATTTGTATAGCACACGATCATTAATATTGCTGCAAACGTAGACCAGCAAGGCCACGGCCAATCTAACAGCTGTTCACAGATACACTCCTATGGTCAAAGTCCCAGAATAGCTCCTGCCATCCTTGTGACCAAGGTCACAATGGAAGAATGTTTCTTACTTTTCTGTCTCCCTCAAGGGACCATGTTATCCATAGCACTCAAATTACCCCATAGATCCCTGGCAAAGCAAGCTCCCTCAAGGGAATTCACTCCAAAATAATTTATTTCATATTATTTAATCAAATTTATTTCATTTTGAATTTTGTAAAAAGGAAAAAAAAATACATCTTTTAGGAATGTGACTCTATCGTGTCTCCTAAGAAAAAAGTCCGTGCTGTTTCCTCTAACTCAAACACAGGAACCTCAGGAGAAATGAGGCGCCGAGGCCAAAGCTGCCAGTGGGCAGGTTTTATTTTTCCCCTGAGGCATTAAATAATGTAATTAAACAAATGTTTTTGTGAGTATTGCAGAAATATCTTGCTGCTCTGCAATTTGTTGAACACAAAGATAACATTCAATAGATCCAAGAAAAACCTAGGGAGAGCGGGCCTTCCAAAATCACTATGGCTTTGGCTTCAGTTTACAATAATGGCCAATTTAATTATCGGCTATCACAGAGCATAAAATGAGCCATTATGATAGCTCATCAGAAGAAAGAAAAAAATCTGACATGGAAGGCATCCGATTTAATTGGTTCTGGTACTGAGAATTCACCAAAATAACTCCTGACCATAAACAATGTTACAGCTATTAAATGTATCTTATAAAGATCATACATTTCAGAGGGAGATTGAATTTTAAAGCAGACTGAATAATGTGCCCTTATATACAGGAGACTCTGTTTAGTAAACCTGCTAATTAAAGCACTTAATAAATGGGGGGCAATCCACCACTCTAAATCTCTTGTCCGTACTAGAGAATTCTCATTTGCTCTTTCAGAGAAATAATCAATTGAAGGGCACATTTTTCTTCTCTTTGTTCTTTCCCATCAATTTTAATGGACACAGAACATCAGTCACACAAAATGTAATGGGACAAGAAGATGGATGAGTACATTTGAAGCCACTAGTCACAGGACAGAAAACATCCTGATGAGGTGACCGTGGCAGTGCAGAGTTCAACAATATGGCCTGGGCAATATTTAGTAAGTGAAACTATGTCGCTACCTGATTTGGTATTAGCACTCAGCAAAATCAATCTCTAGACACAACGTATCACATTTCCACAGGTCAGACTTTCAAAGTCACATTCTCAAAATATGCTCCCATGACACTCTTACTTCCAGGAAATGATTTAAGCCAGCTACAAAAATGGATAAAGAAGAGAAGAACAATCTAACCTTAAGGAATCTGACCTTGTCTCCTGAGTGATTAAAATTTCTTTGGAAGGAAAATTTTATCATGGCCTAGAAATGGCATCCACATATTATAAGATGAACTTGTGCATGCAATGGGTGCTGAGCCCTGAGCTTCCCTCTTCAGAACCAAGGCACTGGCACCCCAGGGCCTGGGAGCACTGGCTGCTGCAGCCTCACAGCTTTGTCCTACTCTTGGAACCGAGCTCTGCTAAATAGCCAACTTGTTCAACGACTTGCCCATTCCCCAGGGCAACCACATGCAAAAATTAGACAGTGCCAGAGTGCAAAGGCATGGCTGCTTTGCCTGGCTGGAGACCACTCAACAGGGCCATCCTGGCTTCAGAGGTTTCTCTGTGATCAGATCAGTGGAGGTCTCTGTTGAGACCACATCACAGTTCTACATTTTCCTCTGCCCAGTCCTACCCGCCTTCATTATCTCCCAGGTGTTGCTCCTTAGACAACTCTCCAAGCTTCTCACATGCAAATCTCTGTCTCAGAGCCTGTTTCTGGGGCCAGTTAACCTAAGACAACATATACAATCAAAACTCTTTTCTTTGCAGCAAATGAAGATAATTTAAACGCTGGGCTAAATGAAATAACTATAGACATTCAGGTTCACAATTAGCAAGTAACATACTATTACTTTGTTAGGACTTACACAGACAAAAAGGTGTTTTTTATTTAGCTTATAAAAAAATTTAAAATGTAGTACATTTAATAGTTTAAGTATTACTTAATAGTTTAAGTAAGGAGTTTGATTCTTATGGGTCTCTATGTCCGTATATAGTCCAGTAACTAATTACAGCGTATTAACATATTCAGGGACTAGGGTACCATTTGCTAGGTTTCCTTTTTGAGGAATTGAAGGTACTATTAGGCATCATATGACCATCCATTAGTTCTCACTTATGACTGCTATTATTAATAATATGTAAATAGATGGTTTCCCAAGATTCTGTTAGTCATTTTTTGTCTCTCATGCACCTTCCAAAAGCAATCATTTATTACACGATATTAAAAAAATGAAACTAAACCTATATGAAACATATCAAGAAGATTTCACATCTCTAATTAATAAATGTTTCTCCCTCTTTCAGAATTTTCTGTGATCTATGAAACACAGATAATACTGGCCAAAAAGCTGAGAATACTTCAAGGCTGTCAAAGGAAACTTCAAAATGAGGGACTAGCTTTAAAATTATTTTCTGGTTATAGTGGAAGATGAGACCCAGGTATTTGTGGTGGGAGGCGGAAGAGGAAAACACTCGGGAGCAGTCATTAGAACATTTATAATATTGTTACTGGGTGAGCTCCAAGATGCCAGTGGGAGACACAGTGGTCATGTTCATCAGCCACAAAGTGTCAATTACTCAGCCAGAAAATGGTAATCCATCAGAGATCATTTCATGAGCAAGATGATCTTAGACGGAAATTATGGGGGAGGCTAGTTATGTATACCATTTTCTCTAAATGTGTTCATCACTGTTTTGTTTGTTTTCATTGTTATCATTGATCAAGTATGAAAGCATTTTATCTTCCTGAAATCTAGGACTTACTTTGCTTTCAAGAGAATAAAGTGACAGTATAAAAGATCTGTAAGGCAACTTCTTTTATAAATTCATATTTAACTTAATTTCAACAACTTTTTAGAATAGTTAGTATCCAAATGGAGCCCATAAGCCTGAAAAAGAATATATAGTCACTGACTCTACTTAAATATATCTGTTAATAACCTACTCTGCATATGCACAGCATACAAATGAATCTGTAATATTAATATTTATACCTTTGCTGAGGTCACTGGTATTTATTGGTGATATTTTATTTCAGAAGGTAGAAATGGAAAAGATGAAATTAAGCCATCTGGCCGGGTGTGGTGGCTGATGCCTGTAATCCTAACACTCTGGGAGGCCAAGGTGGGAGGATCGCTTGAGCTCAGTAGTTTGAGACCGGCCTGAGCAAGAGCGAGACCCCCGTCTCTACTAAAAAAAAAGAAAAATTATCCGGGTGTGTGGCACATGCCTGTAGTCCCAGATACTCAGGAGGCTGAGGCAGAAGGATCACTTGAGTCCAGGAGTTTGAGGTTGCTGTGAGCTAGGCTGATGCCATAGCACTCAGGGCAACAAAGTGAGATTCTGTCACCAAAAAAAAATAAATAAATAAAAATAAATAAATTAATTAATAAATTAAGCCATCTAACTTTATGCCAATTCAAGAGGAGGTATTTCCTCAGGTATTTTAGCCTAAATTTCACACCCAATGAAATATTATTATGTTGAATGGAATATTGCCATGGTCAAACTTCCTCTCAATTCTACTAATTGCATTAAATATAATAAGGTGTAATGCCAAAAAAATTTTTTAAAATATACATCATTTATACAAATTCTTGAAGGTTGAGTAAATTTACATTCCAGTAGAGACCCTACGTCTATATATAGTTCTCAAAATAGCATAATTAAGACAGTAAAAATATCCTTCCTTCCTCCTTCCCTCCCTTCCTCTTCAGATTTCCTTAGGAGCTGAATAAGATTCTAGTCTGTCATGGAAAATATGTTTAGTATTTTGGTCACAGTTTAGAGCTAATTTTCATGGAATAGAAAATTAATCTAGGTAAAAAATGAACTTTTTAAAATGTAATAACTTCTACCCTCTCTGAGTGTTCTATCTAAAGTTATCTGTAGGTCACTGAGTTAGAAAGTTTCCTAAAAAGCTTAACTGATACTGGGTTTATGGGGGGATATTATCTTTACTCATTATATTCTTCATGGCTCAAAGAATATCATAGCTATTAAAGTAGTAACTAATAATGCAAGTAAAAGAAATATGTTTTTGTAGTTATTGAAAAATATATTTTTAGTATATTATTAAATTGGATTAGGTTTTATTTAGAGCTTAAAATTTAAAAAATGATTTTCATGGTTTTCTTAGGCTGCTTCCTGTTTCATATGATTTTAATTTGGATATTTGCACTTGGAGAAATTCTTGGTTTAGTGCTAGAATAATTATGAAACCCAAAGGCATCATCATCAGAGAAAATTTAGAAAATATCTAATATATTTTATAATCATCTTAAATTCTTTTTATATTAAAGAGGAGCATATATAAAAGTTTAACAATTTTAGCCCTACTTTACTATTTCTAGAATGCATATAAATCATGTAAAATAAAAAGATATATGCATTAGGCTATTCTTACATAAAATAGCTAATTCAATTTTATAGCATAGAAGGTAGCTTTCTTTCCTTTTGGAGAAACACAACAATCACTAAATCGATAATCAATTTATTTAATTGTACATAGATATTTCTTATTTTAGATACCTTATTTTAATTTTAACCTATGCTATAGCAAATCATCATCACAATGACATCTCAAGACACTTTGTTCTTCTCTTTCTCTCTCTGAGAGCTAATATTGCTCCTTGTACCATAGTTATTTGTGTACACGTCTATTACTAAAGCCTGTTGGACAGTGAACACCTTGAGGGCAGAGATCCCATCTTATTTTGTTTTTATGTCACCTTTATCATACTGCTCTGCAGACAGAATTCATTTAGTATTTAGTCATTTATCCTTTCCTCAAGAAACAACTGTATGGGTACTGGGTTAGCGTTGAGGATGCAGAGATTGATGACAGGGTTTTTGCCCTCCAGAGATTCAGAGGCCAGTGAATCTGCAAGTAAATTGAGAAATTATAGCACTGGGTACATGTTATGACAGAGGTAAGCATTGGTACCTTGGAAAGAGAAAAGAAAGGGTCTACTCAAGTCCAGAGACTTTAGAAAGATTTCCTGCACAAGGAAATACCTAACCCATAGGAACACTATAACTTAGCTGAGAAACAATGGGGAAATTCTAGAAAGGAAGAACAGCTAGGTGTGTTGGCCTGTTTGACAGGTGAGTAATGAAAATTCTGCCATTTTCCATATTGACTAGAGACCTTACAGTAAGGCCCTGATATGCATAAACCTGGGGAATAAAATCCTCAGTCCGGGATAAGAGGGTAGAGAAGAGCAGAGTAGGAGTAAAGGAAGTGCCAGTAGTGTTGTTGCTGTTTTATAATTTTTTTTTTTTGAGAAAAGTAATGACCATTTTTCCCCAATCCTAAGATGCAAATTCTCCCCCAATATTCTATTGTTTCTGAAACTGGGATGCAGCTTGCAATCAATATGCATATTAAACTACGCATATTAAAATATGTCAATGCTGCTCCCCCAACTGTTCTTAAATTTGATGATGAATCTTACAATTAGAGCCTGTCTTAAAAGAGACAGCATCTTTAAAATCAAGAAAACACAGCATATGTAGTTTCTTAAATGATTTTGTTTTCAAGGAGCACTCAGTGAATCCTGGGGACAACGCAAAATAAGATTTCTTTGGTGAATGCAGTTGTGACTATGTCCCCACTCCTATTCCTTGACTTAGTATTAACTACCTGCTCTGGGCTGGACACTGTACGGAATAATAGAGACACAGCAAAACTAAACACAAACACAGAAGCATCTGACTATATTTGAAATTACAAAGCACCTTTGAAGAGGAGCATTGAGGAGAGTGAATGACTCTGTTTTGAGTTGAGAGAAGACTTCACAGATGGCAAACCTAGAATTGAGTCCTAAGGAACTAAAGTTTTTACAAGGGCGGAAAGGGAAGGGCATTTTAGTCAAAAGAGACTTTGTGCTGAAAGGCAAGAGATGGGGAAAATCACATTGATTTCAAATAGAACATTACAGTTTGGTTTGGCTAAAATTTGGGCTGTTAGGAGAGAATGGAGGAAAGACAGAAGATTGTGAAGTATTTTTTATGCCAGGCACAGATTTATGGAAATGTGGAGAAAGTCTTTCAAGCCCTCAAAAGTGGGGAGTGACAAGTCACTTTCCTATATTGATGGGCTCTCCTAGATGAGATAATTTGATTTAGGCTATTAAAACAATGGGGAAAGAGATAGTGAAGAGGACCTTTTTTCTCTTCTTTTTGCCCAAAAGAGCGTCTTCTGTGGACCCTTTCAAGGAGAAATTTTAATAGTATCTTTTATTTTTCCCCTTCCTTCTTTCTTCCCATTCTTCCTCTCTCCCATTTCTTCTTCCTTTTTTTCTTCTTTTATCAACTTATTTATTGAGTACCTCCTATGTGCCAGCTGTGCAGTAGTTATGGATCAGTAGTTCAGTGGATAAATATGGAGAGCTCAAAGGGAATGGGGCATTTGATATTTAAAATAAAATGAACATAGACTTTAGCATTAGGCAGATTCTGGTTTGAATTCCAGGTACCCTGCTTGCTGACAATATGAATTTGTCACTTGATTACTTTGTGCCTCAATTTTCTCTAAAATGAAGACAGTATTACCTATCTCACAGGGTCATGATTAGACTGAAATGGGATCATAACTATAAAAGTTACCATTTATGGAATCATTTATGTCTGTAATATGTTATGTCCTTTAAACATATTATCTCATTTAATCCTCAACAACACACTTCAAGGTTGATATTAATCAATTAAATAATTGCTCAATGAAGTTAAGTAACTAAGTCATGGTCAGAGAGAAAAACAAGTGGTGTTATTGATTGATTTAAAAGGCTCTGCTGTTTTTTCTAAGCATAGTGCCTTTCCCCACTCTGTGCATGGTATTTCATATGCACTCATAAAAGACAGTGATACGCCAACTTAGTTCCAACTTAGTAAAACATTTTCACTATTTTCCATGTTGTCTTAACACTGAGGCTCACAATTGAATAGGCAAAGTTGACTTCAAACATTATATTTAACCAGAACTTTTGTACCCCCATAATAAGGTGAAATAAAAAAAAATGTTTGGGATATGAACAGGATATAAATTGCAAAAAAAAAACATTATAAATATGAGTTAATAAGGTATTATATATATATAGCATACTTAAGGAGTAAATGGCAAAAGCTATCTTCAGCAGGTCAACTTAGCATGGCTGTGCTCTTTCAAATAAAATGCCAAGAAAATAATATTTATACTTATTCTACGATTGAAATTGTCTTAAGATTCTATTTGATTGCATCCCCAGGGTATAGCATGTTCCGTGGTGATGATGGCACTAAGTCCATTCATTTTTGCATGGAGATCAAGAACCCCAACTACCATAGTCATCCCATTCATCCCATATCCTTCTTGGGTCAGGCTGTTCTTCCAATTTCCCCCAAATATGTCTTATGAGTCATCATTCTATGACTTTGTTTTTACAGTACATCCTGGACATTAAACACATTACCCTCGGCTGAATGGTATGCAATAACTATGCTGAATTAAAAAATGGACTTTGGCTCTTAACCTAGGCCATTCCAAATAGTAACCACTGTTAAGCTGAAGTCCCTTAGACAATCCTTGCTCATATAGAACTGTCTTTTCTCTGGCGGGTCCACCGCATTGGTGTTACACATTTCCACATTTGTCTTCTAATTACTCTCATGGTATACTCCTTGAAGATTAGCTTCTCAGCTTATGCTTCTTTTGTATTCTGGGTTACTATCTAGCAGAGTACTGGGCATAAAGCAGGTGTAGAGTAATTATTTGTGGTTATTCAGTGAGAAATGCTCTTTCACAAACTTTTCTTTCCTTTAAAAAATATTAACATCTGAATTCTACCATGATTCAATTATAGAAAAATATTAACTATCATTGATTACAATAGTGGTCTTTCATCCGTGGATTTATTATTTTTTAAACCATACTATTTTAGAAATTCTCTTTGTTCACATATTCTTGAAAGAGTCTTTTTTAAAAAAATAGAAAATAAAAGTATTTGAAATAGGCCCTTAAGAGGCTTGGGAGTAAGAGGTTAGTTCAGAAAAAAATCTAATTTCCACTGAAATGAGAACAAGTTTCCAAAAAAAATAAATTCTACAGTATTTCTATAAAGCTACATAAAGCAGAAGGGAGGGGAAAAAACAAAGCTTCACAGGACCCAAACAACCATAAAACAAGATTTACAGCTTGTTACAGAATGGCACAAATTAGCAATTAGATGTTATATGTCGAAATACATGAGAATACGGGGCTGCTACCTTTTAAGCTTTTTGTTGAAGCAAACAATAAACTTTATAATAACCCTTTTAAAGCTGGCATTCCACATTGAGAGTGATAGAATTAGGAAGGAAGAAAGGAATACAGCTGGAAGGGAGATGGAGATGGGACAGGTTATATTGACGACTTTGGAAATGTTGCATTTAGAGATGAAAAACACAGCTGCACTTGAATTATCTAGAATTCTAAGTTTGAAGACAAAATTACCACCCAATGGTACCTAAATCCATATGAGTCACAAGAAAAAGACATTTCTTAAGAATAACACCTAAAATTCTTAAGGTGCATGCCTTAGGATGGATAATGAGAGAAAACAGTATCTGGAAAAGACTAAATTATTGAAGCAGACTCTGTTTTGGGCAATTTGTTCACTTTCCCCCATTAATTATAAATGTTTCAAGAGTATGGATCCTTCATAAAACCACAAGCCAGCTGCCTCTTCTTGACTACCTAGTGATTTAATTCTTAATCACTTAATAAGATTGAACACCTATTAAATGACTTGTGAAAATTCAATATATGAAAATCTTCTCATATGAAATGAATGTGCTGGACAGTGATTGACTGTTGTGGAAGGATTTTTCACTATCAGTTAGTCTTCATACTTAATTGCTTAATAACTTTTGTAAAGAAGCCACTGTTTGCTAATGATATGCAGTTCATTTGTTACTATTAATAACATGATTGGAAGTAAATATCAAAAGTGCATATTAAGTAATTATGTAAATGAGATCATGTATTTTTGAAATATTTTCAACAAAAATTGAAATTAAAGAATTTTCTAATCAACTCTCCTACTTCGCCAACAACTTCAGTTGAGTTGAAGAGTCAAATATCTCAGCATGTTTACTCGTTAAGCTTTTAGTTACATGCCTCCCGTGTGTATAATATTGAACCAGTGAAAACGTTTTCGTGCAGTATTTCATTAAAAGAGAGAGATATGATGGCTGCCCTTCTCCTAGGTCTATGTCAATTAAATAAATGGTGAAAATATAAAGAAATTAATGTATCCATTTTAATGAAATATATGATATTCTGACATTTCTAGTAGTGAAAGGCACTTCACGTATTAAAGCTACCTAAATTAATTATAACCATCAAAAATATTTCTCTTTATAAAAAGACTTTTGCATATCAAAACCACTCTAACATGTAAGGTTTTCTTCAAATGTCTTATATAAGGGAGATTCTAGCTCAATGTACATGCTGTATTTTTTAATCACTATATTATCACCACCATCTGAACATCATGGCTTAAGATGTGAAATCAATTTATCTTAACCTTATCTTTTTAAAGATGAGGTAAAGATAGCTTTCATTTTTAATCTTCACAGTTTTAAGCAATTTGCAACCAAAGAAAGGCCAAGAAAAAGCTGTACTCCAATTTTAGCAGTAACCTTATTTTTGATAATCTCTCATATTTTAACTTCTTAAAAGTCCACTCAACCTCCCTTTTGAATCCATCCCTTTCTGGATTATTTTTCCAGATTTCTGCACTGAAATGCTCTTTCCTCATCACCAGATTAGGTTCTCCAGGAAGCCAACTCTGAGATTACGGTGTAGTGTGCAAGGTGTTTAGTATGAAGTGTTCCCTTTGTGGAAGGGAGAGGAGGGAAGCAGGCTTGGGAGGAGGACTGAACTGTGAAGCAGGTCCAATACCAGCTGCAGGAGGATCTGGATCTCAAATTGCCTTCCAGAGTGCCCCAAGTCAGGCGAAGACGGCCTGACCATTAAATCCTTGCATCAGTTCATCACTGGTGTGGGCCTCCCAGGAAAGGGAGTGACCTTGGGTGAGAGGGCTCTCCGCAGCTAAGTCAGTCTCTGAAGGAGCTAACGGTTAAAAGTCTTTTGCTGACAGCACTTTCAGAAGCTGGGGCAAGCCTTCTCTGAAGAGGGCTCTGGGTATCGCATTACCTACTTTCAAATCCAAAGACATTGAGATTCTTCACTTATTCTACACTCTAATGCATTGGACCACCTTGCCCACTCCCTTTTTAAAACTCTCTCTTGACTTCTCCCACAACCTTCTGCTCATCCTCCTCCTCACTCTGTAACAATTTCGGTTTTCTCCTTTTCTTTCTTCTCCTGGGCCTGTGTCTCAGTATTCTATCCTTGCCTCACAACTCTCCTCACCTTTTAGTTCTTCTCCTCACTTATCACACCCACCTGGGTTATCTCCTCCAACAGACACATATATGCCAAGTTTTTGTTTTGAACATTCACTATTCCACTGTCTGCTGGACATCACTTAGCCCATAAATGAAATTAATAGCCTTCTCTTCCTTTCCAGAACTCACTTCCCTTCTCTTATTTCTTCTCTCTGTAAACTTCATGCCATCTACCCAGTCTCATAAGCCAGAAACCTATCGAATCCTTATGGGTTTCAATCCTCCTTATGGGTTTCAGTTTTGCCCTCCCTTTACACTGTTTCTACCACTAACTTCCCCTCTGCAGCAGCCTCTCAGTTGGTTTCCTTTGTCGTAGTCTTGCTGTAATGCACCCTCCTCAACTCAAGCCCAACTGGACCCAAACACAAACCACAACCAAATCCATAGTCTTAACTCTTATCAGAGTGCTCATCTTCCTCTCTCTCTCTCTCTCTCTCTCCCTCTCTCTCTCCAAAAAACAGAAACAGAAACAAAATATTGGAGCCTGGGAGATTCTCCAGGGTCTGGTCTTGTCCCCACTCCGGCCATGTCTGGGGAGCCTGCCTCCTCCCTTTAGGCTTTAGCAACACTTACTGCTTATAGTTTCCTCCCTCAAATCCATTCATTCACATCCATCACCTGTTTGCCATCTCCATGGACTTTTCCACCCTTTTATCTTTTGGTTTCCTCTTCCTCCTTCTTCCCCACTTCCCAAGCCCCCATCACTTTGAGATCCTTTGCACTCCTATAGCCGTCTGTCAACTTCTCTGTTGATTGAATGCTTCACTTACCACATTATATGGAAAGTCTCTGCTTATGTGCCTCTCCTCTGCTATCAGACTGTGCGTTTATCAAAAGCAGTGACAGTCACATGGCAAAGTTCAGGACTTGGCACATATTAAGCAATCAGAACTTATGGGAAGTTTTTGAACTGAACCACATGTCTAGAGTTTAAGGCACCTGCTGAGTGGTTGGCAAAAGCAAGACATTATCATGATGTGTCTTCACCTGTTCTGATTGTGAGGCATAAACACCTCATTTAAGCAAATAAAATGGGGATTTATTATAGGAATGTATTGGAACTGGGAAAATGAAGGCACTCTGAGACATTCTGCTACTTATGCCTTAGGCTTCTCATGGCCCATCTGCTTTATTTCCAGGTGTCTCTGATTCCCCTGGTATGTCTGATCCTGATAGAAGAGGTGGACCACAGATCCTGAAGTTCTCAACTTCACTTAAAGTGCTCTAGCATGCTCTCTCTTCATTCCTTTATATCCTAATCTCATTACTGGCATCCTTTTTCCTAGTATAAATTTCTGAGATTGCAAAAAATCTAGCTGACCCCTCAACTTTATGCACAAGGTCCTTGCTCCTGGTTTAATCAGCTGCCAGGTCTAGGGTAAAGAGAAGGCAGAGTGATATGGTCCTTTGCCAGAAGCTATGGATGGGGCAGTTTATTCTAAACAGGCTGTGGATGAGCAAGGCATCACCAAGGTCTTCATGAGTGTCTGCTGGGATGGTGAAGATTAAAGGACAAGCACCTGACCTGCCTTCCAGGTGCTTACAATTCAGTTATGCACAATTGACCGCAAGCTACCCAATGTGGGAGAGATTACTTTTTTAAATTGCAGCAATTGCAGCAATCTCTCTCCCTAAGGAGATATTTGAATAACTGGTGATAGAAAATAATAGAGATGGAGGTGGATATAAAGCATGTGCCCCAGAGGCTGTAGAAAAGGAACTAAGTTACAAGGTCCAAATTGGCAGGCTAACTTAAAGTGAAAAACAAAAAAAGAAAAAAAATAGGGTCTGGAGCAATTACAAATTGTACTAGCAGACCAGGGGAAGAACAGTGAGAGAGAAATTGGAAAGGCACAGCTCAGGAGGGCCTGGAATATTGGCATGAGAATTTTTTACTTCATTTTATAGTCATTGGGAGCCATTAAGCATTTTCTACAAAATTATTCCAGTAGCAGCAATCAAGGTGGCCAGGCACACGGACAAATTCCGAGAGGGGATGTTCTTACCATGATATAAAAGAGTTGGTAAAAGGAGCTGTGACTGTGGAAAGGCAAGGTTGATGCTGGGGAATGTGCAGAAGTCATAGAACCAGTGAGGCCACTGTGTGCATGAAGACAGAAGTGTCCCTTTTCACCCAGTGGTTTTGAGTTTTGTTGAAAGCAAGAAGGAAGGTAAGACCTTCACTACTGCTAAAGACTGTAGGAAAAAGGACGGCATTTGAGGAAACAGGTTAAGAGATTATCAGTTGGGTTTACAGACTTGGAGGCAAGAATTTTGAAGGACCTGGGAGTGTACCCGGACAAGGGAGATTACAGGACATTAAGAAACCCTGCAGAATAGAGGAGACTTTAGCATATTTAAAAATTAGAGAAAGAGATCCTGTAACTCCTCATTGGATTTCTGTGAGAATGAAATAAGATGATGATTAGGGAAAAGTTCTTAGAACTGTGCCCTGGATACAGTAGGTGCTCACTGTCAGCTGCTGCCAATATTGTTGTTACATCCAAGGCAGGTTCTGTTTCCGTTTATGTTACTAATTCATGGATGTGGGTGGCAAGGAGACATTTCAGCTGTGCCAAACCATTCAAATTTATAAATCAACTCTGTGTCGGGCAACAGTATCCACTTCGAAAAAACAGCAGTCACAGCAGTGATGCTGCCTGGAGAGAACTAGCACTATTCTACTTCTGGTTTTCCTGAGATTGAAGGCAAATGAATTTCTTTTCTCTAACGTGGCAAGTGAATAAGAACACAATCTTGCATATGACATTTTAGTGAAATCCTATAAACAATTTTGTGTTAACAGTATGAACTTATAAATATTTGCTCCCAATTTTAACACATTATTCAACACCAGTGAATATCCCATTGATGACTGCCATCTTTTAATCAATCAAAAAGTTACATTTGATTTATGTGTGAAAAATCAAGCTAAGAAGTCATTAGACTTAGCTACTGCCCTATTACCTCACTCAGAAATAAATCTGTTATTAGGTCAGAAATACCTAACAAGCTATTGAAGCTCTCTTGGTCCTGGTGGCTATTTTACCAAATTAATACAGAACAGTCAATTCAGTTTGTGTCAATAGAAGGGCATTGTTCAAATGATCCATTTATTAATTCTTAAGAGGTTAATAAATAACCTACTTTGAATAAAATAAATCACCGCAGGTAACAATTGTGTCCTTGGCACATGTAAAAGTTAATAGATGCATAAAGATACACGAAAACTGCTTGGTGTGAAGGTTACTATTATAGACCTACCCAAATCCTGGATTCTTGCATCTGTGTGCATCCTGGAGCCTGATTGGCCCAACTCCAGCTGAAAATGATTTTCTTGAGGCGACATTCCATCTCCTGTGCCAACTGAAAGTCTTAGCTCCTCTACGGGAGCAAAAGATTGCAACAAAATATAAACTTGACCTCATTTCACACCTAAGCACATCATTCTGATTGTTTCTCTAGCCTCCTCAGTGAGCACATTTGCTTTTGTTTACTACAGTTATAAACCTGAAACTGTATACTGCTTGGCTTGTATTATCAGGTCACTAAATGTAGAAAGAAAATGTGATAAAGTTCTCTATCATAATGATTCTATTATAAAGAAGTAAATATTTGGCTATTGCTCCTGGATTTAGTATTCACTGCTAATCTTAAATTATCACATCCCTGGGCAATTTCAATTTGCCTTAGCTCTTAAGAAATAATAACAAAAGAAACAAAAAGGCAGGTGATCTGAGAATTACAAGTCTATAAATAAATATGATTTGGGCAATCAGGTGTTAATGTTTTTGTGAGTTAATTCATTTTAATATACCAGCAAGAAACACTCAGGCTTCCAATCTCAAGTCACTTCTGTTAATAGTATCCTCTCTTATGGGGGCAGCTATGTGCCCTTCTGAACACCTGGTTAAGAACATGTTCACTTTCATGTCTGCTCTAAGCTGCTTTCCTTCCAAATAAAAATAGAAACTAGTTTTCAGCACCACACGGAGCTCCAGTGTATTATATGAGCCTATCACTGGTTTCCTTTGATATCTTATCTATTCCATTAACTCAATAATATAGAAGGCAAAGCTGGGGACAAACTGTGGGAGAGCTCCCCTTGGAAAACACATGCAAGACCTTTAAGCTGGGGTTTTAACTTATCTAATAAAAGCCAGTTAAATGGAAGCTAATACTTCATTTCTTGCCCTCTTTATTAAAGACCATAAGTACTGCAACATAGGAGGAGAGAAAATAAAATAAATATATGGAGGAGTACAGGTAGAGGCAATAAAGAGTACGGTTTATCTATTTTCTCAAGATTTAGGAAGCACTTGAAGGAAAAACTCACAGATAAGCATTTTAAAAATCCATAACAAAGGCTCCTGCTTCTTAGCAAATACAGTGGTCCTTTCTGAATGCAGTAATCCTGCTTGATTTCTTAGTAGAAAATAAACAGCTTAAGTTAGGCATAATCAGGGAGGATGCCACCTATCACCTCCTCCATATTATACTTTAATATAAATTTAGTAATTCTGAGAAAAAAAATAGATCGGTGAATCCACTTCTCTGCTCCTCCACCACCCAAAGAAAAACAATGCTAAGAACTCAAACTCCAACAACCAAACTAAAGGAAAGTGTTCCACCTAGAGACTGTTTTCATGAGTCAAAGTAGATGAGAGCTTATCTAGGAAATGAATATTATTTTAGCCTATCCTTGCAAGTTCGAAGTAAAAAATGAAGCAAAAAGTATTTCCCCTGGTGTAATTAACAATGTTAATCTTCTTTTTCCTCTCTATGGTGATAAAGCAGTCATTTTTATATTTAATTAATGCAGAGGATCATTTTGGAAACTGGCTAATGAGCCTCTGATCACATTACCATGAAAATGTGCATTAACATTGCAACTGAGGAGGCTGTTTCATGTGTAGCAAATCCACTTTGTAATTAGCCCACTGTGAAATGGATCACGTCAGGGGGAAATCTGAGGGAGCCAGTCGGCAGTGGGCACTTGGCTACTGCTGTGCCATGGACCACCAACGTCCCAAATATTGTCTTTCATCAGCAATCTTGTCTGAAAACAAAAATAGTACTGTGTCACATCTGGGACAAACTGGAAGAAAGGAGAAATAAACTTTATTTTGCCAGAAAAGAAATTTGAACTTAAGCATACCCCAAGGGGAAACTGCTCAAATAAAATAATGAATTAATGGAATTCTATTAAAACCATGAAGGCTGATGATATAGTTTTCTTATTTTTATTCTGAAAAGCCCTCAGAGACACATTAAAGATACACCAGCATTTATACACTTTTTCCTAGGTCACATATAGATATTACAATAAGGTCTTGAAATTCATTTCTAGTGCTAAACAAACACAAAATTATAAAAAGGATCCAAGAACAAGTGGTCAGAAAATTCCTTTATCTCCTTTTTAAGCCAAGACGTATCAAATATTTTTCTCATATAATACAAAAATACCAGGTCTTCCTCTTAAACCAAAGCACAAATTCCTAATTAATCAAATAATTTCCTCTGGCTAACAAGATTTGGCAAGAAACTTTTCCTCTCTATTCAAAATAACTCAGATCATAGACCCATTAAATCCCAATATTTATGCAGACAATTATACAATTGATTTTCAAATGTCAACAGCATTCCAAAATGAGAGAGGTATCTCAAAATATTACAGACATGGATCTCAGTACTACTCCTCTTATGTGACTGACATCTTGGCAGTAGATACACAAAATGTTAAAAAGAATCCCACAGGAAGTCATCTGAAGGGGGAGTGGCAAGGAAGCTGAAAACTGCCACCCAAAACCAAAATAAAAAGCCCCAAACCAGCAAGTCTGCCCTCAATTCTGAAATGTACTGAAAGAAAAAATAAAGCTAGCCAGAATTCATTTACCGTCTTCCAGACAAACACAAAGCCTGGCTGTTTAGTTGCGGGGATTAGACCCTGCACTCACCTGGGAAACTTCATAGAGCAGTTTGTAGTGTTCCTCTCTTTTCTGAAAAGTGCACAAATTGCAGCCCATTCTAAGAAGCAGAGAGAGAGAGCAAATCTTCTAATTTCCCCAGAACTGAAAGGCAAGTGAACTGAAAGGGAATCACCCTCCAGACTTGACTACTGTTTTTCATCAGTCACTTCAGTCCAGAAACACAGACAAACCGCTGTTAGCTGGAAGCATGAGCCAGGGTGTTGTGTAGCAGCATGCTCTTCTTCGCTTTCCCTAAGTATCTTGCACTCACGGATACACACACAGAGTTTCCAGTCAGTTCATGGCAACACTCCCCCGTCTCTGCATCAGTGCACATGACTACACAGATTCCAGCTCATGAATATTAATAGTGCCTCATTGATTATTTATGACAGAACATGTTAGCAGGGAGGGGTGTCATAGCTGCTGCTGATGACAGATGAATATTCACTAATTAAGAAGCAAATGTAGTGTGGTTAAACAAAATTCACTTGTGTCAATACCATCTCTGTTTATTAAGGATAGAGGGGTTGAGCACAGGGCATTTCAAAAAGAACACACACTTAATTTCTCCACTGATACAAGCTTTTAATATGGGAATAAGAAATTCAGAAACAGAAATCTACTTAGCTCACATCTCCATGATCTGCAACAATAAGAAGAAATATTTTTAGCATTATTAAATCTAGGGGAGAATGAGTAGGGGCGAGTATTTAAATTTACAAAATAAACACAGAAGCAAAGGAAAATTTGGGGGGATGATATGGGAAAGGAACAGAAGGTGGGTGGTATCATTCAGTTTTAATTCTGATCTTACAAAAATAACTGAATAGTTCATATGTAAAGACTGTTACTTACTAAAGAGAAAATAGGCATATTTTCTTATTCTCAATAAAGAGCATTTAAACAAGCATGAGTAGATGACACCTGTACAGATAATAAATATTTTAATTAGATAATAAGGCCATTTCCTATTGAAAAATTATTTGTAGCACTATAATGCATGTAGATCTATATTTAAAAATTAGAGAAATACAATGCCTTTTCTCAGAAAAATTCAAATGCATATAGTATTTATGCTAATTTTATTAAAGTCATATATAATATTTCAGAAAGCTGACACTGGCAATATTTAAATTCCAATGTAATACACAATGACTCCATTTATGATTCTATATTTAGAGTTCAAAATGTACAAAGGTGAACACAGACTTAAAAACTAAGCTTAGATGTTTAGATAATAGAAATAATATGTTGAATTTCACACTTGCAAATACATGTATTGCAAGCTGTCAGCTTTTGTCTCTTAAAAATATACTACAAACAGTTAAAGCAGATAATAAAAGAAAATTCCTTTTGTTCCCATACTGACTTATCCACAACCTCTGCTAATTAAGAAGTATGTCCTTGTTCCAGTACATCTTTAAACTGGACAGGATAGCAGGTGGGTTCCAAAGCAAAAATAATTACTTGGAAACTGATGACTCTGGTTAGGAATTACATTGGATCTTGAAGATTTTTAATTGGTCAACACTGACGCATGGCTACTTTTTGGAGTCCAATTTCCTAAAAGTGCTTTGTCAAATGTTTAGAATCGATAACAGGAAATGATTCTAATGAGCACTAATTGTTAACAAATTGGCTTTGCAACTAGCAACACCTCAACACCAGCAAGTAGCAAGGAGATGAGCAATCATCTGCCGCTTATCAGTCCTTTCCCTCGGGATGTAATAATCCGATTTTCTGGGCCTAATTTCACCTAACAGCCTGGATGAAAGCCAAGCTGAGAGACCTACGTGACAGTGGCATCATAATTGGGAACACTGCATGTGGACAAAGTTCACCAGGACTTCCTGCAAATTAGAAACCACTTGTATGAGATATTAATTACATCTTGATTCCTTTATGGATAGAATGATAGAATGTTTTCAAGGAAGTATTTGAATGGAGCTTTGTGAAAAATTAATGGCAACAACAAACAAAAGTGATCTCCTTAGGTTCAGTTGTAAAATATATATGCTTCATACTTTTCAAAGTTTTAATTACATCGCTTCCCATGAAGGGTTCAAGTTCACATCCTCAACACAAGCATTGGCTATTTCTTTGAAGGGTTCTATACTGCTGAGCTGTGAAAGAATTATTGATTCTCAGATGTTTAAATTCTGTACTTTAAAAAGTCAGATCAAGGAATTAGGGTGCAGTAAGGCAAGGATGGCTCACCCATCTATCAAGAAAAGTGTTGGCTTCCTTCACTGATAAAACTCTTTTATGTGCTAGGTTGTGAAAGTTAAATATCAAACAATTATTAAAGCTGTCACTTATTGGAACTTTCTTCTCATAAAATTTTGTAGTTGGTATTTAAGGAAAAATTAAACATTCATAGCTTTAAAAATAATCTTTTAGTCATCAAAAAGTAAAGAATGAACATTCCAGGGAAGTAAGCAGTTTCAAATTGAGGTTACTCCTTCAGCAGTTTCTTGTGTTGGTTCCCTTTATTTATTACTAGTCTCTCTGTTCTTCTGTTTTTTATTTCAGGAAGTAAGAGCAGCTTCTCCAATCACGTATCAAATGCTGCCCTTGACCCATTTACCCTGGAGAGATTTCTTCTTCTGCTACTAATGGACTCAATCCCATAGAATTGAAGGGTAGTTTGAAAAAGGGAGACCCACAATTCCTAGTTCTCTAAATTTCATTAGAATATGAGGGTTAAGTTTTCCAGTAACTAAGCAGCTAAATATTGCATTGGAATATAAAGTTTGAGGTAGATAGGGACAAAAGCATTCATCTGAACAATGTTTAAAAAATACATAAAGATCAGATATCACTCGTCTTGAGTGAAAATATAGGATAAAAACATAAACAGGGAATGAATGACTTCCTTTCCAAATATCCTTAGGAAAAAAAACCTCACTGAACTGTATAAAACATATGTTGGGTGTGTATTTCAAGAGATAGTCATTTATTTTAATTGCCTTTAATTTGTGTGAGTTTACTCCACACAAATACATTTGCATTTAAAACAGGACACATGTTTATCAAGATCTAGACCGATATATAAGAGGCTAAACTGGCAAATAAAAGGAAGAAATCCAACTTTTTTCTTGATTTTCCTGTAAAAACTGTACCACTAAGTAACTAAAGAGTAGGTGAGAGAGAGTTTCTCTTCATAGAATTATTCCGGCACATAAATGAAGACATGATAGACTATGCCATGCCAGCGATCCTTAATTAATTCACGGATCTAGGTACTGTGAATTAATGGCTGCTAACATGACACATTCACACACCAGAGACAAGCAGACATCATGTGCCACCTGATAGAAGAAAATGACCACTCTCAAAATAGCCAAAAGTGAGCAAATTACAGGGAATGTGGAGGACAGAGGAGCATATTAAACTACACCATGGGGATGCAATCAGCCAGTTCACACTGTGGGCAGCACTACATAGAGAGAGAGAGAGAGAGAGAGAGGATGGAGAGGAAGTCTATAGATTAAAAGAGATGCTAATGACTTAAAAAAATAGTCATTACTAAACTATATTTTTACCTATATGTGTCATTTGGCTGATAAAATTCTAAATAAAAGAAGGAAATAATTACCAAAAAAGTCAAAATGGTGGCTACTCTTTAGGGGGAGAGAGGGCGCTGTGACTGGGGGGAGAGAGGACGCCGTGATTGGGGGGAGAGAGGGCACCGTGATTGGGGGGAGAGAGGGCGCCATGATTAGGAGGGGGCACCAGAAATTTTCAGTGGGGCTAACAAAGTTCTTACTTCTCATCTGGGGCGTGGTTTTACCAGGTGGTCACATTATGATTGATTAAACTGACCTTTGTTTCAGGTTTTTCTATATTTGTGCTATATTTGACAATAAGACTTTTTAAAAAACTAATTTATGGAAGAGACTGGCCCACATCTCATCCCTGGTGGCCAATGCAGTACACAGTTGTGGTTCCTACTAAAAGAGGAATAGAAAGTCCAAGGACTAAAGGTAGATCTATCATTCCATCCAGCAATAACACTACTAAATATCTTCAATTAGCCAATACCCCTCAATAATCAGTAATTAGCAGCTGTGCCTGAATGCATAATAGGATGATCAACTCATCTGACTATCTACCCAAAGGAAAAGAAATCATTTTATAAAAAAGACACTTGCACTTGAATGTTTACTGCAGCACAATTCATAATTGCAAAGATGTGGAATCAACCTAAGTGATCTCTAAGTGATCAACCTAAGTGATCAGCTAATCACTGATTAGTTGATGCGTGCACGTGAATGCACACACACACACACACACACACACCATGAAGTACTACTCAGCCATAAAAAAAGAATGAAATAATGTCTTATGCAGCAACTTGGATGGAGCTGGAGACCATTATCTTAAGTGAAATATCTCAAGAATGGCAAAACAATTGTCATATGTTCCTACTTATAAGTAGGAGTTAAACAATGGGTATATGTGGTCATAAAGTGGTATAATGGACATTGGAAACTAAGAAAAGAGGAGAGTAGGAGGGGGTGAGGGATCAAAAATTGCCTATTGGATACAGCACACACGATGCTGGTGACAGATACACTAAAAGCCCTGACTTCACCACTATAGAATTCATCCATAGCACAAAAAAACATTTGCACCCTGTAAATCTACTGAAAAAATAGTAAATTTTTTAAAATAAAAACAGAAAATACAAATAGGACTATTCTGGATTACCAATCCCCTTGAGTCTGTGACAGCTGTCATAAATTGTACACGATGGCTTTCTCTACTGCCTCTTGCAATGACTCTTATGTTCTGTTCTTGTGCTGATGTGGAAGTTCAGGAGGCGACTCCACTCTTTCAGGCTCTTTTTATCCTTGACACTGTCACATGCAGACCTTCCAACCAGGACCACCACCTACCTTGACCCGTGGCTTACACATTTCCATTCTAGTCTCAATCCTGCATTCATCTTAGGGGATACTTAGGCACTTTTGGGTATCAATAGACACATAGCTGTCTAACACTTTCTAAGGATTTATCTTCAATTACAAAGACAAAGAACTGGAGGCTCAGAGAGACTGTGACTCACTCAAGGTCAACCTAAATAAAGAGCTCTGACTCAGTTCTCCAATTTCAATTTCCGTGGTGGAATTCAATAGCTAATTTGCTGAGCTATCTCTTGCAGAGGAAGCTAGAGCTACATTGATATGTCTTTACCTGATGATTGAGGAAATGGAGGATAGTGCTGTAAAGAGCTGAAATTAAAGGAAAAAAAGAGAGAATAACTTAGAAAAATAGATCTAGCTTAAAATAAGGGAAGTGGTTGTAGTTATAATGTAATCTTTACCTTTATGTCACAGCTAAATACCTTCAATTAGCCAATACCCTTCAATAATCACTGATTAGCAGCTGTGCCTGAATGCACAATAGGATGACCAATTCATCTTGGTGTGCCCGGGACTTCTATTGGCTTTAGCACCCAAAGTTTCAGCTCCTGAAATCCCTCAGTCCTGGGCAAACTGGTTACTTGAATGCACACTTCTTTTCTTCAGGCTCCAGCAAAGTTGAACTGCTACAGACAGGTCCATACCTTCCTACCTTTCCCCCAGATATTATCTCATTTTGCTAATACTTATTTTTTGGAAATCCCACAAATCAATCTATCCACACTAATCTATCCAGTTTAAAGGCTCTTTCCTCCCTGACCTTCTCATCTAGTAGTTATCTTTTCAGTTTCTGGATTCTCCATGCATTTTATCCATACCCATTTCAAGGCACACATTACTTCTCCTTTACATCATTTTTATATACATGATTTACCCCTCTTACTGGACTATAAGACATGTGAAGGCAGCAGTAACATATAATTGATCTTTGAGATCCTAAAACTCCTAGCATGGTACCTTCCATATTACAGGCCTTCAGTAAATGCACATTGAATAAATGAATGTAATTGGGACATGATAGTGTACCCGAGTCTGGCAAAGTGACATAAATTTGTGTTTGTGTTTCTATGCCTAATTGCTACATGACATTTTCCCCCATTAGGGCTGCTTTAAGAATATTTAGTTAAAGGACTGAAGAACCATAAGCATAAAATATTTTTAATTTGATTCAATGCTATAAGCATAAATTTGAGAGTCTATGAAAGAAAACTATGTGTGACAGGTATACAAATGAATAAAGTATGATCAAATGGGTTTTATTAGTTATTTTTCTATTTATGTGTATTTAAACTAGCTACACATTTAAATTTACATTCTGTTCCACATATCAGTCATTTCTTCACTTATTACTCCACAAATATTTACTGAGTACTTAGCATATGTCTGATGGGATATGAATGCCAGGTTTTTGGAAATATATATCATCTCATTTAGTTTTCAGAATATCCCTAAGGTAAACATGTCAGATATTATAGCTTATTTATTAATGATGAAATCATTAGATGTTGAAATTCCCAGTGCTAGGAGACCTAGAGCTTTTACCTAATATCAACTAACATGAACTTAGAAAGATGCTTCTGCTGTTCCCATGTGTCATCCCCTTGCTTGGGTATAGCTCAACAGGTCTACATGCAAGCCAGCATCCTTTCCGCACGAATTCTCTAGTTGACCGTCTTCAATTTGCATCCACAGTCATGGCTTGCAGAATTGAGAGTGCCTTACCAACTTAAAACTCCTAAGACTTTGCACGTTATTAGACCAGACACCAATGGAAAGAAAGGGCATGGGACTTCAAAGAAGAGGGCTAGGTTTCCCATCTGAGCCTTGTCATTATCACCTGAGTGGGCTTGTACAACTTACACACTGAGATGATACTTACCCTGCAGACTGATTGTGAAGATGGAATAAGGTAACCCACATGAGAAGAGATTCATGAACTGTGAGGTATTTTGTCCACGTTGGTGTGCTGGGTAAGCATGGGTGCTGGAGTCAGTGTGCCCTGGCTTGAGTCTCAGTTTCCCCAACTTCTATCTATGTGATGTGGGGCAAGTCATTGTAATTATTTTTTTAAATCTTCTTTGTCTCTTGGTTTCTCATCTCTATTAGCAATAATCACGCCTCGGATAAACCTCATTGGCTACAATACTGCCACTATGCAAAGCTGGTTTCTCATCTCTAAAACAGCGACAATAATAGCATCTACAATACAGTTATTGCAAGAAATAAAGTTGTTGTAATGATAATATGCGTCATTGATACCTGGCACATAATATGTATGTGCCCAATGTACGTTGGCCACTAGTAATCATAGGAGTAAGTATGATATTAATGATAGTAATGATATCCATTTTAGATTTCCAAGTTATCTGTTTCTCTGTTTCTAATTTTTTTGTCATAATAAATCTCTATCACATTATTTGAAACTTACTTCACTGAAATTTTATGGTCATCCTTGTGTCCACCTTGTTGCCAATGTGCACTTATGCTGGTCATTCAACACCTTCTAAAAGGCTGATTGTTTCTTAATTCTTTGCATAACAAAAATAGTGGCACTGAAGTACCCATTTTGTAAATGTGACACACACCTATTTCATTTATGTGTAACAAATATAATGTAACACATTCAGAGTAATAACTCTGACATTCTACTTATTTCTTTTAATGTATAATGTGTAAATAATGCAGACATAAGTGTACTAGAAGCCAATGTGGCATCTGAAGTAAGATTCCTGCAACTATAAAATAGTCCAATAACATTTCTTTGAGGAATATTAATGACTACTAGTCTAGCCCAGTATAATGTTAGCTTTCTTGATTTGATCATCTAGAGGCCAAGGTAACATGTTTTGATAATGTCACAGTGTTCAGCAACATCATAGGTAGTATGTAGGGTTTCTGTGGAATGCTACTATCACCATTTTCAGTTCTCCAAAAGTGGTCTAGTAAATGCTTAGCAAATACTTTCATTCAACCAATGTTTATTGAATGGTGCTGTGAGTAGAGCATGGTGATAATTCCTAGGCATTTTTTAAAAAATAAGAGCTACATTTATTCAGTACATTTTCTATACCATTGTTCTAGCACTATACATTATTAATTCTCATTTAATTCTCACATCAGCACTCTGGAGTGTGCATTATTAATATCTCTTCTTGATATGGCTAGTAAATGGGTGTCATAAGTAGTAAATGCAGAGTCAGGATTCAAACCCAAGGAGTCTGGATCCACTGCTTAACCAGTATTTTACACTTCCTGTCAATCGGAGATAGTCATCATTATGATAAATTCCTAGATGGCTAGAAGAAGAAATTCTGGTGATGCTTGTAGCACACTGAGATGTAAGAATTTCCCCGAGGACCACAAGTGTAGTCTAAAATTAACTTGCAGGTTCCATGTTGTGTCCTCAAGCATGGCTGCATAAAATAGATTGAATAAAACCTAAGCAATTTCATAACCTTACTCCACTCCATTGGTGATGGGGTATGGTTGCACTGAATATGCTGCTAACTGTACAATATTTTTCCTTCTTACTATTTATCATGGTAGGGGATATTTGGATTGATGGTAGAGCAGTCATATTATATCTCTGTTTTAAAGAATAATCATCAACAGCTACTTAAGACAAGTAAATTTGGAGGTTTTAAGAAAAATGAAGGTAGAGATTTACTGATGACTCCCAAATTTAAATCTCTAGACTTAATTTCTCTCTTAATTGCAGACCCACCTATTCATTGACTACTGACATTTCCATTGGGACTGTTCATAGCACATTAAATTCAACTTATCAAAACTTAACTCATGGTCCTCTTCCGTCATAACTGCTGCTCTACACATGCTTCATACCAAAGAATGGCCTGAGTATCCCCAGGTGCTCAAGTTTGAGCATTGACCATCTGCCTTGGCTCCTCCCTATCCCTGCACCTAGTGACAAGGAACTGTAAGTTTTAACTGCTCACTCTCTCTTTTCTTCCTTCCATCTCCTCCTAGGCCACCCTCTTAGGTCAGGCTACCATCTTTTGTCAGTTCGGTCCCGTGTTCACTCATGAGCATTTGGAGATTTCAATGGTATGAAGGTCAACTGTGTTGGTTTCTTGCTCTTCTCTACCTACAAACACACATCATAAGCCCATCTTACCCCCGATCCCCTGGCCACAGCCCCTCCCTCTTGTACACACACACACACAGACGTGCATGCACACAACATGCACATACACAAAAGAGAATGTAAAATAAAAATTCCTGCTTTAAGACTAGAGGTCACAGTTCTGCAAACACTACTCTTTATGTTTTTTGGAGTATATTTTTCTCTTTTTTGACCTTAATAGAGTTTAGAAACTTCTATCCAGTACTGTGATACATAATTATTCCTCTCTCACCCCTTGGATTCTGCTCACCTATTCAGTCAGTACAATGATGTTCAAGATACATATAAAAGCCCCAGATCTTGTGGATCAAACTTTACAGTGAAAGGAAGCAACGAGTAAATAAACAGCAAATCATTATATGAAATATGTAGACAATAATAAGGCTATGCAGGAAATTAACAAAGGATGGTATGATAGGGAGTAACTGGATCATCCTTCTTAGATATCCTAGAGTCTGGAATGTGCTTTATTCCCTGCCTGCTTAAATACATGCATATAGACAACCAAGTAAATATATTATAAATGAAGAAAACTAGGGCAGGAAGGGGAATAGCAAGGACGAGATGAGCCATTTTACTAAGGTGTTCAGAGTCTGAAGTTTCCTTACATTCAGGATCCTAGGAAACCACTTATCTATTGTGGTCCTGGCATCTTCAGACCTACCCCATTCCATTTTCACCTTTTTCCATCTTGAAAATGGCCCTCACATGGCTGTTTGAAACACTCGCACTACAAATCAACATACAAACACTGCATCGACTTCTGTGAAACTGATCATCTAGAATGCTTAACTGCAAACAAATTTTGGCCAAGGACACTGTTGTCATGAGAATGAGCACCTACTCAGGTGCTTTTTAGACTTTGAAGTCATCTAGAAGTGTATTTGAACCTCACTTTAAAAAACTTGCATATAAACTTGAACAAATTACACCTTGAGGTACTTCAGTTTTCTCACTGTGAAATAGGGATATTCATAGTACCAACCACAAAGGGGTTTTGTGAACATGGGCTTTACCTGGTGCATGTAGATGCCCAATAAATATTAGCTAATATTTTACAGCTCACGATAGTCTTGATGAAGTGTCTAAATTCTATTATTGTGAAGATATTTAAATAAGCAGATACCATATTATTGTTTTATCTATATTTTGGCAAATGTCTGGATGAATACTCCAAAACATCAGTTTTTCTCTGGGAGGGGTTGGATTCCTTTAAGATGAACAGTGGTTGGCGTCCATGTGACTGACAGCCAGGAAGGAGCAGAAGACAGCTACATGGTTATGAGAGGCAGGAAGTGGGTCAACACATGGACCCTCCAAGTTCCACAAATGTTTGCTGAATACTCCCTACTCACCATACCTTGCGCCAGTTCTAGAGCTAGAGTACTTAACTAAGGGTGTGCACAGAAAACACGCAGGAAGTTTTACCAAGATACAAGTACACAAGCTCTATCCTCAGGGTTTCTAAACTAATAAATCTGGGGTGGGGCCTGGGATTATGCATCTTTAAATATCGCACAGAAAATTCAGATGTGTGCATCCCTTTTCCTTCTCTAAATTTACATGTAGGGTGTTAAACCAATTTTTTTCAATGTCTCACATTAGTATAATTTCTGATATGATCACTTTTATAATTATGAAGATCATTGGGTATTTGTTACTAATTTGAAAAGGGAACTAACATTTATGAAACCTCTACTATATCTAAAGTGTTTTACTGCCCATAAAAATTCCATGAGATACGTGCAGTCACTTTCTCATAAAAGAAAACTCAGGCTCAGAATATTGTGTAATGTGATCAAAGTCACACTGTTGGTCAAATGGCAAAGGTGAGATTCAAATACAGATGGACTTGATTCTAAGATCTGGCCTTTTCCAATAAGATATCTTACTTCCCTCAGCAGGTAAAACGTCAGGATCCACTTCGTTGAGCAAAGGGTCTTTAGTCTTGTGTGCCATGAATGAATGAAGAATCTGGGGCCTTGAATCAGAGTCACTGCCTCCTTGTGCATTATACCAGGCATGTCCTACCTATGGGATGTACAGATGAGCACATTCTTACTAGACCTGTAGGCAGGCTGGGGTTTAGCTTCTGCGATCAAGCATGTAGTTAAGCATTAAGAACTTACCCTCCACTAGTAAAACAGTGACTGGCCCAAGTTCCAGCTGTTGGTGATGGGCGAAGAGAATTAAGTGACACTGTTCACTGGGTAACAGGGATCCCTTGGATACATTTGGTCCTTTCTCACCGGATTTCATCACTAGACTTCTGGGTCTACCTCAGCCTAACTAAGAAGGAGGCTTACATGTAGATGAATTTAAAAGCAAAGGCAATTTTAAGAATTCCAACCTGAAATCTCATTTTCCTAGGCACATCCTCCATTACCACTGCTCTGATACCATGTGCTTTATGACCCCAAATACCTCTAGTGTCTTATCATCACTACTTATTGCTCCTTGTGAAACACATTTTAATCATAAGCAACTAAGCTCCAGACACGTTGTGATACTGGAAATCTAAAGAAAAATCATATATTTTAGAAAAGTAGATGGATTTATATTTTTGCTTGATAAGTTGTAGCACATCATGGGAAATTCTCTCATTAAAGAGAATACACTGTATTTCTGATAGGCTTTAGTAGGTTAAAGAGCACTCATTAAAAATCCACAATGGCTATTGACTGAATCGGATCAACTGCTTAGTATTTGCTTAACTCCTAATGAATGCTTTCTGGATGTTTGTTCAAGTCAAATGAAAAGTGAATCCTCTGACCCAAGTTTGAATGTGGACATAATGTTTTCCTGGCTTTATTTCACAACACAGGAGACAGCAGTCCTTAAACCTGGTGCCTTGCTGCCAGAGATGCTCAGAGAAAAACACAATTGTGTTAAAAGACCTCTCCCTCCTGCATTGGTGTGAACATGCTGTACAAGAACACCATCTGAAATGTAACAGAAAATTACTAGTTAAAAAAAAAAAAAGTCCCAGTGCTCCTAGGCTAGCAGATTCTTTCCTGGGCCACAAAATTTGAATTTTTTCTGCCCCAGTGTGTAGCTAGAGCTGAGCTTTCCTCCTACTTCACCTTCCCATAACAGACAATGATGAGATGTTAGCTTACCTTCCTACCAGTTTGGTTCCTTGCTCATTTTAGAAAGTTGACTTTATTTTCTGGTATGATTTTTTATGTGTGTGTGTATGTTGTGTGTATCAACTTAATGTTTTAAGTATTAAAAACAAAGCAATACAATCATTTGCATGACTGGTGTAATGATTTATTTAAAATAGATCCTTTTATTTTTCTCTTTTAATTGATTAAAAATTCTGTTACTGAATATATTTGTTTAATCATATGTTGTGAGTGTAGTTTTGATCCATACCATCTTCCTAATTGTGGCAGGGTTCATGTGATATGTTAACTAACTTATTTTCTTTTCCCAGCCCCAAAAGCTTATATTATATTGTATCATCCCACTTTGTGTCTGGGTGGGGTGATATGAGAAGTTCTGGTCAACAGGATATGGGGAGAAGTGCTGTTCAAGGCCATCACCATCATCAGGCCCGGCCCTCTGAAATCTGCTGCCCTCAATCTCTTTCTCTCCACTGACCCCAGGCCTGCAGGCAAAAGGTACCAACATAACAAAGCTATGTGGTGGAAATAGCCTAGATCCCTGACTCACTACTTGGAGGAAAGTCACTCAGAGGAGCTTCCAGACCTGCATCCAACTCTTTACAAAGGAGAAATGCACCTTTACTTCATTAAACCACTAAGGATCTGAGGATTATTTGTTATCCCTGCATAATTTAGCATGGCTAAGACTCAAAGACAACATTTCTGATTTTATGTATTTAAATAAATTATAGTTAGCATGAAAAAACTCAACTCATCAGACTCACTAACAGGTCATGATAGCTTCCAAGGACTTTTGAGCAATTTTGTGTAAAGAGATACAGTAACATTACCTAGCATAATTGAATGAATATTCAGAAATGTCCGTATAAAAATTGTCAAGTTTCCCTAAAAGCTATCCAAATTTTCATCAGACCATTTGTTTAACCATACAAACATGTAGCATTTTTTTTGGAAAGAAGAGAGAATAAAGCCAACGTAAGGACAGATTTATATAAGCAGATTCAGTATATAGCCTCAGTTTATGCATGGTATGATCACACAGAGCTATTGATCCTTTGGAGCAAAAACCTTGCTCATTTCAGAAATACTGACTCTGAGAGCAGCTCTGCATTCTAACTGGTTAAGATGGCAACTCCACAGCAAAAAATATAACATAAGTAGTTTAAGTTGATCCCTAATCAAATGATAAATAACTATTTTTACATAAGAAATGGAAGACCCTGCAGTAAACCAGATACAGAATGGACAGCTTTTAGTGTGGTTTAGAGCAGTGGTCCCCAACCTTTTTGGCACCAGGAACCAGTTTCATGGAAGACAATTTTTCCAGGAACTGGGGGCGGGGGAGGGGAATGGTTTTGGGACACTTCAAGCACATTACATGTATTGTGCACTTTATTTCTATTATTATTACATTGTAATATATAATGAAGTAATTATACAACTTCACTATAATGCAGAATCAGTGGGAGCCCTGAGCTTGTTTTCCTGCAACTAATGCTGCATGCCGCTGATCTGACAGGAGGCGGAGCTCAAGCAGTGATGCGAGTGATGGGGAGCAGCTGTAAATACAGATGAAGCTTCGCTCTCTGGCCCTGCTGTGTGGCCCAGTTCCTGACAGGCCATGGACCAGTACCGGTCCACAGCCCAGGGGGTTGGGGATCGAAGGTTTAGAGAATACACGTTTCTAGGGCATGAGTAACTTCCCAACATAGAAACAGTATTGGAGTAACATGGGCTTCAGAATAAAAGTCATGGGCTTAAATTCTAGTTCTACAATTTGAGCTACAAAACCATGCTTAACTTTCTGGATCTGTTACTCCCTTTGTGAGATGGCGTTAATATTAATAGCTTTTCCTCGTGGTGTTGCTGATGATAGGGTTGATTACCTAATATGACTATCCCTTGTATATAGCCACCTTTTCCTACCCTAGTTCCCCAAATTCTTATCACTTTCTGAAAGATTTGGAAGTGCTGCAATTACTAACTTGTTCAAGATAGAAATGACTAAGGATGGTAAATTAATATCAACTTTCTCAACACCGGAGAGTGGGAGTTTAATGGCTAAATAAACTGAAAAGTTGTTTTGGGGAGACACACATATGGAACTAACATTAGAAGTTGTGTAAAATTTTCATGGTAGTATGTCTTTTAAGATTACAATGTATGTGCAAAAGGTCAAAGGTATGGTATTTCATAGATTCTGTAAAATTTTGGGAAACCTGTCCTGGTAGAATGACGGTTATAGATTTATCTAACTTAAATTACTGCTGAGGAGTGCAAAGAAAACACAAAACAAACCCAGAGTTGAACCTATGTTGCCAATTTTTAACCAACAAAGAGGAGTTGTTGAACAAAGCTAATCTGGAGGTAAGAACTTACTAAAATCACAATCAGCATATGTAAAAATAAGGAAGATCATGGAGGAAAGAAGCGTGGCTAATCATTTTGCAAATGTCTTGGGTAAATATCATATTGACAAAAGAAATATCCGTTGTGTGCACAGGTGCATGTACACACACACAGAGAAGAATATGTATATGTGTATATTTATAAAATTTTGGACATTAAAAATGACTTCTAATGGAGTTTTATTATAATAATGATAACCAACACAAATTCACTGAAGTGCCAGATAATCTGATAAGTACCCATGACACACAGTTCATTTGACTGAGGGTATATTTTATAATTTCTGCCACATAATGATAGATATACAGCATGCTATTCTAATATTAATTAGCAATAGGAAAATAAGTTATGTGTGTGTTGACTCTTCTTTTTCTGCTTTAATGATAAACTCATTTAACTATTTCCATCAGTGTAACATACAAAATGGTGTACAAATCAGTGAGAATAAAATTATAAATAAAACACAATTGATAACTCTGTCTGGGCCAGGAAATACCAAGGTAATGAGCCACGAGTCTCTAATTGAAAACAATCAGTTAAATTCATTTATTCATTCAACAAGTATTTATTGATACACATGAGTCCTCTGCTCATCTTAAGTAATTAAATAAATAAATCATTAAAACAGAATTTTCAATAGAGATACAGCACACTAACCACTGTGGGATATTAGCTGGTTGAGAGACCCCTTTTATATATCATTTACTTATAAATATATCATACATATATATGTATTAATATTTTATTGTTGATAATGCTTTACTATTTCACAGAAAAATGTCATAAGGCAGGCTATATTTAGCAGGCAGAAATGGAGGAGTTGAGTGAGAAAAATTGTTAGTGGAAGAAATGATAAAGAAGAAAGATGAATAATTAAGAAAGCATGGGAATGTTAAGGGAGTGGCATATAATTTAGTCTGGGGAGTGAAGTGTGGAAGCCCCCAGGAGAGATTAACTTGACTATTAGGGGAAGAGTCTTGAGGGTCTGTATTTGTTCTTTCTGCAGTAGGTAACGAAGAGCTACTGAATCTGTGTAAGGGACTGCCAACATTTAGGTTACTATTTCAGGAGTCTCAAGACTATACTTTCAGTGATCATTTCTATAGTTTGTTACTGTTTCCAGAGTCTCAAACTGGAAGAAACAAAGAGTAGTCTAACAACATTAGTAATGATAAAAAGTCACAATCTTTTACAATAGTGTGTGAACAGTCTTGAACTTGAAATGGAAAGACGTATATGGAATAAATGAGAGAAATGCTACAGAGGTAGGAACAAGAGGTCTTTCGAAGTGATTGGCAAGAAAGAAGAAGAAATCAATGGTGAGTGCATTTGTAAGATTGAGTGTCTGGGTTAAAGGCTATGTCATTAACAGAAATAAGGAAGTCAGGAGGAAGAGCTACTGTGTGGAGAGAATAGAAACAGTTTGGAGTTGGGCATGATGAGATTGAGGTACTTCTCAGAACAAAGATGTCCTTCATGGAGTTGAAATTTTGAGTAGATAGCTCAAAGATAATGATATGGATATGAAAATCATCAATATGTGTTTGAGACTGAGGCAATGAGTCAGGCATTCAAAGAAAAAGATACAGGGGGAAAAAAGAGTCAAGAACTGAGCTTTTGGATAGCCCTAGATAAAATTATCAAAAGAGAAAAGGCCAAGAGAGTAAAGACAAGAGTCAAGGGAGTTGCAAATCCACAGAAATACCATTTCAAAACTGAGGTGCTTGTCAGTAGGGTCAAGTGTGGCTGAGAATTCCAGGCAGGGGGACGGAGTGGGGAGTGGTGGATTTATTGATTGGAACGCATAGTCATTTTTGAGAGAGTTGCTTAGAGTAAGGCAGAGGGGAATGGGCCAAGTGATGAGGTGGAGACAGCCATTGTAGACTAATCTTTCAAGAAGTTTGTAATGGCAAGCAGGAGGAGCTAAAATGATATTATAGGAGATAGCAGGATTAGAGGAAGGGTTGGTTTGTTTGCTTATTTTAAAACAGGAATGAGTTCAAGAAAGAAGAGACTGAAGATGCTGAAGAGAGATGGAGTACACATCTAGAAAAGGAAAGAGGGAATAGGATGAAAGGCACAGTAAAGGTGATATGTAGGTATTGATTGGAGGAAGATTTTTTTTTCTCAGATAGAAGACAATGATGAGTAAAGATATGGGCAATTTAGAAGTATGAGAAGTGGAGAGATTTGAACGAGCTCACATCATATGTCCTTGCATTCAGTAATATACGGAAGTGAGGTTACAGTTTTCTTAAGCCTAAAATAAAACAAAAAAATTACTTTTAAAAAAAGTCAGGTACTCAACAACTAGCAGTAATTTAAAGTACTTTGATGCAGAAGAAAACTAAGTTTCCACAGCGACATAGAAACTGCCTCTTAGAAGTGACAACTTGCTTTGCTTTGTCATGATAAAACTGACACCAAGCATATGCAAAACAATTGAGGTTCCAAGCAATGATCCTAATAACCTGATGGATGTAGAAGCACCAAATATCACCAAGAAGGAGTCTGCATGTGTTGGATGCGTCTGACAGCTGGCTAGTTTGATTTAAAATTACAAATTGAAAGATATAAACTCTTATTTCTTGATGGCCATTAACCAAGAGCCATAAAAGTGCCATTAATTCTGCAGTAGTCAGCAAAATGCTTTGTAATGATCTAACATTAATGCACCCCACTCCTATAAAACCCCCACGGCAGCAAAGATTTACTCTGTAATACTAGTTGGGTTTTCAGAAGCTTAACATCCCTGCCAATGCACCTGCTTTCCAGAAGATCATTAGGTAAAAATCCCAAGACAGCACAATCAACCTGGCTTCAGTTACCTTACCGTCTGGTAGAGAAGAAAATTAATGTTGTTTGATGAGTCTCGCTCCCAAGATTGGCTAGTGTATAGTTACTAGGCCAGCTGTCTGAGGGGTACTTAGGTCTGTTCTAAGCCAACCCAGCTCATCGTCTGCATGGATCCCAAGTCCCAACATAGCACACTAACACACCGTCTGCAGCCTGCACCAGCTGTTACACCATTGTACAGGTACTTAACAGGATTATAGCATATGAAACCACAAGCTTGGCTATGAGTACTTCATCATCCAACTACAACTTTACCGGGACTCTCACAGAAGCCATCATACTTTCTAAAAGAGCCTAAAACCAAAACATCAGATATTAAACAGGTATTCAAAACAAGAAGCCAAGGAGAAAAGGAAGACTCCTAATACGGGGTTATTGCAAAGCCCATTTAAAAAAGGATTTCTCTTTTATTCTCATTTCCTATGGAAAATAATACAAATTAGCATAGGAAAATCCTACTTTATCTCTGAATGGAGTTACACAGCCTTAATCTGAAATCTGCTTTTCTTCTTCTGGCTACAAGAAGCCGAGCCGGGCATCCCATCAAATTGCAAGGGGAGATTTGTCACATTTGACTGGTTCTCAGGCTGTGAGTTGTCAGCTAGATGCTGATCTGAGACAGCAGTCACCCCCCACTGACATCTACACCCTACACTGGTCACCCAACTATTCTTCTCTAGCCAAACCCTTTTCCCTTGGCTGCTGCTGTATCCTATCAGGGAAAGAGCAATAGATCAACACTTCCTTCATACATCAGAGCTGTCCTCCAAGGAGAGCTGTAGTAAAATTGCTTTGTTTTACATAACAGCCAACTCTGAAATTTCATGGTAGAAAAAAAGTAGCCACAGGCAAAATGTAGTGAATCTCACAGAATCTCCAATTTAACTATTTAAAATAGGACAAAGTCATGACTATTTATAGAGATGCAGCTTGCTTTTAGATTTGCACGAAACATGATCACACAATTTTTTTAAAAAGTGGAGTTTTCTTTTTAACCAGAAATAAAATTTCTTAGGGGTAGTTTTTGAAGTTAGTATCTATGTGAAATTGCTCTGATTACTTCCTTGTTTCAATGCAAGCTAGAATGCCTTTGATAATGTTTTAAAATGTATATCACAATATATTTCTTCCAGTTACTCTTTCCCGATAACGTACCAGCAGAAATAACAATGATTCATTTAGGATGACACTGTACTTTCAATTAATGTTCCATAGAATGAAAGCAATGTTTCCAAGTTTTTCAATTTAGATTTAAAAGCATGCTTCTATTTTTAAAAGGTGCACACATGCAACATCAATGTACCTTTGTTGTTTGTCAATGTCAGTTATAAATTCAAATAAATGATAATCTGCTGCAGAAGGATGCTCATAGAAGCAGGAAAAATAATCCTATTAGAACTGCATAAATTCTACTTTGCATTCCATGTTCAGTATTTTTATGAAAATATACAAATCTGTAATTACACAAGTTGTATGTTGCATATATAGAACAAAGACTGCTTATTATTTGTTGCAAGGATAAATAATTAGGAAATTAATGAATTGGAGTTTGTGTTATATGACTATCAAGGGAGTTAACATGTGGTATTAAGTTTGGAATACCACATAGATGAGAAAGTGTGGTGAAATCTTAAGACCCACACAATGTGTCTTTGCCTCATGGCTCAACTGCCTCTACTCACCCAACACACACTGTATAGTCTTGCCATTCTACAACATTCCCAAGCACCTGTATCCCTGTGTACTTTTGATCATGTAATTTCCTCTACCTTGAATACCATTACCCATCTGAGAATTCAAACTTTACCACTTCTGTGAGCTTTTCCCTTCTTTTGCTGTTTGTGATTATTGCTATTACGGGAATTCTGACATTGTATCCTTAGTTGCTTGCTGAACTGTGACATTTTTGAGGACAAGCATCATCTTTGCATTCTTGGCATCTTGAATACTGCCTGGTATACAACAGACACTCAATAAGTACAGTGGATGATTGAATGAAATGTAAGATTCTAAAACAGTGGACTAATTAAGGAAGAACATCACATATAAATCTCTTAAACTATTAGTGTTGTCAATGGTTTTTGCCAATTGTTCTCCTTGAAAGTAGATGATGCTGTTCAGTTCATGTTAACAATGGCGCTTACCAAAACTTCTCTGACCAAAGACGGCACTGCCTATGAAATAACATTCAGTTTTCTATCTGCCTGGGGGGAGGAGGAGGAAAGGAAATACTACAACATTAAAGACATGTATGAATTACAAGCCTCTTTTTACATTTCCAAAAATGTTAAAATATACTAATATACAAATGAGTTTGTGTAGAATTGAGGAAATATGGCAATTTCCTTTCCAAGTAAGAATATTTGGAAATCATCCTTGGTCAGGCTATGGCATCCATCTGAATATTCCAAATCTAAAAGTGGTAATACAGAGGTTACCTCTATACTTGTATTAATAAACAACAAAATAAGGCTATCATTATAGAAAGCCAACGTTAGGTTTCTTTAATAACATATTCTTTAGATGCTTTTAACACTTTAGATGCTTTAAACACCAAGGCATATGATGCTTTTAAGTAGGGGGTATTATGGAGGCATTTTGGGGAAAGTTTACACATATTTGGCCTCAGCTGGAGCACCCTGCTGCAGTGTGTAAGAATAGACCTAATCCAACACATACTTCAAGATCAACTTGAACAAAACTAGAACAGCTACCCAGGGAAGAAAAACAATTCATTCCTTGTAGCCACATCCTGTGGCTAAATCTGTCCAAAATTTTAGCTGTATATAAAAATACATGTTGAGCAAAGTAAAAGACCAAATGTTTCAATCAGAAAGTCCCTCTTTTGCCATTCTTTGTCTTCATAAAGGAGAAAAAGATTCTCTGGTTTACAAATGAAGAAAAGTGATATCTCTAAAATAAAAATTTAGGTACCAGACTCGAAACTATGGTAGATATATGTCTACAGAGAAAGTAGGAAACATGGACATAAATTCTGAACATTTGCTCACAGTTTAATTCAAATCCTCTTTTCCAATTTACACTGTGTTTAAATCCTCAAATTTTCATGACACAGCTTAGGAAAAAAAATATTTGTCAATCTCAGACAAAATACTTGGGTCTCTATCAGTCACACAGTGGTAAAGTCACAGAAGAAAACTGAAATGCGGTTTTGCTTCTAGGTCCTGTGTGTCCCAGCTAGACTCAGTCTGTCTCATTCTATTTAAAATTTAAAATGAATTTAAAGTATAAACACATTATACTTGCAAACATGAAAATAAGGCAAAACTTAGAATAATTTTATTTCAAAAGTCAAGATCTTGATTATCTAACAAAATAAAAGCTGATAGTAAAATGTGACATATTCAGCACATTCCTTCCATGATACATTACCCTTTGCAAAACTGAAAGACATACTGTAACTCAACGTTAAGGTTGCTATGGCAAAGCATGCCTTCTGGACACAATTCCTCGTTTCCAAATAATTATGTTTTATCTACCATAAGGTAACCAATTTCTTTCTTTAAATACAGAAGAAAAACATTTCTATACTTAACTACAATACTTCCCTAAAGTCTGAATTTCACCAAAATGTTGGATGCTTTACAACAAAGGCTGTTAGCTTTTAGAAATTTGATGGTGTCAATATTTTCCTATAACAGACCAAGATGTTTGTTCATTCGATTTTTATTTATATATGGACAGTATATACTGCTAGACTCTAGGAGGAAAAAGCGAAGTTACAAACCAGTAACTGAAACTTACAAAGTTATATGTATATAAAGAAGAAAATCCCACTGAATTTTCCTCTTAAATATATCTTAATTCTACCTACATGTCTATATTTTTTACTCACCCAACCAAGTCAAAATTACTATCAACTCTTACCTGAACTGTACCCAACTAATCCCATTGCATATGTCCTGTCCCCTCTGACACCTACCTTCCATAACAAGTTCTCTATAGCTCATCTAGACTGGAGGCATATTTTAAAATATAAACCAGATCATATTGCATCCCTACTTCAAAATTGCATGAATTCTGGGTGTCTTAGAATTAAATACCTAAATCTATAACAAAATCTATAACACGGTTTGTAAGGCCCAGCATGATTTGAACTGTCCCCTTCCAGCCTGCGCCCATCTGCTCTCCTTCAGTCATCAGCCTTCATTCAATTCTTCAAATGTTCTCCACCCTGGACCCTGCTGCCTCAGGGCCTTTGGCTGTGCTAGCAGTCCCTCTGAATAAAGAACATTTCTCTTTGTCTCATAAATGTCTACTTATTTTATAATGTCACTTCTTCTAGGATACCTTTTCTGAAGTTCAAAATGAGATTATTGGTTTGCTATCCATTTTTGTATCATGCTGTATTTTTCCATCATAGTAGCTATCATAGTTTTAATTACTTTTGTAAAATTTGATTTGATTTATACTAATCTGCTTCACCAAGTAAGCTCTTCTAGATTTTTAAGTTTTAGATATTAAGCATTTTTTTGGTTTTGTTTTAAGAGGGTAGTGCACAATTTATTAGAAGCCATCCATCCATGTTTTCCTTTCTTCTTTTTTTAGTTTAAATTTTAAAAAATTTGACAGCTAATAATTATACATATTTATGGGGTACATAGTGATGTTTCCATACATATAATGTATAGTGATCAGATCAGGGTAATTAGCACATCCATCATTTTTATTTCTTTGTATTGGAAACATTCAAAATCCTCCTTCTAACTATTTGAAACTATGTATTACTGTTAACTATAGTCATCTTACTACAGTGATATAGCACGCTAGAACTTATTCCTCCTATGTAGCTGTAATTTTGTATCCTTTAACACATCTCTCATTGTGCCCCCTTCCTTCTACCCTTTCCAGCCTCTGGTATCCTCTGTTCTACTTTTTACTTCCGTGAAATCAACTATTTTTTAGATTTTACATATGAATGAGAACATGTGGTGTTTAAATTTCTGTTCCTGGTTTATTTCACTTAACATAATGTCCTCCAGTTCCATCCTTGTTGTTGTGAATGACAGGGTTTCATTCTTTTTTATGGCTATTCCATTGTGTGTACATATGCAAGGTCTGTCCAGAAAGTATCCAGCCACTGTTAATATAACAAGAATGGTGTTTTTCATATTACATGGCTGGATACTTTCTGGACAGACCTCATATATATTCACACACCACATTTTCTTTACCCATTCATCTGTTGCTGGACACCTAGGTATTACTATTTCACAAGAGATAATGAGGATTTAGCTCTTTTTCTCCCCTTCCAATATTTGATATTAATTGTTCTATCATATTTTCATTTAAATCAATATTCAGTCATTAAGCCATCATAACTTCATATATAAGGTTCACAGCCAAGCCATGTGGTACATTATGATTATATTTCCTTTTTTTATACAATGTCTTCCTTTCCCTGGAGTCGATATTGACCCTCCTTTTTGTCTGTTTACTGAGTATGTATGTGTACATCTTTACAACAGAAACTGCTCGTTGTCACCTATCACCCACCCATTTTTCAAAAGTAAGAGAACTCCAAGTTTTTAACTTGGCTCATGATTACCCAAAGTGAAGACTCCGTTTCTCAGATGTGGCCATGTTCTGACCAATGAGATGTAAGTGAAATGTCACGTGGCAGCTTCCAGGAACCTTCCTTAAGTCACTGCTGGCTCATGTCCTTTGCTCATTTTTCATCATCATCCTTTTCTCTTTCCTGCTGTCCTTCCAGCAGAAATAAAGTGGACATGACTGAAGGTGAAGCATTCATCTGGACCATGAAGTGACCTTGGGAAAGGAAGCCAGGTCTGCCCGTGCATGAGGGTCAAGGGGGTCTGTGACTGCCACAGTGCACATACAATTGTATTTGGATATATCTAGATACAGTGGGGAAAATTCTATAGGAATTATAAGATTTTCAGTTAGGGGACCCTTACTCTAAAAATATTAATTAAAATTGACTTAGTGCAATCATCTTATTTTATAACTAAGAAAACTGTCCCAGACAGATACCTTGTCTTACCTAAGATCATACATAAATGTCTAGCAGACATGGGACTAGACCCAACTTGACTTGACTAGACCAGATCGAGCCCTCTTTTCTAACCTTTCTTGTCAGCTTCTTATTCTCCTTTTCTCAGCTATAACCACCTGAGAGAAAAAGTTGCTGATCACATTGTGAACTGAAATTAATAGAGGAAGAAAGTGAAAAGTGAAGGACATAGCTGTTCTATTTTGTTTACTATAGGGCCTTGTAAAGAATTAACTAGGTTTAAATGAAATGCCTTTTTATGTCTTTTACTTGAAATCACATTCTTGCTTTAATTAAGCAGTCCCCAGAAAAGCAATAACCCAGTAGGATAAAATAAGCCAGAATTTGCTTATCTTCCAAGTTCTTTAGCATGCTAAAAAGTCAAACCCGAGGTACAATGTCTGTGCTTTTGTTGGTGAGTGCTCAAGAAACGAGGAACTCTGTATCCATTGATTTTTTTTGTCTTTCACCCAGTGAGAGAAGTCAGTCTGAACAATGTTATTCCTCACTCCCAGGTACAAGTTTTACTAACATAACCCATGACTAAAAATAGAGAAATATGAGGGGAGGTAGTGTATCTCCAAGGTGGCACATGGGGACTGTCATCTTTCTATTTTCTCTTCACTTTTCCTTTCTTAAATTGGAAGATGGAAGAAGTGAAGCTAGAAACGAAGACTGGTACCATAAAAAGAAAAGCTGGACTCATATATCTGGGGATAATAAACATATACGTTCATATTTGTTCTCACATTCTAGGCATTAGGTTATGAAAGCCTATGCTTCACTTGCTACAGATTCCCAATCAGATTTGACTCTTTCCCAGGTAGCTCTCCTGTGCCCAACAGTGAAAAAAGCACTTTGTCGTGTTATGTCATTTCATCCTTGCAACAGCCCTTTCATTTTTAAAGATGAGGAAATTAAGGCTGAGACAGGCTCAACAGTCAGAGCCATTAAGCCAGAACAGGATTCCAAACTAAATCAGTCTTCCTTTACATGTCACTGTGTAGCATTCCGTCTCCTAGGTAGGTATCAGACAGAATACACTTTCTGACATTCTAAATGCTAAAGAAAAGACTACATCATTTAAACTATGAAAATGACATAATATTTTAACATTTGACTTCAGACTGGACCAAAACAATATCAGAAGTCTCAATAGTAAAATGATGTAGCAGTAGACATGCTAATTATAGTATGGTCTGTGGTAAGGAATTCTAAGCAGTGGCTTGTATTTCCAGGGTAAATTATCATGCAAAAGTTTCAGAATATTCATCTCTATCTTTGTAATGATTTTACACACTGTGTGTGTGTGTGTGTGTTGTATGTGTATGTGTGCACTTTCCAGTGTATGAGAATATAAAGTGTTTTTAGGATGCATTTATGCTTACGATTTTTAAATAAAAACACTAAAGAAAGCAAGACATGCCCATGCCCAACAGAATATGAAAAACAAAAGAGTGTTAGAAATTCTTATGGGAGAAATCATACCTGCTATTGTTCACATTTTTAAAGTGTTTAATTTTCTCAACGAGGTAAAAAGTTGAAATAGAAGTTTATATGCTGTTATGGGTTGAATTGTGTCCCTCCAAAAAAAAAATACATTCAAGTCCTAACCCCGAGTACCTCAGAATGTGATTTTATTTGCAAATAGAGTCATTACAGATGTAATTGGTCAGGTGGGGTCATACTGGAGTAGGGTGGGCTCCTAATCCAATAGGAATGGTGTCCTTATAAGAAGGTGGCCACGAGAAGACACAGACACCGGGAGATGCTATGTGAAGATGGAGGCAAAGGCTGGAGCTACACAGCCATAAGCTAAGGAACACCTATGGCTACCAGAAGCCGGAAGAAGCACGGAGGATCCTCCCTAGAGCTTCAGAGAGAACATGCCAGCTGACACCTTGGTTTCAGATGTCTGGCCTTTAAAACTGTGAGACAACAAATTTCTGTTGTTTTAAGCCACCCAGAGACAACAATAGCCCTATGAGATTAATACATATGCTAATACTAGTTTTCTCTGAGTTTCATTGTGAATATCAAAAAGTATCTTTTAATATCTGAAACTTATTGAGAATATAGAGGCACTTTTCACACATGGTATTTCTGAGTCTTAATCTATAAAGTGATAAAGAATTGAAATGCCAAAAAAAAAAAAAATGAGAAATGACCGTATATCAGTGAATTCCATAATAAAGGGAATAAATGCATCTAAGAATGATAGAGGAAATGTCTCTCCTCAATGCCCCCATAATACTCCAGGACTCCCTCTGTCTACTTATCTTTTTCCTCAATGGACTGGAAAGTACCTGAGGATAGAAATCTTGTCTTTTGGTTCTTCTGCACCTAGCAGAGTTCCCGGGGAGCTGTAAAGAGTCGATAAATATAGGTACTGTGCAAATCAATAAAGGAATAACAAAATAGCATAGATTTTTAACTTTTAAAAAAAATCTAGAAATAAGAGGTATTTAAAATTTGATTCCTAAAAGTATGGCAAATCTTATTTAGAGGCTATAGAAGACTTTAAAAAAATATTTTGTCCTCTTCAACTCTTACTATATTTTTTATCTCTGTTGTTATATTTAGGAATATAATCAACTTCCTCTTTTAAAACTAAAACTATTTGGAGCCAAAATTCATTCCATGATAGTAATAGTTTTGTCTTTGATACCACTTGGATTCTACTTACATATCCCAATAGCTTGGAGTATTTGTAGAAGTTTTTAAAAGAAAAGAGTAGAAATTTTCATTTTTTCATTCAACAAGTATTAATAATAGAAATGAATATCCTTCAGTCCCAAAAGTAATAAGAAGAAAGAAAAAAAGTATGAGAGAGAGGGAAGAAAGTTTAGGAAGGAAAAAGAAAGAAGAAAAAGAGAGAAAGAAAAAGTAAGTTTGTTCAACCAGATCTTTGAAAATTCTATAAGAATATCATATTGTTTATTGGGAAAAGGTATAAAATTCTGACTTCAAAAGTCTTTAGTAGACTTCAGGTTTTAACCTAAGAGAGGCCAGATAATCTTTCCATTGTATATGATCATGTTCAGCATAGTTCTCTGCAGAACTACTCCTTCCTTGCATAAAATACCATTTTCACTTTGGAAGACTTCATCTCTTATGTTGCAAAGATGATGCTTTAATCAGCTCCCACATTTCCACTTTGTCAAAACCTGGACTCTATAAATTCGTAGAGAGAGAGCTCCACTATGTGTACTTCACCTGGAGCAGCTTAAAATAAAAACCTGTTGTGCTGAAAGGAAGGCAATTTACAAACATCTTTATCTTTCTGTTTCAAAATACTTCTAAATTGAAAACAATAAGCTTTTCATGATGCATGAATCAGTATCTTCTAAACATTTTTACAAAGGTGAAATATCCCTTTCTTCATAGCATACAAAATGCTTAATTTTTCTTTTCTACTCACTTTCTTGGTCTCAAGTTCATCATGCTTTTTTATTTATAATATCTATTTACTGAAATTACTCCTGACATTTTTTCCAGTTGATAAACACTGTCAAGGTAATTATTAAGTATATATTTCTTTACTCAGATAAACTCGCCTTATTATCAAAACTCACACTCTAAAAACTAATTGTATGTAAAGTCAACGGGCTGCACGTTTGAGAATTTTAATTACTTTTATATGATCACTTTATATTCTGTACATAACATCCAGGTAACACAGCTTCTACAATGATAAGCAGTTTAATTAGAAAGCTGAGATAAGAAAAATGCCTTTTACCTTACCAAATTTGTTCATGCCAGGAGCGTGATAACTTGGACTCGTCTTTTCTTGCAGAATTTTAAAATGTGAAATGCTAATATTAGGTGAACCTCACTTCCTAACAGTCTAGCAAATGCTTTATTAATATGCCATTTGGGTTTTTTACTCTTCTGTACATGTACACACTGCAGTTGTAATTAGATTGCAGAACTGAACCTGCCTTTAATCTTTGTGCCAGTCCAAACAAACAAGTTTTTTCTCACCCTCCTAACCTGGCACAAGAATCACAACAAATAGACGCAAATGTAAGCTGTGCGCTGCCAATAGCATGTCTGCCCTTTCCACAAACTGTCTCAGAGGATAGCCATTGATTTCCTAGTTATTATGAACATGAAATTATTGAATGACAGATGATAGAGTGTTAGGTCCTACAAGTATTTTCCCAAATGGGTTATCGCGCCAGGGTTGCCATGGTAACTATGCTGTTTGACAGACCTTCCCACAAAGAACCCTTTGCTGAGAATTCAGCATCAAATAGCTCTCTGCTTACTACAGGCTCATGTTAAATCACAGAACTTAGAAGCCTTATGAAGGAAAGAAGAGTTTTCTTGCTGGGTAAGTCCACTCTGTTACCCCAAGCATTAACCTAAAATGACATTGGGATATTTTAGCTCAGTAATTTCCCCAAGTGGATGAGGACTTCGCCAAGGGCTGAACCTTGTACTGTTAACAAAGGCAGTGTTAATTCATAGAAGATAAATTAACAGTTCTGAGAGCACAGTGTCCGTGGGGAATATAAGTTCTGCATCACAACACACAACTCATTAGGAGGAACGACGCTCACAAATCAGGCATTTCTTGAGCACCTAAATGTAGCATTTCTTGTGAGTGCCATGCTCACACTGTGAAGATGAATCGGATGGCATTTTTCTCTTTTCTTTTATTGGTGCCACACACATACATGAAATAAAACATTTTTGAATTAAAATTGTCTTTAGATAATATATATACATACATACATACACACACACACACACACACACACACACACATATTTTTTGAGAGAAGTTCTCACTGTGTCACCCAGGCTACAGTGCAGTGGCATCATCATAGCTCACTGCAACCTCCAACTCCTGGGCTCAAGGGATCCTCCTGCCTCAGCCTCCCAAGTAGTTGCGAATATAGATGCACATCACCACGCCCGACTAATTATTCTATTTTTTATAGAGGCGGGGTCTCGCTCATGTTCAGGCTGGTCTCGAACTCCTGGCTTCAAGCAATCCTCCTGCCTCAGCCTACCAAAATGCTAGCATTACAGGCATGAGCCACCGTGCCTGGCCTAGATAAAATATTTTTAAAGATAATTTTTCTAGTTGATAGGTCTCTTCCTAACTTTTGGGTTCACACCCAACAAATTGAAAATGAGAGGTTATAAGCTGATGTGGTTAAGATGAATTGTTCTGGATGACTGTAAAATAATAATTTTACAACAAAACAACAAATCAAGGATATCACAATTGGCTGGTCAAGATGCAGGAAGCCACCTTACTACCCACAATAGGCTTTGATTTTTCTTTTATATGTTCATTTTTTACTTTTCAACTAAATTGCTTTATTTTACTTTTCAACTAACTGCTTCATTTTATCATTTTCTTTTCTTAAGGAACATTCTGGAAAATGAAGAGTTTTAATATTCTTACTTGTTAGACTTATCTACTGCTTATATTTTAGTCTTTCTGCAGACTGTATTATCACTAAAAGAAAACAAGTTTAAATGTTGGATCCATTCAATGCTTTATAGAAGAAATTCCATAGGAATTGAGACTGAGACCAAAAGTCACATTTTTTTTTTTTTTTTTTGAGACAGAGTCTCACTTTGCTGCCCAGGCTACGGTGAGTGCCGTGGCGTCAGCCTAGCTCACAGCAACCTCAAACTCCTGGGCTTAAGCGATCCTACTGCCTCAGCCTCCCGGGTAGTTGGGACTACAGGCATGCACCACCATGCCCGGCTAATTTTTTCTATATATTTTAGTTGGCCAGATAATTTCTTTCTATTTTTTTTTAGTAGAGACGGGGTCTCGCTCTTGCTCAGGCTGGTCTCAAACTCCTGACCTTGAGCGATCCACCTGCCTTGGCCTCCCAGAGTGCTAGGATTACAGGCGTGAGCCACCGCGCCCGGCCAAAAGTCACATTTTTTATATGCAATGGCAACCCATCTTTAAGTTCCTACCCAATTCTACAGTGATTATTTTAGGCCAGAGATGCCCACATCTAGTTTTATGAAACTTTATTATCTTAAAGGAGGGGGGAATATCCAAAACAAAATTAATTTTAATTCATCTTAAATAACAAAAATACATAGCATTCAATATTGTTTCTTATGTAGATTAAAGGGACATATTAAGTAAACTCAAGTAAGCAATGATAATGTGTCATAGTTCCAGACATTTTGGACTAATTGGTTTTGACCAAATTTAACTAGTAGAATCACTCTAAGTTGGAGTGAAGAATTAAAATAAAATGGAGGTTTACATAAACCAAAACTTAAGCAAATGTTTTATTATCACAAAGTTCAATTAACCTGAATTGCAGACAATATAATTTTACCTTTGTACATGCTGATAACAGACAAATCTATATTTCTGTAGATTTCTACCCAGAGCTTAGACCTATACAGTCAATGATCTACTGGGCATTTCTATCGAGATTTCTATTGGAATGACCAAAAGACACTGCAGAATTAACATGTTCAATCTTGAATTCATTGAATGCCTTCTCCTTGTGTTAACAATTTCCCCAAACCAACTGCTATTTTCTATGTTAAAAAATGATTGGCATCATTTACCCAATTATCTATGCTAGAAATGGAGGTGTCATCTGTAACACTTCACTTTGCCTTCCTCCTCTCATTCAATCAATCACTAAGTGCTATTGATCCTGTCTAATTAAAATCTCTTATATTAATTACCCAAGTCTCTTAATTTCTGTGTCTACTCTCCTTGTCCAAGGCCACCATGATCTTTCTTGGGTAATAGCAGTAAACTCAATCTCCTTACATTGTCTCATTGTTTTATCCAGATTCTATAAGGCAGCCAAATTAATCTTTATAAAACATAAATTTGGTCAGGTCATTTCCCTGCTTTATACCTTTTAATGTCTTTCCATTGCTGCCAAGATATGATTTAACCATCTTATACAGCATGCATGGCCCTTCATGATCCAAATGTCACTACTTACCTTCCTTCTCATAACGTGGGCCATTTCAGATGCATTTTCTTTAAACTCTGGTCAGACTGAATTATTTATTTTTCAGCTCCCTGATGAGTACACAAGTTCCTTTGCCTCCAAGCCTTTTCACACACCGATTTTTTTGTGGTGCTGGATACATTAAAATATCAGTGTTCAGTCCCTGCACATCGTAACCCCTTGTACCTGTTTGTTGTCCCCACCTTTGAATTAACTTGAAGAATTGCCTCTTTTTTATTCTAAGAAGGAATGATCAGGAAATTGAAGAACTTTTTTTTTTGACAGAGTCTCACTCTGTCACCCAGGCTAGAGTGCCATGGCATCAGCCTGGCTCATAACAATCTCAAACTCTTGGACTCAAGTGATCCTCCTACCTCAGCCTCCCGAGTAGCTGGGACTACAGGTGTGCCACCATACCTGGCTAATTTTTTCTCTTTTTAGTAGAGATGAGGTCTCCCTCTTGCTCAGGCTGGTCTTAAACTCTTGACAATCGATCCTCCCACCTCGGGCTCCCAAAGTAATAGTATTACAGGTGTGAGCCACTGCACCTGGTCTGAAGATCTTTTTAAAAGAGTAAATCCTTGGTATCTGAATTTCAAAAGCTTAACCTTGGGGATGTGGTGGAGGATATATCAAAAAAATGAAGAATGTATTTTGAGAGAATTAATTGACGGGTGCAGGGAAGTAAACAAAAGAGAGCTAAGCCTGAAATGGCTTATCACATTGTATGAGGATCTTCTCAACAGTGACTTGCTTGAATTGTCAACTGGAAAAAAGGCCAGAGTGAGGATTTCTCACTGGATGGCAGGTAGACAGAAGACACGGAAGATCAGGCACCCATTTCTGATGGTTTGCACTAATAGAAGCTTAAACATAAACCAAACCTTAATTAACTGAGATTAAGTTTCCAGTGTACAGTAAAACATGAGATCTAAGTGAAATTAAGTTAATTTAAAGAAGAAAAAGTTGCCTTAATCCTTGAGTTTGTGTGTGTACATTTGTACCTGCTAAGTACCTAGACTGTCTTCTTTTTGACATCTTCTCTCTTTTAGCTTTTCTCAGTGGGCCACAAAGTTGACAATGCATCTGAGTGACTCAGAGAGCCTTTCTTTTTCTTCCTCCTCCTTTTCCTCCCCCTTTTCCTTCTTTTTCAGTCTTTTTTACTTTGAAAAATTTCAAGCATACATAAAAGCAAAAAAATAGTACCATGAGCCCCATATACCTAGCACTAACACATAGCAATAATCAACTCATGGCTTTGGAAAATTTTAAAAATACAGTAAATTAAAACAAAAAAGTCAGTGGTTTCTGGGGATCACAGAACCAGAGTTTCCAGAGGTAGAACCCAGGCAGCTGACCTGTTTTAAAGCTCCTCAACTGATATGAGCTGGCAGCCAGGATCGACAATGTTTGTACTAGTCAATTCATAGAATGCCTTCACATGATAAATCTTCTGAGACCTTGTGCCTTATCTCCAAAGACAGGACTCTGGAATCTCTCCAGTGCCCTCCCCCAGATGCTGCTATCCACATGTCTACCCCCATGAGTACAGTTGGCCCTCCACATCCATGGGTTCCGCATTTGTGGATTCAACCAACCACAAATCAAAAATATTTGGGAAAGAGAGCCCAATAAAAGATAACAATACAATAATAAAAAAACAATACAAGTAAAAAGACAATGTAGTATAACAACGATTTACAAAGCATTTACATTGTTTTAGGTAGTATAGGAAATAGAGAGATGATTTAAAGTGTATAGGAGGATATACATATGTTATATGCAAATACTCTGCCATTTTATATCAGGGGCTTGAGCATCTGTGGATTTTGGTATTCGCAGGGGTCCTGGAATGAATCCCCCATTGATACCAAAGGATGACTGTACTCCTTTCTTAGCATGTATGGCTTGCTGCAAATTCTTCCTATTTGTCCATTTCTTGGGTCTATATTTTGTTTGATATTGCATTTTTAGTGATTTTTAGAATTGCATTATATGTGTCTGGCACATAAAAAGTAACTAACAAAATATTTTGAATGAATGAATTCTATGCCAGTATTGAATAAAATTTACCTAATATTTCAGGAGACTCTAGTAAAGACTCTCTTTCAGTTATCAGAAAAGCAATCTCATGACTGTTCTAATGGAAATGTTAAGTCAACATTTTCAGTGAAGACTGTCAATATATTTATTCTTTCCTTCCTGTCACCTCAACCACCACCATGACCAACCCTATGTTTCTAGTACATTTATCTACTTATCATATTCAGAGAATGTTCTGGAACTCTTACAATCTGAAATTATTAGTATCATAACTATATCTTTTTTCAATGATTTTTAACCGTGGAGGTAGGGGTCTGTGTGAATCACCTGGAACACTTTTTCAAAATAACCAAAATATTTCCTTCCTCATCCCTCATGTTCCTGATGTAAATAACTTGTATCCACCAAGTATTTGGGGGAACAAAAGATGTTTCAAAATCCATTGATCTAATTCTACCATTACAAATGGTCTTTCCAGCTCACAACTATTCTTTACAAATGAAGTTATGATACAGTGAGAAGGTAGAAATGAAAATAAGAGCAACAAAAAGCCAACCAAACAAAAAACAGTAGGTATTTTTCTAAACTTTGATCCTGAGTGTTCCTTGCTGCTGCTGCTCAGTATTGTGTGTGTGTGTGTGTGTGTGTGTTGGGAGGATCACAAGTTCTTGTCACACGGGTGGATGGTTATATGCTGCCTGTCACTATCAAGCTGGGTTTAATTCAAATGAATGAGCAGGAGGAAGACATTCCATCAATTTTGAATTTTTTAAAACTTATCATGGTTTCTCCCTTTTAGACTTCTAGATGCAGGGACCATTGGAAATATGACTGGAATTATTAAGTGATAAGAGTTACTCAACAATGAAATCTAAGTCATCATGAAATATATCACGTCCCCTAAATTTGATACCATAATATTAACTTCTCAATTTACTTCATGTGACAGACAAAGCTTTGTACCAGGTGCTGTGTGGACAAATATAAATAAGACATATGACACTGACTCTGCCCTCAAAGGGCTTAGTATTTTCTTTTATTGGTTTTCTTATACAAAATAGAAAATATTTTAATCTCTGATCAGTCATAAGTAAATTCATTTGATGATCCTGACTTTTGAGAGAGTAATAGTGCACAATAAATACAAATATTTTTTCTGCTCCAGGAGTGGGAAGAAGTCACAAGGGTGGTAAGGGAGAGGCGCACCCACAGGCCAGGAGACTTCTGCACTGACATCAAGGGATGGATAGTATTTTTTACAAGAAGAGAGAGAATTGAGAAAGAGGTCCTTTAGAGGAAGGGAACAGAATATGTAAGGTCTGGAGGAATTTAAGAGTTCATACAATAAAGAGGGTGAATTGTTTTTGGCTTTTTTGACATTGTTTTGAGAGAACTAGAGGAGATTCAGTTTAAGATAAAGATTGGGGACATATTACAAAGTTTTCTTGTGACATTCTTTGGATTTTGGACTTCATCTTGCAGATAATGTAGTTGTGTTTATATTGGAGAGGAAAGATTCTGGCAACACTTGAGAGGTGGGACTGAATAACCGGCAGGGAAGCTTTTATAACCAGCTAGATAAGGTGTGGGAAGTATTTGCACAAAAGTGAAGAGTGGGAATGGCAAAGAAGGGATCATAAGAGAGGGAATGGCCTGGAAAATAAAAACAGCAAAAGATGTTTTCTGTCTCTTTAAAACTTCCCCCACTCTTTTGGGGAACTGAGGCTTGCAATCCCTGTCTCAGGCAGGTGGTTGGGAGGGAAGGGGAAAGTCTTTTGTTGTTTGTGTTACAGGAGATAGCTCAGCTGAACTGTGGCTCCATCCCAGGCCCCAGTGGAGGTCTGGCCTTGTTGGCAAAGTAATAAATTTCTCTTTTCTTCTCCACAAACTACTTGTTCTCATTTTTCTGATGCAGCCTTGAGGACAAGTGCTGAACTTTCGGTAACAGATCAGATTCAAGAAACCCTGTTAAGGCAGCAGTCTGTCTCAGTGAAGAAGGTTGAGGAAAGGGAGGAAGAAATTGAGGAAGATTTGGGGGTTTCTGACTAGATAATTAATGGATAGTGAATGCAAGTGAAGAGAGCATTTTATAAATTATACATTCATGAGAAACTATTAAATTTAGTACACAGCACAATTTAGGGCAAGTTTAAAAGAGAACTGCAACATGTTTATTATAGATATTAGAGAAATTGATGTTACTACCATATACTACTGGGGAGAAACTCAGTTTCAAATAGCATTCCTTAGTTCTCAGTAGATATCAGTTAAATGTTTCCTGAATAAGGGAAATGGTATATTTATTTGTTTGGCTATAGGCATACAAAATGTTAAGTTGGTGACAATTTGTGGCTTCATGGATATTTTTAACTACTTAGCAAGCAGATCAAAGGAATAAATTATTAGGAAAAACTTCTAATATTCATACAGAAAACCTGAATTGCCAGAAAGTTGATTTTTGCTCTACTCCAAGTACATTATGATTAGCCACCTCTTTGAAAGGTAAATGTTTAAGTCATTAAAAATAACTACTACTTTGGCTTCTTGAACATTTTTATAGAAAGATGTTTTACATTACTTGTAAGGCAACAGCTGTTGCTAAAGCCCCTTTTATAGGCTAGATCTTAATGAAATTATTTTTCAGTGAGGGCTAGTTTAGATTCCACTGTAAGAAAGAACAAAATGATGCACGAGGGAAGATTTATGGAGTCATCTTCTCCTGGCTACATCTTCGGACTCACCCCCATTTTCTCCCTCTTTCCTAGCTGAAAGCTGTAAACATTTTAGGGCCGTGTGATAGTCCCAGAACAAAACATAACATATGTAGTATATTTTCATACAAGAAGAAAAAAAATTCAAACCCATGAGGTCCTAATTTCTAAAGTATGCCTTCTGCCCAAAATGCACCCTTGATGGTGCCTCAAATGTGGTGCAAATCACTTAACACAAATTATTCAGATTTAGATGAATCTGAAGCCCCAGCAGAAGAGTATTAGTGGACTCTTTCACATGGAGGCCAATTACATGTTTTCTCTATCATTCCCTGCCTACCCACTAAAATTTTGCTGATATTAGCCTATCCAAAATGCCTTTCTGGGATTTAAGTACCCATAGTGTCTATTACAAAATTCATCTATGGTTTCTGTCAAATTGAAGTTAAATGCACAATGGGGAGAAAAAGCTCCTAGAAAACTGCAGATTCAGTAGATATGGAAACAAAGAGAATGTATTTGTGTATTGCTCTGGTACTCTCGCAACCGGCACCTGAGTTATCTGATGACTGCTTCATAACCAAAGGCTGCTCCAATATCCCTTTAGAAGACTTGCACAATAGCCCAAGTTTAAAAGAGAACATTTTATATATGAAGCTGGTACAGAGGGCCGTGACATTCTCTCCCTCTTCCCCACCCCCTCCTTTTTACCTTGCCCTTTGCAGAATGTGTGGAGCCTTCCTTAACAGGCTGAGAGAGTAAAAGAATCTACCTAAACAGGAGCCATTGGATTTTACCCTAAAACTGGAAGGCCCATGGGACAATTAAGAAAGAAATACAAGGGGAAATTATTGCTTTTTTTCCTCTTCTGTTAATATTAATATAATATATCACTATGGGTTAGAATAATTTTAAAACCCATAGATGTGTAAAAATTTAAGTGTGTAGCATTGAAAAGAAAGGGAAAAAACTTTAGAAAGTTGGCAAAAGAGACAGAGGAAATAAAAAATAGAATAAAAGGACACAATCTACTATTTTAATTTTAATATTCTTTTATCACTCTTATGTTTGCATTCTTGCTTATGTATGCATATATCTGTTAATGTGGTGATTATTTTTCAATGAATATAGATAATTTTTTCTTTCTTTTTTTTCATGTACCTTGGTCATTGCTATTTTTGACAATCAACATGTGTATTTGTATAATAAAAGTAATGAATTTTAATGAATCAAATAAAATAGTATTTCTGAATTGCATACTCTTCTATTAATACATATTAATATAATAAGCCTTTATTTTTAGATGTTTATATTTTTCTCTTTCCTAAGATCCAAGGACTCAAATCCTTAAGAAAATGCAAATAAGCAGTACTGAAAGATGTCTTTGCAAGTGCTTATTTTACAGCTGAGAATGTTTTATGGATGAATTTGTGCAGATGAGACAAAAATAGTTTCTCTGAATTTAATCTAATAAAATCACCTTAGAATTAGTGCACTAAGGGAAAATTCTCAAATTAATTAAGTTATAATTCATGCAACCAAAAAATACCGAGCACCTAGGGAGCATCAGGTACAATTTATTTATAACAGTTATAAAAGAAATGGGGAGAAAAACCTGTATCTTTAAATTTCTACCCCCTGGGAGACTGAATAGGCTTCAATTGCGATATAAATTAAAATAGTTTAACATCTGATATTCGACAAAAGAACAAAAAATTTACTGAATGAAAGTTATACAGAAGTTATAGCTTATGGCAATTGTAAGTCATCATAATTCTTGATTCAGATTGAACAGCTAACGACATCATCATGTACATTTTGGTTGTGATTTGATCTGTTCATTCTTTCAAGGGGTGTTCTATTATTTTCTTAAAAAATGGGAGAACAGGTCAAGGTCCTTCCCTTCCCACTGCTTTCCCTTCACCTCCTTCTCTAACTAGAAATAGTTTTTTTTCTCCAATCACTGACTTCATATGCACTTTGTCCCACTGTCCCATTCCTTAATGACATCTTCAGCAAACCCCATAGCTTCCCAGTTACCTTCAGTTATTAAAAATTCTATGTAACTTAATTTACTTTAGTCTCATGACTGCTTTTAACCCACTCTTTTCCAAAGCCAGCCAGCCTTGTGACTTGGGAAAACTGGATAAGGAGGGGACAGGGTCTGCCAATGTGAGTGCATTTAAAAACTTAATGTCATATCGAGAACACGGTAGTGATAGTAAAAACCAGCAACATTTACAGAGCATTTCTTATGGATCAGGTACTTTGCTAGCAGCAGCATTTTGTATGTTCACTCTTTGTATCATTCCAGAGGCCCAGATAGGTTAATAACCTGCCCAAGGTCACTCAGCTAGTAGACAGCTGAGTCAGGATTTGAACTTGAGTTCTTGTGACTCAGACACCTGTACTGTTTTTACCATATTATCTTTCTTTTCTGTAAGTGACAATTTTGTGTACCTTTTACCATACAACATAGTCACAGGGGGCATAATGACTTATATTTGTAGGTAAATGAAAAGAATATAGTGGCTTATAAAGTTTACTATCACTTCCTAATAATAGTATAAGTTCTATAAAGGCACAGAGACCAGTAGATAACAGTGCAGCTAAAAAGTATCTATTGGCTAGAGTTATTATTTTTAAGAGTTAAGAGTAAACTGGAAAACAAAATGTGGGAGTTTCTCTGGATCTTTTTCAAAATTTAATGTATTAAAAATTACTGAATTCTAAAAGCAATTAAATACAGCATTTTTTACCCAGCTTGCCTTGTCAATCCTATTAGACGAAACTCCAATTAAGAGTGGAAAAGTGGTTATTTTATCTGCCAAACGAAAATAATTTAGTGCAAGTTAATAAGGGTTGGCTTATTACTGATGGGCCATTTTGATTCCAGCTTGTTATAATAGTAGAAATTGCTTTCAAAAGACATACTAGTTTTGCCAGTCATTTACAAGCAAGGGACAAAGCAAGAATCCTTCGTTGTGCCTATTTTTGGATTGAAAACAGGATGGAAGTATAGTAGAATAAAAAGCTAAATACATCCTTAGAAATCACAACTGCATCTAGGGTGAAAGAAGAAGGAAGGCAATGCAGTAATTCCAGTATTTTATTAGTGTTTTATTTTAACATAAAGTCTTTCATTTAACAAAGTCAAATATCAGTTTGGATTTAAAAGAACTTGCAAAAAGAGGTACCTTCAAAACAAGCACTTTCGCTTATCAGTAGAATGTATATACTCACCAAACTACATATGTCATTTTATTTTTTTTTTGCCATTGCATAACAAATCAATCATTTTATTTTAATTTTATGGTCATCATATATGATGTTACATCTCATGTAGGTATGATTATAGGAAGAGATTGTACAGGATATGTTGGTTCAAAATTTCCACTCTTCACCATTCTTTTATTACCCGTATGAAATCAATAAATGAGCACTTTATTTAAGCACATTTATTTATAGGTTTGGTTAATGTTAGCCAACTCTAATAGGGAGATAAACTTTCACTAAACTCTCAAAAAATATATTTCTGCCTGAAAACTAAAGCCCCAAGCTAGTTTTTCTGCCCATATTCAGATTCCAGTAGATACAGTATTTCTACTTTAAATGTTTTCATGAAATGAAATATTGACCTCCACATGGTCTTATATTGAAAGCACAGACCAACTTTTTGTAGCATTAATCAATTTAAGGCAGAGAATGAGGATTTTAAAAGTCCAGGATCCCTATCATACTAAAGTAGCTTTAATGCCTATTTCTTTTTTTTTTTTTTTGTTTGTTTGTTTGTTTTTAATTTATTATAGCTTATTATGGGGGTATAACAGTTCTGGTTAAATATATTGCTCATGCCCCTCCCAACCCCCCAAGTCTGAGCTTCAAGAGTGTCCATTCCTCAGACAGTGCACATCGCACTCATCATGTAGGTATACACCCATCCTCTCCCTCACCCCCATCCCCCTGCATCACATGGGCAAGAGAATAAAAACTAATTATCATAAAAACTGTATCTGGGCAGTTTTCATTTACATTACACTGTCATGATTTCTAATTAGTATGTTTCATCATAAAGAAACAGCTAGTAAGATTGACCCTAAAATTCCCTCTCAAATACCCAACTTTCTCACTATGCATACAATCTCTTATAATTTTCTTTAAATATGTTTCAAAAACATGAAAAAATCATATTCCTTCAAAAATATTCTTCAGTATGTTTCTTTAGAAATATGCAGAAACACAAAAAATTCTTTAAACTAGGTCCTCTAGTTAAAGAATGTTATACAAATAGATAATGGAAAATGCCAGGGACACAAAGCACTATTTAGTTTAATTAGAAATGTGAGCTTGGAAGTGGACCTTTCCCCTGTCCAGCTTTCTGATGACACTTCAGCCCTAGCCAACTCCTTGATTGAAACCTCACTAGAGACTTTATGCCAAAACCGGCCAGCTATATTGTTCCTGAATTCTTGACTCACATCAATAGTAAGTTAATGATGTTTGTTGTTTTTAGCTACTAAGATTTTGGGTAATTTGTTGCACAGTAATAGAAGACTGATACAGATTTTGATACCTGGAAGTTGGGTGCTGCCATAAAACCTAAAATGTGGGTGTAGCTTCTGAACCAGGCAGTGGGCTTCTAGGAGAGTGTAAGAGCCCGATGTGCCTTGAAGAAATTGTCTAATGGTCTCTGGTAGGGCTGTAGAGAAGGATTTTAAAGAAAGTGAGATAAATGCTACTAATATTACAAACTGGAGGAAAGGGGATCCTTGTTACGGAGTGGCAGAAAAGTTTAGCAGTCCTTTTACGTGAAGTAACGTGAAAATTAGTTAAACATGTCTAATAAACTTGGTGATCTAGTTAAGGTCATTTCCAATCAAAGTGTTGAAGTCGCTTTCTGGTTTCTTCTTGCTGCTTATCATAAAATAAAAGAGAATAAAGATGAAGTGAAGGAAGAAGGGTTGTTAGACAAAAGGGAAGTAAAAATTGATGTCTTTGAAAAATCTTACCCTTTTTATATGGCACATGATGCTAAAATTAAGAATTGGCTTCTGAGCAAAGATGAAATACAGGGTACCACTAAGAAAACTTGGTTCAAAGAGGAAGTGAAGGGTATGCCTGTGAAACTTTTGTTAAGATCTCGGAAAAATCCAAAGTAGTACCTCAGCATAGTAGTTAGTCAAGAAAAGGCCTCTAATGAGACTAAAGTGTGCCCAGACTTCCAACTAAACCATAAGACTCCTAGAAAGATTAAGGATGTTGTTCCTCAGTGGTCACTTCTGAAGCCTGAGGTAAAGAGAGGCTTACCTTAGAGATAATTTTGAGTGTGACTTTTGTACAATAGAGTGGACACCAATGAGATTCAGAGAAGACCCATACAATTTTAAAAGAATTATAAATGTACCATGGAGCTCTACTCAGTCACAAAAAACAATGGTGATCTAGCACCTCTTGTATTGTCCTGGATAGAGCTGGAGCCCATTCTACTAAGTGAAGTATCACAAGAATGAAAAAACAAGCACCACATGTACTCACCATCAAATTGCTATTAACTGATCAATGCTTAAGTGCAAATTTAGTAGTAACATCCATCGGGTGTTGGGCAGGTGGGAGGCGGGGAGAGGGGATGGGTATATTCACACCTAATGAGTGTGGTGCGCACCGTTAGGGGGATGGACACACTTGAAGCTGACTTGGGTGGGGCAAAGGCAATATATGTAACCTAAACATTAGTACTCCTGTAATATGCTGAAAAAAAACTGAATCTCTAAAGAAAAAAACAAAACCTCAAATTAATATAAAAGTCTTTGGAGTGAAAAAAAAAGAATTATAAATGTACAGAAATCAGCTTGTACTAAAAAGAACAGAGATAGCACAAAGTGAAATATGACTTTTGGACTTCCAAAATTCTACTTGCCGTAAGCAGTCAAAGAAAATTACTCAGCTGCAAACGTGCTAACTTTCAAGAGAAACAAAGGAGGACTTAGAGACCAGAAGATGGTGCTGAGATCCATGGAGAAGCACTCCCAGGCTCTGAGACCCAATCAAAGAATTGGAATTTCTTTGGACCAGTGACTCCTTTATGTCTCCCATATCCCCCATTTTTGAACAGGAATATCTATATCAGTTGTATATGTATGATACAATTATATTTTGGATTGTGGGAAGCATGTAATTTGCTTCCTTAGTTTCACAGGTTTACATATTAAGAAAGACTATACTCAAGAAGCGTTATTTAAGGATCTAGAGCACAGGAGACTCATCCAGACCTAGACTTGGTTTAGAAAATGAGATTCTGGATTTAAAGCAGGGTGTATTTTACATGTAGGAGCAACGTAAGCAATTTGTGTTCAGGAGGTGGACTGTGGTGGTTTAAAAAGTTCTTTAATACTCTAAAATAAGTTCCTTATTTTATCTTTCCTTGGGTGTAGTCTGGACTTAGTGATTCATTTTGAATGAATAAAATATGGCAGAAATGATGGTATGCTGCTCTGAAATAAAAAGACTGTGGCTTCTGGTTTGGTTCTCTCTCTCTCTATCTCTCTCTCTCCCCCACCATTTGCTCTAGGAGAAGCCAGCTTCCATGTAGTAAGGATACTCAGCCAACCTATGGTGAAGAACTGAAGTTTCTGGTCAATAGTCAGTGAGGAACTAAGGCCTCCAACAACCACATGAGTGGCCTTGGAAGCAAAATCTCCCCAGTCCAGTCTTCAGGTGAGATTGCAGCCTTGGCCAGTAGTTTAATTGCAGTCTCCTGAGAGACCATAAGACAGAGTCAGCCAGCTAAGGTGCTGCTGGATTCCTGACCCACCAAAACAGTGAGATAAAAATGTATGTGATTTTAAGCTATATTTTGGAGGAGTTTGTTATGCAATAATTGAAAAATAATACATTGTACTTAGAAGGTATATTCTATGTATTCTGGACGTTTGAGTCAAGAGCATATAAGTTTTACAGCTTCCATCTGTTCCTCTTAGAAGGCTCACTCTTGGAACTGTGTCTTTGGGAGTGTCCTGCAGTAGACTGAATGTTCATGTTCCCCCAAGATTCATATGCTGAAATCCTAACCCCCAATGTGAATGAATTAGGAGGTGGGGCCTTTGGGAGGTAATTAGGCCAAGAAGGAGAATTCTCAAGAATGGGATTAGGGTCCTTATGAAAGGGACCCTAGAGAGCTCTCTCATCTTATTTCCACCATGTGAGGATGCGATGAGAAGACCGCAATCTGCAATCCAGAACAGGGTCCCCACTAGAACTCGATCATGTTTGTACTCTGGTCTTGGACTTCCAGCCCCCAGAACCAAGAGAAGTAAATTTTTATTTATAAGACATCCAGGCTATGGTATTTTGTTACAGCAGCACAAACTGACTAAGACATGTTCTGACCTACTATATAAGAAATCTGACTAGCCTATTATGGTCCTTGTGGAGGTGCTACATGTGGGTGTTCTGGTTAGCAGTCCCATTTGAGCCCAGCTGCACAACCATTCCTGCCAAAGCACCAAACATGGGAGTGAAGTGGTCCTGGGTCCTCCAGATCAGCCCACCTTCCAACAAATATCATTAAGTAGCCTCGATCAGCCCTATATAGAGAAAGTAATCACCCTTCAAGTCTTGCCTAAATTCTTAATCCACAAAATTTTGAGATATAATACAATGATTGTTGTTTTAAACTGCCAAGTTTGGAGAACTTGTCGTGTAGCAGCAGATAACCAGAACAGTTACTATTTTTACTCTAGGAAAAACATTCTGTTTCACAGCAATGCATAACCAGAAAAGCTACCATTTCTATTATAGAAGAGTTTTAAGCTCTTTCCTGAATTCATAACACCCTAGGAAGCAATATATATATATATATATATATATATATGTGTGTGTGTATATATATATGTATATATATGTATATATATATATATATATATGTGTGTATATATATATATATTTTTTTTTTAGTTAGGAGTCAGTATCCTACCATTTAGTTTTCCAGACATGTACTTGCTATAACTAATTGGGTTACACAGCAGTTACACATAGCCATGACAACAAGCAAGCCTTTTAAATAAATCTAATATGTTTGTGCATTTACCCAGCAAATATTTATTAGCCTCAGACTAATTATAGTGTTCAAAAATAAAATCATTGTTATATAACAAATTCTTGTGCTAAGTGTTCTATACAACTACAACATGATTTAAAAAGAGGAGAAAGTACTACTTCTAAATACTCACTGCATGGTAAATCCTATAAATTGGGATAAGCACTCAGTGAAGGAACCAAAGAGCTGAAGGAGCTGAAGAATTTAGTGAAATAGAAAATCTTTTTACTCCATAGGCACTGTTGATAGTGAGAACACTATTATAGTGTTATCATATTAAACCCAAAATGCCTGGGACACAGCAGGCACCCAATAAATCCTTCTGAACGAATGATTGAATTTTGAGTAAATAAATATAGTACTTGGTAGTAGAATGGAGTGGCTAAGAGCATTGCTCTGATTCTTGGCTCAAGGCTAATTCTAAACTTAGAAAGAATTTTATTCTATACTAGCTGAGCTACCTCACCTGTGGTTTGGTGTTAAAAACACAGCTAATAACGAAATGTCCTTTGTCAGCCATTTTCTACTGTGCATGTAGTTTTCATTAGGAATCTTGATGAAAGAAACGGTTGGTGAAGAATAGCCTTCCAGCGCTCCTGGATTCTCTGACCATATATCATCATTTTCACAACTATTTCCAATAAGATTCAATAGATCATAGTTTTCTTTCTTGGTAACTTGTAGGATGCTTATGATGTAAGTAGGGGGAGAGCATTCTGGAAGGAATACTGGTTTGAAGCCAAGTCCAATATGAGGAACTTGCATAGCACATTCTAGTAATCTGGAGCCTTCTAGTGTAATGTATTTCAAACAGCAGTTGTGAACCATTGGTAAGTGGATTCATAACGTTAGTGTAATATCACCAACCAGTCTTTTAAATGAAATATTGAAACATAATAGGATAGAATAAAATAAAAATATATACAGAATACAGAATAGAAAGTATTAAAGTGAATCAATCACATGAGATAGGAGGTCTCTTTAAAATAATATTTATTTCAGGTGTGTGTGTGTGTGTGTGTGTGTGTGTGTGTGTGTTTGCATGTATACTGAGTGCCAATGAATAACCTCTTCTTTATCTGGGTCATGACCAAAGTAGTCTGAGAACCATCCTGGGGGAACATCAGCAGAAGCTACTGGGGAATCTTGAATTGCAGGAACCAGTCTTTATTTTACTCTTCTATCACAGCAAAGCCTTCAGGGCACATGCATACTTTAATTCACCCCCAAGTGTTGAATTCACAAGAATTCCGATACCAGTACATTTTATGTGACCTAATTTTGTTAAGAACTACAAAACACAAGTTTCCCTATTTTAGTGAACACAACATCTACAGCATAAAGGCATCCTATAACTGTTTGTCTTTTTCAATTTTACATATGCTCTCTAAAGCTCTGTCCCACTTAAAAAGATGTAATATGATTTGAAACAAACACCACTCCAGGGCTTCCTCATCTTCATCACTTGTTGGTTTTTGACCTTGACACTTACTCGATTAGAACCGACTTGCCAATCATGCACTCCTTTGCTAAAGTCAGCCGTCTCACACCAGGGAGAAGGCTATTCAGTTAGTAAAGATTTTTCAATGAACCCGGGGCCAGAAAGAAAAACGTAAAATCTTACAATGTTAGAACATATAAACTAGTGATTGGGGTGGGGGGTACATTTCAAAGACTCCACAATTTCCCTTATATTATGGCACACAAGAAATCGGTGTGATTGAGGAGGGCCCATAAATAATCAGTTTTGGCAAATAAATTGTTTCAAAATGTTCCCAATTACGAGGTTATCTAATGTGTTCCTTGACATGTGCATCAGTAAGTAAGGAGGCTCAAGCTCGTCCCAGTTATCATGTCAAGTCTCCCTTGGCCTCAGATCACAGGTGACCAGAAAGCCCACGTCATCACACGTTGGTCATACCGCGAGCTTGGAGAGAGCAGGACTGGTTAAGATTGTCAAGTACCATTCAGAAATTTATGCCTGTGGAGTTGTTCCCCCTGGAAGGGAACCAAATAACTCATGCTTTTTGAAAATTGCTTATGACAGCTTTTCAGTCTGCTTTAGGCTGGCTCTCTGGGGTGATTTGTATTTTCATATACTGCTCATATATTAACAAATTTACACCTGTCAGGTATTGACGGAGTGCCTCCATCCCTAACCTTCTTCAGGGGGGCACTCTTTGCTTCCAGACATTATCCAAATAAGTTTCTATCAAGAGTGAGGGTGACATAACAGATGAAGCATAAGAAATATGAAGCATATAGGTATGGAATTTTAACAAGAAACCGAGTCTTTGGACTTTTTGAAGGGGTGGAAGTTGCAATACTCCTACAACATTTGAAGTTGCACATTCAGCCAGAGGCTAATAGTGGGGGGAGACCATAATTCTAGCCACAGTGTAGAACTCGCAAAGTTTGTTTTATTGCTCATGATGGAATCATATTTCCTTCCTGCATCTGGGACTTATGCTTAGAATTAGAAAAAATAAGACTGTTCATGGTATCTTCTTTCTTTGTTTTAAAATAAATGACAATAAATACTATTGCCAGGCTGTTTGCGTTAGTTATTTTGTTTTACTGGCTTCTAAAATTGCTTGCACCACAGGGGCTTGTAAAATATCACCCCCTGCAGACCATTGTAACATTATTCTTATCAAACAACATGCTGGGATTTAAGATTATGTCAAATATAGATGGGATAATATGTTACTTAGCCCAATTAGAAGGATACATATGATCTGTACCCCATAAATCATTAGTTTGGAAATATCAAAAAAGCTTTGCCTTTTTTGCTTAGAAGTTCTTCTCAAGCACAAGGCTATCAGGCCAAGTTTGACTTTTGCTTAAAGAATGCAGGGCACAATTCTTTCAGAATATACCAGTATATACCCTCTAGCTCCTTCTTACTACTTAGAAGGTAATATGGGTTTTGGGTGGGGAATAAGATAAAATAACACAACAATGACAAACAAGTGGCCCAATCAATTTGGGAAATGAAATAGTATGAGGAAAACATCAATGCAAATATCCCGGGCTGTAGTTAATGAAGCAAGAATTAATATGCATTTGAACATAAAATGTTGCTTTTTATCCTCATCGTGGTTATAAATAACACCCCAGCAACTCTTCTGGGCAGTAATACTTAATTACCCCTGCTCTGAAAGTCTAATAAATGGCTAGATTATCAGTGTTAAAAGTACACAATTTGTCAATTGTAAATTAATGTTATTAAAATTATCACTGTCCTCAACTATAAAAAGGGTTTTAATCTCAGGCATCTAACCAAGATTTACCATCCTTTCTTTACAACCGACATAACAAGTGTTGAATTACTGATTTTTAGCCATTAATTTACCTTATTTTAAGAATAATCTGTCATTGTTGACATTACCTAACATAAGATGCTACTGAAATCCCAAAGTGCTTGAGACTGGATTATCTGTACTCTGAGTGTAATGGCAAATGTGAAGATTACATTCGGTGTTTTGCAGAAAGTGGTAAGGCCCAGCTGAACTCACAAATGGAAATGTTTGATTACACCTCCAGGTGAGGCCAACTTCTACTTGACCTCTATGTGGCCAGCACAAAAGGCAATGGCAAAGGAGGGATTGATGGTTAACAATTGACAGATCATAGTCCATAACCAGGGAATAGTGTATGGAAACTTGGGCCCATGTGATGTTGCAGCAATAGTCAAGTATCTCACTCGATTCAATTCACTTTATTTCTAAAATAATGCTACACAGCTGAAGGATTGAGTGAATTCTACTAGATAATCTCTAAATTTCCTGCAAATTAAGAAAGACTAATTAAAATCAAGTTATAAACATAGTATAGTAGAGCACTGGACCAGGCACAAGTAGATGTGGGTTTAATCCTCCCTGAGCCACTAACTAGCTACTTTCTATTAATAAATTCCCTTTCATTTATAAATTCTGACTTGGCATAGAAGCACAGGTGTACTTGTTTGCATTTAAAGACCATCTTTTGTTCCAAATTAGGGCCTCATCTGGTTTCATTTAAAAGCCTAGATAATATCTTTAAAAGATTTTGGTAATAAAACAGGAAGTGTTTTTAGTCTTTAAACATTAATTTAAATTTACTAGTTGTAATTAGATATTGCTACATTTAGGAATGTATTAATTTTCTCCTTTATAATATTATTTATATCTTATCATGGGACCTTCAAGTATACTGCCTTTTAGAGCTGAGAATTTCATAAGTAGCCAAATTCTTGGCTTGAATAAACATTTATTTTTCCTTTATTTTTTTCATATACTCTTAAATATCTCCAGGAACATTTAATGATCCAACCATGACCATCTATGGCTATGCGATGTGAAATTATCTCAGCCATCACAGCCAACTTTATGACAAGTTTGTTCAGTGTCACCGACAGGCCATATATAATCAGTCAATTGGTCATCAATACTTGCTGATTACCATCCAGAGAGAAAAGTACCATGAGTACACAGGAAAGAAAAAAAAATAATACACTGTCCTTACTCTTAAAAATTTATAAGAGCTATAGAAATAAGACAAATACTCAGAAAAATACTTAATATTTGAAGGTAACGGGCAAGGATACCATAAACTCAATAAATGGAAGCCCCCGTTTTCAATTAGTTGGGTCAAAAACTTTGTAAGTACTCTAGACTTTTTTCCCTTCTCAAATACAACGTCCAATCCATCTAGAAATCCTGTTGGTTCTGTCTCCCAAATATATGCAGTATCTGAACATTTCTCACCACCTCCACTCATGACCACTCTGTGATTTCTCACCTAGACTATTGCAATTGTTCCCTAAATGTTCACTTGCTTCCACTTCTGCTTCCCTTCAGTCCAATCCCAAAAGAGCACTGAGAAAGATAAAAGGTAAAGCAGACAGCACAACAGGTTTGCTCAAAACCCTCTAGTTGTTTTCATTCCAATAAGAGTAAAAGACAAATTCTTGCAATGGCCTACAAAGCCCTACCCTTTCTATTTTCCTTGTTCACTCTGTTCTAGAATATTGGCCTTCAAATGCGCTAATAGCATGCTGAACTTCACTTTGCCTTGGCTGTTCCCTCTGCCTGGAATATCCTTCCCCCTGACATCTGCGTGGCTGCGTCTCTTGCCTCCTTCATTCCTTGGATCAGATATCACCTTGTTTACCTAATCTCCCTTATTAAATGTGCAACCCCTCTCCAGAACTTCCTATCCTCTCATGATTGCTTTGTTTTTCTCCAGAGCATTTACCATTTTCTACTATAGAATTTCCTTATATATTTGTTCACAATCTGTCTCCTTCCACTAAAATATACTTTTCATTTTTTAAATGCTATAGGATCCATGTTGTAAATCACGTTTGGCATCGAGTAGGTGCTATGCATTTATTGAATGAATGAATGAATGAATGAGTTGATGAATGTAGGATGTATCATGTTGCTTTCTAATACAATCAGGTGTATCTCGTCTATAAGTGGTGGGCTCCGCTTACTGAGCACCTGCCAAGTACCAGGTAGGATTTTAGGTGTTTAGCATACATCACCTTTAATCTTCTTAAACCCCTTAGAGTCAAGCATTACTATTAATTCCAGTAATACTATTTCCTGTTTCCTGGATGAAGCTTCACCCAAGGCACACAGGTGACTTAATAGAAGATGTATGATTCCAATCCAAATCTGATGACTTTGAGGAAAAGAGGCTTTTCCTCTTTGCGTTACTGTACAATCTTTTGAGTGCTAAGCAAGGGCCCCACAAACCAAGAAATAAAAGAGTCAACATATAAAATAAACCACAGTAGCTAGGATAAGCTGTCCTCAGAAGTAACCCACTCCAAGAGCAGAGGACATCTCAGCCACTCCAAGATCAATTCTGCACAATTAGTAAAGTCACTGATTTTAACAATTTAAAATTACCCAGAACTATTGAATTCTCTGTGAAGACAGTATAAATTCCATCTATACTGCATCAAAAAATGGGAAGCCCCTAAAAGAAAGTTTTTGCCAGTGTTAAATCTAGCCTTGTTAAGAGGAGAAAAGCACTGAGTCAGGAGGAGGTTACCACTGGGGTTACAAGGGCTGTTTATTCTGTGAGTGGCACAGAATAAACTTTCTACAGCATGGAAGAAATATCTCTTAAAATTAAAAGTCTCCAAAGTGAATGGAAAAAGACTCCTAAACTGATTACTTTTTGTAGAAATATGATTAAATGACTTCTCATTGTTATTTATTTAATAAATGAATTAGTTCTGAGAGTGAAAATGAAGTCTCCAGAGTAAAACTGATATTAATCATATGAAATTCTGATTTCTCCTTTATCATGAAAAACTGTTTATTTAGGGAGCCTCCAAGGAGGTATTCTGAAGACCAAACATTAAATACTTCATTCCATGAAAAGGCTTTCCCACATATCCCCAATGCCCTTCAGAAAATAAAGTAACATTTTGGTGTATGCATCAGTCTTTTACAAGTCGTACTGGCATAAATCAGCTCCAGAGAGCCCATCATATTTTGGCAAAATTAAAACCTATAAGGAGACATTTATCTATAATAGTGTAATAAGTATTATAATATAAAACACACAAAGTGATAGCAAATACTAAAAATAGAGTGATCAATCTATGTTAAGAAGGAAAGTTAGACAAAGGAGGGGTTGTTTGAACTGGCCTTGCAGGAGGAGAAAGAGTTTATTCAGATCCTTTTGGGCTTTAAAATTTTCTGGAACGTGTATCTTTATTAATCATAAAAACTCAATATAACTTGGTGCTTACGAATGCAATTTGAACAGTCATAGGTTTTGTTTAAGTTGTTGCTTTTACCACAAAAATATAAAAGGATTTATTTCTACCAATTAACTACTTTAAAATGCTTTTCAGATTTCTTTTCAGATTTTTCTGCCTTCTTTCTCCCAGAGTGTTCCCTCAGAACAGCTTTGCTGGAGTCATTTTCCTGGCAGAAGGGAGGCAAGTTTCTGGAGGATCTACATGACAAGAACTGAAGAAATAATGTACTCCAAACTTCCAAATTAGGTGCCAAAATTTCTAATTTGGTGCTCTAACAACAATAAGGCACAGAAGGTCTGTTTCATTGGCCTCACACATCTGAGGACCTAGAGGCATAAACAGGTGTGAAGTAGACGTATTTGAGGCTCACTGCATTACACTCAATGCATTACAAAAATCATAATATCATTAAAATTAAGTTTATTTATGTTGCACTTAAATAAATAGTGTATATTTACCACCTTTTTGTTGGGGAAACCCCACAGAGGAGAGATATATGGAGAGGTTATAAATCACTTTATTTTTGTCTGCAAAATGATAACTAACAAAAAAAGATGAACTTTATTCTGTATCAGCATAAATGCATTTGTTAGCAATGCCTGAGTACTTTTTAATATTCATTAGTATTAGCTTTTTCTTAACCTGTTGTTGTGATTTAAAGCTATAAATGGAGATATGAATTAAAGAAAAAGTTGTAGAAAAACATCAAATACATGAAAAAAGATCAGTGTGTTTCTACCTAAGTCTCTCCAACATTTGACCCAGCCTTCCAAAAAGCCACTGAGTAGTGTAATGGAAAAGGTGCACCTTGGAAAAGCAGAGAAACTACTGATTACTACACATGGGAACTTTGCTGAGTAATTTATTCCCTGAGAGTCCCAGTAGCCCTAGTATTCACAGGTGATTCTACCAAATATTTAAAGAAGAATTATTACCAATCCTTCTCAAATTCTTCAAAAAAAGCTGAACAGGAAGGAACATTTTCAAACTCATTTTATGAGTCCAGCAGTACCCTGATATGAAAGTCACATAAAGGTACTACAAAAAAAAGAAAATTACAGGCCAATATCCCTGATGAACATAGATGCAAAAATTCTTAAGAAAATATAGAAAACTCAATGTAATAGCACATTACAAGCCTCATACATCATGATCAATTTAGATTTAACCCTGAGATGCAAGGATGGCTCAACATAAGCAAATCAATAAATAAAACATACCACATTAACAGAATGAAGGACAAAAACAGTATAATTATAATTTCAGTAGATGCAGAAAAAGCATTTGACAAAATTCAACGTTCTTTCTTGATAAGAACTCTCAACGAATTGTGTATAGAATTAATGTAACAATATAAGGGCCATATATGATAAGCCCACAGCTAACATCATATTCAGCAATGAAAAGCTGAAAGCTTTTCTTTTAAGATCAAGAAAATGATGAGGGTTCCCACTCTCACCACTTTTATTCAACATAGTACTGGAAGTCTTAGGCATAGCAACTAGACCAGAATAATAAATAAAAGGCATCTAAATTGGAAATGAAAAATTTTAATTATCTCTGCAGATGACACAATCTTACAATAGAAAAACCTAAAAAACTGATAGAATAAATTAATTAAATTAAGTTTCAGGATACAAATCGATATACAAAATCAGTAGTGTTCTTATACACTAACATTAAACTATCAAAAAGGAAATCAAGAAGACAAGCCCATTTACAATAGCATCAAAACCAATTAAATACTTAGGAATAAGTACTTAGGAAATACTTAGGAATAAATTTAACCAAAGAGGTGAAAGATCTGTATACTGAAAACCATATGATATTGATGAAGGAAATCAAAGAAGACACAAATAAATGGAAAAATATCCCATGCCCATGGATTAGAAGAATTAGTATTGACAAAATGGCATACTACTCAAAGTTATCTATAGATTTATGCAATCCCTATTAAAAGTCCAATGGCTTTTTCCACAGAAACAGAAAAATCGTCCTAAAAAATCTTATGGAACCACAGAAGACTCCATATATTATAAGTAATCTTGCAAAAGAAGAATAAAGCAGGAGGTATTACACTTTCTGATTTCAAACTATTCCAAATATGTAGTAATTAAAACAGTATGGTATTGGCATTAAAATTGACACATAGACCAATGGAACAGAATCAAGAGCTCAGAAATAAACCCAAGTATACATAGTCAACTAATATTTGATAAGGGTGCCAAGAATACACAGTGGAGAAAGATAGTCTTATCATTAAATGTTGCTGGGAAAATCATATATCCACATGCAAAAGAATAAAATTGGACTTACACAACTCACAAAAATTAACTCGAAATAGATTAAAGACTTAAATATAAAAACCATAAAGCTGTAAAACTCCTAATAGAAAACACAGGGGAAAAGCTCATTGACATTGGTCTTAGCAACGGTTTTTTGGATATGACAAAAAGCACAAACAACAAAAGCAAAAATATGTAAGTGGACCACATCAAATTAAAAAACTCTGCACAGTGAAAAAAAAAGCAATCAACAAAATAAAAAAGCAACCTATGGAATGGTAGAAAATATTCACAAATCATATATCTGATAAGCGGTTAAAATCCAAAGTGTACTAGGACCTCAAACAACTCAATAGCAAAAGAAACCCCAAATAATCCAATTAAAAATAGACAAAGGACCTAAATAAACATTTTTACAAAGAAGACATGCAAATGGCCAAAAAGGACATGAAAATGTGCTTAACACCACTAATCATCAAGGAAATGCAAATCAAAACCATAGGGAAATATTAGCCCAAACCTGTTGGGATGGCTATGATCTAAAAGACAAGAGATTACAAGTGTTGGCAAGATGTGGAGAAGAGTGAACCCTCGTAAATCATTGCTGGGAATATAAATTGGTATAACTATTATGGAAAAATAGTATAGATGTTTCACAAAAAGTTAAAAATAGAACTACCACATGATCCGGCAATTCCACTCCTGGGTATATATCCAAAGGAGACAAAATCAGTATGTTGAACAGATATCTGTACTCCCATGTCTATTGCAACATTATTCACGATAGCCAAGGCATTGCTAAATAAATTATAAGTCACAATATACATACACATGCACATACACACAATGGAATAGTATTCAGCCATAAAAAAGAAGGTAAAAAAGAAGGAAAATCCTGCCATTTGCGACAATATGGATGAACCTTAAGGGCATTATGGTAAGTGAAATAAGGTGGACAGAATGACAAATACTGTATCATCTCATTTACATGGAGAATATAAAAATACTGAATTCACAGAAACAGAGAGTAGAATGGTGGTTGTCAGGAACTGGGAGGTGGGGGAAGTGGGAAGATGTTCAAAAGGGTACAAAATATGATCAATAAGTTCCAGGGGTCCAAGGTCAGCATGGTGACTATAGCTAGCAATACTGTATTGTGTACTTGAAATTAGCTAACAGAATAGATCTTAAATGTTATCACCACACACACACACACACACACACACACACACACGCATATGTGCACGCACACACAAACACACAAATGGTAACTAGGTTAAGTGACAGATGTGTTTGATTTGATCATGGTACCTATTTCACAATACATAGGTATATCAAACCATAACATTGCACACCTTGAATTTATATTAATATAATTTTATTTGTCAATTATACCTCAATGAAATTGGGAAACAAAATTAAAAGAAAAAACATCACAACTTTTCTGGGTTTTTAATGTCCTCATCTGTAAAAGAAAAATAATCATACTATCTAGTTCATAGGATTGCTATATTCAATGAGTTAGCACATGCAAAGCATTGAGAACAGTGCTTTGGACACAGAAATCTCTTAGTAAATGCTAACTATTCTTACTCAGGATCTCCTCCTCTTGAAATTCCACTCTACCCATCTTCCAGTTATAACTCAAATGCCATTCTAGTTACAAAATTATGTGATTATCCTTGTCAGAAGTTGAATGTATGCATTGGCTATTGTTGAATACTGCACTATTCTAAAACTTAGTAGGTTGAAACGATTTACATTTATTATCTTGCATAGGTTCTGAGAGTCAGGAATCTGGGTAGAGCTTAGCTGAGTGGTTCTGAATTGAGGGCTTTCACAGAGGTTGTGATCAAGTTCTAAGCTGAGGCTGTAGGTATTAATATCTCAGTGTTTGAGACTGGAGAATCTACTACGTATAGGCCTCAGTTCCCACCAGCCATTGGCTGGAGACCATTCCTTCCCATATAGGTCTCTCTATGGCAGGAGTCCCCAGCCTATGGTGAGTCGTATAATTATTTCATTATATATTACAATGTAATAATAATAGAAATAAAGTGCACAGTAAGTTAATGTGCTTGAATCATCCTGAAATCATCCCCCACCCCTGCTCCCTGGTTTGTGGAAAAATTGTCTTCTATGAAAACAGTCCCTGGTGTCAAAAAGATTGGGGACTTCTACTCTATGGGACTGTTCTACAGGGCCATTAGCTTCCCCCAGAGCAAGTGACCCAAGAAAGAGAGAGAGTGCCCAAGATGAAAACCAATGTCTTTTGATAACCTAATCTCAGAAGTGCCATACCATTATTTCTGCCCTGTTCTATTTGTTAGAGGAGAGTCACTAAGTCCAGCTCATTCTTTGGAAAGAATTAAGCTTCACCTTCCCTCTTGAAGAGAGAAGTATCAAAGAATTTGTGGACATATTTTAAAAACCACTACAACATCCCTCCTCCCAGCTGCTAGTGATACTTTTACACAGAATCTTTTCCCTGAGCTCTAGAGACAATAGCCAACTGCCTTTAGGACACCTCAGAGTCAGCCTTCGATTTCTCCTCTCCATTAACTCCACATTTTAACCCATCTTCAAGTTTTTTCAAGCTTAATTTCTAAGTATCTCTTGAATACATTCATTTTCATATAATCTTACTGCTATCACTTTAGTCTAAGCCAAGATCTTCTCTTAAACCCTTGTCTGGCATATTGCAAAAGCATGTGAGGTCACTGCCCTTGTATAATTCCTTTCAAATTCATCTTTAATAGATGTCTTTCCAAATTAAAAAAAAAAATTTTGTCGTAACCTGTTTTTATGCTCTTTCATGATTTTCCAGTGCCTTCAAGACAAAGTTCAAACTGTTTTAAATGGCTTACAAGATCCTTCATTAGTTAGCCCCTTCTCTAGCCTTCCCTGATCACTCCTCCCCAGCCCCTCACTCCTCCCCCCACATTTGAGGTGCCTATATGAATAGTTCTGCAAATGCCTCCACTGCCATTGGAAATGGTATTTCCTCTACCTGAACCCAGTTTGTCACTCTGGTATACCTGCCTCCTAGTTTAACTGGTTCATCCCTCTCATTCTTCAGGTTTCTTATAGGTTACTTCCTCCAAGAAGTTTGTCTTAAATTCCTTTTATAATCACCCCCCACACTCTGCCATTGAACTACGTTCTTATTCCTATGGCAATATTTATCACCTACTCTTGTGATTGTCTATTTAATTATCCACATTCCCCCCACTAGACTGCTTTTCTGGCCTATCATTTTCACTGTTATGTCATCAAAGTCTAGCAAGGCATCCAGCACATAGTAGAAATACATAGAAGAGATGCTAATGGTCACGTTTTATATATCAGTTTTTATAATTGTAAGGTTGGGCCATACTATCATTTTCTGTGTATTTTACTATCTATACTCATTTTGAAGCACTTTAAGGATCTTATCTTTTTTTTTTCTTTTAATCCCACATAGGACATAGCTTTACACCTTTCCTTTAGGAGAAAAAATTATTATATTTAAAATTTTTAAAAGACTACCAATAAAAACATGGAATAAGTCCCACACTGTGGTTAGCAATGAAACTACAAAGATAAATAAATTCCTCAGGAACCTGAAAGGAGCTACAAGTCTGTCCTTGTAGCAAAAAGAGGGCAGAAACCAGGGAAAGAGTATCAAAGCCAGATCTGGATGACCTGTTGCCTAGCCAGACATGAATAAGCTATGTAAATTAGAAGCATTGATATATCTCATTTTTCATCATGAATAAACAAAGGAGGTCTCCTAAAAACATGGCAGACTACATTGACGAGAACTCACTTCTCATAACACATACACTAATATTCTAGATAGTAGATAAACAACCATTTTTTAAAAGTATATAGCAAACATTCTTACTGTTACATGGTATTTCACTGCATGAAAATCCAGAAAATTCCACTATTTGTTAAATAATTCTACTGTTGATGTGTGTTTGGATAATTTGTAGTTTTTGGCAATTAAGAATAGTGCTACCATGAATATTTTTGCACGTCTTTTGAAAATGTGTTCATTTCTTTTCAGCATAAATCTGCACATAGATTTAAAGGTATGCCAGATTTTTTCTAGTGCTTTCGTGTCCTAGCCCTTGCTGGGATACCAGCACCATCCAGCACGTCCAGGTGAGGTTACGGGGTCAAAATGGTCACTTATCTGAAGCTTCTCACCAGAACACAAAATGCACCAGGTGACTAGGCCTCCAGTGTGTATTACTGGATGAAAATTGAGTATTGCATGCAGGCAGTTTGGCACAGATCAAGCAAAAGCCAGTCCTACCTTCTTCCGGAGTGACTCTGATCCAAAGCTATGAACAAGGCCAATTCTCTTTCCTTCTGAGCAACTCCAATTGCAAAGTCCTTGTAGTTAACTGTTCCTGGCCAAGGGTGTTTTGTTTACCACTGTACCTACTATGTGCAACACATCATAGACACTCAATATTTATTCATTGATAGGGTGACTGGTTTGATTCCTGATGGCAGACAGAGTCATATCCTTGTACCTTTTCATAGGACACACTTTCTGTATGGTTCAATGTGGTCACCATTAGCCACATCAAACTATTGGGCCTTTGAAAGGTGACTAATGTGACTGAGGAACTGATTTTTTTATATTTAATTTTAATTTTTTTAAATTTTAAAAAAGATACTTGATTCAGTTATAGAAAACTTTTAAGTATGTTTGGACCAACCTGGCTATGTGAATCTACTTTTTCAACTATAAATTTTATGAAATCTAAACTCACATCAAGTATTTCTGATAAATATTTCACAACCAAATTGAGATGTCCTGTAAGTGTAAAAGACAGAAAGACTTTGTATAAAGAAAGAATGTAAAATAGCTCATTAATTTTTTATATTAATCACATATTTAAATAATAATATTTTGGATATGTTGGGTTATTTACAATATATTATTAAATTTAATTTCTCTTATTAAAAAAATGTATATGGCAAGTTCAGAAACAAACAAAATATATGGCAAAAATGAAGAAAAAAGTCAAACCCCAAAAAGCTAAATGCTCTAGTGGATGTCATGATGGCTCAGATGGGTATAGGACTCTTTTTGTTGTTATTTGTTTCTGTTTCTGTTTTTGTTTGGCTATAGCATGTAGAAGCTAGTATTTTAACGCCTTGGACCCAACCTCCTCAGGAGACAAAGACCTGGATTAAACCTCACATGAACCAGAACTTGAGAGGGCTCTCTCCTTTCTATAAAAAGACCAGAAAAAAATTCACTCACTGACTTAGAATAGTAAAAAGAAGCTTGTTATTTTCCTGGAATTCTGAAAAGAAACCAATAAAACTTATTGTAAAATCTCTTTTGATAAATCAAAATTACAAGTTGGTGTCATACACAGTTTGTAATTAGAAGTCAACCTTGTAGAGAATCCAAAACCAAGAAATTAACACAAAAAGTTGTGAAATACTGGCCCTGGAATATCAATATGCAAATTTTAAAAGTCAGTCTAGAGTAATATTTCATATATATTATATATACTATATATTTATACATATTTTATATAATACTCTAGAGTGATATATATAAAATCAGCAAATAAGAGCTCATAAAAAACTGTAAATACATATGGAGATATGAATTATATTATGGATACCCAGTTGATTCAGAAAACCATCTAAAATTTCACAAAGTTCATATAATAGAGGAATCTAAGAGTATAGAATATGATTAAAATAATCAGAGAAGTAAATGGTTGAACATGAATTTTAAGAGCAGAATAACGTAAAAAATACAAAGGAGTATTTAAAATAGAATCAACAAAATAAAAAACTACCTCTGAAATTTTTAAAAAAGTAGATTATTAATAGCTAATGTAGAGAAAGCATAAACTGGAAGATAGATAAGAACAAATTAAAGAGAAGGCAATATAGAGTGACTAAAAGCAGGAAACTGTGAAGGAGAAGACATGAATGATAAAAAAAAAAAAGATCTAATCTAATCTAAAAGAAATTCCAGAAGAAGAGAATGAGGAGAATGAAGAAGTATGATAAGACAACAGCTAAGCATCTACCAGATTTACACAAACGTAAGAGTCCTCATTGAAGAAACACATCAAGTCCTGAGCAGACAAAACTTAGACATATATATTTTTGTATGACTATAAATCACTGAAGACAAGTAGAAAAATCTTCAACAACAGAGAGAAAAGGCAGACAACCCATGAAGAATTAGTTATTAGACTGATAAAAGACTTTTTATTAGCAAAGATAGAAATACAAGATAATGGATATTTTCAAAGGACCAAGGAAAAAATTAACTTTCAACTATGAATTTTATTCTTTCCTAAATTATTGTATAAGAGTCAGAACAAATAAATTTTCAGAAAAAAACCAAAATGCAAGAAATTGCCTCATGTATACTTGCTGAAAAGAAGTAATGATATTTATTCATTAAGGAAATTGATCCTAGAAGGAAGGAATAGAATTGGGATGCAAGAAGCAACACTGAGTGCAGACTGCTAACTACAATTCAATTTTAAATTGAACCACAGTTCAGTTGACTGTAAGGACATTAAGTATAACTAATGTAGGGACATTTTAAACAAGAAGGAAACTAAAAGACAAAAATAATGTGTAATAAAAAAAAGTAAGAGGCAAAAACAATGTGTAATGAGAAAACAGTGAATGAGAATTAAAAGTATTCTCAGATCCTTCAAGAGAAATACAGAAATAAAAGATTTTAGATCAAGGATGTATATAAAAATTTTAAGGATAATAACTAAATCAGGAAAATAAGATGCTTCGTAGCTGAATCCTGGGAGTAGCTCTTGATAAAAAAATAAGTTGATTCAATATAGAGGAATTGAGAGAATGGTGGAATGAAAGATAGAACATGGCAAATAAAAAATTTAAAAGATGTATAATTAAGTCCAGACAAGAATCTTTCAACAATTTAATTGCTACCCTATAATTAACAAACATTATTCTAGTTTGTGGCTTACATTTACACTTTATTTTATAAATAAGTGAAGACAGAGATTCTGAAATTAGATTTAAAATAAATATTTAAAATAAATAAATATTATAAATAAATAAACTTTATGTAGTTAAAAAGATACACACTTAAAGACTTAATGCCATAAGAATTTTAACAGAAAAAAATGACAAGATATCAGTCAAATGAAAATCAAAAAGAGAATTGATACAACAATATTGAGTGCAAACAAAATAGACTTTAAAGGGTTATTCACAATAAAGAGTAATTATACTTATAAATAAAAATGAACAGTAGAAGAGGAAAAGATAACCATATCGATCCCATATGCACTTAGCCACATATTTCACAAGGCATAAAGGAAAAAATTAAGAGAATTATAAGGAAAAACTTCAAATCCACTATCATCCTGTAAGATTTTATCATGCCTTTCTAAGAAACTGATAACAGATGAAAAAGTAGTGTGTATATTACAAAGTAAAATTGCATAATTAACAGGCTTAATCTACCACATGTGTGTGTATTTGACCATGTGAGTGTGTGAATATAAGTATGTATAATATGCATAAATATGTATGATAAATACATATACATATATTTATGCTCACATGTATATCTGTGGGAGCAAAAAATAAAGAACCTTCTACCCCCAAATTATTTTAAAACATACTTAAAAATTACAAATGATTACAAGTGTGTTATATGATAAAAAACGATCAAAAAGAATCAGTTCAACACAGAACTTGTTTTCTGACAATGATGCAATAAATTAGAATGAGTGAGGGCATAATCTATAAGTCTGAGGCAGAAAAAGCCTACTTAAAAAAAATCTCATAAGGAAGTAATAATTATAAATAAATTTATAAATATTTACATAGCATATCAATGACAATTCTCTATATTAAAACTTGTAGGATGCAGCTAAAGCAGCATATGAAAAGAAACATATAGTCTTAAAGGTATATATATGAAAAGTAGGATAAAAAAGAAAAATTAATGACTGAAGTGTTTAACTTACAAATTAAGGAAAATAGCAACAAAGTATACCCAAATAAAGTAGACTCAGGGAAAAATAAAGACAAGTATAGAAATTACTGAAATAGGAAAGAAAAAAAGTTTAGAAGTGTTCAATTGAGATAATATGAAAAGACTGGCAAAGTAGACAAACTCTTGGTTGGCAAGATTGGACTAGAAAATAGAGGAAAAATATATAGAATGGAAAAGAAAGATGTGACATTCCTATATGCAGTTGATAGAGTAGATATTTTACAAACACCAGATAAGTATAGATGTTCAAATTATTGGACATATTCTGGATGAAATGAAAATATTAATCACCTAATTTCAATAGATAATAAAAAATTCTCTAAATAAAAATCAACATTTATTTACATAAAAAACTATTTTTAAAAGAGGATGAAAATATAACATCCTCATCTGCAAAAACATACAGCCCATCTCATCTTAGAATTAAAATGTTAAAAGCTGAAAGCTTTTACTACGAAATCAAGAATAAGACAGGAATATTTGTCATTACTTTTTTTATTCAACACTACACTAGAAGATGTAGCCAGTAGAACAAAAAAGAAAAAGAAAAAAGAGGTAAAAGAATTGGAAAAGGAGATAGAAAATTTTTTTATTTGTAGACAATATAATTGTATGAATGGAAAATCCAGGAGAATCCACAAATAAATTGAAATCAAAAGATTTAAGCAAATGCACTATATATGAAATCCATCAATTAAAATTACACATTATCCTGTATTTAAATTCTGGTTTCCATATATACAAGCTACTTTCAGCCATATGATTTTGAACATGTAATGTAAACCCTGTGAACATGGATTCTTTACCTAAAATACTGGGATAATAATACTCTCCTTGAGGGCTTTGAAGATAAAATGAAGTACTGTGTATAGCACCTAGAAATATTATTTTGTCTCCTCTATAAAGTTCATTTGATAAGCTACAATAGAGTCATTAGATTACTCAATACCCTTTTTATATGAAAAATTAATAACTTTAACACATAAAAATAATTATCTTTATGGAAAATTTTCTCAAAACAGGAAATGAATACAATCCGGGCAACATTTTTTAGGAAGAGAAATTGACACTTAAAAGTGAATTTCTTTAAAGTAAAAATGGAAAGTTACCTTAGTGACTAGTTCGATCTTGGGTATCTCTCTCAATTACATAAATATAAAACAATAGGCTTCCATTGTCCCAGGAAGCACCGAGAAAAAAGTGCAGCCCAGGGCTTTGTATTTTTGTGCAAAGTAGTCCCCTGCCCCCTGCACTGTCTCCCACCCCAGACTGTTGGTCACTAGGGAGTAGATGAAAAAATTTGTACAGGAACATCTAGACAGAAGAGATAAAAAACCTCAACATCCTTTTTAAGAACTAGTATTATCAGAATCTTTTGAATGGATTGAGATAATACTAACTAAAATCTGCAGGAAAGAAAGATGCCAAAAGCCTGCAAAGGAAGCCTTATGGGCAAAAAGTGGGCAAGGTTAGAGTGGGGCTTCTGTGCTCAATCTCAAGGTAGTCTTGCATTGAGAGTTATTTGAAAAATAATAACAGCTACAGCCTCTAAGTGTGTATGCATGTGTGTGCATATAATTCATTTAAATCTCACCAAGTACTCATACTCACACAGTTCAATGAGGAACTCCTATATGACTCTCTCTCATGTGGCCTGAGACTGAAGTCCCTCCTACCTAGTCTCTGGCACTATTGTTGGTTGTGGGGAAATGGTTGAGAAAGCAGCATAAACTCAAGAGTAGGAAATACTGGAAATGCTGGATGCAGTGGGACTATCTTCCCTAGAGAAACTATCCTGTCCTGCAGGGATCTGGACCAGCAAGAACACAATCACAGCTGTGGACAGAGTGACAACAAATGGTGCAGGTCCTGTTTTCAACAGTGGCACCTTGTGGCAGACAGGAGTAAAGGCAGGCAAATGGCGAGGACCAAGCTAATTCTTCATTTCTTTCTTTACCTTGATTTTAAAAGACTTGAGTTTTTTGACCTTTTTTTTTTCCCAAGAGGAGACAGAAAGAAACTTATTAGATCGGAAAGCAACTCAAGTGATTTTGGTAAATATTATAAAAAGAGGACACCTTATTTTTTACTCTACGCTGTGGTACTTATAGATGTCATTTGTTGTCTTAGCAGGCACAAAACCAGATTGTCAAACTCAGTGCCAAGGATGGTACGACATTTCTTTCAAGGAATCTTTCTGCCTCTTAGACTTGGCTCTAGAATTATTTTTTCTTGTTTTTATTTTTTTCAATAAAAAATAAGAGATTTTATATCATGATTTCTCAAAGCCTCTTGAAAATGGGCAGAAATATATTAAAGATAGTTAACTATTTGAATTTTTCCAAAGCTATAATCTAAAATGGAACACACAAACTACTCCCAAGCCATTTTACGTCAATAACAGCAAGTTCTCATTTCTCTTGTGAAAGTGTTCATGAAAGACAAATAGAAAGAAGGAAAGTGTACTGATGAGACACTGTGGGCTTCTACACAGATTTGCTAGGAAATATGACATTCATGCCAATAACTCAAGATTTGGATCTTAAGCAATAAGGGACCTGATTCTTTCTCATTTGAGACTCATATAAGTTGGGGATGTAGGGGACAAAGGTGCTGTACATAAGGTGCTTTGAGTGTGTGTGTACACTTCTGCCTTCTGTAAACTCACAGAGCTGAACTTGCATGCCCTCTAGCCTGGGGAGGAATGGGCTCAAACAGCTCCCAATAGATCTAAATCACCTTTCCCAGTCCCACAGTATCATTCATGTTCCTTGTTGCCCCCCGTCCTACATTGTGACTCACCTCAGGCACATTTCAGAAAATGCAGACTTGCGCTAGAGCAATTTGCAAAGAAATATTCAATTAAAGTGCAATTCACAATTCCCCAATCTCACAAAAAGATATATTCTATTATAATAACTGTAATATAAATAAAATTTATAGTAAATATTAAGGTAATTGTCTTATGGTAGTGAATGCTGAGAGGTCCTATCGTCTTGTGCAGAGTTTTAGAATTTACCTTTCTTTGTTTAATCTTTCTTCTCTGTCAAACCGGTAACACCCATTTCGTTGCAAAAGTCTTACTAAGGAAACAGGTTACCTCCAAAAGGAAACATTATGGTATATTCCATTAAACACAGTAAAACTTAAAATTTCACATAAAAATAGGTTATCCAATTACATGGTAAATGTGTCATTTGTTCATTGTCCAGTACACAATATATTTACAGGAAAATTACCAGGAGCTTCTCAGCTGTATCAGATCTCAACCTCATATTTAGATGCAGTCATATATTACTGCTGATAATGTGATGTCAGTGAATAGATTGGAATTTTTCACTGTCCTTTATCAAGATAAATTGTTCTGTCAATAGCAAATGGCTGGCAAGTATTAACACTCTGCACACTATATGACTTTTCATTCCCTGCAAAAATTGTATTTAATGCTTTTGCACAAAATCTATGGCCGTGACTATCCTTATTACCTATTTAACTACCTTTTAAAAGGAGGATTTATTTCTGCAAATTAGGACCTGGGTAACAAGATGGTATCATGCATCATAAACTTTAAGTCAATACAAGGCAGGACACTTGCAGTTTGAATGGGAAAATACCTTGCTCTCATCTCTTGGTCATCCAATAGTATTAGCAATCTGTGGTGGGAGCAGCTGCTCAGAGCAGAACTTTATCTTGGCCTCCTTCCACCTACACTGCCACGATGTCCCACAGTAGCAATTTGCTCATTGGCCTATTACTTTCAATAGGTATTCCAGTAATTGGCTATTTCACACTTGTAAGGCTTGAACTGGCAGAGAGCAAAGGCCAGGCAACCAGCCTGTCAGGGTCTAGCAAGCTGGTCGTTCATCAATTATAATCAGCTTTTACAAGAGTGAGTGAATCCTGGAAACCTTGTTTACTCTGATCTGCTTTGCTACCAGTATAATTTGACCCCAAACTGAGCTGAGTCCTTATCTGAAGAATGTAAAAGTTGTCCTGCAGTGACAAGCATGTTTGTTTATGCAGACCCCAGGAGAGATTGATTTGGGCTCAAAAGGGACGAAGGGAAAATGCTGATAATCTTGAGAATTCTCGGTTTCTTCTGTTTTTGCAGCTACCTGCTGCCCATCACACAACACACTTCCCTTTGCCAAAAAATAAACATTCAAGGAGCATCAAAACAATTAATTTCACAATGATGGATTATACAAGAGGGTCTCATCAAATTAAGAATTGAATTCCTGTATGGCAAGGTTCTCTGGTCAGAGAGGCTGGGAGTCTTTTGCAATCATGTGGATTATTTTAGAAATAAATAGCTATTTAAGTAGAATGTGCAGTTAGGAAAAAAAACACATTGTAATAGCTGAAATGATACATATGCTTAGATGGACAATCGATGACTTGATTTAATATGATCTAGGATAAGCTGCAAAAACAGTTTGCTAGAAACTTTGGGTCCATGACAGTAAATGAGCATGGGCTTCACTCACATTTAAGAACGGCATTTTTTCTTTTCTTAGCCATCTCCAATATCTTCTATTATTTCCCCTATCACTGAGCCCTAAGAGAACAGAGACATTGTACACAAATTTAAGTTTTCTAGCAAAAAATCTATGGAACTGAGACAAGATGTAAGACTAAAATTCAGATCAGGTTGAACTGCCCTAGCAGTTTTAGGGTCTAGGCATGTGGGTCGCTGCTAATTTATGCAACTCACTCTAGGGGACTAGAAAAACTCCATTTGTGTAATTTAGAAACAGGGTCTTATTTAGAAAATGCTTCCAAACATCCAGAATTTATCTTTTTCTCCCCACTGGCACCTCTTCTTTTCACAAAGCATAAGCCAGTGCCTACTTGGAATGCATGTGTACAAAATTTCTAATGGAAATAATCGTTCTTTATTACAATGACTGTTATTTGCTATTGACCAGCACCTATGATTCCTGTACTACAATCCTATGCTCTCTTTCTTCCCAAAGGCCCCTTCGGTCTGTTGACCAGCTGGTGACAAGGTGATCTGTCATCCAGCAACTGCCTTGAGCACAAATAAAATACACAACCCCAAACTGAACCCATTTAGTAGAGATTTTCATAAAATTCCAACCTAAAAAAATGTAAAGGATAGATGATTTAGAAAGCTGCTAGAGATGCCCAAAAATCAATTCTAAATTTTGAGAAGACATGAGTAAAGCTCTTAATAAATCTACCTTCAAAGAGTTATGCACTCTCACTAGTTGAATAAATAAAGTGACGCTGACGCATATCTAATTGCAATACATCACCAGATAATCTGTCAAGCCCCAAGTGCTCAGGCTCTGCCACTCCTCTTCATCCATTATTTATCTACAACCTTCATTGCCAGCGAAATTCCCATGAAGCATGCATATGGCATCGTAGACTGAGGTTCTGCCACTCAGCAAAAACTTTCAGAAAGCATATTGGACAATCATCACTAAACACTCCGTAAATGATTTCAGGGGAGGGGGTCATTTGACAAGCACCAGGATTATTCCAGAAAAAGCCACGACACATTTTATTTAGCTGGGCAATACACTGGATGTTCTATACTAACAAAGCTCACTTGGGTGAAAATATAAGGTCCCAAAATCAAAATGCCTTTTCTTTGTCAGAGGGCCATCAAATCTCCATGATCTTCTTCCTTGTGTTATGATAGAAACTGAGAAGATGATAAAGAAGTGCAATGCTGAGCCTGTAACAACATCTACTTCTACAATAGGCAAACAGATGAAGGGCTTAATGTCATCATTTTCTTTTTTCCTCTTTCTTTTTTAAACTGTTAAGTCGAAGAAGTTTGAAGGATGAGGAGGTGTACATGTTTAACCACTTTCTTTATGTGGAAAGCCTGTGTCTGGCAGTTGCTGGAAGACAGGTATCATTGTCTGCTCACTCTTTCCACCAGCACACACAGCTCAGCCCCACACTCCTTTGCTGGGGACAGGAAACTCCTGAACAAATGCATCCTGGTTTTACAACCAAGATTCTACAATATTGTTGTTTGTTTGCTTATTTCTTTTTCTAAGAAATCACTGTCATAGTTCATAGTAAGCATGTTTTTTTTTTCAAATATGCTCTTAAATAATGAAGAGAAAAATACACATTTAAAGCCATTTGAACAATTTAGCCAGCTACACTGCTATGGTCATGAGGGGGTGATAAGAAACAAAAAGCTGCTTCAGGCATTTAGTAGTAGAAAATGAAGGTTCCTGTAAATTAGGTGGCTATATTCCTCTCCCAGTCCAATTACTAGCTTTATTATTTGTCAATAAAATACCAAATAAAAGACTGGTCTCCAGATAAGGCAGCTGTTGCTATTTGGACCCTGCGATACTTCATGTTCTCAAACTGTGGTGTGGAAGTTGCTGATAATGCCTTCACATGACTAACAGGTGCCCTAAGGCCCAAACCTTATATACTTTTCTCTAGAAAGAAAAATCATAATAAAAGAACAGAACATATACATCACAGGCAAGGTGAGATTAGGCAAGTTGCTGTTTTATGGCCTCGTAACATCTGAACTGAAGTTTTGGAACATCCTTTGTGATTAATAAAAGTCACAATTAGTATAGGAATATGATAGCTAGAAGCAATACTGATTTGAGGCAGCAACTAAACTGCTTGCACAGCCTCACACAATTCCTCCTAACTGGAACCCATCTTGTCCTATAGCAGCTGCTTCCCATCACTTCTCTGGACAGAAGGGCAGTGGATTACATGCCTTTGCTATGGAGACCTATGCATCTCCATGACAATGTGCAGGAAATCCCACCATGTGGAAAAGACAAGTTTTCTTCTCTCCTTTGAAGATGTATGCTAAACTTACGGGATCATTAGGCTACCCTGTGAAAGAATAGATTTTCTTTCTTTCTTTTATGACTTCACTTCCCTTAAAGAAAAAAAGAATGGCTCTATCTTTTGCAACTTTTGAGAGAGCAGCAATTAGGACATAAATTCAAGTTTGTTTCATTTGCTATGGGGTTTTTGTATTTAGAGAGTTTTTAAAAAATATTATCATTTTAAATCAGAAGCCAGCTTCAGTCTTTGAAATCCAGATTACCTTCTCCGGTGTGGATCCAAATAAATTCTCCCAAATAGAGAAGAAGAAAAAGAGTTCCAGGCAAAATAAAGGAATTGCAAATTTATTCTCACTTTGCAAGGGTGGGTGGGGGAGTCTTGGTTCTACTTGATTGTGGCAGTACTAACAATTAATTTAGGATGATGGTGCGACATGAAAATAAAACTTCTTCTGATTGAATTTCAAGGACTCTTCTGTTTAACTAGCTTCAAGAGTCCTTTTTTGATCATAATAAAATTATTTGCCATATGGTTCAGATGCCTGTGATCCCCTCTCAATGAGAGGATTATGCATGAGATAAAATGCCTACTGTAGCTGCAGCCAAGCACACAGCTGGCTCTGATAATGCCAACAAATGGCTTCATCTATCTCAATGTCACGTAGGAGCTGGTGCGATGCGAGTCAGCCCCGAGTACAATTAAAATCTACATCATCTGTGAGAAAGGTGATGGAGGTTCTGACATCAGAGCTGTGCCAGATTCATCCTCTTTCCACAGGAACAGAAGAAACGTGTTGCCCCTTTCACCCCGTCACACTAATGAGCGCGGTGCACCTCCCTTCCTGTGCACATTAAAGGTACTAAATCAAGGGGCCTCCTGCTTAAAAGCTTCACCTTTGTCTGACATTCAGGAGCAAGATGTACAGTTTCTAAACTTCAGTTGTGTATGCCTTGCTTCCCTTTTTTTTTTCCTGATGAGATAATGCCATTTATGTCCACTAGTGAAATATAAATAGAAAAGTTTATGATCCATACGGCCTCAAATTGTAGCAATATGCAAGAATTTCCTTGTTTTAGTTCCACAATGTTCAACTGCACTAATAAAATCAGGTTTGAACATCCATTTGTTCCAGAAAGCCAAATTTTATTGCTAAAACATCCATAACTCATAACAAGCAAGCTCAATACCAATTCAGGGACAAGCCTCCTTTTCTGCATGTATTAAGTAAAAATGAAAAGTGGAATTTATGCAGGAAATTTGCTATTTTTACCATATTATATTAGGAGGAAACCTTCCAAATAGATTTCATTAGCATTTCCATTGACTTTCCTTTAAAATTAAATGAGATAAAAATCTAAATTTTAGAAAGAAGTCACTGAAAGTTAATTCTATAGTTAATTTATTATTTATATACTTTCGTTATATACTTTGTTCTCTTTTGAGTGATGATTCTTAAAAGACAAAATTATAACCTGTAAACTAGCATGCAAATCTGTACACTAGCGTACAAATCTCTCAGGTAACTGGAAGACAAAAGTAACCACACCAAATAAGATAACCTATGCTCTAAAGTCAAAGGAAAATCAGTGTAAGATACTTTGTAAGTTCTTAATATACAAATATAAGTGTGTGCAAATGTATATTTATATATATCATATATGTATGTATGCATGGGTACATATGTTCCAAAGAATATATATATATATATATATATATATAATTCTTTGAAACAATAAATAGGTTTTTTTGTTTTGTTTTTTTAATTTCCTAACCCTACAATTAGGTAGAAGGCCCTGTGCAACAGAAGGCAGATAATCATCAGTGGACATATGGACATTAGCTATTTCAGATGCCAACTTTTCCATGCTCTTCCTATGTCTTTTATGGTTTATAATATGCACAAGGGTAATTTTTAATCAAGCCTCTTTCAAGTAGTCTACTAATGTGACAATTATGCCTTTAGTCTATTCAGTTTATGAAAAATGTATAAAAAGCAAGTCAATTATTCACTGATTTTTTTCCCCACCAAATAAGCTATATAACTCTCTAAGTAGTGTCCTGTGACAATTTCTACAGAACCGGTTGTGGTCATTCTAAACTGGTGGTTTTCAACCTTAGCTGAACCTTAGTATCACTTGTGGTGTTTTTAAAAGTAAAGATGCCAGTGACTACCCTGAAAACTGAATGTCTGAGAGCGGGGCCTACACATTTGTACAAGGTTCCCTAGGTGACAGCTAATGTACCATGAGAGATGAAGATTTCTAAATATTGCCAGGGAAGTATTTCAAATGTATGATTTGACGCCCATTTAAAATATACAACACCATTAGAATAACTTTATTAGTTACAGATATTTCTTGCTTTAAACAAAATAAATCAATAACATTTCTGACACAGATTCATCCAATCCTATGGATACTTTTTAAAGGTTACAATATGTTCAGCTCTATGCTAGGTGTTGTGGGGGAATAGAAAAGAAATAGAAGACATAGTTTCTATGTTCATTGAGCTAATCATCTCAGTTGGAAAAAGACACAACAATATTAACTAAATATTACATTTTAATTACCATATTGGATGATACTTACAATAAAATGTCAAAGAGGAAGCAGAACTAGAAAAGACCAGAATGCAGGCATGTGTGGATTATCCCCTTATGGAAAACTTCACCAAGTATTCCCCTAAATAGCAAGACCCACTACTGTTTCTTAGAAATGATTTTTTAAAAATGTCACACTTCTAGGAGAAACACATTCCACAAAGCAAGATACCTTATCTATTATATTTTAACTATTAGTCTTAACTTGCAACGGGTCCTAGCCTGCCTGATAAAGATTCTGTTTCTTTTTTATTTTTTAAATTTTTTTTTCACCATATTACGGCGGTACAAATGTTTAGGTTATGTATATTGCCTTTGCCCCACCCGAGTCAGAACGTCAAGCGTGTCCATCCCCCAGATGGTGCGCAGCACACCCATTATGTGTGTATATACTCATTCCCTCCTCCCCTCTCCCATCTGCCCGACACCCGATGAATGTTACTATTACATGTGCACTTAAGTGTTGATCAATTAAAACCAATTTGATGGTGAGTACATGTGGTGCTTGTTTTTCCATTCTTGGGGTACTTCACTTAGTAGAATGGGTTCCAGCTCTATCCAGGATAATACAAGAGGTGCTAGATCACCATTGTTTTTTGTGGCTGAGTAGAACTCCATGGTATATGTATATCACATTTTATTAATCCACTCATGCATTGATGGGCACTTGGGCTGTTTCCACATCTTTGCAATTGTCAATTGTGCTGCTATAAACATTCTAGTAAGATTCTGTTTCGTAACCCCAAATGAAAATTGCCTACACTACACTGCCTTTCAGAAGGGAGAACTAAAAGTATTTAAGACATGGGCAAATCAGTAGATGTATTAATGTAGTAATTTGAATATAGAAGTGTCCCATTTCTAACCTACAATAAGCTATTTGATAGATTTCTAGTCTTTTCTATTTCTATTCCAAACTCTTCTCAACCAGAATACAATTAACCAGGACTTTACTTCCTAGAATTTAAAAATATGTTAGAAATTTGGTGATTGAAAATGTCTTTGAAGAAAGTAGCATGAACAATACTCTGTATGAGAAAAATAAAGCCCAGACAGATTGAAGAACTTGTGATAAGTCACCAGTTAGCAATAAAATATAAATAACAATTATAGGGATAGAAGTGGTTTTATGTTGTATCATTAAGTGATTTTCTAAACTTTGTTAGACAAATCAATCCCAGACCCTTAAATTAAGTAATTTAAATAGATTTCATAAGAAAAGGCTAATTATTTTAGAAATGTTAAGTAATGGAACCCAGAAGAAAGAGAAATCTCTCCTGAGTGGCTTTTCCTAAATGTCAAAATTATAACCCAGCTTTGACGTGTGCTCATAATATGTAAATGAGCATGCAAATCCCTCAAACGACTAGAAGATGAAAAGTGTCTACGCAAAATAAGATAACTTGTGGATCTGTGCTTTAGAGTCAAGGAAAAATCTTTATAAGATACATTGAAAATCCTTAAATTCATGTACGTCCCACATGTGGGTGATCTACAGCTGTGACAGGACAGTTTTCGTCACTCAGATTAGTTCAAGGTAAGTAGCTTTGAAATCAGACCCAAATTCTGCCCTGTCTGCTAATTACTAGCTGGGTGACATTGAGCAAAGCAATCAACTTTTTTCAGCTTCAATTTCCTCATCTATACAATGGAAAAAAGTGAGTAGATATGAAATTAAATGTATGGAAATTGCCCAGGACATTACTTGGCACATAGTAAAATTCCAGAAAAAGCAGAATTATATTCATAATAATGATGCTATTAATAAAAAGAATAGATAGGCAAATTATTGGTTAAATACGGAAAATAGAGATTAATCAGAATATTCTCTTCCTAAGCTGAGGAATTATATATGAGAGTTCTGGCAATCCTGAATATAATTCTTCTGTTTAGTGTATATAACTAGATGGGAATGGCTGCTGGTACACACATGGCTATGACTTTGAGGCTGTGCTTCCTGCCTACCTCCCGCACTCATATCTTCCACATCAATTCCTACTAAGGGAGCAAGTCCCTCTGAGGCATTACCACAAATCTGCAAATTCACACTGTGCAGAATGGAACTTTTTTAGACCTGCTAGTTGTCCCCATGCTTCACATCTTCCCTTTGTCACTCACGATTGCCCCCAAAGCATGGGTCAGAGTAAGAGTATAACGCTTTGTCTTGGCCAAAGTGAAAGACACTTTAAAATTTCCCTCTTGGGTTTCATGTAGCCTGTTTTTTACTCACCAGGAACTGGAAAGAGGGCCCTTAGAGGAAGGAGGGTGGGTGGGATACAGGTTGTTGGAAAACTGGGGGATATCTCGAGAGCAACTCAGAAGCTGATCCCTAGCTGGGTCCTGGAACATTCTAGTGGCTGCATAGCTGTTGCTATGACTCCAATAGCCAGCCAAAGCTAACATGGTCATCAAGACTGTCCTAAACTTATTACATTACAGAATTCAACGACATCGCCGGCATCATTGCAGGCTTCATCAGCACTGTTAAATACCACGTATAGTACATGCTTAGGCTAAGCCAGCGAATGTGCAGGAATTGCCCATTGATGTAAAATAAATTTACAAGGAGGAAACATGCTGTCAGCATCATGATGGAGCCACATCCATTTTGCTCACCTTGTACTCCTAGCTCCTAGGTAAGTCTGAGACCTAGTAGACACTAATTAATGAATAAATGAATATAACACCATACTGGTTAAGAGAGTGGGCTTTAGAATAAGACAAACAGATTTCAGTTCTGGCTTTGCTACCTATGAACTCTACTTATCTAAATTTTTATGGCTTCAGTTTTCTACTATGTAAGATGCATATAGTAATATAAACTAGCTTGTTGGGTTGTTGGGATGAATAAATAGTTTATTCACAGTAAGTGAAATAGAACACACAGTAAGTGTTGTAAACATGTTGATATTCTAGAGTGTGTTCTCTATGGAAGGGGTGTGTGTGTGTGAGAGAGAGAGAGAAGAAAAGAAAGAAAGAAGGAAGGAAGGAAGGAAGTTAATGTAAACCTTTTTAAATTTTGGAGTCAGAATAAATGAAACCATGTTTTTAGGGTTCTGTTTTTCATCTGCCTAAAATGTAAAAACCCTTTAAACAAACATTTTCCAAATAATCCTCTACTGAAAACTGCTTGAGAATTTAGATCTAACCCCTGTTTCCTGAGGTAAACTGTGGTCTTGCAGATTGGTAAATCTAAGTACTTGAAATGAATCTTAAAATCACTCAACAATGAGGTTTGCCAACAAAAGAATAATGAAGTACTAGTTTGGAACATTTTTCTGAACAGAAAGCCACTTGTTACTCAGTCCTCCCTTTAGTTGTTCAAAGATGAAATTGACTCAGTGATGGTGCCAGCGCCAACTTTCAACCAGATGAAATCAGTTCTAAAAGGTCATAATAAAATTAGTAAAGGCAGATGGAAAATGTGCTGATAACAGCTGGTAGCCCCCAAAAGTGTGCAGGCTGGTATAATTATGATATCAGACATTGCTCTTTCATCTCTCTTCTTTCACTACACGTATTCTTTAATTCCCAGAGATATAATTATCTTGGTGGTTGAAATTCAATAACATACAATACAGATTGATGGTTGGGAAGACATCATTAGGTTCTTAGCCAATATAGAATTCTTCTCTTCAATATAAGCTATCAATGAAAAAGCATGAATAGAACCTTGGCTTGCTAAAAATAGCTCAAGGCCTTTGGTATAGATTTTAAAACCTATCACCTTCCAACATTGTCATTTACCCACAAAATTTTTTATCACTTCCTTCTACTAATGTCAAAGAATATAAAATATTTCTAAAAATGGAGAAAAAAATTTTAATTCCCCTTTGTTTTAATCAGTTTTCCAACATTCAATCCAATTGTCATAAGTTCACATTTTTAAACATAATCTAAAAATATTTTTATGATTCTTCAATTGGATTCAGTTTAATTTAACTAGCATTTAGTGTTCCAAAGATTTTTAGTATCCAAATGGTAAGTGTGTTTAATATATGTTTATTCTTACATCTTAGTACTATATAGATCATTGAACTCATAACTATATTGGACAAATACTGAAGAATCTTTGAATTTTCACACATAATTTTTCCTCTCACATTTATACTTTTGAAAGTCTATGAAGGCAAGAATCCATTTGTAAAGACACAGTGGGGGTGATTGTCATTATACTGAATAATGTCATACACACAATGTAGGTAGGCATTCATTTGTCAAGCACCAAATAACCACTATCCCCTGGTTAGTTTTTTTCTTCTCTCTTGGATAACTATGAATGAAGCAAAAGTTTAATTCTCTGAACAAGCTCCAGAAAACTTGGAGGCACTAATACTTTTTGATCACATTTTTTATTTCCATTTTTCATTTTGTGGAACCCAGCTGTCTGCTTACAAGACTACAAAGATTTTGTTTAATACAGTATCAATGTTCTTGGTTTACCATTGACAGATTTGAAAAGGTTGTTAAAAACTGAATGCATATATGCAAATGTTTTGTTATTAAATGGAAACATTCCAAGAACTCAAATGATCCATGTGAAATTTTAATTATAACTTAACAGCTGCTTGAGCTAATTGAAGGATATCAGAAAGGTGATTTCCTTCTCATTGTAATTAAAGAGTTAAGCCTAATTTGCTGTTGTCAGAACAAGACTAAATACCAATCTGGTCTGCCTAATTACATTAAAAGGTAAACAGATAACTACTAGAAAAGGGTAGGGCCCAACCTAGACAAAGGCAACAGGTTCTCGATGTGTCATCAACACTCCATTCCTATTGGAATATGAACAATGACCTTTAAGGAGAGTAGCAACTGTTCTCGACTTCTGCCATGAAGGCTGCAATTTCATTGTGCAGCATCATCTGTTCATTCCTCTGGTAGCCAATTTTATTTTCCTGAACCACAGTTCCAATTTCTCAATCCTTTACCCACTAAGGCCCCTTAGTGATCTTTTCACTGAAGAGATAAGAAAACTAAGGCCAAGAGAAGCAAGAAAATCTTCAAAGCAAACAATTAGTCAGTGGCAAAACAGGACTCTTGATTAAATAGTGTGGTGCTTTTCCCATTACTCTCTGTGCTTTGTGTCCACTAATGTGGAACTTACCTTGTTTCAATTCCTCTGCATTACAGTCATGGAGAAATACATCTTGAAGTCTTTGGTTATCTTTGTAATGGTGTGGTATCATTTGCCCTTTGTTCTAGATCCAGAAAGTTGCATTTTTGAATTTTTTATAGGAATGTTATGGAAGAGTGTCCTTTATGAACAACAGCCTTCTTTAATATCCTAGTTGAGTGGGGTTTAAACTCTTATTCATCAGTTCGAGGATCTTAGATATAAAATAAGGAAATCATTTTACCTAAGCCTTAATTTTATGCTATATTTATGATAGCCTTCCTCACTTCTGTGTAGGCCTTTAGGTACTAAAACAGGGAGGTAGAACTCAACTGCCAAGAGTTCTGGCAATCTTGATACTTCTTGGATAACTCCTGATCTTCTTTTATGAATTCATTTTCTTTCCATCAGCCTATAATATAAGAGTAGCCAGAATTTGTTTCTGTCCTTTTTTCCCTCACTTCCTAAAAAAGAGACTCCTTAGGGTAAATAAATATGGAATATGGTAAGGGATTGAAGGGAGAGGGACTTATTAAATAATCTTTGGGTTTTTCTCAGTGGACACTTGCCTCCTTCCCTCAGATGCAAATACATAGTGCAAGTGAAGCAAGGCTGAAAACAGAATCCCTCTCAATGAACCACTGTTCCCATGTGTGGTCCATATGTTAGTCCTAGGCATGTCAGGGCAGATTATACAGAGCAACAGTCCTCAACATTTTTGGCACCAGGGACAAGTTTCATGGAAGACAATTTTTCCATGGACCGGGGACAGAGGTCGGGGGCAATGGGGGGAGGTGGAATTCTGTAGGCTGGTCCCTAACAGGTCCACCTGAAGGGGGTTGGGGACCGCAGATGTAGAGGACCAGTACTCTACAATTCATCATCAGAGCAATAACCCATTTGCTTAGAAAATTAACTGACACGCACACCTTATTACCACTAAAGTTTTGACTCTCACTTCTCTGATCTATGCCCAATCCCATACTGCTATTGTCTAATTACATATTTGTTGCATCTACTCAAACTTAACCTGTCTAACCTCTTCCCCTGCAAACTAGCTCTTTTGTGAATATGACTCACTTCCACTATATTATTTTTCTAACTATAGCTTTTCTCTCAAATTAGTCATACTACATAACACATTAATCTTCACAGAGCATCACTTAGGTAATGTCATCCTAGTGCACAAAACCCTTTACTATTGGGATATTCCCTACATGTTAAAGTTCAAACTCCTGAGGCTGATGTGAAAAGCCCTCACAACCTCATCCTAAACTCTTGCACTTGTGATAATTCTTAAATGAAGGCAACAGAAAGCTCTAGCCCATTAAAGCAGAAAAGGCTTGTTGGAAGAATTAATGGGTTGCTCATAGAACTGTTGGGGAGGTGAGAGAAACTGGTTTAGAAAATGGATGTGAAAGAAGAGAGGTTAGGTGGGCCCTGAGCTAGTCTGGGGAGGACACTGCTGCCTCCACCACTGAGCACTGGATGTCATAGCTTGCCATACCCTCACCAGCATGCTGGGGGTCCACATCAGGTGCACTGAATGACTACCACACAGACTGGATGTAGCTGCCTCCACTGCCAGAATGCATGCCTCATTACAAACACAACCGGGGTCTGATTCCAAGACCCAGACAAGTCTTCTGCTTGGCTGAGCACGTGTCTGTGCCCTGTGTGGGGGCTGGACAAACAACAACTTGACTTTACAAGCTCTAGAACAAGAAGTAAGGTCTGCCTCCTACCAATGCTCATAGAGGGGGGAATTCCACAAACACTGGAAGGGAATTCAGATGCCAGGAAGAACGGAAAAGAGTGAGAGAGTGAGCCCATGAGAGAGTGCAAGAGAGCTCTATGATTAACATCCTAACCAAGCCATTACCCTATTAAGCTATGGTGCATTCAGTCATTGCAAACAAATCCTACTCCTTCTCACCTTCATAAATCATGAAATTAATTATTATTATGCATATTAGAACACATAGTAGATCACCAATAATAGTAGTACCCTAATTCATGAGTAAGTATTATTTCCATTCTAGCTGAAATGGCTTTGCAGATGAAGTCCTGAATGGATTTTCTAGCTGAAACGGCTCTCTCTTCACCTCCCCACATATACCCAACTTAAAGATTTGTTTGAATTCCATCTTGTCCAAGGAGTTATCTTAGAACACGCTAACTCTGTGTTAGTCATCTCGTCTAAATTCCTATTTAATCCATATAATTCATTATGGTGTTTGCCATTTATGTTGTCACACCACTTGCTGTCTTTTTTCGTGTGTGTAGTCTTATATCCTCGGATTGCAACCTTCATGACAATAAAGACCGTGTGCTACAATTCTCTGTATCAACTCCAAAACCTATTGTCATATCTTTGGGAGAGCAAGCACATAAAAAATGCTTATTGATTGCCTGTTCAGCCCCTGAAGTTGGTTTTAAATTAAATTCTTAATCACCTACCTCCACATACTTCCTCATTCATATAAAAGGAAAAGTGTAGAAAAAAATTGGGTTAATAAGTTACTCAATTTCCTGTTAGTCAATGTGTTATCATAATAAGCTTCCAGAATAATTAATTTTGTTCTCATATAATTTTTTTTTTCACTTTAAAGCATGTAACAAAAGTTCTATAAGACATAAAGTGAAAGAATTGACAACAATAAGTTTACCAGGAGCAAAAATGCCACGATAAATGAAAAGAACTCAAGGTCTCCTATCCTGAATAGAACAGGACCTGCCAGTCACCCAAATAAATCACCCACCACTCCCTTGCACTGGCTCATGCTGTTAGCTTCTGACATGCTTAAGTCTATTCCATCTAAATCAACAAAAGCACTTTCTTGACAGTCTGTCCTTTTGCAGGATGACACTCTCCCTATTTCTCTTTCCTTTCTCAGCCATGCTTTTTAAAAGGGTAGCCCACACTCACTGTCTTTGTTTCTCAAACCTATACAAGCGGGCACCACTACTCCATTTAATCTGTTAATACTAAATTCACCAGGTAGCTTTCATTTGCCAAACCCAGTGCACCTTTTTCAGAATTTATCTTACATGACCATTAGGTAGAATCCAATAGTCAAATAGTCAACTCCATAGCATTCATATTGTTTATTTCCCAGTTCTATTTCTTCCTTTTTCATTCCTTTGAAATTAAAAAAAAAAACCCTTTTTCTATTTCAATCCACCAGTTTAATATTGGGTGTTCTCCAAATTACTGTTTTTAGCCTTATTCTCCACTCATCTTCCCACCTATTTATATGTCTGAATCCCCCACTTGCTTTCAGGTTCCCTACAGGAGAAGCTGTTATACCTCCAAGGCCTACTGCAAGCTAATATAGAGTGCTCCTGCCTGGGTTTGCTTTGTTTAGCTTTAATAAAATGGATAAGAATCTTCCTCTGGAATTTCTGATATCATGTCATGTCTTAGAGTGATTATCACCTATAAGGTAATGACTCAAATCTGTATCTTCATCCTAGATTTTTCTGTAGAACCCAAGTCATATAGTCAACTGATTTTTGTTAAAAATTTAAGGTGCTTCTAACAACCAGAGTCTTGTCCACCACCTAAAACTCCAGAAGAATGAATCTATTTCATCTCCTTTAGATTAGACTTTTTGAAGCCTGGTTAGAATTAGAATACAGATGTGGTGCTCTTCATTCAAACTGTGGTGTGATGCTTTGGCCCCTCCCAGGTGTGCTGCAGAGGAAGGTGGGAAGGTGGTGACTGCTGTTTCTCCCCTAACACAGAGGCTGCTTCTGGGCCAAACTCAGATCCAGTTTTGAGTTGGTGTCAATACTTCACTCCTCACATTCATAAAGTAGATATAATAACAATGTATTAACATGACTGGGGGATATATTTTTTAAATTTTTAAAAGTTGTAAGCTACTATTACTAGTAATATATTTTAAAAAGTAATTTCTATTGTTTCCTGCATGCTTTGCAGGAAACTATGCTTTATATCTTCTAAAAGGAGATGCTTATTAAACTAGAAATCAGACACTTGCACTCAATTCAAACGAAATTTCAACCCCCTTGAGAATGTGTTTGTATTTGTTCCTATTATTTTTGTCATTGTTTGCATTTTTTCTCACTAACATTTATCAAATTTGAAAGATTTCATAAATAATAAGGTTATTTTGAATCCTCGAGGACATCTTTTTAATTTAATCTCTTTTGAGCACTTTAAGGACTCTTTATTTAGTTTTCCTACAGACATTCGTCAAAATTAATTACAATTATCAATCCCTGTGCCATATTGCCTAGGCACCAAAGTCACAGCAATTACAGGTTGATTAACACTGAACTCTGGAATTCCTTCAGTTGTCCATACTATTAGCAACTAATTATGATTATAACAGTAATAAGAACACAGCCTGTAATCTAATAGCACATTAGAGCTATTTGATTGTAGGGAATATTTTTTTTATTTTTATAACCCCATCATCGAACACAGTAGCTGTCAGAGAGGAGGGATTCAAGAAATATTTGTAGAATGAAGGAATGATCCATCCACCAAATTAATAGAAAAGTCAACTACACAAAACATAAATTGAATCTGTTCAAACCTTATCAACAACTCTCCATTGCAGTTAGGATAAAGTCTAAAGTTCTTAGCATAGTCTTTGCCTGCCTTACTAACCCCACTTCTTACTGTGTTGCTCCTGTACACTTTGCTTCAGTCATATGGAATTATTTGCAATTTGCCATATATATTATGCTGTTTTTTCCTTTCTTTGTCTGGGATGTTCCCTGCAAACATGTATCCATCTTTCAATAATCAACTCAAGGATACCTCTTACATGAGGTCCTTCTTGACTCCTTCAGGAAGAAATGACCATTGCATTCTTATTATTGCTTCCCAATACCATTTACATGCCTCTGTCATAAAATGCCTCATTGTAATTATGTATTTACATTATTCCTCCAAGCACGAAAGCTCCTTATTCATTATCATATTACAAGATTCTCTCATGGTGCTGGGCACATATTAGGCAGTCAATAAATGTTGAATTTAGGGTTCATTCATGTTTATGAAGAAGAACACATGGATTATTAGGGGAGGTAGAATTCAAGGGCAAGTCAATAGTGAGTCTTTTCAATTAGATGAAGCCTGATAAATTAATATTTGTTTTATCTTGGTCACCTATTTTATAATGGAGTCATGAAAAGATAGCATAAAATGTAAAAATAAAAATAAACATGGATCTTAAATGGGCACCTATTATAATCTCAAGTTTGACTATAAGCTTTATAGATTATACAGTAACATCTTAATGCCAAAGAATATTCTAAATTCAGTCCTCTCTTTTGTTCTATTCATATGACCTAATCCAGCACATATAAAGTATTTCACTTGATTAAATTGTACTGGAAATTCTCTTTCTTATAGTTTCAAAGATTACTCTTAAAGAGGTAAAAAGAAATTAATGTATAGCAGTGGTTCTCAAACTTTCATTTACAGAATACCCTTGACACACTTAAAATTTACTGAAGACTCCAAAGAGCTTTTTGTTAATATAGATCATGGCTATTGATATTCACTGTATATGAAATTAAATTTGAAAAGTGAAATGTTTCTTAATTATTAAAATAACCCTAATAACATTTTATATGTTAATATAAATACCATTAAAAAGTAAGTCTATGTTACCAAAGAAAAAAGGATGATAAAAATAGCATATTTATATAAAAATATTTATATGAAAAATATTTGGCTTTGTACAGGTATGTAGCTGGAACACAAAGGGGCACTTTAACAGCCTTTTCAGATAACTGTGGATATTCTTCTTTGATACTACACCAAAACTTGACAAATGAAAGTTTTTTAAAAGTGAGCTACAATGTAGAATCTGAACCCAGATAAATGACCTTTTCATACTCTATTCCATTAAAATCTATAGATCTATTTGCACTTTGAACAGATACTTTACTCATGCATGGTTTTATAAAATCATGCATTCGTCATTGGGAAATTGTTGATTCATTGAGTTATGCCAATCTTCTAAATGCTGACACATTTCATGATACAATATCAAAAAATCATATCCTTTAATAACATCATCATCTCAACATAGAAGCCTTTAATTATTAGGAAGATCTCAATCTCACTGAGAGATACAAATTTTTCAAAATCATAATTTTCACTTCAAAGGATAAATTTTATCACAAGTAAGAAATACTGTCAGTTGTTTCCTTTAAATGACAGCATGATTTCATTTATTTCAGGAAAATTTCTGGTCAATACCTAAGTCTCAATATCCATAGTGTGTCTGTCAGTCTTTCCAGTAAAAATCATGTTTCACGAAAAAATTGAGTAGTTCATCTTGGAACTCAATCACACAAGTGCTTTTCCTTGAGACAACCATCATACTTATGTATATAGCAAAATATTTTATGTGTCTTTCTCATTTCATCAAACAGACCACTAAAACAACATGTAATCAAAGGTCGAAATTTAATAAAATTAATAATTTTACTACCTCATCCAGGGCATTCCTAAATGAAACTGGCATTTTATTCATTCATTCATTCATTCGTTTTATTTGTAAACTTTGCATGTCTGTGGCAGTAAGAACAAATGACTATTAGCACAGTTTGGTGCCACCACCTTGATTCAAGATAAGGCACAGCAGTTTTATCCACCATCACTTCTGCATAATCAACAAAATGTTAATACAGTGGAAAAGGGCAAATAATGTCTGAATATCATTATGAAAATCGTCTTGACCTAGCAGCCCCCTGTAAGGGTCTTAGGGACCCTCAGATTTCTGCCACCCACACTTTTTAGCACTGCTGCTCTACAACACAGCATAGACAAGATTATCAATGCTGTACACTCCAGGAACCTAAATGTAAGTGGGACTAATCAGTGATTTCCCTGGTCTTCATTAGAGCAGGGAAAGTCTCCCAAAACTTTGCTTTGATTTTTACTTTAAGGTTAAAAAAATAAAATTAAATAATATCACTTCCCACAACCACAGATAATCTTCCTCCTCTGAATTCCCAAGATACATGGTCAGCACCTTTCATGTGGTCCTTGTCACATTTTACCTAACATTTTAGTTCTTTGTGTCACATCTGTTCCTCTTTATTAGTCGAAGCTCCTTAAAGGCAGATTTAGTATCAGATTCTAAAAAAGTATCATGAGTATATAATAGTGACACAAATATTTACTTTGTTCAGTTGACTAATATATCTGACAAAACCAAAAAGAATTAGGCCTATGCCACAAAGTGTCCTTTATAGATGTTTTAAATGTAATTTAACAATATACATATATAAAAACTAAAATTGCAAAATTCTTAGAAGAAAACATAGGAGTAAGTCTTTGTGACCTTGAAGTATTGCTTTCTTAAATATGACACCTAAAGCATAAGCAGCATAATAAAATTGATTAGTTGAACTACATCAAAATTTAAAAATTTATGCAGCCAAAAATCCTACCAAAAAAGGAAAAGACAACTTATAGAATAAGATAACATATCTGCAAAAGCATATATTTGATATGGGATTTGTACCCCAAATATATAAATAACTCTTACATGTCAACAACAAAGTAAGACAACCCAATTTAAAAATGGGCTAAGGATTTGAGCAGATATTTCTCCAAAGAAGATTTGCAAATATTAAATATCAAATAAGCACAGAAAAAGATGTTCAGCATCATTAGTCATTAGGGAAATGTTAATCAAATCCACAATGAGATACCAGTTCATACCTATAAGGATGACTACAATAAAAAAAGATAAGTGTTGAAGAGGATGCGGAGAAACTGGAATCCTAATACATTGCTGGTGGGAATGTAAAATGACGCAGCTGTGGAAAACTATTCGGCAGTTCTTCAAAAGGTTAAACATAGAGTTAGTTACCTTATGATTCAGCAATTCCACTCCTAGGTATATACCCCCTGGAAATGAAAGCAAATAAACATACAAAAATGTGTAAACATGAAGGTTCACAGCAGCACTATTGATAATAGCCAAATAGTGGAAACAACTGAAATGTCCATCAACTGATAAATGGATAAACAAAATGTGACACATCCATACAATGGAATATTATTCAGCAATAAAAACCAATGAAGTATTGATGTATATACAAAAATTAATACACCTGGAAAACATTATGCTAAGAGAAAGAAAACAGACACAAACAACCACATACTGTATGAGTCCATTTACATATAAAATGTCCAGAACAGGCAAATCTATAGAGACAGAAAGTAGATTAGTGAGGAGATGTTGGAGAAATGCAGAGTGACAACCAATGGTATGGAGGTTTCTTTTTTGGGGGACAAAAATGTTCTAAACCCAGATAACTATAATATACCAAATATACCCCAAACCACTGAGTTGTATACTTAAAATAATTATATAGTACATCATCAAGATTTTGGTTAGATGGGTTATATCAACATCAAATAAATATATCAGTATTATGTATCAGCATTTACTGTATTAAAAATTAAAACTTAGAACATTAAAAAATAATGCTTAAAGGAATCCTCAGGGATGTCTAATATTATAGAGTTTGTAAACAAAATCAATTTTAATTCTTTCATTTATAAACCAAATACAGTTCACACTACACCTTTTCAGAAGACAGGCACAAGATCTACTTACAAACTAAGAAATGCTGAGCAAGGCACTTAACCTTGTGCTTCACTTTCACCATTTGTACAATTGGAAATTTACCATTTCAAGATTAGATGAGAAATCACATAGGTATGGCACTGACTGCCTATTTTCCAGTAAACGCTAAACATGCTAGTTTTATAAGAATAACATATATTATTAGTGTTAATAATAAACATGTAATAATATATTCTTTGATGTCTAAACACTTGATAATCACTGGCAGACTTTCAAAATAAATACATATGACACACAATTCAATTGAAAACTATTGATCATGCTCAGAAGTCTATTTTCAATTTTAATATTTGGACTGTAATTTCAAAAATTCAATGAAGAATTCCAATACAAACATTTTGGACCAGAGATAGACAGGCAGATGCATCCCCACACTTTGCTTCCTGGATAAAGAAACTGTCTAAATCAAATTTTTTTACAACCCATCTCTCTCTATCCTGACAAAAGTAAATTTAAAGCAATTGAGAAGATAAATGACTCCTCACGTAAAGTGGGAGGGAGAATTAATTTGGGACTCTGACAACAAAACATTCATTTGTCATTACTGCATTGAGGTACCCTGGAAAATGACTAGAACTCAGTATATATTGTTTGACTATAAGAGGCAGTTTTGTGCCCCTTCCTTTGTCAAATTCCTCCTCCTGATGCCTCCGTTCATGCTCGCTGAAGGTTATTAGCAATATTAACCATCCACGGTAGTCGGAGTCAGTAAGCAAGTGAGAAGCGGGAGGAGGAAGACACATGAACTAGGAGGGGGAGGGTGGGTCATGAATTTGTAAGAACTAATTTGTCTAATATACAGTAACAAAAGGAACGCGTCTGTGCCGTGCATTAATGCAGCATCAATCACTGACTAACTGCCCGACACACATAATGAGAATATTCTCTGGCCAGCCCCATGGTCTGTACAGACAGCTGGGGAGATAATAACCCAAATGGAATTTTTATTTTAATGCAACTCCCATCCTTTAAACACAAAAATGAAACAGATTAAAGTTGGTAAAAATGTAACAGCCTTTCATAAAAGCTTAGTATGATAACGTATTTATTTCAGCAGTGATGCCTAAAGAGCCTGAAATGTCTCCAATTGATTGTTGGGATTCTCCAGTTTAATGGCCCTTTTCTTTTAATTCATTACGAGTTGCTGTAGACTTTCCAGTGGTGTGTCTAATAGCATTGGTTCCCTTGATTACATTTCAGTCGTTTTTTTTTTTTTTCTTTAAAGATGTTTGAAAAGCTGCACTTTACTTAGAATAACTTACTTTACTATACCCATTTTGGTAATTATGTATAATATTGTAAATATGTATTTACAACCACATTGCATATGCCATAAATGAAAAACAACCTTATTATTACGAAATTGCACAGAAAAAGGCATCATATTTAAAAACAGACCAGATTCACTGGATTTCACTTCAACACAAATTTCGGTCCTACATTAGGGAAAACACTTTCCCCCTGTTTATTGTATTATTTCTGTATTCCAAAAAACATAATCCAGGAAGAAAAGTAGATTTTTTTTTCATTTGTTATACTACAGCAACTTTTCTCCTACAGGCAGTTTGAAAATAAACATAAATGTGAAAATAGCTTTTGACATTTAATGATTTTCTTAAAAATAATCAGCAACTAGGAGAGCTACCTGAACTTGTCCAACCGTGGGTCATGAGGCCCAATGAAATCAGTACACTAGGGCATTCGATGTGTTGTCACTATCAGAAATAATGAACTGACCATGCAAGAATTATTTCTAAAGACAGTTTTCAAATGCTAAAGGGGCTGAGAGGAAATATGAAAAATACTAAGCCTAACAATGACAAACAGAAGGAAAAGAATTTAATGAGGTCAAGTTGAAAATATAATTTAAGATAAAAAGCCTCACTGAACTCTGCCTGCTGCCCTACTTCAGCAGAATGAAATAATCAGCTTCCTTGATCTCCGGTACAGATTCTAACTCAGGGAAGCTGCTTTAGCATGAAGAAAGAAATATAAAATGTCTGTGTTAATGAGTAGAAACCTGAAGTACAACTGTTTTATCATATTCGTTGTGGTTTTTTAGGACTAAAATAATTAAATTCTATGGTAACTTTTTGAATTATTTTTAGATCTATATATCATAAAGCTGCTAGAAATCCTTGACATCCTCTTCACATGAATCAATGTTATTTTTAAATTTTTTTAATTGACACATTATAATTGTACATATTTATGGGGTACAATTTGATGTTTTGATACACATATGTCATATAATGATCAAATTGGGGTATTTAGCATATCCATCACCTCATAAATTTATCATTTATTTGTAGTGAGAACATTCAAAAGCCTATCTTCTAGCTATTTTGTAATATACAATATCTTACTGTTATCCATCATCACCCTACTGTGCAATAGAACAACAGAACTTATTCCTTCTATGTAATTGTAACTTTGTGTCCAGTGACCAACCTTCCCCATCCTTCCCTCTCCCCTTCCCTCCCCCAGTCTCTGGTAGCTGGTAACCACTACTCTACTCTCTGCTTCTATGACATCAACTCTTATTTTTTTTTAATTTCACATATGAGTGAGATAGTGTGGTATTTATCTTTCTGTCTGGCTTAACACGATGTCCTCCAAGTCCACCTGTGTTGTCATGACAGTATTTATTCTTTATGGCTGAATAGTATTCCATTGTGTATATGTGCCATATTTTCTTTATCCATTCATCTGTTTATCCATTCATTCATTGCTGGACACTTGGGTTGATTCTATATCTTGACTATTGTAAATAGTGCTGCAATAAACATGAGAATGCACATAAACATATTAATTTCATTTCCTTTGTGTATATACCCAGTGGTGGGATTGCTGGAGTATGTGGTACCTCTATTTTTTAATTTTCAATTTTTTTTTAGCAAATTCCATACTGTTTTCCATGGTGGCTTTACTAATTTACAATCACACCAACAGTGTCTAAGGGTTCCCTTTTGTCCATATCCTCGCCAATACTTGTTTTCTTTTGTCTTTTTTATATAGCCATTCTAACTGGAATGAGGTGGTATCTTTGAACTTCCCTGCTGATTAGTGCTGTTGAGAATTTTTTCATGTACCTGTTGCCATTTGTATGTCTTCTTTTGGGAAATGTCTATTAAGATCTTTTGCCCATTTTATAATCAAGTTATTTGGGTTTTTTGCCGTTAAGTTGTTTAAGTTCCTCATATATTCAGTATATTAAAATTTTATCAGATGTATAGTTTGCAAATATTTTCTCCCATTCTGTAGGTGTTTCTTCACTCTGTTAATTGTTTTCTTTGCTGTGCAAAAGCTTGATATAATCCCATTTGTCTATTTTTGTTTTTGTTGCCTGTGTTTTTGAGGTCTTATTTAAAAAAAATCCTTGTCCAGCCCAACGTTACAAAGCATTTCCCCTATGTTTTTCTCTAGCAGTTTCATAGTTTCAGGTTTTACACTGCAGACTTTAATCTGTTTTGAGTTGATTTTTGGTATACAGTGAGAGGTAGGAGACAAATCTCATTTTTCTGCACATGAACATCCAATTTTCCCAGCATCATTTATTGAGGAAACTGTCTTTTCCCCCAGAGTGGTGCATTCTTGACACCTTTGTTGAAAATCTATTGGAATGAATTTGTTTCTGGGCTCTCTATTCTATTCCATTGGTCTATGTGTCTGTTTTTATGCCAATATCATGCTGCTTTGGTTACTATAGCTTTGTAACATATTTTGAAGTCACATAGTGTGATGTCTTCAGCTTTTTTATTTTTGCTCAGAATTGCTTTGACTATTCAGGCATTTTGTGGTTCTATATACATTTTGTTTTTTCTATTTCTGTGAAGCATGCACACATATTTACTATTATTATATCCTCTCATTGAATCGATCACTTTATCATCATATAATGACCCTCTTTGTCTCTTTTTACAGTTTTTGACTTAAAGTCTATTTTATCTGTTATAAATATGGCTACTCCTGCTCACTTTTGGCTTCCATTTTCATAAAATATCTTTTCCATCCCTTAACTTTCAGTCTCTTTGTCTTTAATGGTGAGGTGAGTCTCCTGTAGGCAGCATATAATTGAGTATTGGGCTTTTATTTTTTTAATCCATTTAGCCACTCTGTATCTTTTAATTGAAGGATTTAATTCATTTACATTCAAGGTTATTATTGATGGGTAAGGACTTATTCTTGCCTTTAAAAAAAAATGTTTTCTGGTTGTTTTGTAGATCCTTTGTTCCTTCCTTCCTCTCTTGTAGTTTATCTCTATGGTTTGGGGGTTTTCTGTGGTCCTAAACTTTGTTTCCTTTCTCTTTCTCATTTATATTATCTTCTGTAATTTCTTTCCTTGTGGTTACCATGGAGGAAATGTAAACAATCTTGTAGTTATTATGGACTATTTTAAGCTGATAACAACCTAACTTTGGTCACATAAAAATACTCTAGACATTTTTTTCCCCCTCTCTCCCACAATTTGTATTTTGGTTGCCTTAATTGACATCTTTATCTTTTGTATTTTCCTTAGCCAATAATTGTAGCTATTGATGTTTTGACTTTTTTATTTTTACTTTAAACCTTGATACTATGGGATTGAAAGATTTATATAGCACCATTACATCACTGGGTATTCTGCATATGATTATGGATTTATTTAATACTGGTGAGTTTTATACTTTCACATGTTTTTATGAGAGTAATTATCATCATTTTGTTTCCAGTTGTAGTTTTCTCTTAAGCATTTCTTGTAAGGCTGGTCTAGTAATGATGAATTCCTTCAGTTTTTGCTTTTCTGGGAAGGTCTTTAATTCATCTTCATTTCTGAAGGATAGTTTTTCTGAATATAGTATTCTTGGCTGAATGTTTCTTTCTTTCAGCACTTTCGGCACTTTGAATGTATCATCTCATTCTCTCCTGGACTACAAGATTTCCGCTGAGAAAGTCTGCTGATAGCCTAACTAGAATTCCCTTATATTTGATTTGATGTTTTTCTTTTGCAGCTTTTAGAATTCTCTTTGTCTTTGACTTTTGACAATTTGTTTATAATGTGCCTCAGAGAGGATATTTTTGGGTTGAATCTTAGTGAGGACCAATAGGGTGCCTCATCAGTACAGATGTAGGCATCTTAGTGGTTCCTGTAGGCCTAGGCTCCAAGAAGCTGGGCCATCACTGCCACAGGCACCCATGTGAACATAATGAAATTATGGAAGGGCCTTAGGGATGGAGGAGGCCAGTGGCTACTGGCTACTGGCCCCCAGGGCAGGATACATTCTAGGTGTAAGTCCAGTCTCAAAATGGCACCATGTCATAACAGCTTAGGGCATGCAAGTTCAGGGTGCCAAGGGGGTTCTTCCTCTGGGGCAATGTAGCTGTGTGGATTTCTGACAATTGTCTACAATGGATTTGGGGCCTATGATGACTGGGGGACTCTCCTACAGCAAAGAATGCTAGTGTTTACGGTACTAATAGGGATCACCGAGGGTCTCCAGCTTACCTTTCCCCTATCAGAAGAAGTGCCCCCTGGATCCAAGCCAGTCCTGCTGGGGGAGGCAGTGTGGCCAAGGCAGGATGCCTCACTTCCCTCCCTTGTGGTGCTATCCTGGGCTTCTGTGCTTCACGGGGATTTTGCTGCCTCTCGGGTGCTCCCCAGCATACTTGCTCAGTCACTCCAGTTGAAATACAGTTGTTTGTTGTTTTGGTTCCTTTTTGTGGGGACAATAAGCACCAGGCACCTCTAGTCAGTCACCTTGTTTCTGTCCAATGCAAATATTTTAACTTTTTCTTAAATCGAAAAATACCTTTATAATCAAAGAACTATGAAACATATGGTCCAATCTCATTGAGATTAACAGGAATAATTGATAATGGGTTCCATAACTTGGTCTATTTTCACAAGTTTCTAGTTTTGTTTTAAAGTAGTTTCAGCATTAAAAAAACATCATACTCCCTGCAACAGAAAAAATTTCACATGCACACCAAGATTGTGAGTTGACTTTCCCTTAGAGAATCACGAATACATAGGCATTGCATATCCCTATAAGAGAAGAAACAATGGGTAATTTAATTTATTTAGTCTATAGTCAAAAAATGAGTGTTTTCTTACTTCAAAATATGAAGTTATACTATAATATTGAACATGCTTTTTCAATTCTATATCTCCTCATCCTCTTTTGAGACTTACTGCTTTAAAGAGAGACCTAACTGGGTCAGAGTTTTCCAGAAAAATTCTAGGAACTGGATGAGAAATTTTTTGATCCCTGCCCCTAATATGGCCCCCAATGGCCCCTGTGTCTTGGTATTCATGCCTTGTTTTATACCCTCCCACACTGTACCAGGGATGTCTGTATTAACAATAGAATATGGAAGAAGTGATGGTATGTGACTTCTGAGATGAGTTTATAAAAACATTGCTTCTTCTGTTGTTTACTTACTCTCTCTCTTAGATCATTTACTATGAGAGAAATCAGTTCCCATGTCATGAGCAGCTGTGAAAAGGCCTAGGTAGCAAGAAAATAAAGCTTCTAACCAACAACCAGCATGAGACTGAAGCCTTCTGCCAAAAGTTATATGAGTGTGGTAGAAAGTAATTCTGAAGCCCCAGTGAAGCCTTCAGATGAATACATTCTTGCCCTGTATCTTGATTCCTACCTCCTGATAGATAATGAACCAGTGTTACCCAGCTAAACTGCTCCTGGATTCCTGACCTTAAGAAACTGAGAGAATAAGTGCTACTTTAAGTTACTAAGATCTGAGATAGTCTGTTACACAGCAATTGATAACTAACACAATTTCTCCTACCATTCTATAATTTGGAAGAGTAATTATAATGCTGAAGAGAATGCTATATTTCTATTACAACAGAGATGTTATTTTTCTTTGGTATTAGAATCAGTTCAACCTAGTTATTATAGCCATCATCTAACCATAGATATGGCTGGTTTCTTCCTTTTCCTAGTGCATATATGCCTATGTAGGCTGTATAACCAAAACCATTTTGTTTTATTTGTATTATCTAAACAAAACAAAAATGACTCATCTATTGTAACCTGTAGCATTTTCCCTGCATATACTTTATAAAGAATCCTTTGAATATGATTCAAAATGAAAAAATAAGGCCATAAGAGTTTTACCTTAACATTGACATTCTGTTAAAATAAATTCATAATGTTAATCTCCACACATTGCTTACAAACCTTGCTAATTTTGAGATACGTTAGAATTGGAATAGTTGGTGCTGGATAAATACTACATGAATGAATGAATGAACTAATTTACTATACTATGTTATATTTTACTACTAAAGTAGAACATTAAAATAAAAGAGCAGGACAAATATCAATCATTCCTTTCTAAACAACAAAATTATATACTTTAGCCATGTACTTAGACATGATATATTTTCGAAGAGAACAAAGTTATAGAAAATGTTCCCTCTATTTATTTTTTACTTATAAACAGTCATCTAGGCTATATTAGCAAGAAACTATAAAGACAACATATAGGAGCTGGGCACGGTGGCAGGCACCTACAGTCCTGGCTATTTGGGAGGCTGAACAGGAGGATCACTTGAGCCCAGCAGTTTGAGTTCAACCTGGGCAACATAGCAAGACCTTGGCTGTAAAACCAACAAGCAAACAAACAGAAGGCAGCACATAGTAAGAGAATGAATCCTGTGGCCTCTAAGTTGGTAGCCCAGCATCCTTCATTTCATAGTCTTGCTGGGTCCATTCCAGGAGAGAACTGGGGTCAAAGATGGGTTGGATTTTAAGGAATGACTTCAAATTGCAGGTGACCAAGGAAACTGAACTCTGGGATCAAGGTTATCTGTTAAGTTTTCATGAGAACAAGGAATAGCTTGGACAAAGAATAGCACGGATTATAAAAACTGAGATCAGATGATAATCATTTTAGTACGAACTGGAAAGCTATGAAATTCCACTGGGTTTCCTCTGAAGAACCCACACACACATAAAATCAAAATCCCAGAGCAAAGCTCCATTGCTCCTCCAGCCTGTCCACCCTGGAATTCTATATGTTGCACGCCATCCTTAAATTCACAAGTCATTGTTGGGAGCTAGTTTCAGGGAAAAGTTGGAGGCCCCATACTCATTTGCATTTGGTCATCCAGTTCCCTTTCCCTTTTTGGTGGCACTTCCCTTTTTCTTTTAGGGTACAGTTCTAACCTGGACAGCCTTTACTTTAGGCACTGGTTTAAAAAATGGAAAGACTTGGCAGGGTTAGAAAAGCAAAGCAGTGATCACATTTCTTCAGTAAAGAAGTGAAAATTTAAAAATTTTCTAATTTTCCCAAAGTCACATTGCATCTATAAACACAGTTCATGTTTTGGACACATCAGTTACATGGTTATCATGTTCAAATTCTCCTCCTTCCTTATATTAATACATAGCCCCATCAGGGAGGAAGCCAGTCAGTTCTTTATGTGGAGTTGGCCACTGTTGGACCAGAGGTGAGTATCTGACTCAAGGGTAATCAACTTCAGCAAATAGCTTAACAATTGATCTCGCCAGTGGTTTACAATGGTCACTACAAGGTCAGTGCGTTATTCTCCTTTCCCAAAGCTCCTCTTATCAACTCCTCTTTCTTCCTCCTTCTTCCTCTATATCTCACATGCCAAGATGAATCAGGCCTTAGTTGACACATATCATTTTAGGGGATACTTCATAGAATTTGGCATATTATTGGCCACATTTATTAAGCAGTAAAGACAATGGATTGTGTATTTGCACAGGCATGCAAAAAAACCTTTTTTAAAAATTTTTTTTATTTCAGGAAATTATGGGGGTACAAACATTTTGGTTACATGTTATGACTTCCACATCCCCACAATGATTTGAGATGTGTCGTTTCCCCCGTTACAATGCTTACCTCGTCCATTAGTTGTGAGTTTACCCACCCCAAACTTTTGAATAATCAAGTGAGGAAGAATACTTGCATAGTTTGCACGCATATGTGTAAATCTAGAGAGAGCTACGCTTATTTCTGAAAGAGCACTTTTTTATTTATATGCCTTATCCTAAAAGTAGTTGTTATGTGGACCAGAATGCTATTTCTGAAAGGCATTCTTTTATTTGTTAACATTTTAATAAACCATGTAGTGCTCTTTTATAGTTATAATTCTCTGGATAAATGATATTAGAATAAGAACACAAAAATATGACCAGAAATTAGATACCGAGGTAAAGCTACCACGTTGGTTTGGTTAGGATATTGAGTCACATTTCATAGTTTCCTGCTCCAGTAAAATTCATAAATATATACATCTCAGACACATTAACTCCATGTGTTTTCCTGAACATTGTGGCTATTTTCTTACCCCTGAGCAAAGATCCATAAAGTAATATTAGCCTCTTCATTCTCAGTGTTATAACCCAGTGAAAAAACTAATATCCTGGGCAAACATTATAAATATGTTTTATTGTATACTAAGGAGTGTTTGCATATCTTAAAATCTTCAATACCTTCCTTCAACAGCAAAACAAATCAGGTCTGACATCATTAATTAGCTTTTCAAAAACTCAATAATTAACCCTAGCTGAGAATTACTGCTCCTTCTATCACATGATTTTAATACATTATAAAAAGTATGACATTTGTGATGTACAATAACATAAAATGGTGGTGAATAGGCAAATAGTGATCATTATGATGTTTCTGTTTCGAACACCTTCTTTGTCAATATACTAAGCTACTTTAGATGTGTAAATGAATCCTCTGCTGTCACCAGGCAGAGTATTGCATAAACAGCAGACTTTCACACAAAATACCTTTTATTTTTAATACCCTTATATTTTCATTTTTACCTAAGCAATCTTCCTTTCAAGAATGCTGTATCAAGATCATTAATGCCCATTTTACTTTAAAATGTTAGGATAAGAATTCCAAAGCACATCAAAACCTCATTGCCACTTTTCAAAGAAAAAATTGTCACAGACAGAGTTGAAAGATTCACATATACTTTATTCTGAATTTTAAATATATGGTAGTTAAAAACAATCGCATTAAAATGGTGTTTTCTATTAGGAACGCTGACCAATTTAACCAATCTAGAACACAAGGTTATAGTTTCATGACAAGTGAATTAAAGGAAAATCAGATATTCTATAATCAATGATTTATCTTTTCTCCTCTTTTTTTTTTAACCAAGGAATTAAATCCAGCCTCAGTAAGGCTAGTTATCTATGATGTGCAAGGCAGACATGATCCATTGTGTACCCACTGTGAGTGACAGCATGAATGACAGCCTTTGCCAGTCAAAGCGTGATAAGGCCTGGGTTCTGAGAGCAGCTCCTACCAGAGAGCCATCTGCATTGTCCCAGCCATCACTTCTGGCAGGAAGGCTGATTCTGAGATAAGGAGGTGATGGTGCAGAGCTTATTTCAGAGAAGGATCTCAGCAAACTAATCAGTGCCATCTGCATTTAGAACAACAGTCATCAATTTGGCTTCTTTCTTTCTCTCTTTCTCTTTTCAGCTTTTCATTAATGTCTCCGCCACCCCCAAATACCTCCAAAGCTTCATTACATTTAGTGTGCTACCAAAGGCAGACTCTTGGTATTCAAGGGCAAACAAAACCAAACTAAACAAAAACACCAAAAAGATCTGAGAATAATGAAAGGCAGCGGTGAGAGGGCCTGTGAAAGATTCTGTTCTGATGGACTCAGACTGGAGCAATGCTAGCAAAGGCAGCGTTATGGGATGTCAGAGATTCAAATGCTAATGAAGAGGCAAAGGTTTACTGGAGTCTTCCAGAGAAAAGGATGGCCTTTGCCCAAGAGGTGTGCATAAATGAAAACAATAACAAAAAAACTGCCAACAGAGTGGTAAATAGTCAGCTAGTAATAAGGATCCCTGTCAGCAACTTGAAAGCCCAGTGGAATTAGAAAGAGAGGGAAATTTCACTTTGGCCCAGGGTTGTGGAATGTTTAATTGTCCAAATTCTCAGTCTGTGCATCATGCAAAGATAACTGTGAACAGTATCCTGGTTGAACCAACAAAGATTCTTCAGGAACCCCGAAACTCAGATCAAAGCAAAGTAAAATATGATGAATCCCACGAATCATGATGTGCTTGCCTTCACATAGCTTCATAAATATGTACTCTTTAACAAGACTTAGGAACAGTTAATGCTCAACAGTCTATGAGAATGGGAAAGATTTTCTAGTGAAACACTTTGGCATAAAAGATAACAAGGATATTCCAGAATTTTTTTTCTGTTGTCAAATCACAAGCCATCCTGGGGATTTGCCATGGAGAATGGAGTGAAGGCAAAATGAAGAAAGTTTCGAGACCTAGATCTGCAGAAGACTGGAGAAGAGGCAGAATCAGAGACTGGAACTCAGAATGCAACATACAAGCATTAGTAAGCAAGGACTCTGGTCTGAAAGCTAGTGGTGGAACCTGCTGTCAGACTGAGGAGCCACGCTCTCCCCCGTCATGGAGCAAGCAGTCTGTTCCACCATCCTGCAAAGCAGAGGTCCAGTTAGGGCTCTAACCTTGGTTCAAGGTGAGGGAGGAAATAGTGAGGGGTAGGAAGAAGTTATTATGTTAGAAATGTGGCTGCCAAGAAAAATTTACAGGGAGACCCGAACTGCCTCTCCCTGCCTGCAGCATGAACCCTCAAGACCCATGCTTACCCATCTCAGTCTTAGATCATCGCTACCAAATGGTCTCAGAGCAACCTGAAACCCAGTGAACGCATTCTCGTTACACAAGTATTGATTCTCTCATTTCCCAATTGAAGACAAAGGCAGCTGTGCAGTGGTTTAGGTACTCAGGCTGCCAGGTTTCGAATCCTAGCTCTATCACTTCCTATCTGTGTGACTTTGGCCAAGTTACTTAAATTTTGTTGCCTTAATTTACTAAAATGGGGATAGTGCTGATAGTTCTTACTCCTCCGAGGACTACTGTAATGATGAAATAGGTGAGTCCACGTGAAGCATTTGAAGCAGTTACCAGGCCCACAATAAATTTGCAATAGCTATTTTGTTATTGTTATTGTCATTGTTGTTCCATGTACTTCAGATCAAGGAGGGGGAGAAATGTTCTTATTACACCTTCTCCCTCCACCTGTTGCCACTTCCAGATCGTTTCTTTATCTTCCTCTTGCAATACTTGCTATTTTTCCTTCACTACCTCTTTGGAGCTGTTTGTTCTCATTTCTTGGTCATACCTCTTGATTCACAAATAATTTTAGCTCTGGGCCCAGTCTTCCTCACTATATAAACTCTAGCTAGTCTTGGTGACCTCATCAGCAGGCAGGCTGATCCACTCAATTCACTAGACCTTTAGGTTTCTTAACCTCCTTGTCTCCGATGATCTTTCCCTTCACAACACTTCACATACCCTTTCTCCTGGTCACACCTGAGACTTCATCATCATCAGAATCCGCACCATTTCCAAATCTGAAAAGCAAACATTCCACCCTGGGACCACAGTTTCCTATCCTTCTCTCTTCTTTATGCAAATGAGTACTCTCCTTACGACATTATGGTCCTCAGGGCATTGAACTCACTTTCAATGAACTTTCATCTTCCCTCACCTTCCTCCTCCTTTCACTTCTCCAACTTACAGGCACAAATTCACTATCATATTCATATCCTCAATTACTGTCCTCCTCCTTTGCACTTTCTTTGCAAAACTAATATTCCAGGTGAACACAATCATCTGCTTTCCTTATGCTTCTTCCTGAGCACTTGGATATAGCCGGAGAAAATTGTAGAACTAGGTATACACTTTTCACTTCATGACCTTATGTCTCAAATGGGCCCTCAATACTGCCAGGCAATTCTGTTTCTCAACTAAGCTTACTTCTCGATACCTGAGATAACTATTTCAAATACTATCCTCTCTCCTTTCCTACCCCAGCTCTTTGACTCATTCTTAGCTAACGTTCTATCCTCATATTGTACCATGAAAATACAACTCACTAGATGCCAAATTCCTCACAACCAGATCTACAAACTTATATACCCACAGATCTTCTCTTTTGCCCTCCTTTTACATCTAAGAAATGTAAATGCCAATCCCTTCACGAGTGCCTGAGTTCCATTTTCACCTCTCTTTCAATCTCTTTATTCCTCTGTTTCTCACTGAGATCCATAGTTTTAGTCCTTCAGATCCATAAACACTTTGGAGGATGTAATTGTTTCTAGGTTTACATGGTCATTGATGTATTTGCATATAGGCATGCTCATCTATAAATGGTCAGATAAACCTACTGAAATATAGGAAATAATTAAGAATATTTAACATTTCTAAAACAATGGGACAAATCTTAATGAAGTAGAGTAAGTGAAATATTGTTCAAATATACCTGATGCTTCCCTGCTTTTCACAATCATCAAATTCAAGTTCCCAAGATTTCAATATCTCCTGCATTTATTCTGACTGGCTCATTGCATAGATTGTACTTCTAAAATCATTGTAGTAATTTGCAATTTGTGATGTTAATTACTCTTCTCGAGAGTTTATTCATATTTCATATATTTTGAGTTTGAATCCACCTCAGAAGTTCTCCCAGCTTTTTGGTCCCAATTGGTATGGAAAAAAATAGCTACAATAAAACTGCACAATATGTTATAATTTAAAGCCAGATTCTTAAAACTTTTTGATGATATGATCTAACTGAAGTATCAGAAATACTTGGGTGATTTCTTGATAGATTATTGCATTGAATGTGTACCAAGTCATACATAATCGACAACACCTCCTTTCCAGAAATGCAAATAAAGTCTGTTCTTACTCTGAGAAACTTAAGAAAAAAATTAATTTATTCTTGATTACTTGGGCTGTTGAATGGTATTACTTTGAAGGTATTTCTTACACTCTCAGATGGATCTAATAGTTTTTAGCTTTTCTTACTGTACTGACTGTAAGAATAGTTACTAAAATTTATAGAGGCTTACTCTAGCATATTTAGCATTGTGCTAAGAGCTTAGACACATTAGCTCTTTTAATTTTCTCATCAGCTTTGTGGAATAGGTACTATTAGGTTATACCACGGGAAATGGTCTAGTTTTGAACATATTTGACTTCCAGAACTGCAATTTTATATGATTTAACCTACTTTTCATGTCCCCATTTTACAGATGAGGATACTGAGGTACAGAGAGGTGAAGTTGATTTTTCAAGGCTTGTATCATAGACAGGTCTGTGTGGTTCAAGAGCTGGAAAGTCTTAAAACCCAGAATAGTGCCTTACGAACACCTGGAATGTCAAGATCACTTTTTTTTCTTCTAATGGGAAAGTTTGATCAATGATAACTCTTGGAGTTCTGCAACATTGGGTTATCAATGGTTCAACTCATTCAGATTTTATCAGATAATTCTTTACACTTTGTCATCCAGACTAATACTCACTGTGCTAACTTTAGAAGCATGAAAGTAAAATAATTATTTAAACAATACATAGTAATCCTCAATTATTCATTGTTACTGAAAATCACATAACAAAGAATTTTTAAATGGTCTAGTCTATCTCTTGAGGAAATGTGAAAAAGCACATTATCTTTGTATGCTATAATTCTAAAATTAATCAAAACTCTGGCCTCCAGGCAAAGACTGTCCAGTTGCTATCAGGATAGAATCAGATATAAAAGATTACAGAGGAGGATTGAGGATTCATCTTTTAGAGTCAGGTCTGAGCAACTTGAGTAAAAACAGTGTTTGGCTTGAGTGATAGCTAAATCTACAGAAGTATTTTCTTTGCATGATGATTTTACATGATACATTTTCTCATAAATGTAATGGAGTTGAATTTGTATAAGCAACGCCAGATGAAACAACATTTACTAAAAAACTAGAAAAGGAATTTAATCAGCAATTAAGAATCTCATTTTGCCTATTCTTAGTAGTCATTATTTTAACATTATTTCTTGATTATATTAAAGAAAAAAAATGCACATTAACATTACATTACTATATATACACTCAAACCAAAAATGACAACAGATATATTTATTGTCATGAACAATATGCTGAACTGACTTTTGAAAACATGATTAGGGGATTGATTAAAAGTGACTAAGATGGCTGAATTAACTAGGCAGAAAAAAATTTCCTAGCTACCATGGGATTTGTAAACACATGCTTTGACAAATATATGTTCTTTCGTGAACTTTGTTTTCAAAAGCATAACGTGGAGAAAACTTAGTGTATTAGCACATGGAAAGTATTAGCATAGAATGTGTACGTATTAATGTTGGCTTTAGCCATGGAAGAACATATTGAAAACACATTCCTGTATTAAACACAGTTTCACCCACTTTGGGAGAGTGAGTGAGGGAGGTTTTCTTAATCTCTGAGGCCTCCCAAACAGGTGAACATCGAGCTATAATACCAGATAACTAGCAGAGGATGCTGTCAGGATGCACTATGATTCTAACTTTGCCTCTAGATTGATGTACAGGTGAAGAACTTTCAAGTTGAAATGGAAGTCAGGAGCAAGTCCAAACCCTAAAGAGAAGACAACCAACTCAAGTTCAAGTTTGGTTCCATTCTGTTTTATAGCGCCCAAATTTGTTCGAGTTACAAAATCCATTAGTGAACTCTGTAAAAGCTGGCTGGAGTACTGTTGGTAATACTGTACTCTAAATCCTCACCTCCTGGCTAAACAAAATAACAGATCAGAAAAGCCTCACTTCCAATCACAAAATAAAATCCACTCAGCTATGCTGAAATGTCTGTCTCCTGTCTTCCCAAGTCTCATCAGACTCATCAGATTTGTCTGTTTAGAGTCTCAGATACATTTTGCCCTTTTCTGGAGATAATATTGCTATGTGGGAATAGTAAGTCTATCAGTGAAAGCGGCACCATTCTCTATGCTGATGGGCTCTTAGAATGAACTTGGACACATCTTTTTAGAGGAGATCCATGAAGACATAAACAGAGTTTTGACAACTCACCTTTTAAACAAAGTTGAGCTGTTTTATAACAAACCCCTCAAATCTGCAGCTGTATATTTTTAAGTGTTATATACCAAATACATTGTTTCTGGACACATTTTATCTAGTACACAGCCATTAAAGGTCAAAGAACATAAAACAATCTTATTCTGCATTTCATATGACACCAACAATCCTGATAAAAGATTAAAAATAACCACATTCACTTATAATTGAAAATTAGATTTTGTTTTTAGCTTTATTTTTCACTGTTTTTAAAAAATGCGTAGTTAATACCGTTGGGTAAACTGTCTTGTCCTCTGAGATAGATTAAATACAGTTTGGATTCCTAATCATATTTGCCATATTTTTTTCATATTTGACTCTTTTAGTATAGTTTCGCTAATATTAATCATGCCCCAGCATAAACAGAAAATTATGATTGTTTTGATTGTTTGAGTAAACTTAAACTAATATATTTGAATGTATAACTAGGTATAGAGAGATGGGTATGTAAAGTATCTCATATGTAGATATATCTGTATATTCATGTATATAAATATAAATCTACACACATATATACCAACATATAGAGAAAGCAGTTTAACATTACTTTATATTCCAGTTATACACCATGTGAGTTTATTTTTAAAGATGAACCATTGGAGAGGTTGTTGTTACTGATGATTCTGAGTTCTCTACCAACAGAAAGCTAAAAGAGATAATGGCCATTTCAGCTTTAAGCTTTGCCCTTATCGACTGGTTCAGGGGTACGCTGAGAGCTCACAGGCTTTTCGCTATTTACCCTTCTCCTTCACAAGCTACACAAAGGTTTTATTTAAATTGAACGGGCCTCTCAGTTTGATTGATGTTCACAGCTACAACCACTTCCCCAAAATTAAAGCAGCAGAAATCACGGAGCACGCTCTAGCAGCGATAAAGCTTGCCTTGGAAATTCCAACCAATGGGGTACAGCTCACAGGTCTCAGGTACAGAAGGAAAAGATTTAGCAAAGAAGTTACATCGAAAGTACAGAGACAGGCCTGCGCATTGTGGATTAACTGGAAAAAACAAAAAAAAGTCCCTTAAGGAACAAACCCACAGGAGGATAAGCTCAAACTTCCTGCCAGTAGCTGACAGATGAAGGAAAGAAAGGGCTGCTATGGAGAGAGAAATAAAAAATTGCCTGGGCCGGGCGCGGTGGCTCATGCCTGTAATCCTAGCACTTGGGAGGCCGAGGCAGGTGGATCACTCAAGGTCAGGAGTTCAAGACCAGCCTGAGCAAGAGTGAGACCACCCCCCCCCCCCGTCTCTACTAAAAATAGAAAGAAATGATCTGGCCAACTAAAATATATATAGAAAAAATTAGCCGGGCATGGTGGCGCATGCCTGTAGTCCCAGCTACTCGGGAGGCTGAGGCAGGAGGATCGCTTAAGCCCGGGAGTTTGAGGTTGCTGTGAGCTAGGCTGACGCCACGGCACTCACTCTAGCCCGGGCAACAGAGTGAGACTCTGTCTCAAAAAAAAAAAAAAAATTGCCTGAACATTGCAAGAGCAATGCTGCATTTACAATTCCAAGTTAACAAAGTAGAGTATGTTCTAAAATTGGAAAGAAACAAAGCCTTCTCCTTAAGGGGAGAAAAGGAGGAACAACAGAAATAAAGGGGGATTGTATCTTCAAGAGAGGTAGAAATTGTAAATGATCACATTGCCTTGGAGAGAAACTGACTGAAAATGTGGGGAGAGAAATTCAGTTTAGGCACTCAGGACCAAATAATACGTTAGTCTCAAAATAAAAATAAATAAATAAAAAATAATATGTTATTCACTATTGTTTGGTTGCTTTCATTTTAATTGAAGTTATTTGTTCATGTGCTTAATTAATAACAGAATACCTAAATTATATGTTACATAATACTCATTTTAGCTAACAGTATTAGCTAAATAATTATAATAATTAACAGTATATAATTGAAATTTCTCTAAAAATTTCAATTATACTTTGCTTTTGTGAGGAATCTTTTGCACTCTCATCTTCCAGCTGTAAGTAGGGATGAATATTACCTTATCTGGTACATCTTGTTAGGGCTCTCATGGTTTCATGGAGGAAAATATACTGGGTAGAGGATAATTGTACCAGAATTACACTGGATGCCAATAACAGGTGTTTGCTACTCAGAGCCTTCTGATCACCTTGTGCTTGCTGTGGCTAGGGTATCCTGATCTCATGTGGGTCAAATTTTCCACTTGATCTTATTTTATTTCAAAATATTAGGGAGGTACAAATGTTTTAGGTTATATGGATAGCTTCTGTAATGCTTGAGTTCTGGCTATAGGTGTGCCCACCACCCAAACAGTGTTCACTGTATGCATTAAGTAGGTTTTTTTCCCCTGCCCTCCTCTCCCTCCTCCCCTAGTTGATTTCCACTGAGTTTTACTTGCCTCTGTGCACATATATGCTCATCAGTTAGTTCCAATATAATAGTATGTGTGGTGTTTCTCCATTCTTGTGATACTTCACTTAGGAGAATGGTTTCCAGTTCCAACCAGATTATTGCAAAAGGTATTAATTCTTTTTTATTATGGCCGAGTAGTACTCCATGTATGCATATACAACATTTTATCAATCCAATCATGAACTGATGGGCACTTGGGTTGATTCCACATCTTTGCAATGGTGAATTGTGTAGCAATAAGCATTCAGGTGCAGAAGTCTTTTTGATAAAATGACTTCTTTTCCTTTGGGTAAATACCCAATAGTGGGATTGCTGGATCGAATGGTAGGTCTACTTTTAGTTCTTTGAGGAATCTCCAAACTGTTTTCTATAGAGGTTGTACGAATTTGCAGTTCCACCAACAATGTATAAGCATTCCTTTCTCTCTGCATCCACTCCGGCATCTATTGTTTTTGGGCTTTTTAATAAAAGCCATTCTAACTGGAGTAAGGTGATATCCCATTGTGATTTTAATTTATATTTCCCTGATAATTAGTGACATTGAGCATTTTTTCATATGTTTATTGGCCATTTGTCTTTCTTCTTTTGAGAAGCTTCTGTTCATGTCTTTTGCCCACTTTTCAATAGGGTTGTTTGTTTTTATCTTGCTGATTTGCTTGAGTTCTTTGTAAATTCTGGATATTAGCTTTTTATTGGATGTGTAGCTTGTGAATATTTTCTCTCATTCTGTAGGTTGTCATTTTGCTTTACTGATTGTTTCCTTAGTGTGCAGAAACTTTTTAGTTTAATGAAATCCCATTTATTAATTTTAGTTGTTGTTATGATTGCCTTTAGGGTCTTAGTCATAAATTCTTTGCCTCTGCCAATATCTAGAAGAGTTTTTCCTACATTTTACTCTAGAATTATTATGGTTTCAAGCCTTAGATTAAAGTCTTTTATCTATCTTGAATTAATCTTTGTGAGTGGTGAGAGGTAGGAGTCCTGTTTCATTCTTCTGCATGTGGCTATACAATTTTGCCAGCACCATTTATTGAATAGGGATTCTTTTCTCTGGTATAGATTCTTGTCTGCTTGTTGAAGATTGCTTGGTTGTAGGTAGATGGTTTTATATCTGGGTTCTCTGTACTGTTCCAGCCTATGTCTCTATTTTTGTACCAATACCATGCTGTTTTTGTTACTATAGTCTTGTAGTATAGTTTGAAGTCTGGTAATGTGATGCTTCCAGATTTGTCCTTTTTACTTAAGATTGCTTTGGGTATTTGGGATCTTTACTGATTCCAAATGAAGCATAGAATTATTTTTTCTAGATCTATGAAGTGTGACATTGGTAATTTGAAGGAGATTCTATCGAATTTATAAATCAGTTTGGGTATGATGGACATTTTAACAATATTGATTCTACTGATCCACGAGCATAATATGTTTTTCCATTTGTTTGTATCCTCTGTGATTTCTTTCCTCAGAGTTTTGTAGTTCTCTTATAGAGAAAAATCCTTGGTTAAGTATATTCCTAGATATTTTATTTTCTTTGTATTTTGCTATTGTGAGTGGTATTGAGTCTTTGATTTGACTCTCAGCTTGACTGTTACTAGTATACAGAAATGCTACTGATTTATGAACACCGATTTTGTATCCTGAGACTTTGATGAATTTATTTATCAATTCCAGGAGACTCTTGGTGGAATCTTTGGGATTTTCTAGATACAAGATACAAGATATTATCTGTGAAGAGCAATAGATTGACCTCCCATTTCCCAATTTGGATATCCTTTATTTCTTTCTCTTCCCTGATTACTCTGGTTAGGACTTCCAGCACTATGTTGAATAGAAGTGGTGACAGTGGGCATCCTTGTCTTGTTCCAATTCTCAGGGGGAATGCTTTCAACTTCTCCCCATTCAGTATGATGCTGGCTGTGGGTCTGTCATATATGGCTTTTATAATTCTGAGAAATATTCCTTTTATGCCTAGTTAGTTGAGGGTTTTTAACATGCAAGCATGCTGGATTGGTTGAATGCTTTTCCTACATCTAGTGAGATGATCATATAATCTTTGGTTTTGCTTTTTTTTATCTGCTGAATCACATATATTGATTTACATATGTTGAAGCATCCTTGCATCCCTGGGATGAAGCCCACTGGTCTTTTTTTTTTAGATATGCTATTGAATCCTATTTGCTGGTATTTTATTGAGGATTTTTGCACCTATATTCATGAGGGATATTGGTGTATAGTTTTCTTTTTTCTTTTTTGGTCCTGTCTTTGGTATCAAGGTGATACTGGCCTCTTAGAACGAGTTGGGGAGGATACTTTCCTTCTCAATATTATGGAATAATTTCTGTATTGTGAATACCAGGTCTTCCTTGTAGATCTGATAGAATTCAGCAGTGAATCCATTTGGTCGAGGGCTTTTTTTGTTGTTCTTGGGAGGTTTTTTATTACTGAGACTCACTGTTTGTTATTGGTCTTTTCAGGAGTTCTGTTTCTTCCTGGCTGAGTCTTGGGAGGTTCTGTGCTTCCAGGAACTTGTCCATTTCCTCTGTGTTCTATAGTTTACACACATAGAGATTTACATAGTACTTGTGGATGATGTTTTGTATTTCTGCATTATTAGTTGTAATGTTACCTTTTTCATTTCTGATTGAGCTTATTTGGTTCCTTTCTCTTCTGTTCTTGGTTACTGTAGCAAGAGTTTGTTGATTTTATCTTTTCAAAGAACCAACTTTTTGTTTCATTAGTCCTTTGTATTGTTTTTTATTTTCCAATTCATTTAGTTCTGCTCTGACCTTTATTATTTAATTTCTTCTGCTGTTTTGGGTTTTGTTTGTTCTTCCTTTTCTAGTTACTTGAGGTGTGAAATTAGGTTGTTAATTTGTGATCTTTCTGTCTGTTTGATGTGCACATTTAAGGCTATGAATTTTCCCCTGAGGAATGCTTTTGCTGTGTCCCATAGATTTTGATAACTTGTGTCCCCTTTGTCATTTAGTTCAAATAATCTTTTGATTTCCATCTTAATTTAATTCCTGACCCAATTATTGTTCAGCATCAGGATGTTTAATTTCTGTGACTTTGGGTAGATCTGAGTGTTTCTCTTGTGAATGATTTCTAATTTTATCCCACTGTAGTCTGACAGGGTGCATGGCATGATTTCAATTTTTTAGAATCTGGTAAAACCTGTTTTGTAGCCTAAGATATGATCAATGTTGGATAATGTCCCATGTGCTACTGAGAAAAATTTGTATTCTGTCATTTTTGGGTAGAATGTTCTATAAATGTCTGTTAGGTCCATTTGATTTAGAGTTTTCATTTAAGTCCATTGTTTATTTTTTTTTTTCTGCTTTGATGAGTTGTCAAGCTCTGATGGTGGGGTGTTGAGGTCCCTGGCAAATACCATGGTGCTATTTATTTCTTTGCTTTGCTTTATGTATCTGGGAGTGCCTGTGTTGGGCACATATATATTTAGGACTGTTATGTCTTCATGTTGAATTGCTCCCTTTACCATTATATAATGATCCTCTTTGTCTTTCTTTACCTTTGTTGGCTTAAAGTCAATTTTATCTGATACGAGAATGGCTACATTGGCTCTCTTTTCGTTTCCATTTGCATGGATTTTTTTTCCATCCTTTCACGTTGAATCTGTGTATGGCCTTGTGGTTTAGATGTGTTTCCTGGAGACAGCAGATACTTGTGTTGTATTTTTTCATCCATTCAGCCAGCCTCTGTCTTTTGAGAGGAGCATTCAGTCTGTTAATGTTAATTGATAGCATTGATACGTGGGATGTTTGTCTGTTCATCTTGTTGGGCAGTCCCCTATTGCTTTGTTTTACCTCTTGTTCTATTGTTTTACATAAGTTGTGAGTTTGGTGGGTTTTTTTTTTTTTTTTGACAGAGTCTTGCTCTGTCACCCTAGGCAGAGTGTAGTGGCATCATCATAGCTCACTGCAACCTCAAAATCCTGGGCTCAAGTAATCCTCTTGCCCCAGCCTCCTGAGTAGCTAGGACTACAGGTACATACCAACATGCTTGGCTAATTTTTCTATTTTTAGTAGAGATGGGGGTCTTGCTCTTGCTCCAGACCTCTTTGGGTTTGATCATTGCTGACATCTCTCTCTCTTTTTTTTTTTTTTTTTTTTTGAGACAGAGTCTCACTCTGTTACCTGAGCTATAGTGCCGTGGCATCAGCCTAGCTCACAGCAACCTCAAACTCCTGGGCTCAAGCAATGCTTCTGCCTCAGCCTCCCAAGTAGCTAGGACTACAGGCATGTGCCATGATGCCTGGCTAATTTTTTCTCTATATTAGTTGTCCAGCTAATTTCTTTCTATTTTTAGTAGAGATGGGGTCTCTCTCTTTCTCAGGCTGGTCTCGAACTCCTGAGCTCAAACGATCCTCCCACTTAGGCCTCCCAGAGTGCTAGGATTACAGGCATGAGCCACCACACGTGGCTCTCACTGGTATCTTTTTTTCCTTTTTCTTCTTCCTTGCAATTCTCCTCTGTGAGATCCCCAACAGTCTCCAGTAGTTACTCATCTAACTTACACCTGAGATATGTGTAAGTATACACCCTCTTTTATCTGAAACCCTTCCTTTCCTCAGGGATGGTCCAGTAAGAGATATCTCTGGTCAGCCATCTTGCCTTGATCCCAGCTCCACTTGCTTTTTAATCCTTTGCTGCTTAATCTTCAAGTTTGCTCTTGCTACTCCTATAGCCTGATATCTACATAGAATAATTTTTATGTGCTTTTTAAAAATTGATATATTTTTTTAATTCATAGGTCATGACCAGAAAATAAAAGAAAACAGAATAGAGAGAAAATATCAAAGTCACCAGCTGTAACATGGTTAGGTAAACTATGTGAATGTATTGTGATGTAAGTGTATTGCTGTTGGTCAAAAAGCACTGAAAGCACTACTATAAAAGAACACTTACCCATGAAACTAAAGAGTACAAAACATCCCAAATGGAATTATTCTAGAAGCCTTTTTCAATTTATTTGATAATATATTTATTGTATTCAATTTTTGAGTATGTACTCTAAACTTGCTTATTTCTTATCATAGTCTGTGTTCCGTATTAGGAATAACAACTTACTTGCTAAAAATAAATCTTTTTTTTAGGATCACTCTCACTTTTTGTATTCATAATATATAAGCTCCAAAAATAATATTAATGGAGACAGATCAAGGGCTAGACTCCCTAGTAAATGATCTTTGACAGAAATTCTAAATTCTGGGTCTTGAGTATTGCTCTTCTGATAACCTTAGCTGATCTTCTCCAAAAGAGGCCTCTCTGGTTTACCATGGCTGCCAACCTCCACCCTGTTGACTTCAGTTTGTTGAGATGGGGTTCGGAGACCTGGTCTCCTCCTCCCTAGTGTAGCCCATCTCAGATCTCTTATTTCCTCAGAGACTGGTGGTTATGTTTTTTTTTTTAATTATTATTATATTGTTTCTGATAATCCAATGAAAGGAAATAATAAGCATGAAAATATTATAATCATTGATGTACACAAATTAATATTTGTTCATTCCATTTCAGAAAATTTCCCAAACACTTTGGTACAAAGAACTCTCATGGAAATATTATTTTTTAACATAAGGTTTTCTAATTTTTTCCACTAAATGTTTAAATGCTGCTGAATTATAATGTAATGATATAGTATATAAATAAAACTCCAGGCAGTGGAATATTTATTTTGAAGGTTACTATATTGTACAGAAAAATGGTAATGATCATGTTATAATACTTAGAATATTCTTTCACAAATATTAATTATGTACATTTAAATATCTCCACAGCTAGTCCTCATTTTAAAGAAAGATATTTTCTCTACTGTATTAATTTATAAGATAGATAAACTGGAGGCGAATATCTAGACCAGTGCTATTCAAAAGAAATATAATGTGAACATAGCTGAGAGCCACATGTGCAATTTCAAAGGTTAAATGTTCTAGTATCCACATTTTAAAAAGTAATAGGGAACAGTTGGACGCAATTCTAATAACATATTTTCTTTAACCCCAGTGTCTATCAACATGTAATCAATATAAAAATTAAAAATATATTTTTATATTGAGTCTTTGAAATCCAGCAGTTTTCAATTCAGATTAGTCATATTTTAATTGTTAAAAAGCTGTCTGTGACTAGTAGCTACTATATTAGAAAGAACAGATCTAGAAGATAACTATTTGGATTTACAAAAGTATTCACTATAAAGTTCATTTAAACCAGTTATTCTTGTTGGTGCATCTATGAAAAACTAGTGGCTGGATTATAGAGTTCTGTGTCTACAAAGGACAAATATTGGCATTTTTCCAGTCACAAGAGAAAATATGTAGGTAATAGATGAACTGTTTCTCTAATAAAGTGTGTTCTTCATATAAATTATAAAATTTTTGCTTGTTCATAATATTTCTCAAAAAGTATTATACTTAAACAGCTAGTTGTTTCAATAGCTCAACAAGCTGAACAAATACTGATTAAAACAGTAACCTCTTTCCTGAATTTAAATTATGGCTAATTTTTAAAAACTTGTTTTGCATGTAAATGTTCACTCACATTGTTTTTATAATGTGAGAAATAAATAGAATAATATTTAAAGATGTATTTAAGAACTTCCTGGTACCTGCAAAATCCCATGCAGAGGAATGAAAGAAGAAAAATTAAATCATTTTTATTTAGACACAAGTTTTATTTAAGCAATCATTCCATCATATTGAAAACATCCGCTGTCACAAAAAATCCTATTTCATATATTATTACAAGTGTAGTCTTGTAAATAAATGATTCATAGAAGTTCAATTATAAGGATATGAATGTCTATAATAGCTAAATACCTAGAATTCAAAATACATAAATAAATCTAAGGATTTTTTTTTTAAGGGCCACGTAGCTAAACTTTTGGACCATGACTTTACAACATGCTTTCTGTTTGAGTTTAATAATAGGTAATACATTAACCCAGGTTAATGTGTAATTTAGGGTATTACTTTAAAATTTTAGAAAATTAATATAAATCATATCTCTATAAGAAATTTCATAGCCAGATTTATTAATAAAATGCAACTAGTGTGTATCATTATTAAAATGTACAGAAAATGTTCAGACATTTTGTAATTCATTACTACAAAAGAGAAATTTAAATTTTTAAAAAGATAGTATTTGTTGCTGTATTAGTGACATATTTTTTGGATAATATAAATAATTTTATGACTGATTTAAAGTATAATATCATTTCAAATTGTACGAAAATTTATCTTACTCATCTTATTCTACAGCTCTGTTATGATTATTTCTTGCTTTTATTTGCCTGAACAATATAATAATAAGATCAATCTCTTCATCTGGCAAAAAATATTACTTTTTCATCTTCTGTTTATCTTGGAAGCATTCAATTTCAACAGCTTCATTGCTTTCGGATTTTATTCTATTTTATTGTTCCTTTATCATATGCTTTTTTAGATGCCTATCAAATTCAACTAAAGGTATTATGCAAATTCAAGAAAGAGGTCAATATTTTCATATATTACTAAGAAGCAAAAATATTTATATTTTTCAAATTGACTTTGATCTTTCATTCCAACAACAATAAAAAATTACTTTATTTAGATGTTTCCTTTAAGGCATACCCTATCCATAGAACATTGTTCCAGCATAGTCCTCCTGTCAATTTGAAGCTGCAACTGAGATGCTAACCTTGGGGGGTAAAGCAGAGTGCTTTATCTGCTGGGCTTAAAAGAAATGAAATATTTTTATAAGATCTGGAAAGTCCTAAAGAAAAGTAATGTAACCACCAATCTAGCCACCTTCATCACCAGTCAGACACAATAGGATGGGGAAACACATCTCCTCACTGGATTGGCCTTATTGCCCTCTGTCATATTTTTTCATTATCCTAGCAAAGTAGTAGATACCATTACCGAGATTTTTTTTTAAATGATTTTTTTCAAGGTTTACAAGAAATAAAGAAAAAAGAGAAGGAAAGGGATCAGATTTGGGCTTCCTTTAAATGAGGATGTTTCCAATGACTTTACGAAAATTAGAGTTTCCAAAGTTCATTTTATACAACATTTCATAATACACTTATTATATAATATGAGCTCCAGCTATACTTTTGGAGTACTTTTCTAGTACGAGTTCTAAAATTACCCAGCAGGCAATCCTCAGTCTAGTTATAAAAATTTTGAGGAAATCTCAACATTGGTGGACTAGCCCCTGAGGTATGATAAGAGCCAATTTTAAAGACATAAATTCTGATATGCTTGTAGGGTAGAGAGACAGTTTCACTGGTTTATAAACATATCCACCTACATAAAATGAAACTGTAAGTTTTCCAACCAGAAATCGTGATATAATTATTCAAATTAGAAAGCTATAATAGTTCCAAAATATTCTTGGTGATGAGAGCAACTCTGTTCAAGGAAATTAAAGGCCTAGTTGTCACATTTACACAGGTGATCACTATTTTATGGTTTTATCTGCTGAGGCAATATGAGACAGTCTATTTATTTAAAATCCAGTGATTAAGACAGGTCTGATGCTATCTAAAAAGCCAAAACCGAAATGAACAGGCAAACAAAGCAAAGGAGTAGATGCTGCTAGTGACCTGAATAAACAGATTACTATCATGAACACTGAAATTGACTTGGATTCCTATGGACTAAGGCAAAGGAGATGACTTTGGGTTAGGTAGTTTTCATTTCCCCATAAAACAGTGTACAAAATCTGTCTATAGAAATGATCTGTTTCCTAGGGATAATGTCACAAAGGAGATTTCTATGTAAGGCTTTGTGTAAAGATCAATAAATCTGGGCAATGTTTTAAATTACGGTATTAAAAACAGATCCAAAGATAATGTTAAGATGATTCTAAGATTAGAAGCAGAGAATACACCATTAAATCATAACCGAGGGAAAGCATTTCTGTGTTATTGGGGGAATGTGGTCCAGGCACACTGCTTTCCAATAACTGACCTAATTTAGTTAGAGAGCAGATGGAAAACTCAAACACTGGGGAAAATTCATTGTTTATCTGCTTAGTTAAGCATTTGTGACATAAAGAGTAGACCCTTTGTTTTTAAAAGGTGCATATGAGAGATTTTTGTTTATTATTTATTTTCCTTTAAATCCACCACTGGGTTTTCCAGTATGTGAGAAAAATTTTAGAAACTCATGCTGAAAAGGGAAGAAGATTTTACTTTATACTAAAATGTTTTAGGGGTATGATTATTCAAACTCGTAAAAGTTGTAATATATAATTATATTTTATTATAGAAGTGATATATAGTTATTGCAGAAATGCCAGAAAATGCAAGCAAACAGAAAAAGAAAAAAAGAAAAATTACACATACCTGCATCACCTAGAGATAACTGGTGTTAGTTTTTTGCTGTGATTTCTTCTTGACCTTTTTATAGTTATACAACTATTTATTCTAATGAATTTCACCCCTGTTGTCTAATGAATTTTAATTCACAGATTGTCATTCAAAGGGAGAGATGAGATTTCTCCTTTGTATTGCCACATCCTAATTTACTCAATGCAATGTTCACATGTTCAGTCTCTTAAAACCATACTGAGTTAACTATCTCACTGTTGACATCTGCTTGTCTCTGATTGCAAGACAGCCTGAGGTCAACTGGAAATAAGCAAGCCTCCCTTCTGACCAGGGGCCCAGGGTCCCCACGTTCCCCACGTTCAGTTATAGGTCACTGCAAGGAAGGCAAGGAGTGATAAGAAGACATCTCAAGGCAATGCAAATGGCATTTTGCCCTCCCTCCCAACAACATCCCAGATAACAAAGCTTTTCCTGAATCTTTAACATACAAAACTGATAACCATAACTGACTTCTCAGCAGCAAGGAATCCAAACGTTTATTGAGAGAATGAAAAAAGTGAAATCTATTTAGTCAGCTCACATCATGAGAGACGAAATGATAACAATACACAGTGTCAACAATGCATCTAATTTTGCTCCAGTGACACATCTAAGGAAACTGGTAGCATCCATGTAGGTCTGGGAGTTCAACAGCACCCCCAGAAACCCCTCCGAGCCACAGAAAACGAGAAGTGGTATGGCAAGACCACCAGCGCGTACCTGGAGCACAGCCAAGGCCCTCATGCTGAAACTCTGTTCTCTCCCCGTCAGCCCCCAGGTGGGACCTTGCTGAAAACGGGTAACAGCAGGCACCCGGACAGCAGCTGTACAGCAGGGCGGCTGCAAGCCCCGGGGACAGGATAAATGTCTCAGGACGTGCAGAAGCACAGTCTACAGCCATGCTGCACAGCTGCCACCACTGGGAAGCAACAGGAGGGGCCGACCTGAGACAAGCAGCAGAGATGGAGTGGCTCTTTCTGCAGAAAAGGGTAGGGCAACCATAAGATTAAAAAGCAGGGGGCAGGCAATAAACTTCTGCAGATGAACCACAGGGTTGCAGGTGAGATGAATAGTTTTTTACCGCTGTGAATATTTAGTAATGACTTTCAGCCTCGGTCTCATTATGTGAACGAACCAAGATGTCCTACCTGAGAAAAAAACCAAAACGAGAACTTAAACTCCAGCTGATTGTACAGAATTGGTGGGCTGCTCATTCACGGCAGGGTCTGTGTGCTTGTGAGCTTTGACTTTAGTGAATGGAGGAGAGAAATCAGTGCTAAGGTACTGGAGAGAGAGAGCAGATGTGGCATTAAGGAGGCATGGTGGCTGGCACAGTGGCTGGTTTGGGGCCTCTGGAGCAAGCAGTTTGTGCGGAATAATGAGGAAGGGACTGTAGTCATATGATGCTGTGAGACTGTGGCCACACGCTGAAAGCCCAGGCCCCCAGTGACCCAGCTCATCACAGAGTGGTCACGGGCATCCTTCTCTACCAGCCTCTGCAGGCCTGTCCACCTGGCACTTAGCACCCAGGGCATTCATTATCACAGCCACTGCTGGAGGCAGTTCTACAGTTCTGCGTTCTACGTCAGTTCTACAGAGGGCATCAAAGGCAGGTGGAGCAGCAGAACATGAACAAACCTTCCGAAATCCCTCTGCAGACTCTTAGAATGGACTAGGAAGACTTGGAAGGGAGGCTGAGGACCCTGTTGTTGGAAGAAGTGTTATAATTTAGGCGTTAATGTGATCGTGGTCTCATTTGCACTAGTGAGGCCTGCGGCATTCAAGTTACATGTAAAAATTCATATGTTTGATCTAGGTTACAACTGTTCTGAAAAATTAATTATGTAGCATACATGATAGGGCCCAACCCAGGTCCTTGCACGAAGAAATTAAAATTTTTTCCAAGAAGCAATATGGAAGGAACTTCACAAGCACCTTTCTTTTGAATCTTTTCAACAAACCACTTTCCAAACTGTTTAAGAATGACCATTAGCATCACTGAAATAAGTTTCAAAGAGGTAATAATCTATTAAACATCACACAATTATAAGGAACAGATTCAGCACAAGAAGAGACTTCCTAGTGCTAAATTTCTCCTACTTGTTTTTTAATGTCCAATTATTTTTGTAATTCTCAAACAGATGTGGGAGGGGAGGTGATGATGAAAATCATCAGATCTGGGTGTGCTCAGTTTGAAAAAGCATCACCAATTCATCTGCTGTTATCATCATATAAACTACAGAAAGCGCAACTTGATACAAACACTCTTGGCTGGTGGGGCCCATGGATGGTGGTCCCATGGCTGGGGAGCCCCCACATCTCACCACCCTGACTTACCACAAGGACACACACATGTCGGAGCTGAATGGGGACACCGCAATGTTAACTTTTATTTGTCTCTGGGTGCTAGGATTGTGGCTCACTTTTATTTTCTTCTTTGTTTTCCCAATTTTCCACAATAAACATGCATCATTTCTAATCATAAAAATCATCATTAAGGGTTGAGTTGAGTTTTTAAGTGTCATGCATTATTATAATATGGAAATGATTTTGACTGAGTAGTCAGAGAAAGTAGCAAATAGAATTATATATAGGTAATTACATAAACATGTCTACAGGAAAAAGAATGAAGGAAAATATACTAAATCCCATCTCATTTTGATCGCCTTCTGAAAACTGCCCCCAATACCCGAATCTAGGTAATAATAGGCCATCTAAACAACAAAGTTTTCTAGCAGTTATATTCTCTCTTGGGGTTTTTAAATGTGATGTTCAAAAAAAGAAATTTCATAAAAAATACATGAATGAATAAACCACGTATTGTTTAATGGATACAGCAAAAAGAAGAATGAAGAGCTACACATGCCTCCATGAGGGAGATCACAATCACCTGTCTGTGGTTTTTTTCAACTTTACAAACCTGCCTGAACGCTTTGTACTACCTGCTTTCTTTTCCCAGATTTGGATAAATCAGTGGTTGAAAACAGGAAACATGACTGAAAATCACTCTGAGAGTGAGTCACTCTCCTGATGTCAATGTGTTCAATTCTCCCAGTGTCCCAATGTGTGCATGTGGAAAACAGTGGAGAAGTTGGAGCCCAGACCCTGCGTATAACTGTTCAAAAGTGTCACACTGAAAACACTGGAGAAAATCTTTTATTAGCACTCCAGGGACAACATTCATTATAATTGATAATTATTCATTATAGTAATTTATAATATTGAGCAAAATTTGAGTTAAAATAATTCCCACAGGGGTTTTTTGTTTGTTTTGCTTGTCTTTGTTTTGCTTCTCTCAGGGAAAATCTCATGATGACTAATTTTATGTGTTAACTTTGCTAGCCACAGTTCCCAGATATTTGGTCAAACAGGAGTCTAGGTATTTCTGGGAAGGTATTTTTAGAGGAGCTTACCACTTAAATCAGTATATTTTGAGTAGAGCAGATTCCTCTCCATCATGTGGTGGACCTCGCCCAATCAGTTGAAGACCTTAAGAGAAAACAGACTGACTTTCCCTGAGGAAGGGGAATTCGGCCTCCAGGCTGACTTCTCACCTGAACTACAACATCAACTCTTCCCTGCATCTCCAGCGAGGTGGCCTGCTCTGCAGACTGTGAGCTTGCCAGCCCCAAAACTGCATCGGTCAACTCCTTAAAATTAACTTCCCTCACTTTATCTATTTCTAGATAGATAGATAGAGCACTGTGTATTTACCTTTATATATATGTGTGTGTGTGTGTGTGTGTGTGTATTTACCTTTATATATGTGTGTGTATGTAAATATATACACACACACACCATATTAGTTCTGATTCTCTGGAGAACCGTAATGCACCGCCCCCGCCCCTCCAAAAAGGGCAAGTGATATTGGGGATTTGATGATGAAAAGCTCTTCCACCATTGTACACAGGCTGCTGCACCTGCTTTAACCCTTGCATGCTGCATAGGAAACAGTTACAGAAAGCCTGAGGGAGTCAGTGAGGGGAGGCCAGGGTTTCTGGCAATGATTAGGCAAACTTAATGAATGACTGAAAGTACCAGAATTTAAAGTGATATTACCAAACTTAGAATAAGATTTCAGTTTCTTTTATAAAAGCTAATTGGACTAAATTGTTTAAAAGTCCTAATGACTTAGAGCATTAGTGATCTTATAAGCCATACAAATATAGGTACTCTTGTGATTCAACCACTTTCACTGATGCCATGTATTAGAATACTCTTGATGTTGATGTTTGTATTACTTTCCTAAATTATAATCAATATTTAGTTATAGTCTATCCTTGTAGGGAATTCACTATCTTGGACTATAGGAGATATATATATATACACACACACACACACACACACACACACACATATAAATGCTTCCTGTATTATTTCCTTATTGTGAATATTACTCATGCAATGAAAGCACTATTTCAACTCTTAAGAAAGAAAAAGCAGACTCTCTTACTCATTGCTTCCCTATCTTGATTTTAATATGTGCTTTGCTTTTACCCAAGATTACTTATTCATATTGGCATGTCCTCTAAACCAGAGAGGTCAATAAATGAAAGACAGAAACATTGTAAGAACGGGTTACAATCACTAGGTATGAATATCGGGAGGAAGAGAGAGAGTATTCAAATCGGAGCCAACAGCTTTCCTATAAAAAGTAAAATGGGTTACAGTTCTATCGGTTTTAGGGTTCCAAGAAAGAAAATACGTTATTTTGAGACTCATTTCTGAAGGATTTGCCTCTCTCCCTGTACGCCTCACCCTACCTCACTTCATAAGTCACATGCTGTCTAGACCAGATTCAAGGTTCACTCTGAAAAGATTACATTCACAGGGTCACTGGGAGTGAAGGTGGGGGCAGGAGCTTTCAGACTGGAGAATGGAGCTTTGATTTATATCAGGTTGCAAATTTAGGTTCTAACCAGAACTTTTCTACCATTCCAATCTGAAAAGCAAAAGCGACAACAAAAGAAAAACAACCTGCAATGCAATTTAAATGAGTACAATAAATTAGTATAAGGGCAGTGCAATTTACCTAAATAGTACTTATATGGTTCCAGAATAATTACTGTACTTTACAGCCACTGCATAGTACTGTTATAAATCCTATCACAAGATGATCCTGAATTTTCCTAGTGTTACAAACTTATTCATATCAAAACTTCATTTACAATTTATTAAAGAAAAGTACAAGATATATAGTTCTATACTAACCAAGATTAAAAGTTAAACCATTATGGAAATAAATAATATTGACATCTTTATGGTTATATTTATTTCATTGTTTATATTTTACTTCAAACAAGGGATTTAAGTATTCATTTGCTCCCATACCTTTCATATACATCTTCATTTAATTCAAAGGTCAAATGCCAGTGGTGTGGATCAAAGCTTTATAATATAATAAACAAGAGTGGAAGGAAATCAAATGTCATTTGGCTTTTTCACTATGGTGATCATGGCAGTAGAAAGAATAAACTAAACAGAATTTTATATACTGGTTGGCAGAGGAGGTTTTCATTGTTATGAAGTAGGCATGCATGAGAACAAGGACAAGTAGAGTTCATAAAATGTCACTTCACAATGAAATATCTGCTCACTCGTTTCCTGTAAGTTTGGCTTCATGAGCTTTCGAATTGAAAATATGGATAATATAACAAAGTGGAATTCAGAAACAGTAAAAAATGCAAATAGATGAATTCCTCTGAACGCTGAAGAATACAGCTTTGGCTTAGAGCACACCACTGTATACCAAGCAAATGGATCACCAAGAGTCACAATTTCACCCATGTGACTTCTGCCTGCATGAGCTACCACTCTTATACAGTTTTCATTCATGTATTTTCATGAATATCTGAACTCTAAAATCTCAAGAATGACTTTATTCTTTTTCAGAAGACTCAAACTGGACATGTACCATATGAAACTTAGATAAAAATTGAAAAAAAAAACACAGTGAATAGTCTGGATGTCTCAATATTGTGAGACTATGAATGGGAAATATAAAAACAAAAGCAATCCTGCTCAACGAAAAAAAAAGTGACCAAAACTAGACAACGATGAATCAAACAATAAACACAACCTCTACAAAGCACAACTTTACAGCCACACAAACTTCCATTCTTCCTCCAATATTTCACATTCTTTCTGACATCTAAATTTTTGTTCATGCATGCAATGCCTTCTTCCTATTTGCAATACTCCTACTCAACATTCAAGACTCAGTCAAAATGCAATCTATTTGGTGAAGACTCCTGACTCCTCCAGAAATAGTCACTTCCTTGACGATGCTACTACAGCATATTATACAGCCTCAATTTGTACTACTTATGCTGCATTGCAATTTTTGAAGTCTTTGTTCTTTGATCACCTCTATCATAAGGACTGTGAACTATTCTTGATATCATGAGCATTGTAGAGAAAGCCTAATAGTTAGCTGACCCTCAATGAATGACAAAGGGAGGGAGGGAAAAATATCGGGTTGGAGGATCAGAACCCTAACTTGCCATGATGATAAGCTAAACTCAACTTCCCTAGAGATCGCCTATGAAAAGGAATTGATAGTGTCTGAGAAGAGGAGGATACGAAGAGAATACAATTACTTCTTGTAAGTTATCATGACCTAAAAGTTGTTCATACTTATTTAATTATAATAAAACCTGAATTCATTTCTAGGATTTTCCTGATTCTAGAGCCTTCAAATTATTAAGAATAGGTGGTAATTTCCAGGGCAAGAAGTAATATGTGGCTTCAAAGGATTTATTTTTTTAACCAATAAGGGTAAATAAGGATTTATCTTCTAATATAAAAACAAAATATATTGGCGGCCCCTTACTCTCAGTTTATACACACAGACACACAGACACAGCTTCAGCTGTCCTTCAACACTTTTCTCTTCAAAGATGACCAAAATTTAGAGGATAGAGGTGGTAGAATAAAAGTAAAGGAGCTGTTTGAGATCATTCATTGTGTCAAAATTCACTGAATGTTTACTTTGTCTCAAGCAATGAAAAGTCATCATAACACTTCCATCAGCTCTGCCTCTGAGGTGCACCTGCTCTAGCAGAGAGACAGGCTTATGACAAGTTAACACAGCAGTATGACAGATGCTGTGGCTGAAGTCCATACACAGGGCACAATGAGGAAGGGTCCATTCTCTTGGGAAGTCAGGAAAGGCATCTCAAAAGAGGTGTGTGTTAAGATTGAAAAGTAGGTTATGAGAGCAGCTAGGGAGAGTGAAAGGGAGAGGGCCTTCTCTGGGCAGAGGGCAAATGAGCAAAGGTGCAGCAGAGTCAATGACCCACATGGGTCTTGCCAGCACTGAGAGTCCACTGGAGATAAACAGGCATTGTCAGCAAGAGTGAATATGAACCTAACGCAGTAAGGTACACTTTAATTTAAGCAAGAAAATAATTAAAGAATATTTGCATTTTATAAAGATTATTTTGGCACTAAGGGGATTGGTGAGGGTAGAGAACGAGTTGGGAAGAAAAATTTTGAATCTTTTCCAATAGATGAAGGCTGGTGATGGAGTAAACTAATGCAGTGGCACAGGGGGATTGAGGAGGAAAGGACAGATTTAAGAAAGGTGTAGGAGTTAGTATTGAATATGAGATGGGGGATGTAACATGCAGTGAAGGATCGGGATCCTTAGTCAACAGGACGATTTCCACATTTCTGGTTTGGAAGGGAGTATGAATGGTGCGCTGGTCCACATAGATGGATAACACAGGGGGAGGGAAGGGTCTGGAAATAAAAGGTAGTAAGTTCCATTTTTAATAGCCTGAGTTTATGTTGCTTATGGGGCATCCAGTTGGAGATGCCTGGTGGACCGTCAGAATTCCTACATATAACACTAAGAAGGGCAGTGTGACTTGGCAATAATGAACACTGGAAATGCCAGCCTCCAGGGGAGGCAGGAGTCAGTGAAATTGCCCAAGAATAGAATATCGAGAAAGAAGAAAAGAAGGAAGTCACATGCCCAACTTTAGGGATGGAGTATGTAGAGGTGAGCAAAGTATTTACAGGCAGGGAGATGAAGACACTACAAGACCTAGATTTATTAAAAGAATAAACTCAACATTTGCCAAGCTCTAAGTGTAGTGGAATGATTTTGGAAGTCTCTTCTTGCTACAGAGATACTTAAAATGTGTGATTTTTTTTTTCCTTTCCCTTAAAAGCATTTTGGCAAAGAGGGGAGGCTGCCGATATGAAAATAGTCAAATTAAAAACAATTAATGAAATATAATGATCATGAAGACATTTTGAACAAAATGAAATGCACTGTACAAATGTATCTAAAGTGATGCTATTTAAGTTTCAATATTTGGACGTGATAGAAAAAGAACCCTGATGCTGATTGAGAGAAATATAATTTCAGCACCAGGAGTAGCCCAAGCTTTCTTCTCACTCAGCTGTCTGGGAGCTATAAAAAGTACTATGCCAAATCAGTGGAAGTGAATGTCTTTTTTAAAAATAAAAACTGCTGTTTTTTTAAAATCAAATATTTTATATGTACTATGTTGAAAAGAATTGCAATAACTTTTTATGAAGCTAAGTATTCCTTTGTAATGAATGTAGTACTTTTCTAATATGTTTTAAGAGTCACGCTATACCTATCAAGTGTCTGTCAAAGGTGCACATTTTTATACCAGATACAAAATTTATTTCTGTTTCTACAGTATATCAGTAACCCATATAACAGTCAATGATTCATACATATTCTTACATATGAATCAACTGAATTTTGACATTTTATGAAGACATTTTGTGTTCTATAAGGGTAGGCAGTGAACTGGGAAGTTATATCCCCGAAGTACTAATGACTTAATTTATCATTATAATTTTTCCACAATGAAACCTAATATTTCAGTCTTAAAATTCTTGAATGAAATAGTTCTCAACCCAGGATACATATCAAAACTACCTTATAGACCTTTAAAATTACAGATATTCAGGCTTACCTAAACTTACTGAAGCCAGTTGTGTATGCCTATGCCCCCAAAATTCCAGGACATGACATCGCCCCAGCCGTTCTGAACTCCTATAATGTCTGTGTATTGCTAATTACCTTTCATAGGCAAGGGTATAATTTCCCCACTCAACACTTTAACAGGAATGTTGCTTATTTTTTAAATCCCTTATTGCCTGTGTCATAGTCAGGCTCAACAGCCATGTATATCATATATATGTATAGATAGATATAGATATAGATACATAGACTGATATGATTCTTCAAAGAGTTATTGAAACCAAATTAGGCTATACAATTATGCAGTACCAGAGTGTTAGTTTTGGAGAAAGTTCATATAACATCCTAAAATGTTGACAAGCATATTCAAATTGTTTAATGCTTTCATCTATTTTTGATGATTTGGTGCAATAAGAAAACTTGCAGATGTATGAAAAAGATTTTTTAAATTGTTGTTATGTGTGCTGAAGTAAATGTGTTATTAGCAGGAGGCCTAATTTACATTCTAGATCAGAGAAAGCTGGTAGTAGAACTTTCATATGCTCATGAGATTCAACTTTTAGATCTGTATATTTCCCTTAATCCTATATGAACTTTACGAACATCCGAAAAAACTCTTTTATGTTCGTTAGAACCAGTTGCCCTAAATGTAAACGGTTTCCAAGGTAAAGTTACTAAAGAACGTGATAGAATATTTGTAAGAATTTGTCTCATGAATAAAATATAACATGGTAGTGCTTTAGAAATAGGATATACCGTGTGGAAAAAAAAAGGTAGCCTTTGCTTTTTAATAGAGCTTTCCTTTTATCTTAAGATATTTTGTCCTTCATCCTCAAGAGCAACAATTGACACTGATTACTTAGCAACGGTATAAAGCCTGGCCTGGTCAAGCTGTGATAATGGAACCATCAATGAAGTTATATTGTCCTTGAGTCCTGAGGATAGTGTTTGCAAATGTAACTATTAATATGATCCAAGCTAAATCCTCTTGCAAGTCTGGAAGGGTTAAGAGCAAATGAATAGAGCTCTTTACTACAGTATGTCACAAGGTGAAGAAAAAGGAGGATGAGGTTAAGAGGAAGACATAATCTTTAAAAAATTCTATATATTGTTAACATGCAAAACCTATCACTTTTTTGTTTTAATCCCCAGACGGACACTTATGATGTGCAAATTTTAATGACACTTCAAATACACACAAACACACACACACAAACGTACATGTAAGTTCCTCACGGTTTCTCAAATATTGAAGAAAAAGAGCTTATTTTTTCTATCTTCAACCATGTTGGATATTATAATTTTTTTTCATTTTTGTCAGTCTGTTAAACAATGACTTGCATTACCTTGATCATTAGTATGAAGTATTTAAAAAAAATTTTTACCATTATTCAGTATTACTTGACACTAGCTATGGTCCAATTTCTATTGGACTGTTTAACTTTTTCCTATTTATTTATATCAGCTATTTGCCTATTAGACCCATTAACTTTACCTGTTATTTATAATGCAAACAGTTTGTTTCAGTTATATTTTTAACTTTAATTTTTCTTGTAGTTACTGCTATGGTTTGCATGTGTTCCCCCAAAAAAGCATGTGTTGAAAACTTAATCCCCAATGCTACAGTATTTGGAGGTAGGACCTAATGAGAGGTGATTAGGCCATAGGGGCAGAGTGAATGGATTAATGCCATTATGGCAGGAGTGGGTTTCTTATAAAAGGACAAGTTTGGCCTTTTTCTCTCTCTCTCGTCCTCTCTTTGTCCTTCTGCCATGGGATAACACAGCAAGAAGGTCCTCACAATGAGATGGCCCCTCAATGTTGGACTCTCCAGTCTGCAGAACTGTGAGCCAATAAATTTCTGATCATTATAAATTACTCAGTCTGTGGTATTCTGTTATAGCAGCACAAAACTAAGCCAGTTACTTTTTTTTTTAATTTTCAAGTTTCAAATTAGGTTTCGTTTTGTGCTTAAGGAGGCCTTCCCTACTCAAGGAATATGAACATCAAATCCTATATTTTCTTCTAATACTTTTATAGCATTATTTTTGAGGGGAGTGTTACATTTAAAGTTAGGTCTTTAATCCATCTGGAATTTATTTTTATATATAGTTTTAAATAGGAATATAAACATTTTTGTCCACATGGAAATGTGGCCATAAAACACCTTTGAGGTATTTCACTTATAAACACGTTTATGGGTGTGATAAATCACATTCTATATAATGGTTTTT
>CM052440.1:58108407-58150807 GCA_028533085.1 Varecia variegata
GTTTATGACATGGATCCAACACTTCCCCAGCCTCTCCTCTCCTCCTAAGTTCTTTGCAGATCCCCAAACTAGCCAGGCTGTTTCACCCCCTTTGCCTTGAAATGTGCTGTTCTTGCTCATCTGCAATGCTCGCTCTTTTCAGTCCACCTGGTAGTCATATTCTCATACTGCCTGGCTTGCCCATGAAATATGTTTACAAAGTATGTTATGCAGTATGCAGTTATGCAGCATGTTTATGAAGTCTCCTCTAACTGCTCCCAGCCAAAGTGAGAGACAGTGTCTTGTGCAGTCTGTGCCTTGTGCATTCCTCTATTGTTGCACTCATTACTCTCTACTGAAATGACTGGTTTACTTGCATATCTCATTCATTAGTTATTGAAGTTACTCAGGAAAAGGGCCATATTTTTACATCTCTAGCATTTGACAGAATATCCCTATAGCATGCATTCTCAAGGAGGTGAACATCACCTTCAAGGTGCCAAGACTTGTTTCTTGAGAAGGCACTGAAAAAATCTTAGTTCTTACAATGATTTTTGGCCCTCCAAAAGGTTAGAATGTAAAACAGATATACAATATATCTGAGGTATTAAAATTTAGCGGGAAGAGAGCAATGAGGAGAAAGAAAAAGTCTGCAAAGTGTCCTTAGGTGAAGTGATAATGAAAAAAAGTCTGAGAAACATTGTCTTGAAATAAGCACTTAATCAAGGTTTATTTTTAGTTTTCAGTAAACATTTTTGAAAGAGAAGGAAGGAATGAGTTAATTCCTTCCTTATACAGTATGTCTGAATGAGTTAATTCAAACTCTTGTTCTGACACTTATTATTTGGGCAACTGCATAAGTCACTTAACTCCTTTTGATCTAATATTTATCATACAAGGCTGGTGAAAGATTAAAGCACATAAAATATATGAAAACATTTTGCAAACTCAAAAGTATGTAAACAGGATACTCTTCCACACTTCAAGACTATACACCACAAGAATGCCTTTCCTCACCTTCTCTACTCAGCAAACTCCCATTTATCCCTTAAGACAGAACTTTTTGGGTTTTGTGAAGGATTTCCTGACCTCTTAAGTAAAAACTGCTGTAGTCTAATAACAACATTATAGGTCTGTGCTCCTTACCTAGAGCATGAGATTTTTGGGCTCAGAATTCATGTCTTGTTCATAGTAGGTACTAAAACAATAAGCAAATGAATTATAAAAGCTGAGGTCAGGCACTTTTGTGTCTGCAATAAATAGCCTACCCAGTCCTTGTCATTGCTATATGGAGAGACAACAAAGAACCTGCCACCTAACATATCCAGAATTCTGAGCTTATTCAGATCTTAGCCAGTTTGAAAAATCAAAAGTATATACTTGAAGGAAACCTGCCTTTGGTGGACATGTGGTACCCTAGATGCATGCCACAGGTCTTACAATAATCCTTTCAATCAAATGTTCCAATACTGTCAGTATTAGCATTATTTTCAAGTAAACAGGATGAAGACAAATGAGACATGGCTCCTCCAACATTTAAATAAAATATACTATATTGAGTGATTAACTAGATGAAGCCCTGTGGACACCTAGCTGAATGTGAGATTACCAGAGGAAAATGGAGGGTTCTTTAATATTTTTATTCATAAACAGCATTTTTATCATTGGATGTATGTAGCCTTTGTCTCATGTAGAGATGCAAAAGTTTCAGAATATGTTTCGTGGATAAAGAAAACTTCTGGGAAGCCCTTAGGCATGAGATCATACGTGACTGTGATCAAATCACAGGCCAGCAGGAAACCCCCCTTAGGCGCTTAGCACAAAGGACTCTGGAGAGCTTTCTCTAAAAATCTCCTTTGTAGCAATGCTGCATCATGTTCTGCCAAGGGCATGGTCTGCCTGGTGGTTTTACTGATTTACTGGCCAACACTGACAACATTATGAAAATAGAAAACTGGTAGCAATAATTGTAACTGCCATGGAAGTTTCCCTGAAGACCATCTTTATCCTGCCACGAGATGATGGGCTTCTAGTGGATAATTCTTCAGATCATGTGTGTCACGGCTCGCTGACTCTGTTAGTACTAGAACCAGTATTACAGACTACTTATAGCTTTTGTATTTTCAACAATCAAAATTATATGTAGTATCCTGGTCCACATAAATAAACCGAGGCTTATAATGAACTCAGGCCAGGACTAAAATAGCATCACCTTGAGTAGAAAAATTTATAGTATATTCTCAACATGTGACTTACCCTTTAGGAGCCACACGTAGGTTCACTTGAATCAGCATCTGATGTCATTCATTATGGATGGGTGAAGGGGTGTGAAATGAACAGTTGATAAACTAAAAGTTATAAAAGATTATATACAGAAAACATTTCTGCAAGGCTGTGATGTCTCACTGAATAAATGGAGAATTTTTGACTACATAAAGGAACTTTTTCCAAAACCCATGGTGCAAAAGTCAGCATGAATGAAAAAGATTTAACTTCCTTTCAGGATTATGAATCAGATTCTATAAAAATCCACTACCTGGGGAACAATTTAAGTGTCTATGAGAGGTAGGTAGAGATGATGTGGCTCTCAATAGCATGCTTACGTCTTTAATCCTGTACATCGTCACATCTTTTTTAAAAACTCTGCACACAAATCATCCTCAAAATATCACTTCGTGTTGTACTTTGAAACTGGAATATTCACCCTTTCCCTTGGATATATATTGGTAAACAGAATACACAAAAACCCACAAAATCAAAAGATATTGAGTATCTTTTGGAGTGGACAATCTTACTTTGGGAAGTGGTTAAATGTGGATACCATTTTAATATTAAAATATATAATAATGTAGGAGTATAAAATGTACATGAATTTTTAAGGTTAAACAAGAAACTTCAAAGAAATGTCATGCTTGAGGTCATTCCAAATATTCTGAACAAAATATATACATGTGTGCATATATACACACATATACACACACACATATGCCTACCCATGTATATACACATGCACATACACAAAAACTTACAGATATGTGTATATATCATGTGAAACATCCTATAAATTTTATAATCGAAAAGAGAGGAGAAAGGTTTACTGAACAGATATTGTATTATGAATTTGTGCTGGACATTTTAAAGACATTATCTCAAATAATGACACCAACAAATTTGAAAACTAATATTAGATTGCTTTTAGAGAAGAGACATGTGAGGTTTAATAATATTAAATAACTTGCCTGATACCACATGACTAAAAATTGTGAGAGTTTGATTTCAAATCTAGAATTGTGAGACTCTAAAACAAATCCTGAGCTCTTTCTACCTACATTTTGGCATTAGGACTCCTAATACCTAAATTCTATTAACCACTCTCTGACCTTGTTTTCTCTTGCTACGCTGCAGTGACAAAGAAAAAAAGTTGTTTGGTAACCATCACTTATAGAACAGCTGTTATATGTAGCACTATTGTTTATTTGGGTTATAATAGTTAGCATGATTGACTAAAATAAGCCCTTGAATTAAGTGATATATTAAAAACTTCTGAATTATGCACAGAAAAGCATAGAACCCTAACAATGTGATTTCGTTTTTCTATAAAGATGATATCCTTACATGGCATCCTTATACCCTTATATCTTATATAAGATCGTGAAGTCTGTACATAGTCATATTTCACTTGTATCACATTTAAAAAAGAAACAACAATCCTCATCATGGCAATAACAGAGTTATTACACTGTTGAATAAAATTAACAAAGGAAATTCTTCAAATATTGAAAATTTGGGGAAAGCTAAATATATTAAATACAAAACACTAAAAATCCTCACTGCGGGTACCTGGAAGACAAGACAGAATATTCTGACGGGTGTGATGTCTGTTTACATTTCCTTTCTCATCATTTCTGCCTTTTTCTCCCTTTGAAATCAAACACATAGGCAAATGTTCACAATACCCTCACAGATATATGAGTTTGGGGGGATATTTTCCAGCAATCATCTATAAGCTAATAACTGTCAAAGGACAGAGATGATATCAAAAATAAGGTCAACATTTAGAATTGGAAACAAAAATAATCTACACTGATAAGAAATTCCTCTTCCAGATAATCCAATATTTTAAAAACAACAACAACCCCTTTCACCTTGGTGGCTTTCCTGCAGATAAACAGAAGCCATAACACAGGACTCCTGTTTTGATAACCTTGATCTCTTGAGTCCGCTGTCATTTCAAGTTCTGGGTCTAGAAAGACATATTTATTCTCCCTGATGCTTTCCATAAAGCACAAGAAAGTCTTAGAAGATATAATAGCTCTGATGGATTACAAAGTTATACTGTAAAACTACATGAAGTTTTCATAATGATCTCTGTACACAGCTGACCAGTATGTGAAAGGCCCTTGGGATATTTGACAAATATCTTATGGATATAATAGGGAGAGCTCTTGAGGTTTTTATTTCCTTAATGTACACATATCCTGAGGCCAAATGAATATCTTTATTAGAGGCCATTTCTCAAAGAAGAGATAATGACCACAAGGGAAAAAATAAAACCTACATATTATGAAATATTTCTCATATATGTTTGATTTTAATTGGGGGCATTTCTGGGTGTGCCAGGCAGTTTATTGAATCATTTTACATAAAATTACATATATATATTTATATCCAAATAAAGTTAAAGTTATTTTAATTCTTTCTATTGACTATCTGTATTTGAAACATCATTGAACTGTGATTCAGGAAAACTGTGTGCTCATTGTGGTACGGAATTTATCAGGCTTTGGGACTTCGGCATATCATTTATTGCCATAGTATCTCTGTTTTTTAAAAAATATATATAAATAATTACAAATCTATTTATTTCAAAAGGTTTTAGGAAGATAAAAGAAATATATATTAAAAGAAGAATTAAGAGAGCTATGCAAAAGCAATGTAGCATTGCTATTATTAAATAGTATTTTTCTTTTTAAGATATATTTATCAGTAATATATACCTAAAATGATAAAATAATATATGTTATATAAAATATGACACAAATAAATAAACATGGAGCAATAAGTATTATAAGCTTTGTGTTGGAATAATACTGGTAGAGGTTCCTTGGATCAAAATAGATAATTAATAACATATATACTAAGTCTGTTTTTAATAGGGTATGGTAACGTACCTATTTTTGAAAAATTTTTTTTCATGAAACCATCATAAAATAGTATTATCTATAAAATATTATTGCTCTATAAAGATAAAAATATAAATTACACAAGATCTTAATATATAAATACACTTACATGACTTTTAGTGGCTGAATTTGCTGAGTTTATTCTTGTGAAACAGAAATACAGAGTGAACTATGATTTAAAAACTAACTCAATTTGATAATATAAAAACATAGTAGAATTATTTACAGTTGTTTCCCTATCAGATTAAGTTAAAATAATTTTATTACCTGAATAACTACTCTGCAAGTTTTACTCTTTTAGAACCAACATATGAAAGGTTATAGCAATTCTGTCACTGAATAAGAAAGATTACAAGGATGACATCTAAGCCTCAAAAACCCAGAGATTATAAAATAAATTAGTTCTTGGCAAGAAAATATCTACCATCAATTTGGATCTGAAGTCAGAACCAATAATTAAAATATACTTCACACGTTAAATCTTGATGGTTTCACAGCTTACAAAAGAGAAGAAAAATCTGAGTCTTAAGCAAAGGCTTGAGAAATGAGTGTCCAGATCAAGGCTTAATTCCAGAAAATTTCAATCTTTCTCTCTCTCTCTTCCTTTTTCTCTCTCTCATTTTATTTTCCACTGTGAAACCAAAAACAAGAACACTTCACAGAAAGTTTTTGGCTAATTTTATTTAGGGCTTAAAGCAGCTTGAGAAAATAGCTAGCTCTCTTTTTCTATTTTTAATAGTTATTTGCCCTAGAATATTATAAAATGAAGAATTCCTCCAAGAACTCAGGGTCACCCTCTGTTTATTGTCGTTATTAAAGAATGCATGGAGCAGCCCTGGCACTGTCCTCTGAGAGAGGACTATTTGGCTGATGTCAGAAAAAAAGTGCTGGAGAACAATAGGAATTAGAAAACAAGGCCAAAGGGGGATGCAAGGTCACACAACAGACTGGATGGCCTCTAACAGAAACGGGAGAGCGGGTCCTAAGACAATTGAACTCCACTAGACCAGTTCAAAGCACAGAGGGGTATATATTGCCTTCTCAAAGAAAAAAATTTCCCCCCAAATCTTATCTTTGTAATTGATAAATAATAGAAATGCAAATGTTAATTGTAATCTGGCACATTTATCTTCCTTTTCTGGGAGCCACTGTACTAGTCTATTTCTCTGGTTTTGTTCATTTTAACGCCTCTAACTTCATTCTAATTTATTACAAACCTTTTCTCATCCAATCCTTATCAGGAAATTCATAAAGAAATCCTCCACAAAAAGCATCTCATCATTTTAAAAAATTCATAAAGCCAGAAATAAAATGAAGCCTAAAGATGTATACAATAATCTCAGGGGATAAATTCTATACAGAAACTAAATTAAAACAAAAAGTAAACTTCAGTGGCAATGCAGCTTTGACATTGTTAAATCTTCAGATTTATTCACGCAGGATTATTCCTGGCAGAATGGTGCATTCTTAGCTTGGAAAACATGAAAAGAACCTATAATACACAAATAGTAAACTGTGTGAATACACAAAAAGAATCTTCAAGCTCTAGAAATTGTGACTGGGAATGATTCTGAAATTCAGTTCTTAAAATTATATTTGAATCCTCACAGCTGTTAATAGTGTTTTCTCTGAGTGGGATTATTGGGAATTTTTCATCTCCTACATTATTTCTATCACATAAAAATTACCATAAAAGTTTAAAAAATATATTTGGGCTGGAAAATATGAATTGGTTTCTGTACACTATAGGGCAGACTAGGAATAGAGTCTGAAAGGGATAGTGGGAAAACAGTGACAAATCTACTTTGGGAGATTTCAAAACTGTCACTGTACCGATATGGCACTAAATCTACAGTAAGGGGAACTCTCCAGGCTGCTATGAAGTTGTTTCATGGATCTTCCTCCCCATTCTGAATTCTTATGTCTCTTAGAGAATGACTGTAATTAAATATCACATTTTCTTTTTTAACCTCATATTTAATGTAGTCAAAATGTCTGTATTATTTTACCCCTACTAAATGACTGTTTGGGAATCACATAAACAAGGGCTTAAGGCACAAGTTACAGGGTCACAGTTTTCCACTGAGGTTGACTGGAGAATGAGGGGGAAGGAAAGATTCTTCCTTTTCCAGTGAAAAATATTTCCTATGTCCCACCAATAGCACAAGGCAAAATTTACATTTTAAGAAACCATTTTTTTCAATGTCCTATTACCATTTAGGTCAGCCAAGCACTAGTTTACTGTCTGCCCCAAATTTTAATAATATCAGAACTAGTTTAAAATAAGCTTCCGAGAATAGGCCTTAGTTTACATGTTATTTAGCAAAAAGTCACAACCCCAGTGAAAGCACTTACTGTGGATGTCACATAGTGAAGCTGGAGTCAAAGGCAAGACCAGGGCCAGAACCAGGAGCTGGGACACATTTTATCCTCTAGGTTAAGGCTTTTATTTGTTCTGTCTATATATATATATATATATATATATATTTACATTTTAATCCAATGTTATTGCCGTGCTATGTAAAATTCAAATACCCTAGTATTATGATTAAATGGTTTTCTTTTCTTACATTCCATCAACTTCTCAAAAGAAAGCTGTATTTTGTTTTGTTACCACATATTTACACCCTTATTTTCTTATAGAGTTTTTGGATGTTTAATTTGGGGGGATAGGGATAGTTCATTTCTCTTTATTTGTTCTTTTGCTTTTTCTGGCTTTCCCCTAAGTACCTTTCTTTTGTAGAGAAAAAAAATATGCCTTCATAATTGACAGCTTCTAGCTTCTTAGTAATTTTATCTTTAGATTAAATCAATTTCTACTCTGCCTCCTCTGGTCTACAGTTTCTGGACTTGACAACTATTTTTGATGTATGGATGACGACATGGGAAGTCTTTGTAATTGACCTCGGTGGGTTGGTGCCAGTGTTTCTTTTATCTCAAATCTTCCTTTTGCTTGGTTTTCATGACTGTTTGGCAAGAGTACACTTTCAAATAACTTCCTTAGAAAGGGTGAGTAGAAGATAAACTTGTGGAGTTCCTGCATTTTGAAATGGTCTTTGTTTTGACCTCATGGTTTCAAAAAGCTTGACTGTGTATGGAATTCCAGTTTGAAACATTACCTCTCAAAATTTGAAAAGATTGCTCCATTGTCTTTGCAGTGGTACTGATGAGAAACTAGATGCTATTGTGATTCTTGTACCTTTTTGATGGCCACTTTTCCTTTCTGAAGACTTTAGCCTCTTCAAGGAAGATTCATGTCTCTACTCATGAATCTATTCAGCTGTACAAAATTTTCTTCTTTCATTTTGTTGATAATTTCCTCTCTTCCATTTTTTCTTTTCTTTCCTTTTAGAATTTATGTTAAGGATATTTAGACTCTTGAGCTGATCTTCTACGTTTTTCTGTCTTTTTGCTCTAAGAGATCTCTTCAACTTTATCTTACAGGTTGAATAATAGGACTTCTAAAAAATTGTTTTTGTTATCTTGTTTTTAATATACAGGGCTCTGCCTTAATTTCTGAGTATTCTCCCTGGTGAAATGTGATTCATTGAGCTCAGGTTTGAAAACAGATAATATTTAAGTGAACAGAGTTGTAATCATCTTTATTTTAATAAAGAAACCTAGTTACAAAATCACTCTATTTGGTATCATAATATTTTAAGTAAAATAATTTTAAATGTTAAATACTTGAATTCATTCCCTTCTCTCACTTAATAATCTTCATAAAGTTCTAAAAATTCTCAGACTATTCTTACTTTACCCTCTGAAATCAACCTTGGCATTTATAATTCATATCAAATTATTAGTAGAAATTAATCACTTCTTAAGAGAGAGGCAAATCAGTACACTAAATTCAGGTTTTGTTTTATAAAATTTAGTTTCATACATACAATAACTTGGTGAAGTATATTTTACAGATGGGAAATAGCCTTTGAGATGACAAGTAACTTGCACAGCAAGTGTGCTAAAGGCAGGACTTTAACTAGGTCTGTTTGACTCCAAAACTTCATGCCTCTCCCATAACGCTATACTGCAAAGAGAAGTGGACATTTCACTGGCATGAAAGATTAAGGTGAATATTTTGCCTGGGAAACACGTACTCTTGCGATACAAACAAACTACAGAGCCAAAAAAAAAAATACTATAAAACTCTGAGCATATTTATGCAAACATCTTCAAATTAATCCAAGCAACACTATTGTTTATTGCATGGCACGTCGTTGTAGAATACTGATGAAAAGGGAAGACAGATTCTTGCTTATTTGTAATGGTCATATTTTCCAGCCTTGATATTTAGCATTAGAAACTTGTTTTATTGGCTTTATTTTGCAGTACTGTATCATTCTCCATGACATCTAGAATGAATAATTAAACAGGTAACTGTGAAACACTACAGAAATTAATTTTAAGAGGACAAATGGGATCAGGGAACACAGCATACACTGCATTTTACTGAAAACACCTTCAGCCATTACACTAAATAATCCATGTCACATCCTCTGGTAATTTCCAGGGTGATTTCCTTTTGCCAGGATGAGTTATTTCTGCCACCACTTGGAGTACAACATCCCAGGGATATGCATTAATGGTGAGTTTACTTTTTTAAAACAGGAGGACAGTTAAAGATTCTAAGGAAATCCCCCAAATTGCTGGCACCTGGCCATGACATTCATTGTTAATAGTGGCAAGAGAGAGGTGGCTTTATGGCCATCCAGGTGATGGCTCTGGATACAGCAGGAGCACAGGTAGGAGGGGAGAACTGCAGGAGTTGGGAATGGGGCAAAAGCAACAGCCCAGCCACTTGAGCGGAGGTAGCTAAGCTCTACGGTAGCTGTGGCAGATACGACACTACCCGTGTGTGGCTGTACCCTTTCCTCATCAGCACCAGGAAAGCTACATTGCCCAGGACATCTTGCATCTAGGTGAGACTCCATGACTAACTTCTGGCTGGTAGATTGTGGCTAAAATTCATGAACACTTTTTCCAGCTCTGGCTGTAAAATAATCCAGGTGACCTTCTGTTTTCCTTACCCCTCCTATCTCCCACTCCCTTCCACCGTACCTAGATGGAGCAGCTGAAAGCAAGGGCTATGTGCTCCAAGATGGCAGTGGAGCCACAAAATGCAAGGACCTCAGAGTTCTGAGTCACATCTCAGAAAAGAGCCATCCAAGAGAGCTGCCTGGCCAGGAACATTCACATTGGAGTTTTTACTAGTGAGAAATAAACATTTACTGGGCTAAGTCACTGAGATTTGGAGGTCGTTTATTAAAACCTTCAGCCAATTTTGTCAAACATAGAATTTAAAACATTATTCATAACGGTCTGATGGACTACTCTCTAGAACCTATTTTCCAAGGTTGTTGAATCTTATTAAAGTGCACACTTAATGTGCCACATTCTTCTCCAAATTCCTACAGGAATAAAGGCAACAGGTTAGCATCATGCTTCAGCATACTTAGAACATCATTTTAAGAACTGAACAGGAGTCTCATGCATCCAGGCATGGCCAAGGTGATATCACAAATACTTAAAAAGTGCATTTCTGGCCTATTTGGAGTTTGAGGCACTAATTCTATCCAATGTGATTGCAAAAGGAAGCAAAAATACTGTCAAGAGGGGGCCTGAAATGTAAGAATCAAATCATGAAAAAAAAATCCCAAATGATACCTTCAAAAACACAGTGGAAAGTTGTAAGTGAACATCTCTTCTTGCTGGGCTCTTTACTACTTCTTTCTCTGACCTCTGCGTATTTTCCATGTTTTCTCTTGGTCTGCACTTCCCTGCACACATGTGCTCTTCAGCTACGTGAAACCAGCTCTTTTTATACACATGATCCTTAGGAAGGCCAAGCTCTGGAACAGTTTCTTCCCCTTTGGTAAGGATTTTTGAGCCTTCTGGTGGGAATTACCGACTCTCTCTGGCTAATTGCTTAAATCTGCTGTTCTCCGTCCCTCTATTCACTGTAATTCACAACTTCATAGTTGTAGCTATGGTTCCATCTCTTCCTTGCCTAAGAACCACTATGCCTGACCCACGTTTTTCCTCAACCCCTGATACTCATGCTTTGATTGCCGTGTGTGTGCGTGCGCCCGTGCTGGTTAATTGCTTCAACCTCTGCTAGAGATCGCCAAACACCGCCTAGGTGATTCAGACTCTTTGGCCTGTTTTCCCAGGGCCAGCAGACTCCAGTCCTGGCTTCCCTCAGTTTGGTGCTCAGGGTTCCTGTGCTGAGGCCCTCAGCAAGGTTGCATCTCATGTAGCAGGTATTATGTAAGGGGGTGCCTTGGGGAATGCCATGGATATAATGGGGTCTCCATGGAGAAGGAGTAATTGCAGTATTTGTCTATCCTGCCACAGATCTTCCTTGTGGTGTACACAAAGTTGTCTTATTTCCCTCACAGCCCTTTACCACCTTATGCCCTTCACAACTCCTGTTCTTAAAATGTGAACATATGAAATGTACAAACCAACACTCATGTAGTTCTGGTCTCAGTAACTATAAACATTACATGTCTACAGCGTATTGAGCACCTACTCTGTTTAAGGGCTTACTTTTGGCTTTGGGGAATTCAGAATGAATAATACATTTACAACATATAAATAAAGAAAAGCTTACTTATTGAGCACTTTCAGATCTCCAGAAACTCTGAGAATCATTATTCTCAATTTGCAGATGATGAAACTGAGATTCAGAGAGTTTAAGTAATACAGCAAAGTTTATATAGCTGCTAACTGAGAAAATCAGGGTTTTACTCAATTCTAGCTACATCCAAGAAAGGCTGCAATATTCACAAAGTTCTTCACCTAAGCAAATATAAAGCAAAGCTAGACTTTCTTGGTTCTTCCATTGAAACCTTATGTTTTAGAAGCATTTTTCATTAGGACAAATAATAGTGTTTCTGATCACCAATATCTCAGAAATTATTCAACATTTTTAATGTCCATAATGTTCCTAGTAACCAAGTAAAATGAAATTTTTATATTGTTATATCTGTATAAAAAGCATTTATAATCCAGTAGATAATGGCATCGAAATATCTTGCGTTTTATAAGTTCCATCTCAGAATTTACATTACCTGAGATTAATTATAGTATGTTTTAAAAAAGCAACTTTGAAAATAAGCAAAATATACCCCATTTCCAAAAAAGAGGCTTTTATTCTCTCATTTAAATTTATGTTTTGTACAATTTAGAGATAAATATAGAATTTAAGGAATGTTTAAACAAGTGAATCAAATTATTTAGAATTGGTAAATTGTAAATTTTTGTAAATGAAGATGAAAAATCTGAAAGTACTAGAGGAGGTGTTCATGCTAGACCCAGGAAAGTAATAAATACCTGATAAGACTGTAAGAAATAACAGGTTATTCCTTCTTTGAAAGATTTTTGAATACCTATTTTCCTGGGATTAGGGTAAATATATGAAATTATACCTCAGAGGTTTAGTCACAGTCTATTTCAGAATTATTGTTCCATGAAAGTTCATTAAGTAATATCAATACTAGATTTTATATTTTTTAAGATCTTTTCTCCAAGTTGAAGTGCTTTTATATATATATGTGTATGCGTGTGTGTGTGTGTGTGTGTGTGTGTGTATATATATATATATATATATATGTGTGTGTCAGAATATATGTGTGCTCTAGAACACCTGTGTATGAATATGTATACTTTTTTCCCTAAGGGTGATTTTTTTTCATATGTATGTGAAGGAATTTTCTGTTTCTTTTACATGTTCCTAAATAAAATAACAAAAAGGAATTTCATGACAAATGTGATAAATCAGCAACCTATTTACTTTTCTTTTAAAGTGTCATGCCACAGAGTGACCAGCTTCAGAATTTCTATTTTCCAAACAGAAGATGTGTTTGAATCAAAGCATTTTTTAAAAAAAGGCTTCACTTAATGATGTATAAAATTCCCTGTTAAAGCATATTTGATATTTTGCTTTGAAATTTTTTTTTCTTTAAGAACATCTCCCACAAGTAGAAGCAATGAATGTTAGCCAACCACCGTATTTTAAATCATTTTTCATCCGAGCTTATGGTAGGGATGCTAAGAGGATTCTATTCCAAAGCACAATGGATCTCAGACATCAGATAAATCTCTAGTTACACATGAACTAAAGGAAAGGCCCATCACCAGTATTTCCTAGACACCCAGTGGCTTCTCACAAATAAGTAGATAGTCTTAAGCTTAATATTTGACAGCATGCCCTGCGTGCTGTCAAAATTTCCAACTCTTCCATAACCATCACTAGAGATCCATCCTGCAGTCCGAATTCCACTTTCTTCTTTAGGGTACACTCACAAAGCAAAAAGAAGAGGTAAGTTAATGGAAAAGGACTTTGCACAGCTATTTTCTTCACTGTCCCCAATCTGGAGACAAACAGAAGGCATCTGTCTTCAAAATTGCTGTCACCACAGTGCTCCATGCTTTTCTAATCCCTATATTGGACTGCAGCAATCTCTTCTGTGGGAGCCAGCTCCGAGGACCCACTGGTGCAGAACTGAGGCCACACCAGCCATTTGATATGCGAGAAAGCCATGCTGTGCCTTGCTAGCTACACTGGTTACATATTTGCTTCCAAATGAAGTCAAGCTGATGTAGTCTAAAAGGCCCTCTATTACATAAATTCTGGTTTCCTTAGAAATTGGCCATCTTTATGCAGCTCAGCTGGTGTGCTGCTAATAGTCCTTGCATTTATATTTCAGAGACAGGAAGGAGCAGTGGGCCTGAACTGCTATTTCCCACCTGTTTCAATCCATATATTTTTCTAGACTATTTCAGAATCTTTTATATGAAAAGCATACCCTCACCCATATTGGTTAATATACCAGTGGATTAAAATGCACTATTATTATAGTTTTATGACTCTAATTAGTTTGAGTGTTTAAAATGGGCTTAAGTTATAAGCCATACTATTACATTGCAGTAAATGGTACTGTGTGGATGCATCAAATCACTGCTTTCTTAACTGTTCATAGATCAGCATGAACTTAAAGTATTGACACTTAGATCAAGACAGCAGAGGTTTGGTAAGCAATCTTATGCATCAAAAGAAAAAAGAGCTATAGTACTTTTTCAGAATTAGTTTACACAATTGTACTAAAGAAAATAATGACAAAATGAAATATATGTTTCACCTCCTTCAGATCAGCTGTTATTTTCCATCTAGTGTTTCTTATAAAATTTTTTCAGATCTTTGTTACCATAGGAGAAAACTGTAACATGTTAAAAATTTAGGTGTATATTCTCAGCCAAAAGAATGATTTAAAATTGGACCTTTTTAACATAGGTACAAACCATCATTCCTGCTGTTATTCTAGAAGAAATTAATACATGCAAAATGTTTGGATATTTTAACAAAGCTTATGTAAACATGATTCTTTAAAATTCAGCAGTTCCCAACCTTTTTGGCACCAGGTACCATTTTCATGGAAGACAATTTTTCCATGGACTGGGGACGGGGGGATGGTTTTGGGATGATTCAAGTGCATTATGTTTTTTGTGCACTATATTTCTAATATTATTATATTGTAATATATAATGAAATAATTACACAACTCACCATAGGTTGGGGACCTCTGCTTTAAATCATATACAATCAATTGAGGCTTGCTATCAAAGAGGCTGGGCTGTTACTATTTGAAACACCTACAGTAATGAACTGATGGCCATTGTAGCTCCAAGAAAAACAGTTCCTATATGGACATCTACATTTTTTCAGAGGGTAAAATAATAACAGTAAGGACTTATTGATTTCTCATCCATGTAAAGATAACTAAGAGGCAAGGAGAAATCATTTAGAGCAGTTGCACCGTGTTAAGAAACAACTTTAATTTTTTAAAGAAACACTGTGCCATATTGCAAATAGAGACACAAAGAAGAACTACTGTTCCAATTAGGGCGAAATCAGCCACTCCAGGCAATAAAACAACAGGAGGCATCACAATATCGATACCTGAGAAATAACTGCCACTTGTTATCTAACTATATCGCTCACTCAAAACATTACCCAGGAGAATCAGAGCCAGCCTAAACACTTCAGAAACCATCCAGAGCCGTATGGCACACTGTTCTTTCAGACCTCAGGAGTAAAAGTTAGCCAGGGCCTACTGACATACTAAAATGATTTATTATCACAGGGCTGAACTAATGCATTCTGCTTTACAACTCTCCTGGCAGTCCAGGGGAGAGGCTGCATTTATTACCTACAGTACATAATGCCCGCTGAAGAGCTCTGTATTATTCATAAGACTGCCTTTTTTGTGCCATCATAATGCTGATAAATTATGAAAAAATGCATATTTTATTTCAATTTATAACATATTGTTGTATACATATCAATACATCACGTTGCAGCAGGCGGAGCAAGTAGTATTGCTGACAGCTGTTGACATGCTTCAGTGAAGACCAAACAAAGGGGCCTCCCAGATAATCCAAAGTCACAACTAGCATTCCAAATAAAAAGCCACTTCTTTCTCTCATAATATTTAGAGGAGATTTGCAGAAGTGTCAATGCTCCATAAGGGAGAAACTTTGGTGAAAGCTCTGAGAGATATGTGCAATTTTCTACCCAAACTCACTGAAGGGGCTGGGATTCTACACTAAACAATAACGCTTCTGTAGGAAATGTAGATCCTCGAGTCAAGAACAGGAAGTCTAATTTGTGAAGGAGAGTTCTCCCAGAGTTTGCTATTATTTGATTTGGTTTTCTTTCTCTTTCTTTTCTTGCCTCAGCTGGTGAAGTGCCTAATTCTAAAAACACATTCTGAGAAGAAGGCCCTTAAAGAAAGCTGGAGATTTTCCATTAACTCAGACTTCCTCTGCAGTTTTCAATTTTGCAAGTTATTTTCACATGAAAGTCATCAGACTACATAGCCAAGTGGTATTCAGATCTTTGCAAATAATTAGTAATTTCCTTTCTTATTCCATGTACAAAGGAATAGTTTAAATGTAATGAATAAAAACTAATTTGGGGGTAATTGATACTTTTAATAAAGGCAAGTTTCTTTTAGATATCAAGAATTCAATTGATACAATTTTGAGCTGAAAAAGATTTTAGAGCTCATCTGTGTAAGTACTTCATTTTACAAATTAGAAATCTGAGCTCCTGAGAAGTCTGCTCTAGGTTACACCTCTTGCAGAACCACTGTTAGAACGCAGGTTTGTCTCCTTCTAATTTAGTCTTTCTATTATTTTCAGTGGCCTTTCTGGAGTTTAAAATGCAATTTTATATATAATATTTTTAAATGTTTTAAATAATGTTTGGATATAATTATCTATTTCTGCATATCACAGCACCCAAAGATGTTGCTGCCTCTCTGGTCCTCTGCAGATGCTAGCTAGAATGGGCAGGCTACAAATGCTACCTTAGATGTGTTTTTATGTGTCAGGAAAAAAAAGATGTACTGATTCAAAAAATAAAAACAAATGACATCACTTCCAAACCTAGGTAACAAAGAGACCACAACAAGAAGGTAGTAAAAATTAAATGACCAATATACAACAATATGCCATATATTTTAACAATGTAAACATCATCATTTTGTGTATATAGGGTGTGTCATCACATGTCATCAGAGTCATTTACCACTGTGAAATCCTAAACTGCTGCTATGCAATGAGTATCTCTCATTGCCCTATGGGTCTTCTGCAAACAACAGCAGTGCCTAAAGCAAAGACTTCCAGTGAACACCCAAACATTTACTCTTCCTGGTGTTGACACATCCATTTACACATCCAGACAGCCACTTGTGCCTCCAAGAATGGTGAGTGGACCAGAGATGCTATTTAAACAGAGCCTGCCTTCATTTAATGAAATGGGATTGTAGAACAGCCATTATACACTAACTCCCTCACAGACTTTAGAATTCGTGCCCAGTTTATCATGCAAATCCGGTCAGGAATAAGCTGGAGAAAATTTTTTTAAAAAAGAGAATCTCTAAGGAGGTTGGGAAGGTGGCGTGGTCTCCCTTGACAGTTAAAGATTGCAGTGGGCTCCCACCAAATAAAATATGATCTGTAAAGGAGAAATAGGACATTCTAAGATATCAGCATCCTTCTCTAGTGTCTACCTTAGAATCTAAGAGTCAGATTTTATATTGCAGCTTTCTAACAAATAGACCTACAGACTGATGGGGGAAGGAGGTCTTCAAATTTTTAAAAAATATTGCTATGTGCTTTGCAGGTGCCCTCTTATTAATCACTATCGTCTCTTTATAGTCTCCTCAACATTATTATAATTATCTCCAACTCTAGTTCTCTGTTTCAACAAATCTCTTTTTTCCCTCTGTCAAAAACATTAATATTCACTTGAAAATGGCAATATATTTCTGCACTTTCAGTTTAAGAAAAATCACATTTCACACAGATTGAAGCCAGGTTCAGTTAATATTCTCGACTGAAGACATAGAGACTTCAGTTAAAAAAATTTTAAATAAAAAAATACAAGCTTCTTATTTGAGAAACCCAAATAGGAACTAATTAATTCAATCATAGTTGCTCCTACCTATTGCTAGGACTTACTACTCATCTTTAACCACCACAGCCATCATTTTTTATACAGTGAAGACTTGCTGCTCCTCATTTAAGTTCATTAATTGTGCCAAGGTGTTTTAGCTTATTAGCTTTTAAAAACTGCCTACTTTATGTAAACAAAATCAAAGCCAAGATGACTAGGCATAATATTTTGACAATTTTATTTCCTTTTTTTGGTTCTTAAGAAACCAAATAATTTGTTAAATAATTTTGAGCTGAAGGGAATCTTATCTTAGAAATCCTTCTAGTTCAACATTCTTATCTTACAAATGACATGTCAAGAATGCTTGACTTGATTAAAGTGTGAAAGGGAGCAGGGGCTCTCAAACTTTATCAACCCAAATATTTGAAAAACAGTGAACACCCAAACCCTGCATGTAACTGATATCCTATAGTTCTCTTTATCTATCCAAAGATCCTCTTTGAGAATCACTAAACAAGAATCCTAGCACATTGCTATTTTCATACACACAATCTTATTTTCAATCCCAGAAATTCTTCCAAAGTTACCAATGTGGCAGGGTATATAAATGGGACCTTTTCTCTCTCTGTTTTGGATGAAAGCCCACCCTGAAGTAAATGCTAGATCACCATGCAGGACTTGCAAAAATGTTGTCCCAGAACAAATCCTGAGACTCTTCCTTCGATCTGTACTTGGAAGATATTTAGAAATGCGAGAGGACAAGGAATGGCACTGTTTTTGACAAAATTTCCTTAGAAAGAGCTGTTGCAGCTGAAGCATTTTCCACTGTTCCCTTACTTCTAGCTTGACTAAGAGGAGTTTCAAGGGAACTACTGCAGAAGGTTTAACTTTGAATGAAGTGGGGAATTTTGATTATTAAGAGACTGTCTTTGTAATTAAAAATTACTGAAGCTATGGGACTGCTTTGACATTTCATCGGAAGCACAGGAATAGCTGGCCAGCTTAGCTGGGTTTGAGGGAGAGTAGAACGAAAAATAATGCTTTATATTGCACCCTATTGAGTTCTGCTCTTTCAATGTAATTGTTACACAAAGTAACCTTTTGTAAAGTCAATAAACCCGTTCATTTAACAGACTGCTAAGATTAACTAATGCCTGTACATTAACCCATCTCAACGATTAACCTTCTGCACAAAAGAAATTAAAAAGTCTTCTTGCATTTGGTGAAAAACATTATCCTGGATAGAAAGACGACAACTTTTCTTTTCATGGTATCTATTTTTCTTCCATGACTTTTGAGTATAACATAAGACTCAGCTTGGAGGACATATCCAATCATGGCCTTATAAAAAGCCTCTACTCCATTCAGTCCTATTACCTTACAGGTCACGCATATATCAAAGGGTAAAAATGATTTTAACTTTGAGTACAGCCAGGGAACAAGAAGAAAAGAATCACCTTAGTGTCCACGCAAACATATTGAGTGCCAAAGGTCTGTGTTGACTTATGGCTACAGCTTTTACATCTAAGAGAGCCATTAGCATAATTGGCTTTTGGATCAGATGGAGGCCATTAGCCCTAAATTCTTCGCTGAGGACTAAAATGTCTAACTAATATCCCTTTTATTCTACATTACCTTTCACTTGCTCACATAAATTATCTTCCTCTTTCCTAGACATAAGAAAAAAAAAATCATCTTTATCCATATGGAACCTCTGTGTGTGAATTCTATCTGCGGCCGGATAACCTACCAAAGAGAAATTGATTTCCTCTAACAAACAGCGCTTTTCCTACACACCAAAGAGCAGCAGAGTCTCCTCAATCGTTGCGACAAGAGCCATTCGCCAACCTTATTTCAGTTGGAGGTTACACTTTCGTTTCAGCAGTAACTGGAGATTAGCGTCAGCACAGCTGGGGATCACTGATTAGTCCAACTAGTCTGGCCTACGAAGTCAATCATCCGCCCACCTGCCCCAGGTGAGATATCACCATAGTGAGCATCAGGTGAAGAAGAGATTTGGATAAGAAGGCTGCCCATCTGTTTGTAGACACCATACCTGGACTGTGCATAAGCTGAGTTCACAGCGCTCAGAATGAAAGCCGCCCCTTCCCTCTGTGGGAAATTTGCCTCCGCAGAGCCCGGGAGCTGATGTCTCCACCCATACTCACACCCGTTTTATTTTCAGCAATAGCCTTGTATTTAGAGGCAGCAGGATTTTATATGTTTGGCATTATAAATTAACTAAGACTCCGTGAAAATGAAAAGGCTTCATTTGACGGGAAGCAGGGTTTTAGGCCCAAGTTCAGACGCTTGGGTACTCTGCCATCTGCTGGCTCTTGTATAGAATGTTTAAAATTCCTGCACACGCTCATTATTGGGTTTTCCTGGCATTTTCATTGTTCAACTGGATTTGTGAAGTCGAATTTTTTTTTAATTGCAAGTTAAAAGAACATAGTTCATTGCTAGAAATGAATCTTTTTTTAAATAAATGTTTTATTTCACAGTAGATTTAGATTTGGAGAAAAGTTATGAATGTAAGTACAGAGAGCTCCCACACACTCACACTCTGTTTCCCCCATTAATAACATCTTACATTAGTGTGGTACATTTGTCACACTAACTAACCAATATGGATAACATCACTATTAATTAAAGTAGAACTTGATCTTTAAAAATAGCAAATACTGCCAACTTTTGTTTACCCGGACAAATATGGGTACCGACCACAGAAGGATAATGAAAGCAGTTTATATTCCTGCCTGGTACCCTGCTTACCGCATTAGCTGGTGTGATTTCACAAAAACCTGCAAAACAGGTGTGACTGTCTTACTATCCTCATTTATCAGGAAAACAAAAAGCTCAGAGAGAGGCTGGCCCGAACACTAAGAGCTAGGTGACCTTGAGCAAGTTTTATTCAAAGAACTTCTCATAATCTTATTGAAAGGCTTTAATCAATGATACGTATGTGGAAAACAGCAGAGTCTATGGCACATATCAAGCATAAGATAATCCCTAGGTCTGTCTGAGTCCATCTGAGGCCAGAGTCTACTCCTTAAACCGCTGTGATAACTAACTATAATATACTACGAAGAGCTCTTAAAACACCAGAGAACAGCTTGTGTAAATTATTCTCTTGTGGTTTCCACTCTCTTGCATTAGGCCCATGTTTCTCTTTTGATTCCCATTTTCACCCCACTCCCTCCCTCATGAGTTTTAACACCACAGACATGGTGCGTATCTGTTTCCATACTGTGGTCCTCTGGAGGGCCACAAACTATTGTAATGTGTAAGCTTTTTGCCCTTCAAGAACCAAGTGTTGCCCCTTGGAAGTGATATAATCCCCACTGAGAATGCTCTAGACCTCCCATGGCATTCACCCTTTTAATAACTACAAAATTGCTGCTAGTCAACCACGTCTACCAAAATAGAAACATATGTATCTGGAGCTTCCTGTGCCTATAACCTTTTATCCACCTCCAAAACTCACATGTACTCTCACAGTCTGCCCTATTCCCACAACCCTCTGAAATTACCTTCATTCTTCACACCACGCCTGTACATTTTCTCTAAATTATTTCTGTAGTCTCAATTATGTTCCATTTTTCCTTCAACAAAAATCCCTTCACATTTATCACTAAGACCTTTACAGTCAGATATTAAAAACTCTCTCCTAGGCTTGCAGTCAGTCATATCTGGGTTTGAATCCTATCTCCTTTACTTACTAGATATCTATAGCCTATATGTAATAAATAACCCCTCAGAAACTATTTTTTAAATATTTACAACGCACTCATAAAATGTTAGGAGTGATAAAATAACACCAAACACCTGGCACAGATTCTAGCATGCAACGGGTAAGGATGTGATTCAGGCATCTATTTCCTGCCTGCCTACCACGTCACTCCACTAAGCTTGCTTCTTCTAAGTTTATTGTTCAATTCACTGCATAGCTCATGCCAAGGATTTGGTCATTCAATCATTTAATGGAAATGAACTGAAGGTTTGAAATTCTGGCAATGGAAACTAAAACATATTGGGACTTGCATTCTAGGGAGATATTTCAAGTAAACTGATAAATATACAGTAAGTAGTGATAAGTACTATAAGGAAAAATAAGGCAGAAAGTTATAATGGGGAAGAATGCTGATTTGTATTAGGTGATCAGATAGAAGCTATCTGAAATGTGGACTTTTTATCAAAGACTTGAATTACATGAAGAAACGAGTCACACAGTTCTCCGAGATAACTGTCATCAGGCATATCCACTCTCTCTCCCAGAGTTGCTTCTGGAATCAGTTTGATCCTGTGCCAATCACGGTTCTCAGCTTAGTCATGAATGAAAGAGTTGAACGTTTTAGTCTAAAGCGCCAATCCACATAGCATCCAGACTACATGGATACATCAGCTCTCCAGGCTGACACTAACTCACCAATTAGCTGGTTATGAATCTACTTCATTATACTCTCAGTCAACATTTTTCAGCCTATAATAATTCAATGAGAGACTTCGCAAATATTTGTCTGAATTCAGAGTATTTTTGTCTACCACATTTTTCTAATAGCTAGTCCAGTGATCTAGTAAGAAGGCAAGGGAACTAATCTCTTCAACTATCTTTAGATAGTCGAAGGGCTTGCACTGTATAGCCACAGAAGGCAGAACTGTCCAGGAAATGCTGGCTAGGATAGATCTGGCATAATATAAAACTTTTTCTAATGGCGCCATCTGAAGAAGCCGTCTACCTTGAGAGGTCTGCTCCCCAACACTGATTCAGCTATTTCCATGGAGTCTAGGGAGCCAACAGGCAGGGAAGATGTCAATGTCATGTAGACTTTAGGTGGTGTTTAAATGATGACCTCTAACGTCCTTGAGAGTCTATGGTACTAGATTTGTTTTCCAAAGTATTCTGTAATTCAGAACTTCTATTAAATCATCTTTCTTTCTAGATTAAACCAGGAAGTGTTCACTAAACATAGAAACAAACTTAGCATTTAAAAGGTTTTCCACTTATAATTATCAAATCTAAATATTTCCATTCAAATTGCACCTTGATGCCATGTCAATTTAATTTTGAAGGCATTGGTTATTGTAAGTAATGTTTGGCATTAAAGAAGTTATAGAGTCAATACTTTTAAATACATAATACACAGAGCAGTTATTAATAAAATATATTACTGTTCTATTAAAAAAATAACCCTGACATTTCCGAAAGGAAAATACCAGCCTTACTCACACTCATTAGGATGACCTACTTTTTGACACATGGCTACAATTTATTCTACCACTTATTGGTGATGTAGTGATCCCAGTCCAAAATGAAAAATAAAATAATGTACTTACTTAAAAGGTTATATGAACTTAACTTAAATGCCATGTCCCACGAATATGAAGGCAAGACCCCTTTTATGACAAAGCAAAGACAAGACAAAATGAACCCCATATTTCTATGGGTGCTGACCAAGCTTGCCTTCATGGACTTTACATCTTGATGCATTAAGAAAAATGATAAATGATAATGGAATGACATTAAGGCATAATTGCTGAACTAGTTATTTGGCATCTGCTGCAGTAAAGGTAAATTTAATGATAAACTGCATACAGCTGGTGATTTTCTACTATAATAAGGCATATCTTAAAATCAGCCGTAGCTTTTGCTGGTGGGCCTGACCAAATATTTTATCAATTAAAATATAATTTTATATTCAGTCTTCTTTTAGGTATTATAAAAATTCCTAAAATTGCTAACTTCTGACTAGATACATCTTTTCTTCAGTGAAAGACCTCATTTATTAGTTTCTGCATCATTTATGGAATAATATCTAAACTTCCAAGTATACAATTTCCTTACTAGCTGCATCCTTTTTCACTTCCCCAATCTCCGTTGTGTGCCCTATGTTTAAGTTACAGGTAAGACTACTTATAGTTTTCTGTCATACCATACTATTCCATTGTTCTCTGTCCTCAATTTGCTATTTCTTATTCTCAGAATACCTCTTCCTTCTATACGTCTGGGGAACTGCATTTTCAGGATTTAGTTATAATGTCTTTTCGGATTCCCATCCCAGTTTGATCATTCTCGCTCTTGTTAGTACTCTGTCTTATGAAAACTTCCATTACTGTGCTTATCAAACTGGATTATAACTCATTTTCCTTCTATGTATATTTCCTTCTCTAGATTTAGGAATACTTTGCAATTTAGGAATACTTTGCGAGTCTGTTTGATATTTCCATCCATAGCACTTAACACATTGCCTCATTAAAATAAGCATTTTTGAATGGACAAAATTAATCCAATGGACACAAAACACTTTGTTAATTTTCCACTCCCATTATTGCTTTGCTTTAGCATAAACAGACTATTAAATGAAGCCCAGACAAGCTGCCAACAAAATGAGGCTTTCAGGAAATCCCAAGACTATAGTTCTCATTGGTTGCAGAAGTCAATTTCCTCCTACATGTTTTGATTAGTGGGACTTTAACTTTAATGTGACTTCTGGAAATTTAGAGTAAGAGCCAACAGCACCTATTTTGCTGTTCTCCCACATGTACACCTATTTAACTGACTCTTCCCATGGCCACTCTAGGTGCCTTAAAAGGACAATTTGCCACAAAGGAGAAAGAAAACAAAGCATTACCTAAGTAAATATGCTATGATAAAATAAAGATAGAAACTTAATCCAAGCATGGCAAATATTTTTATAACTTTCAAGCTGGTGATGAAGTTTTAAAATTCTTTCTGGTAGTATTTGGACATGTATTTTAATAGCATATACATTTTTTACCTGAAGAGTGGATTATATATTACTTACTGAACACTCTGGTGCTTTGGCCTTGTGAAAAGATGGAAGTAACTGATGGTGTAGGTATCTATTTGTTGAGGCAATTTTGATCCATGACCCTTTAAAACAGTTATAAGTAGTTGCAAAGATTTAACACTCATTTAATGCAATAAATGGGCCATTATAGTAACGATGCCTTAAAATTAATATGTCAAACAGGTCACTTCAGAATCAATACATATGGTCTGTGAATTATATTTTATATGCATTTCATTTAAGAATATTTTATTTGAAGATCATGATCTGTATGCCTTAATTAGGTTAGAAATTTTCATAGTCAAAGAAAACAAAATATTTTCATCAGTTGACTTTAGGCTTATTTACCACATATCATTGGAACTTTGGCTTTAAAACTAAAAGAAGTTATTTATGAATTTTGTATTCCTAGAGTTAATACTGGTAGAGGAAAAAGAAGCAAATAACTCATTAAATGGACATAGAAAAAAATCTTTAATTTTTCTTGTTCATGTGAATTAAGGAAACAAGTTTAAATATTTGATTATCACTCTCTTTGATAGCAAAAAAAATAGGAACTCTCTTTGGTAGAGAAAGAAGTTGCCTTTTTGAGGTATTCTATATAATAGAGGCTTATATAAACATAGAAATGATGTTTCAAAATCATTTTGTGCTTGTGCTGTATTGAAATATAAAGATCTTTTATGAGATCAAAATAATGAAAACACCCCTAGCAGCATGTGTTTTATTTCCATATTTCAGATATTCCCTAATGATAACCACCAGGTTCTCCGAGGGGCATGTATTTGTTTTCCATGCAATTGTAACAGAATGGAGAGAAGCTTTCCCTTACTAACACGCTGCATTTCTAATAATTCTTTCCATCCACTTGCAAATGTGAATTGTCACCCCTGATTTATGTTCATTAATCAAAATGGCAAATGCATGTGGAGTGCAGAATCAGGGTCCAGGCTGTTGTCTGAAAATGTGATCAATCATTACTGATTGGCATTTTGAGTTAAACTATAGAAGAATGTGGAAAAACAGATGCTTGCTGGGAACATGGGAAAGGAAGTTAAGGCCAAGAGGCTAGCATTTTAATTGGTAAGATTCAAAATGTTTAAAACAGAATAAACTAAAAATGCTGAGTTTTGGAAGAAGAGAAAACAATTATGGAAAACACAGGGAAGAGTGACTTTTTAAAGCCACCTTTATGTGAAAGGTACCTTTAAAACAATGCCATAGATGCTTAAAAATGCTACCCACAGTTGTGATATAATAAGGCCATGAAAATAGGACTTGACCCATATTTTTTATACTGAAGGGCAAGTAGCTAAGTATAATGAGAATCATCTATTCATAAAACAATAAACTTGGAAGATATTTAATGTATCCTGCCTCTACTTTATGCTTTGTGTTGGGGGGGGTGGATTTATTAAATCAGTTTTTTAAAAAATCTCTGGATATAGTCATTTAAGGAAAAAAATAGCTATATTATTTTAAGCTGATGAGATGAGAATATATCTTATACTCTGTGATACAGATAATATAAAACACAAAAGGAAAAATTATGCAAAAGCAAATTATATAAGTCAAATAGAATTATTTATAATCCTACATGTGATGTTATAAAGACTATATATTTCCAATTCTTAAAATAATAATAATTACAACCTGTAATAATGAACAAGGCTTTGACCTTTCAATAATCAATTTTACCATGTTGTCTTATTTTTTTAAGCAAAGTTGTCACTAAATCACATTAGGAAAGAGCCCTTCTCATTCAAAATATTACTTCTCCACTACATATCCTGAGTTTTTACACTGTCACTATGGTATACACAAGGCAAATATTTTGAGACTCTGACTCTCTAAACAAATTAATAAAAGAATAAATGAGTTTTACACAGAATCTGTATCATTTTTTCCAATTGGATGCATCTATATTCTATCCTATTAGAATATAAAGTATCAAGAAACAGTTCCTATAAAAGTGAGTACATTAATTATGAGATTAATCAATTTGTTTGAAATGATAAAATATTGAATTGTAATGAAGACAAGACAGAAGCAAATGAAAGGATTCCAATTTTGTATCTTCATTGAAAGTAAGCAGCAATTTTGAGAAAGCCAAAAATTCTAGACATGATTTTTTTTAATAAATATTTTGTTAGGCAAGTCATTTAAGTGACTTAGTTTTCTTTATTATTAAATTAGAGAATTAGATTTTTCTCTAATAACCCCTCCCAGCTGCAAAATTTATTAGTCCAAATTTCTATAAATTGCTTCAATTATGGCCAGGTTGTATGTATTGACAATCTAATTCTAAACATATACATGCATAAGCAATAGTAATAATCCAAAAATTAACCTGGATAGTAGATATGTTAAAAGGCATTGTTACAACTATGAGCTCATTTGATTGTTATAATCTTGGGCTGAGGAAATAATTATCGCTGTTTTAGAGATGAGTAACTGACCCACCCATAGCTATTAGATGGGCAGACCTAAAACTGAAGTCAAACCCAGGTCTGTATAACTCCTAACTCATTTTACTTCACAATGACTCAAAAGAATTTATTCAAAAAAAAAAAAAAACAGAGATAAGGAGAGAAAGAGAGAGAGAGGGAGTGAGAGAGAGAGGAATTTCATCCTATGGCATTTAATTGACTTTCTAGAAACTTTATAGTAATATTTTGTGTTGTGTATCCTAATGCTTATCATAGTTCAAAACCTACTGTTGACGTGATGACTTCCCCAAGGGTAACCCACACATCTATGCATAACAAGCCTTTATTGTTACACCCAAATCTTCCCATCTTGCACATTCTTTAAAATTTGACTTTCCCTCTTTCTTTGGAATACCTCAAGAAATAACACAATCTGATGCAGGAAGCCATTGGTTGGTGGAAAACTTCAAAATGCAGCATAAAAAGTCTTGAACTCTGGCACACTGTGATGGAGTAACTGACACTGGCCTTGCAATGTTTTTATGACCTGTAATACTAAGGCTTTCAAACTGCTGAAATAAATTGAAAACATATCTTTTTTTTTTTTTACAAAATGTTTATTTTGAACGATTTGTTTAATTTCTATCAGAGGTGTTTTTGCTCTTCTTTTTTCTTCTCTTGCAAGAAAGATTTTCATGGAATCAATCAGTCCTCTGTAATTTGGAATGCATCAGAAGCCGTCTAACGCAGACTGTGGTAACGAGCTTCTGCTGGAATCAATTACGCTGGGCTCCAAGAAGCTATCTGCTTCCTGTATGATACATAACATCCGGCTTAAATAGTATCAACATTAATAAGCTCCTCTTAAGTTTCTATATAGTTTTCTCTGGGGAGAATTTGTTATTGTCAGTCAGCTGTCAGACGCTTATAGTATGATTAATGAATCATATTTAGATGATTGACAGTGAAAGTCTACTTTATAGAATGTGTCAATCATTTTTATAGTTGCTTTCCATTTTCATGGACACTAGCAATACCGTTCTTGACTTCAGAACCATTATAACCTCAACTCTGTTTGCTGTAGGCCACTAGTTACACAGATATCTGGAGAAGATTTTATTCCATTTCTTTCTGTGTTGCTCTAGGCTAAACCCAAATATCCTTGTTTGCTCTCCCAGCTCAAGGCAGCAGCTAGGTGAAGCAGACAATACACTTCAAGTGAAAAATTAATGACTGAGGGTTACTATACAGAATTGTATTATCCAGTTGATAATTTATAAGGCAAGGTACAAAGTGGAATGCCTTAGTTTTGATCATGCAATTTTCCATGTTTTTATCCTTCAATGATTTGTTCTTCAAATTCCTCTTCTGGCTCTTTCTCCAATAAAATTTGAACCTTTTTAAAATACACTAACCTCTTCAAATGAAAGGTGCTCTATTAAAATAATATTAACATTGCTAAAAAGTGGAGATTTCGTTTCTCTGATGCCAAAATTCTTTACACTATGTTGGGAAAGAATGATGTGTTTAAGTGAAAATTACAATGTGATTTCCTAATGTGTTGGCTCTCTTTAAGTTTTTGAAGCCACATTTACAATAAAGTTTAACAGACAAGTATCTTCAAGGGAAAAACGTTAAAGTTTTACACACCTGGAAATAATTAAAAACTGTAAATAATGAGACCAGAATAGGGAGTCTAGCACTGGCAATTGATATTATTTTTACCTTTATATTTTGGAGCCTGTCTGGTTTAGTCAAGAAAATATGTGTGAATAGGAGGCAAGACTATACCATCTCTGTTCTTTTCCTTCTTTTGTGGTTTGCAATGAATTCAGAGATACATAAAAACACAAGCGCAACTATCTTATTGGCCATATGAGGCAACATAATGTGAAAGATTGAATTTTTGTGGCAGATCTGGTCTCATCTGGTAGTTGTTTTGACTATTGGCAATTTGCTAAATTTCCCCCAAGTCTCTTCTTCTGTAAAGTTGACACAACTTCTTGGGCCCAAGGGCGTTTGGCGATTTAAATAAAATAACATACATTAATGACTTGACATGGTGCATTGTACATCATAGGAGTTCAATTTTTTAAAATTCCTCTTGTGTATCTACCATAGCACCTAGCATAGTAGGAACCTATGTATAGTATGCATAATGTTGATTAAGAACTATTTGTTGAATTTAATTTAATAAAGTCAGGGTAGTTCAGAATAGAGGTTTCTAGCTTCCCCTGGGCCAACATAGTAGCAATGGTAGCAACCGCAGCAACAGTAGCCTTGGTAACGGGCTCCTTTGTGTAGGATTCTTTTTCTTTGGTGAAATGGATTAACAGAGCAATTCTATTACCCATTCCCTCTTCTTCTCTTTGCTGCAATCCAGTTTTTATCAGCAGCACAGAAAGGACACTTCTAATCTTTGATTCACTGGGAAATCTTGATTCTCTCTCTTGCTTTTTTTTTTTTTTTTTTTGCTTCATGTCCTTACCTCTGCCTTTTTTTTTTCCCTTCCTCTAAATATACAAATGGCATGGAGGTTTCCAGTAGAACACCAACTCCAGTTGATTGGTAATGGCTGTCTAGCGATGGATTCTGATCAAGTTCAGTAGGAATGATCAATTGGTAATGTCTGTCGTAGGCACAGGAGGGGGAAAGAAATCATGTGTGCCATATGCCATTCTTATCCAAATCACACTACAGCTATGTTTCTGTTTCATTATATACTGAAAGTCATAGCAGTTTTCACATTATCCACATCAGATGACAGCCAAATTCTGGGTAGGTTTGTCTTAGAGAGTCCACAGACCAACACTAGAATTATTTTTAATTAGCAGCTTATATAGCACCCGAGCTGAACAGTTTCATGAGCAAACAATGCTTTGATGCACCTAGATGGTTGGCTGTTTGTCTAACTGCATAGATGGAGAGATAGATGGACAGACTGATAGAATTCTGGCAATATGCAGTGCAAAATGTGAAAAAATTGGAAAGAGCACCTAGCTTTATGGTATTATCTTAAAAACTATTCTTCAACTACCAACTGATGTATTATTGTTAAAAGATAGCATTGTTTATTAATGATATGAGATTTGGATACCTTGTCGAAAAAACATTTTACTATTTTAGAACAAAAAGGTTTTTTTCCCAAAAAGAAATAAACAAACACATTTCAGGATATTTTATACAGCCTAAACTGATGCAAGAACAGATCAGCCTATAAATGGACTGGATCTAGAAAGCTAAAATGTTACAGTGATCAGCTACTACCTCTTCTTCTAGTCAGTGTCAGTCATTGTGCCATTCTTCTCCAGTTCATAAATTTCTAATGTTCTTCACAGTCTCTGGGTCAGTGTTTCCCAAATGTGGAACACGTTGGCCAATAAAATAATTTTAGGTAGCACAAGGATAAATATTGGTCCTTCTGCTGAGATTGCTAAGGAGGCTAGAGAGGACTTTTCTCTTCTTGGACCTCAGGCTTGTAGCCCTAACTGTGGTGGATTCACACACAAGGTGGTGGGGGCACGCAGATTTTTAATGATTTACTGGGTCTTGGACCATACAGAGATGAAAGGAGTTCTACATTAGCCGCTGGACCTTCTCCATTCCAGGGCTTTTATACTTTGAGCACAGAACAAGTACTGGCAAAGGAACCAGTAACATAGCTAGAGTTAAAGGGGAGCTATGTAATTTCATAGTCCTCTTAAAATATCTTTTCCTGAGGTGGGCACCTGACCTGGGTCAAACGGTAACCTGAGATCTAGTTTCCTGCTTCTTGCTTGCTTCCTACTGCTCTGAGGAACTATTGACTGTAATTAAAAATGTAAAATTGCAATCTGCCTCCTAACATCCAACTAGGTGCACATGTAAAATGAGATTCTCAGTTAGTATCAACACTAACAGGGGAAAATAGGAATTATCTTACTGATTTAAAAATCTCATCTTAAATTGTGTACTAAGCAAAACTGGATCAAAGCAAATCCCTTTATTATGAACTGATAAGAAAAAGGTTTTTCATTGAATACTTTATTTCCAGCTAATCATTTAATAGAGATATTAGAGCAATCTTAATTTATTTTTTATTGTTTAATTTCATTTTTTTTCAATTTAAAATATTTTCCTTGTGTTTATTTTTATTGTTCCCTGATATTTACGGCGTATCATTCTGGTTTTCAGCTGGTAAAGGTATTCTTTACAATACATTGGTTTAAGTTAAAAGGTGATCCAATGAATAAACAGTACAAGTGATACAAGAGAAAAGATTGAGGGCGTAGGTCTAGTCCACGTCCCCAAGACAGTCACTCTAATTGATTTGGTTAATTACCATCACCCCTTCACACAAGTTCAGACCCTCTCCAGTCTCTTGTTTGACAAGGCTGCCTTGGGTCACTCCGATGCTCATCCTTGTGCTGGTCAGCAGCTACCCCTGTGCTAAGAACAATATAGAACTGACATATTACAGTTATAGAAGAAAACAGCACTCCTAGTATAGTTCTTTAATGCCTAGTGTTTTCCTTAAATGTTCACTTTTTTGGTGCAACATATTTTAATCTAATCCATAGGCTTTAAGGCAGGATTTGAGATAGGTCCCTGCTGTGTTTGTGGTGTCATATAGAACAGTTTCTTAAAGTAAAACTATATCCATGACATATTCGTTCTTAATTACATTGAATTAAGTAAAACTTAAAGACAAATTATGTAAACTGGTTATATGAGTTAAGTTGTATTCTTAAATTTACAAATATAAGGTTGATGATTAAGTACAAGTCTTGCCTTTATTTATCAACCGTACATGTAAAATATATGTCCTTTAATATAAACAATCAACTTTAAAAAGAAGCTCAGAATTTCTTCACATAGATGTAGAGTTTAAAATTCCAAGAAAGTTTTCTATTCATTTTTAAGGAATTTTTTACATTATATTGTGGGAAAAAAATTTTTTAAAAATAAAATTTGAGGACATTTACTGTGCTATATATATATATGTATGTATGTATTTAAAAGTTAAAAGTTAAAAACACATTTGTAAGATAGAAATTCAAATTTATAATAATTTCTTTTATAATTCTAAATTTTAAAAAATAGCTTAAATTCAGCTGATAGTGTTTCAGAAAAATAAGAAACTGACAAAGGATGCATAGAACTAAATCATTCCTTCTGTGAAGGCCATTTTCAAAACTCTCACACAGAGAGGCAGGTAATTCTGTGTCCTTTCACTGGTACATTTTCTCAGCTTCAGAGCAATATTACATTGCCCTCTAATGGATTTTTTGAACCACTACAAACCACTATGTAGATAAGAAAATAAGAAAAAGACCATATTTCAATGGCGATGGCAACTTTCCAAGAGTTATACTAACATAAGGCTGGTTTTAATTACTATTGGTGAGATTCTTTATTCATGATGATGATTTTAAAAACAATTAATGTAGTCATTTTGTAAATCGTATACACTCAGGCTAAAGCTTACTTTCATAAGGCCAAAGTCACTTGATCTTCTTTGCAAGCAGTTAGATAACATTATTAGCTCTGCCAGTAAAATCCTTTCATTATTTTAGTATCATATAAAGAATTTAATGTATTCATTGTGCCTATAGCCTTGAGTAGTATATCAGCTAAATGATAGAATTTAGATAGTTTTTTCTCTTTCCTCAAATTAGGATATTTAGAAGTATGCACATATTGTTAGCTATACTTTTATATTTTCAAATAGTGCTGAGAATTCAAAGGACTGGAATGCTAGGTCAAAGATGTGGGCTTTAAGGGGTCAGGTAGTTTTCTTGGCCACAGCTTGATTTATAATCAAGGGTAGTCCTTGATCACAGATGTAAAGATGTGAACCTGTTACCAATACAAGGGGAAGGGAGGTGTCCCCTTCATGTATTTTAAGATATGGGATTATATACGCTAAATATTTGTATTGCATAATTCATACTAGCACTTAGCTTTTCCATCGAAGCACAAAAATTAATATGATTGTGAATTCTTATTCCCTACCAGCATTTTGCTTTTACCTAGTTGATAGACTCTAATTTTATTTTCCTTAAATGAATAGAGGATACAACTCAGTAAAGATAGGCTATATCTGTACATCCCCACAACTGAAAAAAGATATCATCATGTCTGAATAATTTATTTTATATATCTTATTGATATACATATTTGTGTGCATACGCACACATATTCTTTTTGCTTTGGGAAGTCACAAAAGGAATCAGTAATAATTTTGAGGAATAATCCAAGTTAATAAATTAGCCACTTTCATAATTTCCTTTACAACCACAACCATAGTCCCTTTTGATTTGTCATTGGTAGCATTAGTGATTTTCTATATGATGCGTATTTCACTAAATAGTATATACTATGTGACTTGGAATATCGATATATATTCCAATATATATAGTGTTTTTTATTCCTGCTTCAAAAATAAGGCTAAAAATAGCAACTCAATTGATAAATCTTTAAGATTTGTCTTCAGTGAAATTCTAAAAATTTAGACAACTTGTCTTGCTCTAGTGATATACATTTACCTTCTAGCAGTTCTACTTAGAATCAATCAAAAATGAGATTTAACTACTAAAATTATCTAGCTATCTGAACAATGGTATTCAGTCTATGAACTAGTTTCCCCTTGTGTTTCCCCTGTCAATGATCACTCCTATGGTTTAATTCAATGGTGGTTATAATCAATAGCAATTTCACCCTTTCACAATCCAATCTTCCTTCAAAAATCATCTCCAGTCCAGTTCCACTTTTTCCATGCAAGTTGTATCTTTAGTATCTTCTAGCCTGCACCTCTAAGACTATATTAATGCTATTGCATAAAGACTTATTATAAGAATCGTACATTACACCATATTGAAAAATTTTTTCCAACTCCCTCACTAACTTGAAAGTTCCTAAAGATCACAAACTTTGACTTACTCATTTTTGTATACTCAGGCCAATGGCGTTACATTTCATAAAGACACTCAACAGAAGCTTCTTAAATAGAACCCAATATAAACTGCCACACGAGACAAGGACCTGCAAGTTGGCTTTGTGCACACATAGGTGACTGCTATCCCAAAGCATGCCCATAGACAGAGCGTGGCCAATGGTCCTTCAGCAGGCAGAGCTGTAATGAATGTTACAGCACTGTATCATCAATCAGTGTCACTGGGAAGAGGAAAGAGTTCCAGAAATCCTGATGCTGGAGAAGACACTAATTTAGGGAACTGGACCAAACATCTGGGAGGCTGGAAGGAGCACAAATGGAATCATGACATGAGGCAATGAAAGGATGAAAATGGGAGAAGAAATTGCAATCACAGGATAAATGTCCAGAGTTCAGGGAGGGGCCGCCTTTAGGCCCATCTTTAGCACTGAAGTGTGTCCTTCTGTATCACTCTGCCCTGTCACTCTAGCTCACCACCCTAAGTGTTATGCTCCCCATTCCCATGTTCCCTGCCACGGATCTACTAGTATAAGAGTGTGTTTCTCTTTCTCACATTATACTTCATTACCAATTGTCAAGTTTGATCTAACCGAAAAGATTTCAAGACAACAAAAAAGGAAATAGAACTACTTTGCTTTTGTAGAAGAATGGGATACGATTTCTTTAATTTCCAAATCTTGATTAAGCCTATGACTTCTGGTGTAGCATAATATACATTTCCAACACATAATCCATATAGAATGCGACTTACACTCATTTGCACTTAGGTGCTTTTTAAAGAAACCTGTAACTGCTCCCAGTAAGTCCGGCAGTTCATATTCTTCACAAGGATACTGAATACAATTTTCAAAATCCAACAAAAGTCAGTTTATGATAAAAATCTACCTAGTATGAGGAACTCTGGGGACTTCCAGAACCCCTAGACAATTTGTACATTCCTATGAACCTACAGGACAGAGAATTCTTTATCTTTTTAAAGTAGGATCTGCCATGGAATTCATGAAGTAACAAAACAAATATAGCGCATCCTTCTGCATCATCAGTTTTACTCAATTAATAGGAACATGTTGCTTTTGTCATTAAAAAGGAGAAATACATCCTGGAGTTCAATTTTAAAAAACACAAGATTTTAAAATATCTTGAGTGTAGGGGATTACTGTGCAGAAAATTGGAGAACTGTGGGGTTAGAAGCTCATTATTTTCTGTCAGAGGTATTTCCAGGGGAAAAGTGAGAAATAGTAATGTTCTTCTGTGGGTGAAACAAAGGAAATGCAGACTATAGAAAGTCCAAGTTATGAGTTCAATTGTACACAAGTTCATGTGAGATTCTTATTACTTACTTTTGACAATATAATAGCATCACCTTGCCTAGCCTCATAGTGGACATAACATACCCTCAATTAAATATTTTAATGGAACTAATACGCTTGAGTTTTCCTTCCTATTTGCTGAAAATGTAGTAAATAACTATTTTTAATATCAAGGAATGTGTTTATTACTAATAAGACAACATTGGCTACATAATGCTATTACATAAAAAAGAAAATACAGATAATCTTACATTAATTTGTGTGCCATTAGAGTCATAACTTGGATCTGCTACATTATGAATTTCCTTAAGTGCTTAGTTTATTTTATTTTCCAAATAAAATAAATTATGACAATTCTACTCAATAGCATTGGCTTGTTTAATCAGAGACCACCCTGAATATGGCACTTCTTATAGTCTTTGTTTAATCAACACGCCTCCACCCCCCACACCTCTGTCATGCTGGAAATTATATTCAGTCCTGCTAGAAAACAGGATGTATGAAATATGGTTGACCCTACTGTGTAATATATAAATCAAAACAAAAGATGAAAAGCAAATCTTCATAAAATTATGATCCAAAGAATTGGCCAAAAGAAAGGGCTATCTGAAAGATCGCACTTTTAAAATGTGAATTTGATTGCTTTCTGCATTTTTGATAGAAAACGTATTTGCTTCTTTTTCATTAACCAAATATAAAATCAATTCCAAAGATATTCCAAACAAATAAGTTCACCAGCAGTATTCTGCAGTAAAATAGAAAATGACCTAAGGCAATTCTAAGCTTTTCCTTCAAGGTCAGTTTTCTCTGAAGCTTATGAGAAATATAGATGAAAATGACATATATAACTGACACTTCGATTTCTGTAGATTCACTTGCAAAATAAATAGAATTTATAATCCTAATCAGTGAAATAGTTACTGATAAAGATATCAAAAGTGAGAGAGCTAAAACTAAGCTGATTAGCTTGAAAAAGCAGCCCCCTAAACTAAACTCACTCGTGAAATAATTACATGATATAAAGTAATCAGTCTGGCCAATATACTCATTTTTTAAGGTTTAATTTTTATTTTAAATTCTTAACATAGTTTTTAGACTTCTTTCTGCTGTGTCTTGAAGTCTTTGTCCACATTTATGATTAAAGGCTGCAACAAAGATCATCTGAGAACCAAAGCAGGAGTCTGGCCCAGGTTGAACTTAACGGGTTTAATTCTGACACCAAGAGCAGATTCAACCTTCAGCTTAATTTCATCCAATGCAAGTAGCAGTTTTCAAGTGCCAGTATTTCTTGATATGCTTGTCTTGTTAAAATGCAGTATTACAATCTTCAGTGGTTGTTTTTTAAAGGGTATAACATGGAGACATCGTGTGAGCAAATGTATAAGCATGTTTCTCCCTCGCTCTGTATCTTTTTCTTAATATGAAAAGTTTTTCTGTGTATTTGCTTTTAATGTTTATTTTCAATTGTGAGTGTATCTTTATTTTCTCCTTTATTTCATCCTTTGTGTTCTCCTTTCTCTTTCCACTCTGTCTTTTCTCCTCAATAGGCTTAATATAAAAATGTTTAACATTATTTTTTTCTTATAAAATTATGCATCATAAAACTATTTTTAAGTGCTTACAATATATAGTTGAACATAAAAATAAGCCAGCAATAATCATTATTATCCATTTTGGTAAGTTTACTCCCTGTCTCTTTTTTGTGTATATTTAAATGTGGGTTAATTTCTAAATGTATGCAATTGTTTTCAAAATTGATGCTTCAACTTGCAATAAAGGAGAGAGTGTTGACTTCAGTGCTCCCTCTATATACCACTTACTAATAATGTCTTTGCCAACATGAGAGCCAAAAAATAAACCAAAGTCTGTATTCTCCATCTCCATCATCATCATCATCACCACTGACAGCATTAATTGGATAGTCCCGTCATCATTCCCTTTTCTCCGTATCTTGCTTTTCCCATCATGCTGGGAAAAGCATAGCACCGTATAGCACCACCTGACATTTTATGTATCTCTTGGTTCATTTATTTATTGCTCATCTCTCCCACTAGACTATAAGCTCCAGAAGAGCAGGGAATTTGGTTTTGCTCCTCTAGCACTAGAATAGCATCCAAGCAAATAATACATGCTAAATAAATATTTGTGGAATAAATGAATTAAATGTATTAATAGTTTTATATTTTGCGTACTTAATTTTAAGAGTAGTCTTTATATTTTCATCACATATTTTGTGATTTGAAAGTGATATTTATTATAGAATACCCGCTTTTGTTTCTACCTTGGGTTATGATCATTTAATAGGGGAGAGAAAAGTTTTCTTCTAGCTAATCTATACAAATATGATGTATATCACCAATGATTCTTATTCTGAGATGTGTAAAATGAGATATTACATTTCTAGTATTTGCCTTTCTCTCTGTCTCTCTCTTCCCCTCCTTTCCTCTCTCCTTCTATTTACCAGAATAAAAACATTGCAACTATAGATATTATTATTAATAGTTCAAAAGGCTAAGAGTTAAACAAGATGGAAATGTCTCCCATTGCATACTGGAAGAAGGAATAGAAAGACAGCATTTATAATTTACAACACAATACAAAACAATTTGGGTTTTGGAACATACCAACCATCCAGTATAATCTCTGCCAGCTTCACATTAATAAGACAGACAATGATGGAGTAACCCCTCAGTTGGAAGTTAATGCATAGAGAGTAGCTTATTGTGTTGGAATCAGGACCTAACATCTGCTATGTGATCATGCCTGAATCACTCAAGTTCTGTTACTGTCTCTTCATTTATAAAAAAGACAATAATACTACCTTTTTATAAATTTGTTGAATGGATTAAATAACATACTGCATCTAAATCATTAGCACAAGTACATAAGGGCTGAATGAATGTTTGCTTCTAATATTACCATTAAATCTACAAACCTAAGCAATTTCTGAGATACTTGCAATTTCTCTACTAGCTGAGTCCCACTCACAGGAAGACAAATACAATGGATGAAAGGGGCAAATAAATCACAGTTGATTTCCATTTGAGAATACTCCCTCCAACTGCAGCAATAGTGAAATCAGCTCAAAATACACACAACTGAAATACAATAGAAAGACCCAATTTCTTGGTGACTCACTTACTAAATTCCATGATACTCACACATCCCTGTTTTAGTCTTTCCTCTATGGCCATGTCTTCTTTGCCTCCAAAGTCTTTTTCCCTCCTTCCCCTGGCCATTAAATATTAAATTGCCTAAAGACTCTCTTCTTCTCCCTGTAAGGTCTATTCCAGAGGCATCACATTCACACCGAAGGCTTCAGGTATCTCCCCTATGCATTTGACTCACACATTGCTAGGGATCAAATGTTTGTGTCCCTCCAAATTCATGTGTTGAATCCTAATCACTAAGGTGATGGTATTAGAAGGTGGGGCCTATGGGATGTGATTAGGTCATGAGAGCAGAGCCCTCATGGATAGGATTAGTGCCCTTGTAAAAGAGGCCCCCGAGCTGCCTTGCCCCTTCCACCAGGTGAGGACACAGTGAGAAGTCAGCAGTCTGCAACCTGGAAGAAGGCCCTAACCAGAACCCCACTCTGCTGGCACCATGGCCTTGGACGTCCCAGCCTCCAGAACTGTGAGAAATAGATATCTGCTGTCTATAAGTGACCCAGTTTATAGTATTTGTTATTGAAGCCTGAATGGACTAAGGCACATATTCACATTGCTAGACCATGACTGTCTCCAGACTTTCATATTGAAGTATCTACTTGATTATCACCTTGTGTGTCTCAAGGCCTTTGTGACTCAACAGGTCCATAACAATCTTTTGAATTTTCTACCAAATCTGTCATATGCCTATCTATCCAGCCCCACTAAACATGTCTCACAGAATTCTGCCCTCTAGACTTTCCCATAAACCATTTCTGGGACTATTACTCCCCTCCCCATACCCAGGGAGCAAACTCTCATTAAACCGTCAGCTCTCACTTGGGTGTCACCACTTCCAAGGGGGTGGCTGCCTATGCAACATGGTTGTATAGGTCTGTTACTCACTCATTGTACAGTATTTCAACTTCTTTGTTCTACTGCCTACATCTTTAGACTCAGTACAGCAGGGTATCTCTCATATCCCCAGTACTTCACACAATTTCTGGTACATTGCAAAGAGTAGAATAGTTACTGAATAACTGAGCATGGGTACAGTGATCTATTCTCTAGTTTGTAACATGCTTTTATATACATATATCTTATTTGAACAACTCTAAATATTAACATTCCTATAATGATATAAGAAATGATTATTTAGAAAGACTTAGTCAAGTATAACTTAAGCATTTATAGCGTTGTCAGTCTGATCCAAATCCTTGCCCTGCCACTCATTAGCCATGTGAGCTTGAGTACCTTATTTAGTCTCCCTAAGCTTTGATTTTTAAAACCTACCTAATGGGGATCTGGGGAGATTATATAATAATTACCATGTAAAGTGCTTAGTATAGTGTCTGTACTATGCTAATAATAAACTTTTCCTGATCTTTCTGGCAGTGTATAAGAAAATGCAGATTTCAACTAATTTGATCTCAATTCAATACTCTATTAATTCCAAACAATTCTAAGTCTTACTCTTCACCACATATCCATTACACCACAGTCATTTGTTCTTACATACTCAATATTCATTTTTTATTTCAAAATCAACTTTATTGAGATATAATTTACACATAATAAAACATACCCATTTTCAGTATTATAGTTTGATGAGTCTATCAAATAAATGTATACACACCAGTACTTAGCACAATTCAAGATCGGAAACATTTCCAGCACCTCAAAAAGTTCCCTAATGCTCCTTTGTAGTAAATTCTTCCTACCAGCTCCCCAATCTCAAGCAATCACTGATCTGCTTTCTGTTATTGTTTTGCTTTTTTAAGTGTTCCCAAAAATGAAACTTTCATGTCTGCCTTCTTTATTCAGGATAACATCTATGATTTGCCTCTATCAGTGGTTCATTCCTTTTTACAGTTGAGTAGTATTTTCTTGTGTGGACATTTACCTGTTGATGGGCATTTGGGTTACTTTGAGATTTAACTATTGTGAAAGGAGCTCCTATATTTGTGTTTTCATTTATTTTTAGTAAATACCTAAAAGTGGAATTACTGATCATACAATAAAGTATATTTAGCTTTATTGCCAAAAGTTCCCAAAGTGTACTGTAGTGCTTATTTTAAATACAACATACTTATAATTTACTTTGTTTCCTAAATTTTACAATTTTATTTAATAATTTATTGATCTATATTATAATTTGACCACAAAAGCCTTGTGCAAATGGGTCAGGTAAAGGGGGAAAGGAATTCTGAATGCTTTATCATAGAACTTATAGAGAGTCTTCAAAAGTTTCACAGAAAAATGTGTATTATTAAAAAAATATGCATGGATTTCAAAATTTGTTCTTCAATAAACTTGGACTAAGTTGTTACAACATGTCTATATAGGAGCTAGTTTGAGGTACTAAGAAGGATAAGACATCAGTTTGAAAAGAGCCTCTATCAAAGCAACATGAATTCTGCTAAAATTGAAGCAAGAAGAAAATCAAACTTATGGTAAAGCTTGAGTGGAAGAATGGTAAAATCATTGATGCTTTACAAAAATCGTATGGTGAAATGCCCCCAAAGAAATCAGCAGTTTATAAATAGATAATACATTTTAAAAAGAGACAAGACAATGTTGAAGATGAAGCTCTCAGTGTCAGACCATCCACATCAATTTGCAAGGAAAAAACTCATCTTGTTTGTGCCTTAATTGAAGAGGACCAAAAATTAACAGCACAAGCAATAGCCAACACCATAGACATCTCAATTGGTTCAGATTACACAATTCTGTTTGAAAAATTAAAGTTGAGCAAATTTTCCACTCAATGAGTGCCAAAACCATTGCATCCAGATCAGCTGCAGACAAAAGCAGAGCTTTCAATGCAAATTTTATGCAAGTGGCATCAAGATCCTGAAGCATTTCTTCAAAGAATTGTAACAGGAGATGGAACATGGCTTTCCTAGTACAATCCTGAAGACAAGGCATAATCAAAGGAATGGCTTCTAAGAGGTGGCTGTGGTCCAGTCAAAGCAAAAGAGGACTAGTCAAGAGCAAAGGTCATGGCAACAGTTTTTTAGGATGCTCAAAGTATTTGCTTGTTGCATTTCTGGAGGGCCAAAGAACAACATCTACTTATTATGAGAGTGTTTTGAGAAAGTTAGCCAAAACTTTAGCTGAAAACCCCTGGAAAAGCTTCACCAGAGAATCCTTCTCCACCACGACAATGCTCCTGCTCCTTTCTCTCATCACACAAAGGCAATGTTGTGAGAGTTTCAGTAGGAAATCCCTAGGCATCCACCTTACAGTCCTGATTTGGCTCTTTCAGACTTCTTTTTGTTTTCTATTCTTAAAAAATTTTTACAGAACATCCATTTTTCTTCAGTTACTAATGTAAAAAAATCTGCATTGACATGGTTAAATCCCTAGGACCTCAGTTCTTTAGGGATGGACTAAATGGCTAGTTAGTACCATTGCTTACAAAAGTGTCTTGAACTTGATGGAGTTTATGTTGAGAAACAAAGTTTATATTTTTTATTTTTATCTTTTATTTCTATTTTTCCACAGACTTTTTGAAGTCCCCTCATAGGAAAAGAAAGCAAGTGGAATAATCATGGCATTTCTTGTTAGTATGTTCTAAGCACAGAGACTCCTACTTTTCTGAAAACGTTTTTTGGAGGGGAGCAAATGGCCAAGTGTATACATACAACTGTTTTCCTTATCCCATATAACCTTTCTGCTGAAAATCAGTTGTTTACTTTTGCCTAACCATGGAATAGACCAGAAGTAGAGATTAGCTACAGAAGAAATGCTTTATGGGTCTGGGGCTAGAAGACTGTTTTGTAGTACATTTATAATAATATGTGTGAACATCTAGATCAAGAGCAAACAAGTAAAGTACACAAGTTACCCTATACATTTTATCCAGTTATGTATATCACCTAGAAGAACCGTATAAAGGATCAGTCTAGAATAGTTTCCTTAATTTTTATTTCTGTCTCACAACTATGCTTCCTGGGGAAAACTGCAGAAATTTTATTAAAACTTGATGGGGAGACAAGGTTGCCCACTGTCTCCATTACTTTTCAACATAGTACTGGAAGTCCTCGCGAGAGCTATCAGGCAAGAGAGCAGAATCAAGGGAGTCCAAATAGGGAAAGAAGAGATCAAACTCTCACTCTTTGCTGATGATATGATG
>CM052440.1:58151307-58185866 GCA_028533085.1 Varecia variegata
GGAACCCATTCTATTAAGTGAAGTATCCCAAGAATGGAAAAATAAGCACCACATGTACTCACCAGAAAATTGGTTTCCCTGATCAACACCTGGGTGCACATTTGGGAATGATACCAATTGGGTGTCAGACAGAGGTGGGGGGAGGGGATGGGTGTATATCTACCTGATGAGAGCGAAGCACACTGTCAGGGGAATGGACATGCTTGAAGATCTGACTCGGGGTGTTGGGGGTGGGGGAGGGGACGGGTGCATACCTACATGATGAGTGCGATGTGCACTGTTGGGGGAATGGACGCCCTTGAGGCTCAGACTCGGGGGCATGGGCAATCTACTTAACCAGAACTGTTGTACCCCCATAATAAGCTATAATAAATAAATAAATAATAATAAAAAAAACTTGATGGGGAAATTTAAACACATACATATACACTTTAGTATAATACAAATGAAGAAAAAGCTTCAGTTACCAAATCCAAACACTGTATCTATGAGTGACTTCTGTTGCTTCTTTACCTGCTCACTAGCTTCCACAGTTCCTAGCTTAGTGCATAATAAGTCAACAGAACATGTCAAAAAGTGAGAAGTCTTAAAATCAAAGGAAGGCTGCATAGTATTTTAGGCCCCAGCAAGTCATCTGCAAAGCACTCTAGGATGGTGGTGAATCGGTTGTTATCCTTAAATAATTAGGGCTGCAAACAACATGCATTAGCAAGGGAATGATGTGTTCAAGACATCACAGTTATGTTCCTGTCAGCCTACTACTGACTTCTCTCCAGTCTCAAAGCTATTCATTCAGCTTCCTTGATACCCAAATCCCCACAATTCAGTAACAAGGTCAGACCACAGGTTTTATAGCAGTACATTGCCATATTGTTGAGGGCATTCAGAGGGCATAAAAATTCCCATGTACTAATTTATTTTCTCTAAAACAAATTCCTTTGACATGTTACACACAAGTCATCCTCAACACAGGGATTTTTTCTAATTGGTGACAAAATACTTCCTCATGCAGTGTGTTTACCGTACTAACAATGTGATTTTACTTTTTGTAGTATATTGTATTTCAAGGCACCTTGTTTCATACATATCTGCATGTTCAGGCATTAAGTCTTATAAAATAATTATTCCACTTTGGAACTGATTCTGTGTGTGTGTGTGTGTGTGTGTGTGTGTGCACACACAAATGCACACACATGTATAACAGCAATATTTTTGTTTAATAGTAACCAAAAAGTCTTTACTTCAAAATAATTACTTTAAAATAATTATTAGGAAATCAGAAATGACCACCAAATCTGCCTAAGCACAATGCATACATGATTCATCTCATTACTATGACTTCTCAATGCTTTCTGATGATTACCAAACAAATGTTACTATGTAACCAGGTTGTGGTTGCTGATGACTTACATAAATTTCTTCGAGGATAGTTACCTTATGCCAAGTAAATTATCTGTGTTTTGGTTTATTTTTAAAATGTTATTTAACAAGGCAATTACTTACAATAAGGTATCTTTCAATTATATATATTTTAAAAATTTATTCCACTTCTTCTAAGAATGTTAGCAGACTGCTTTCCAGATGTTTGCATTTTTGGTTAATTGTTCTATATGAAATATGTTAGAACTCACAGTAAATGTCAAAAACTGCATACTGCAATCATTAACATAAATGACCTGAGCTCTTTTTTTGACAGTCTACCATAATGATTAATTACTGCCATTGCAAACTCACAATTTCACACTAGCTTTCCTGAACAGGAGGATAAAATCTGGGCTATTACTGTCAATTACACACTAACTTACTGGATTTAGTCATTCAATGCTAAGTAAACTTTTTTCTTTTCAAGCAATTAAAATGTTACTTTTCTTGTCATTTGCAGTAAGTCTCTGTTTTCAGCATATCGCATATAATTCCTCAAACCTATGGTGCATGTGTACGGTGATGAAATCTAACTTAGGCAAAAAATTTCTGATTCTATTACAGAAAGCCTTGACAAAACACATAAGATTTAGGTTTTTAAGTTTCATCCAGCACTTTGGGTTTTGTTCTGTCTGACTCTAAAAGTACTCAGCAAAATGCCATCTGCAGCATATCCATAATTTTCACAAACTGTTATTTCCTGAGGCAAAACAAATGGACAAATAATAATAATAATAAAATACAGTTGCTAACTCTCTGGGCAACATGACTTTAAATACCATAACAAGATAAGGAAGTGAACCTGCAACAACTAGCGTCCTTTGGATTCATTGCAGCCTGCTCCACGCGGGTCATTTCCTGTTTCACCCTGACTGCCTAAAACAACAGTCCAATAAATTTCACATCTGCAAACTCTCTTGGCACATGGACTAATGCCAGTGCTTTCTGTAGCTGAAATGCCTCATGACTGTATGAATGTCCTAATCATCTTAATTTAAACCTGAATCTTAGTTTGAGCCTAGATCTTTTAAAAACAATTTCCAAATACTGGTGTTCTAAATTGACAACCCTGAGCACAATGCTATTTTGTTTTCTTTCTAAAAGTCTTTTTGAAATACATGTATTTTTTTAAAAAAAAAAAGGATGGGGGATGAGTAAACACTTAAAAAAAATTTTGTTATATCAATTTACTTTCTATTTTCTATCTAAACCTACTATGTCAAGAAACATATAACAATCAATATGATAAAGACTTATCATATTTTTCAAGCTAGTCATAAGGAAAGCCAAGCCCAAGCAGTGGGGAGGGAAAAGTGCCATGCTCAGTGAATCCTATCACATAGAAAGAACATTTGCACATCACACAAAATATTTAAAAGGAAACCCCCAAAATTAAATCAATAATCACCATTTGATCCAGCTATCCCACTACTGGGCATCTACCTGAAGGAAAAAAAGGCATTTTACAATAAAGACATCTGCACTCGAATGTTTATAGCAGTGCAATTCACACTTGCAAAGATGTAAAAACAATTTAAGTGCCTATCAATACATGAGTCGATTAATAAAATATGGTATATGTTTACCATGAAGTACTACTCAGCCACAAAAAACAATGGTGAACTAACACCTCTTGTATTATCCTGGATAGAGCTGGAGCCCATTCTTCTAAGTGAAGTAACACAAGAATGGAAAAACAAGCACCACATGTACTCACCATCAAATTGGTACTAATTGATCAACACTTATGTACACATATGAAAGCAACATTCACTGGGTGTTGGGCAGGTGGGAGGGGGGTGGAGAGGATGGGTATATTCACACCTAATGCGTGTAGTGAGCACTGTCTGGGGTGTGGGAACACTTGTAGCTCTGACTCGGGTGGTGCAAAGGCAATATACATAACCTAAACACTTATACTCCTATGATATTCTGAAATAAAAAAATCTATCAACTTATTTTGGGTGACATCAATGGTCAGTGGAGTGTATTAGCATGCATAAAAATTAGCTTGTTAAAACACATATTCTGAGACTACATTTCCAAAGATTGTGATTAAGCGAGTCTGGTTGGGGCCTGAGAATCTGCATATCTAGCAACCTCTCAGGTAATGCAAATTCTGCCAGTCTGCACACCACAATTAGAAGATAAAGTATTATAGTAGGCAATATAATTAGCATCTTCTTTCTAGAGTTGTCTTCCTGTTCAACCAGATGTGGTACATCTTCCTCTGTACTCCCAAAACATTGTTACTTATACCTTGGGCCATAATTATTTGGGTATTAATTCCTTTACTAAATTTTAAATTCTCTGAAGCTAGGTTTCCATCAGCATTATATTCCTCACAACACTTAACACAGAACACAGTATATATTAAGTCTCAATATATTTGTTGAATTAAAAAAAATAGGAGGGAATAGATGAATGAAATAGTAATTCCTGAAGGCCTGAAAACAAAGTGAGGCAAAACACCATAGCTGAAGACTCGATATATTAATAGAATCATCTACTTACCTTTCAGAGTAAGTGGGAAAAAAAATTGTATAGAGTGTCTATACAGAGCAATGTTTCTAGCCTTCTAAGCAATTTAGAGTTCATTTTCTTCACTATATTTTACATTCAATGGCATAATAGGACCCATTAGAGGTCCCAAGGCATTAAGAATTACAGAGTTGACGTCAAATTTGCTGCTTTATAGCTTCTACTGAATGGGAAGGTTTGGAGGATAAAGAAGGTAATGATAAGGTTCCACAGTGAAATCGACTGTGATTCCAAGCCCCTCATCAAAGTGCCTGGACCTCGTTACCTCATCTACCCCTCCGGCCAACTGCACATAAGTGAAAGGCTTAGATACAGTCAGTGGTGTCACAAAATGTCACAAGGCAAGAAGGCCCAAACATTCTGGACAAAACTTCCTCTGTAAATGAAAGAACTCAATAACATGAAGAATATTTTCATAAAGAATTTCCTTACAAGGATCAGATTTAGATCAGTATCCATCCATATCTACCCACACAGCATAATTTATTGCCAAAGATTTAACTACCATGTAATCATAGCTTTTTAATAAAGGGTGAATTTTTAAATACACTATCAGTTGTATGGTTTTTTTTTAAATTTTGACATGTACACTGGAATAACCAAAATCATATCATTACTGACAGTTATTATTTTTTAAAAACATCTCTCCAGAGCTCATATTAAGTATTGAAATGATTCAAACAAATGACACCAAATTAAATTGTCAAGAAGACATTTTATTAATCAGAGAAATCTCTCTGCAGTTGTACCATATCTCCTGGCTACCCAAAGCCCCTCAATTCACAGGCTAGTCATTAGCATCCTAAATTCTGAAGTCTTAAAAAATCTTAGCTGGCTCTTGACTCCCTAGAGAATAATTCCATATTCATACACATTGCAAGAAAGGCCCTTGATAATTCCCTCCAAACTATCCCTCTAGCTTCCCTCTACCATCCCATTTGATTTAACCACCTCTAATGTCAAGTTCATGCATTCTCCTCTCTCTGTGCAGGGCAGATGGTGGCATAGGAGTGGGTTTGTCCTAAGCAACTGGAAGAACAGAATTACCAGTTACTGGGCTGGATGAATGTTTGGGGGGCAAGAGATACAAATCAAAAGTTTGTTTTGAGACATAAGGAATCTGAGATGCCTATCAGATGTCCAGTTGGAAATGCTGGGAAAGCAGATGAAGTTTGGGTTAGAGGCCAGAACTGCATGTAAAATGTTAGGAGTCATGAAGGTTCTACAGCCTTGTGTGTGGCTGGGATCACGAAGGAAATAAAAGTGGTCAGAGTACTGAGCCGTGGGAATGTGAGAAGGAAATGGATGATGGTTGAATTAATATCTTAGCTAAGCTTATGAAATAGGAACATTAGATACTTTCTTTTTTGTTAGTTACAGGGATATATTCTCTTTATGTGAAATCCTATTATTACATCTAATATATTGGAAATAGAAAATATATTTTACTGTTGTAAATTAGCTATTAGGAAATGCTATTCCATACAGAAAGTAAGAAGTAATAAATCTGTAACACATAGTAAGAAAAATCATCTCCCTAAATTAAAGTATGAAAAATAATTTTAGTTTGATTGTAGTTGTTAAATACATAGTGACTCCAATAGATCTATTTGGCTTTAAATATGAACTCAATCAAAACATTTTACATTTTTTCGAATGCTGTCAAATAACTTGCTGAATGACCTTTTATTTTTCAACCAGTGGCTTTGTCATTAACTTGGCACAATTCATGAGATGTGGTTATAAACTTAAAATATTTTAAGATCAATATTTTTCCTTGTTTAACCAAAGACTGCACTTATTAATTTTTAAAATTGTAATTATTCACTGCAGTACTAGAACAATTAACCAAGCTGGCCTAGCTGTTAATAATTAAAATAAATCTAAGGAGTAATATATGTTCAAATAATTAGGTTGAAAATATTACTTATGTAAATCTGACCTTGACTATGTCTCTGTATATCTTGCTAGGCTTTTCACTCCATGTACAATCTGGGGGAGGGAACAAGAACATTCTGTGGGTAAGATAGAGAGATAGAAAACTTCCATCCTCTATGGGAAAACTCTTCTTTTCTCTGCACTCAAAAAGTTTTCGATCCAAAAATATATGAGGCAGAAGTGAAGTAACAGAAAAAAAAAATGGAAAGCAAAGTAAAATACTGATAAGAATCTTATCTAGAATCAGATATGACGAAAGCATTTAGGACCAACAAGTACTGCAATTAGGTGAAAATGAGGAGCCAGACCTCAATTAGGAAAGAGCAGCTTCTGCCAATCCTGTTTACCCCTGGACCAGGGCCACACGGAGCTTGATGTCCAGAAGGGCACTGCAGCCCTCTGTTGAGTGCATGTACTCCACACCAGTGGAAATTGAGAGCAGGTGACAGCTGCTCTGCATCCTCAAGGACGTGTTGAGGAAACTTGCTTTTCAGTAGAAGTTTTATCTAATAGACATTTTGGATGAAGCAAGGAAAAATTTGAAGTCAAAGAAGTACAAAGGATATCAGAGATTCAGCAAAGAAATTTAAAAGACAATAATACGCCTAAGGATTTCTGGCACCTCATTAAAATAAGTTATCGTATGGGAAGAAATTTTACAAATACAATCTTCAGGATTTCTTGAACCTCATGGAAAAGAAGATTCATATAGATATCTAGTTTCTAGTTCATTTTCCAACACAGTTGATTGATAGGATAAAAATAAAACTTCTAAGGGAGGGGAAAGAAATTTCAAATGTGATAGCTAAGACAAAGAGAGAGTTATGCATTGATCATCTGATGATTTGAACATCTACAAAAGGTATCCCCATAACTTAGGTTAATGTGTATATCTTTACATGTTAAATACTGAATTTGATGCTAAGAATACTTCACTGGTTGCATAACTATACACAAAATATTCTATAGTCTCTGGTGGAAGCATTTGACAGAACAGCACTAAAACTATCCAGTATCAACACAAAACACTCTTATTCCAAATTGCAGCACAGAATTATTACAAACTATTAAGATTAGGGAGTCTTTTATTCTTGTTCTTATGAACAGACATACATGCACACATTTACACCCAACTAAGGTTGACTTAGGTTTTCATAGATATTTTACATAAACTGCTAAGCCCATTCTTTTCAATTCCATTGCAATATTGACTAACACCCACAAACAGAGTGACCTTCTAATGACGACATTCCCATCTTAGAGCTTACTATAACAAGACCTGGCTTTGAGAAACTGGGTAATTCCTTTAGATTATAAACTTAACAAGCCACACTGTCAAAGCAGTAATTCACAATCTATGTATCTCATTTCTATTTAAAATAGGAGCTGACAGAACAAACCCCCTGCAGCTCAGAGAACCCTCCTCGTTTCCTAGAAGCTCAGTTTCCCCAAGTCCCATAGTGTCAGACTTATCCCGATTTACCAACCATAGGAAGAGTTGTGCATGTTCATAAATATTTACCTGATTCTAAGATGTCATCAAGCATAATTGACTCTCCTGATTTATATTGGTTTTAGGGGAAAATACCATTACATTCTCACTTTCTCTCTCTAAATATATATGTGTGTGTGTGTGTGTGTGTGTGTGTGTGTAGATTTGGGTATTTTCCCTCATATCACATTGTTGTGGGCTAAAAATATATAAATACACATTTATCTTACTATAATATTTATATGCAGATTTCTATGTGCATATGTGTATATGTGTAATTTTTATATGTGCTTACGAAAAGGTTGGATGTGATCATTTATAATTGGACAAAGCATGTGCATGTTTTTATTTTCTTATCTTGATAAAATATGTATGATTTTTACACTGTCACAGAAAAGTTACAGTGAGGGAATGCACAGTGTGGCTTCAACCCTATATTTAAGTTTTACTTTGGAAATTGCTATTAAAATTTACTGTTTCTTTGTACTGATAAATAGGATGTAAATTGTCTCATTTTTTTCTTCCTTTTCTTCCCATCTGTGGTATTTCTCAGTAGGTTGTGGGAGTGGATATATTTAAGACTTTATGAATATACCTTCTCAGGGACTTCACATTCCAAGATGGTGGTGACCAAATCTTCCCCTCTAACTCAACTGGCTCGTAATTAACAGTTGATAAATGAGTACATGGATAATCAGTGTGGGATTTTCTGGGTACAGGGACAGAGAGTGATCACAATAGAGTCTCTGTGGCCCCAGACACTTGGATCTGTTACATGGGACGGACACTGCCAGCAGACAAAGCCGCATTGCAGGGTGAAATTCTCAGCCAGTTGAGACATACTAGCCAGTTCAGTCCACAAATATTTACTGAATGAATGAATGAATGCATGAGACGAAATGAACAAGAGACCCCAATCCTTTCTAGAAAGAGGACTGAGGTTGTCTTTTATATATGTTTGAGGTAAAGATAAGAAAACCATATTGCTTGACAGGCACAAACTAGCAAGTTTCTACATGTTATGCTTGACCAGGTCAGGATGGTTATGAGACAATGGTTAGTTAATTTCTAGTGAGAGCATAATGTGTGTGTATATATGTATTATCTTTCGTATTATTTATTCATGTCGGTTATTATTCACTTCTTCTCTAAAAGGACTTTTGGCAAAGAGTTTAGGATACAGACATATGTATTTATATTACAAAATGGAGACTGTATATTTGAAAAATTTATCAATCAAGGTTTGTGGAAAGAAGCAGAAACAATGGGAATAATAAAGAAATTGGAGTTTATTATAGGGATTAGGCCATAGATAACTGTGGGCACTGCTTGAACAACTTATGTATGATGCTTGTGTCTGGTGCTAGGCTAATATCAGCATGGCAGGCAGGTGGAGAGAAGAGATGGTATATGAAGGAGACAAAGGTGGGATGTGAGGGAGAGAAAGGAATCTGCAAGGATGAGCTGGAACCCATAAGGCCTACACTGCTCTCTCACTGCCACCAAGCTTCCAATTTTGATGATGCAGGTGACCTGTGGGAGACACCAGCACTGTCATCCCAGGGTTAAACGTGCTCCTGGCCCAAGAGCTGGTGAAGCTGAAAGATCTTGCAGGCATTAGAGGAACTCTGGGCCCAGCTGCCAGCTGCCTGCTGCCTCATGCCAACAAAGTGAGCCAGCAGATCAGTGACAACATGTATAAGCTGCAACCACAGCTGACCCTACCTGAACTTCTAAGAGTAAAACATATCTGTTGCTTCACTTCTGCCTTCCAAATATGGCAGAAATTTCTCTTGTCACTCATTTTAGGCTAGATCTATACAGGGAAGGAGTCCTGGGAGACTTGGTTCCAGCTTAGTTCAGCTAAACAGTGTGGGGCTGTGAAATCTTAGAAGGGCTGAGACTATCAACAATCTGGAATGGTCCCAATAAAGTGCTTAGTGATCAGAATAAAAGAGTGAATTCTAATAAACACTTTCAACATTATATTAAGAAACACAAGGTCATACTACCACTGGTTTATAAAGGAAAGTAGAAAAAAATTTCTGGAACTCCTATTACATGCCCTGCACTATAATAAGTGCTTTATTATTTACTATATCATTTAATCTTCACAACAACATTGCAACAGAGTTGTTATTATCCCATTTTATGAATGAAGGAACTGAGGTTCAGAGAAAGTAACTTACCCATAACTACTAGGCTTGTATGTGGTAGACCAAGGAGCAATTCAAGTCAATTTGGTAACAAAATCCCAATCTCTTTCCATTGAACATTGACTTTTTTTTTCTCTTTTATTTATTTATTTATTTATTTTTAATTATTTTTTTTATTTCAGCTTATTATGAGGGTACAAAAGTTCAGGTTATATATATTGCCCATGCCCCTCCCATACCCCAAGTCTGAGCTTCAAGCGTGTCCATTCCCCAGACTTGACTTTAACATCTTTTAGGAGTAATCTGTCTAACCCCTTTAAACAAATCCAAAATCTAGATACACAACAAAATCAATAACTGAGTAAAGTATATCATAGCTCCAGATCTCAATTCCTGATATCATCTATCTGTATAATAGCTTGAGTATCCCTAATGCAAAAATCTGAAATCCAAAATGCTCCCAAATTCTGAAATGTTTGAACACCAATGTGAAGCTCAAGAGAAACTTTCATTGGAACATTTCAAATTTTGGACTTTAGGATTAGGGATGCTGAACCAGTAAATATATATTACAAAATTCAAAAAAATCCAAAATCTTAAACATTTCTGGTCCCAGGCATTTCAGATAAGGGATACTCACCCTGTAATAGAAAGGAAAGAGCTAACAGAGTGAGAGGGAGAGATGGTGGAGTAGAACATAGACAATGAATTTCATCCACTTTAAAACTGCATAATCCATAATTTATACAGGACTAGTAGATCATGAGACAATTAGTTAACATATGCTATGGTCTGAATGTCTGTGTTCAGACCAAAATTCATATGTTGAAATCCTAACCCCCAAAATGATGGTGTTAGGAAGTGAGCTTTTGGGAGGTGGTTAGGGCTTTTCCCTCATGAATGTGATTAGTGTCCTTATCAAAGAGCTAACTAGTCCCTTCCACCATGTGAGGATATAACCAGAAGGCCCTATGAGGAAGTGCACATTCACTGGGCACCAAATCTGCCAGAACCTTGATCTTGAACTTCCTAGCCTCTGGAGTATGAGAAATAAATTTCTGTTGTTTATAAACTACTCAGTTTACAGTATTTTGCTATACAAACTTGAATGGACTAAGACAATGTGGCAGCCAGTTTGAGTCATTTTGGTGATGCTTTGACTGTCTTCATCGTAACTGTATCTACCTGGCAGCCTAAAGCGGCTACAATCAGTATGTGAATTAGCTGTCTCTTCTGCTATTTCCAGTTGATGCACCTCCAAAATTAAGACTTTAGATTTTTACTTTTTAGCATGGTGCTGACAAACCAGAGTGATTATAACCATTATGTTCCAAGACAGGGCCTTGTGCAGTCCTTGGACACACATATGAGAATTGCATCTCCATTACGTAGTTGATGGGGATAACAAGAAACAAATATTGAGGAACGATTGCCCAAAAAACAACTTCTGGCAAACATCAGCTAGAAATGTGTCAGATGCTTACAATTAATTTTAATTCAATTATAATACCTACGAGGACAAATTTTCAAAGTGATGATCAAGAAAAAGGTAGGATGTGATATGAATAATACAATTTGCTACACGTTCAGCAATACAAACTGTGCCTACTTCAGTGACTCAGTCCATGTTGCCACGTGCACACTATGTGCCTCGTTTTAAACGTACACTTTAGAATTCCTTAATATGGGGAAACTGATTCCCGGAATGGATAGAGCAGAGCTTAAAATACTATCAAGCATATTTTCCTCTGAAAACTTTTAAGTCCAATCCATCTTGTGGTTTTCATTTTTAATATTTGTCTTTTTAAATATGTTTTTATATTTTTCAAAATCCAAAATTATGTAACTCTTTCTTTTCACACCTGTAGGCTCTCTAGTACATCTGCTGCCCAGTGAATCAGCAGAAAATGTAAGCTGTAAAAGAGGCTAATTTGACTTCCTAAAGCTTCATAAAAATCCGAATTCTCAGAAATGACTTACTTGATGTGTTTTTTGTCACCTTTCTAACCCCTCTGGCATGCAGCACCTTTTACCTAGTAGGTGCTCAGTGGTGCATGAATTGAACACAGTAGATGAAGTCTCTAATTTCCCTATGTCATTATACTATTTTAAAATTGGGAACATAGAACAGGTGACAAATTTGTGCCCTAAAGCATTAAATTAGATTATTTTACCACACATTACACAGCAACACATACTTGGAATACAGTAGTAATAAAATTATGAACATTTTTAGTTGAGACATTTATTTGAACAAATATAGCAATGAACATGGCCAAATGGGACCATATGATCCATAAAGATATTTGCTCTAAATATGTTTATATCTAGTGATCTTCATTTTACCAGATGGTTTATGTTATACTTCCATTCACATAAGGTAAAAATAGGGAAGAGATTTCTTTTTAGAGTATTATGAATAATTCTTTCATTTCAACAACTGTCTCTGGATTGTAGACTCTGATCATTTGAAAAGTCTAAATTTCCACTTTTCCTAAGAAGTGCCTATAAGCAGGCACTGTCACCAAGAAGGTACGATGATTAGAAGTTGATATCACCTAATTATGTTTTCATTGCCATGTTTCATTTTTCCAATGATGTGAGTTTTGTAAATTCTAATCCTTCTTGCCTTTGTTTTGTAATTTATGTTATTATTTTAAACGATGACTGTGCGTGCATTTGAAATGTTATCAGTCCTCCATCTTTAGAGCACAATATAATAATATCTTTTTTTTCTGTTCTCCCTCCTCAATAAATGAGATTTATAAAATAAAATAGGCCCAGATGCTGAAAATAGAAATTGTTCTTGGCTGTGTAGAAAAACCCAAATATCCAGTGTCTCATCACCTCTTTCTTATTCTGTTGATTATGCTGAAATTCAAAGAGAATGATGAGCTGATAAAGTAGGAAGAAAAAATTAAGATCTAGTTCAAATTACTTCACTTGCAGTGTTGGTTAAAAGAAAAGAAGGAAAAAGAAAAAATGCCTGTACTGTCATATCCTATGACATCCAAATCCATCACCTCTTTAGAGTCCCACGCACTCACACCAGTTCAAATTCTCATTATCTGTTGCTTGCACTATTGAAACAGCCTCCTAACTGATCTTTCTGCTTTTATTCTCTTTTCCTTCATCTCTACTCTGTGTTTCACAATGTGCCAGCATTATCTTGTCTTCCTTCTATAGAATAAAGTCCCCAAACATGCCCGCATGACACCCAAGGCTCTCTGCAGTCCTGCCCCAGTTGGCCTTCCACCTCACTGACAGGTCATGGAGCACGGCCAGACGACTTACCATTCCTCAGTCCAAGCATGTGGATACATCCCACTCCCCACTCTGCAATGTCTCACTCTCTCAAACACATCTGAAATGTCACCTCCTTCAAGATGCTTTCCTTGATCTTTGATCACTTGCAACAAATCAATCTTTCTTGCCTTTGTGCTATGAAGGAACAGAGAAGATAATTTTCTTCTCTCTCTCATGACATTTGTACATTCGCTTTTATCTGCATTACGTTGAAGTTAGTCTTTCTATCCACTGGATCGTGAACTACTTTGGTTAGGAACTGTATTCAATCACCTCTTTGATGGCTTTTAATCTGGGCACTCAATAAAGGTGGGTTAGCTGGATTGTGAAAAAATATATTTCAAATTAATTTAGAGTTTATTTTCTCTGGGATTAATGTGGTTCCTGAAATAGCCAAACCACTAACTTACATAGCTGAATATAACTCTTTAGCTTTAATTTGACTTTTGAAAGTTCAACAATGAAAAAAATAAGTGTTACACATTTGAAAATGAAATTCTGTATTTCTGATGCCTGGTTATGTTCAACTGGGTTACACAAATATTTTTGGAGTGACTACTATACACAAAGCTTTAAGTTTGTGCATATTTATACATATTATCAGAGGTTGCAAATTGGTTGCCTATATGCCAAATTGCTCCTGAGACGACACGTGTACGTGGTTTGGCCCATAGAGGGCTTTTTAAATTTTTGAACCAACATTTAAGAATTGAGATATTTTACACCCAAGTTCAGATTTCTACTTTTCTTAAAAAAACATAAGCTCTAGCATTTCTGGGACCACAGGCTTATAAAGTACCATATGCCTTTAGACCCTCACCATTCACATGCACATTGTATGCACGTGAAGTCATTCCCTGTGGAAGTCATTCCTGTGTGGAATCTGCCTGCCCTTCTGGGCTTTGTAAATGTGTGGCTCTGGTCAACATAATTGTTTCTCTTCTTTGTTAATTTAATATTCTTTATGAAATGCTGTAATTTTAAAAAGCTAGACTTTGAGCCCACATTGTTTTTAATTTCGTTTCATTATTTGGCCTTTTTCTTATTTTCCCAGGAGGTGTATGTTTGTCACAAAAGGAACAAAATGACAAAATAATACATCAGGTAAAAGGTAACAGGGCTTGAGATGTCACTGTTGTTGTCAAGTCAAAGAGAAAACATTTGATTGTACCCCACTAAAAGTCTACATCTGAACAACAAAATTATAGTGCTCATCTTAAAACCATATTCTTTAATTCTTGCTTTATAATTGATAAGATAGACCAGGAAAATTAATGGCCTGAAAGGTGTTTCTAACAGGTTTTAAAAGGGCTGTGTGTATAGGTAGCCTTCTAACCCCTTCTGGTGTAGGTTCATGGGGTCATTTACACAGACTGGTGGCTGGCTTCAAAAAGCTGGAGTCTGAGGAGTGCCAGGAATGCCTCCTTCCTCAGTCTCGCAGTCAGTCCCTTCACTTAGTCTCATATTTACTCACTTGTTCTCATTCACATTTCACCTTTGAAGGCTGAGACAGGCTGTCTCCATCTGTCATAGGGTTAAATAACCATCTCCAATTTCAGGAGATGCAATGAGCTAGAAAAATACGGCTCTGATCCAATCAACTTTTAAAGGACACATCTATATAACCACTAAAGAGAAACCTGGAAAAGAAAACATTGTCCTTTAGGGGTTTTGTGGATGTGATTATTACATCTCATATAAGACACATATGCACATCTGGATGAACCTCAAAAGCTTCCTGTGCACCCAAATGTGACTACAACCTCTTATTTCAGGAATCCAGAAACTATCATTACACAGACTGCCTTTTTAGTAAGATATCCATATTTGTCAGATAAAATGGAAATCTAGTATTTTCTACAAGAATTCTTCCATGTTGTGATTATGAAAGTCCCTTTTCATAAATGGAATGTACCCGGACCCTATGCCTAGGATCTGGAATTCTCTGTTTTGAAGCTCTGAAGAATATATTCGAACTTTTCAAAGATGACTTTTCTGACCAACAGTTTTGAGTTTCTATCTCAATCCTGGTTGCTCATATTCCTAATTTGCATGAGAATTCCAACTGTATGAATTTAGAGAAGTTACTCTCTTTATACATCTTTTGAAGGTAAATAAATTACAGATCTCAATATTTGTCAAAATCATTTTGTAAAGTATAGTGACAGTATTAGTAACAATCCTGTAATTTATGGAGTGTAAAAGGAAAACGGCCAAGATATATCATCAAGCAAATGTTTCCCAAAGGTGCTCCATACTTGGCATTTTTGAGGATTCTATTAATCAAGGAGCAATAAATTCACTGAAATGGACATTCTTAAAAGGGCCAACATTGCTCTCTAATGGAGTCCAATCAGAGAGTGGTTCTCTGCTAGATCCGGAAGAAGATTTCTTTGTTATCCATCTCCTCATGTGACAAACATGTAAGGATAAGAGTACCTTCATCTAGAAGCTAAGTAAATTTCACAATGAGCTGCCAAATTCTAGGCCTTGAAAACACAGCTGATGCACACTCCCTTACATATCCAGGAATGGCATAGAAGAAAATAGCAAAGGAGTTTTTTTTCACATTGTACATTCAGGGGATAGCAAATCAGAGAAAGCAAAATAATACACTCTTCCTCTTTATTAGCCTCTGCTGCGGGGCAGGGGAGGCTAAATGGGCATCAACTTCTACCAGCTTTATTACAAAAATAAATATTCGGCAACAGTATATGAAGACAGCATGTCATCAAAACGTAGGAATTTGAATATGAACAATGGCTCGTCAACATGTACTTCCCTAATAGGTCTGTAATCTCTGTGGGTCTGCTGCTAAAGATGGCCTTCTATAACATACTTTGTATTTTCCCAAAAATGGTCTTTTAGAAACATCTAAAATGTTTATGTCTATAGTAAGAAACAAAAATAATGTAAATAAATATTCAAATAATTCAGTTATTAAAAATTATAATTTCACTGATTTTTAGATTTAATAAACTTTAAATTCAGTTATAAGCAGCACCACAGTGTTTTGAAAACATTTCTGTACAATTATCCTACCTTTTATAGAATAACTTCAACACTAAAGACTTTTCAGTTTGCTTTCATGGAATCATAAATTCTTGGTACTACAACTGACTGTAACTCAAGATGTAGTCTAGTAACCACAATTGACAAATTAGGAAATCACAGCTCAGAAAGGATGAGAATTATTCACTGTCATACAGCAAAGTTAGAGGTGGGGTCTATCTAATCATAGTTCAGGCTTTTTCATTATCACTGTTGAGTGAAAAAAAAATAATACAATTTTGAAACAGCAAAAGTGACTTAAGTAAATTCTTAAAAAGTCTAAGAAAAGCTGTCATACCTTTCAGTACATAGTCTGGAGAAACCATCACTCTGGAACAATCATACCTCCTGGGAAACTTATTTGTATGCTACCATCACTCTGACAACAGGGGAGTCAAATTAAATAGATTAGCAATTTCTACGTTATCTTGCAGGTTTTTTGCTATTATACATGTCACAACAGAGTGAGTCCAACCCTTTCTGCAATGAATGGTGTCACTGGGAAATTAGGCAATGTACATGCCAACAAATGAGTTTTTAATGCTGATGGCACTAAGGCATTTTCAACATGTATATTTTTTGCCCTAATAAAAATCCTCAATAAAGCAATTGAGAAATTTACAAAATCCATTAATGATAATAGATCAGTCTTACTGCTCAAGGGCTTATCAAGTTCAAATCAGTTCCTAACTCCCTCTATCTGCTCAGCCCTAATCAGAGTTTTTCATTTAATACGAATGTGGTACTAATGGAGGCAACATGAGTTCATGAATGGATTTCTGTTCTGTAGCTCCCCAATGTATCTTTTTGAAAACACACACACACACACACACACACATACACACGCATGCACGCACACACACACACACACACACACCCCTAAACACTCCATTAAACCATGGGGGAGGTGACAGGAACTACTTTAAATTAATCCAACCCTGGCAGAATTAGACAGCTCAGAGACAAAACAAAGAGTACATTGTTATTTTTGAATGTGGCTGAAACACAGATTTTCCTGTTTCCTGGGTAAAAAAGATCTGCTGTGTGTGAATATAAAAGCACTACCGTGTATGTGGCTATTACAAATAAAAGCAAGTTCAAGAGTTGGAAATGAAAGACAAAAATCAACTTTTCTGAACATGTCTAAAATAATCAAAACACTATTTAAAAATAACAACTGACTTCAGAAAAGACGAAGAGTTTTCAAGTCCACTGATAGACACGAAATACACTTTACTTGGAAATCTACCATTTTGAAGGATGGAAGAATAGGATGTCATTTATTCCACTCTACCCTTGCAACATGCTATCCTCATTTACAACAGCCGGCATCTATTATATAACTTATCAATAATGAAAAATTCTTTGGGCTACCCACCAATGGAGGGAAGCCAAAATAAAGATAATCCAGTAAAGCAGTAATCTAGAAATCACAAATAAGGCCTTTGGTATCCATTGTGCAACTTTGATTGGATATTTTAGCAGAAGATATACTTTCCTAGTTAATCTTCCTTCAGAATAATTAATATTCATTATAGCTCTACCTCCTGGACACAACCCAGTGATAAGGAAAGGGGTTGGGAAGGCATTCAAGGTTAAAAATCTGCAATTAAGATGATCATAAATCTATAAATGTCCTCTAATATACAGTGCCATAAAGCTCCCTACTTGCACATGGGGTGCATGTCCCTTATCTGGAACCGAAGGGGCACATGTGCTCTACCAGGTCAACTTAACACAGAGGGGTTCTCGCTTTAAGCTGTGCTGACACAGTGCTGCCCCCAGCAGCAATGCCCACTATGTTCAAAAATATTATCAGGTTTGTGATTTCTGGCCTCCAGGAGAGACAGGGATGGTTTCAAAAATCGATTACTGCTGAGTTATAGGGGAATCCCTGACATAGCAACAATAATCAGGTCACAAAACATCTCTGTCAAGAACCACTTGTGGAAACTTGAGAAAAAAATCACTAAGTCCACCAACTGTATGTATAACAAAAATTATTATATTTTTTAAAAATGTACAGTTGGATCATCTCTGAGCTCCTAGGCGGGCAAAAGAGGCTCTTTTCTTAGTGAGAAATGCAGAGAACGTTGTTGACCTCACCTAGGACCCTGAAGGAAAAGAAAGGCTGTAAATAAAATGAAGTCTCTCAGGTCTCAAACCCTAAGAGTTTGCAAGGCTTCTAAGCCCAGCACAAGAAGGGCTACAAAGGAAAAACTCCAATACAACAACGGTGCTGGTGGTCACAGGGTCCTTTTAAAGAATAATGTGAAACTCGATGAAAGTAGATACCAGAACTGCATCTATTCCAATGCTTTGATATAGCAGAGAGGGAATAAGACAAGGAAAGGTCAGTCTGAGGCAGTGGGCCTGGTTCTAGCAGCATTAACATAGTGCACAATCTTCACAGGCTACTCACACTTAATGCAGAGCCTGCTGTTAAACAAGAAAGCAGATTTAATAGAAATAACAAAGCACCAGAAATTCTGGTTGTGATCTTGAATCTGCCACTTTTGGTTAGGAAACTTTTGAAGAATCCTGGTCTGGTATTCCATGTTTCATTTGAATAGCGAACTTTTCATTCTTTATTCAAACAATCTCTGGGCACCTGCCACAGTCACACAGTTCACACTTTGCAAGGTCCATTAATGAGTTAAACAGACACAATTCCGATTACCCCTCTCAGTTCATCAGAGTAAACATTAGATGAAACAATGTTTCATTAGATGAATTCATGAACTAATTGGGGAAATTATAAAACACTGTATAATGTATGATTTGACTGATGTAATAGGTTTACTTCCAATTCAGGGTGAAAATTTATATTATTGGAAACAGGAAGGATTTCATACCTGATTATTCCAAATCTTTTAAGGACTGGAGTGTTAAATCCCATCCAGGCTGACACTCCAGCATAACACTCCTTCTGTCTGAGTTTTAAATTCTATGAGATTATCTCCATGGAAAGAATTTCATTTATTTTACATATAAAAACACAAAAAGATTGAGAAAATCACCTTATTTCATTTTATATAATATTGATTTTCATAGAAATAGCTCAGTGAAGTACTAAGGAACATTGTTTCCTTGAGGTACTCAAAGGAACCTGTCAACCTGATCTTTGTTTTCTCTTTAAGAAAACTCATGCTTATACTTGTCAATGATATTACAATTGTCTGATTCATAAGACTCAAAGTGTCATAGCCCCCGAGTGTGACACATCCTGAACAAAGGTAGTCTTTTTATTTAGGAAGACGATAAAATTCGCCTGCCCTCCCCACCTCCAATTAACACTTTAACCCACTGCACATTCTCTTTCTCTGGCAAAAGCCCTTTCAAAATTCAAGAGTAGAGTCAGGTTTTGTTTGACCTACTATATCCCAAATTAAACAGACTATTCATATAATTCTAATGCTGTTGTGAACTTTCTTGAATACTCACAAATTCTCAGAGCAGTACAAAAATTATTCTGTAGTCAGTAAGTCTGACTTCTGCCCCAATACTTAATTGAAATTAACCTTCAGACTAAAGAAACCCACATGCATTTCCCTTTTGTGCTTTAAGATAATTATGATGACATAAATGGTGATCTACTGATGAATGACTACCACTGTTCAAATGATGGGAGAAACTTGAAAACATCTCCATTGGGCTCTGACAGATTCTAAAGAGGGTTGTTCATAACTTTTCTGTAATAAGTAATTCAGTCTTTCTGGCTCCATATAAGTTCAATTTAGATGACTGTCTTTTCTTGTACCATTTTATTTCTATCATGGATAACATCAAAGACCTTTTTGCTTAATCAGTCAACTAAATAGTACTGGTAAACATCTCTGAAAGCTATCTTATTTTTAGTGTGTGAAAATACACAATATCAACCCTTGTGGTGTGGTGTGGTGTGTGTGTAGATTTTTGCTTATTTGTTTTAGGAATGATTTTTGCTTTTCCCTTCTCTTGCTGCTTTTGGCCATTTTGTTTTATTATCACATTTTACATAGGAGAGAAGTAGGCAGTAGTTAATAAACACCAAGCAGATTATATCTCACATACATATGGTTAGACTGTAGACACTGATGACATTGATATCTCAGTTTGCAGCTGCATAGGTCACTTGTAAAATCCATGTTGTCCCAGACAAAATGTGGAGAAGCAATGGAGTTATTCAGAATTACAACAGACCTTAGGTTTTCAATCCCAGATAAACAGAACAAACCTCAGACTAAATCAGAATTACTTCTGACCACCACTTGATTGAACAAATTTCCCATACTCTAAATGTCATGCAAAATATCTTTTTAATGCACCATTTTCCTTATTTTACTTACCATTTGTGAAAGATAACTTGAAATTAACATAACTAATAGCTATCATTCTAAATATGTGGATTTGTCTACAGGCTTCGAATGCTTCTACAAATTTGGATAGGAAAAAGTTACCGATTTAAGAGGCATATGCCTATCTGCAATTTGGGATATTCTGCAGTTGCATGATATAAACAGGGAAGATAATTGTGTATAAAATAGCAAAACAGGAAATACAAAATGGTCAAGAGAAAGTTGGTTTGACTGACACAAGAAGGATGAGAAAGAATGTCATAGTCAGGCTTTTACGGTCAACAGTTGATTTGAAAGGCAGTAGGTGATTGTACCACACCAGGGTGGGGGTTTGAGAGTCAGGCAAGGCAAAGATCTTTCCTCTTCAGTCACAGTTCATCATATTATGATATCTGGCCACTAATGAGCTGGCATTTTCTTTGGATCTTAACAGTTTTTCTAGCCTCGACATTATTAAAATACCAATATTCTTGGCAGGTGCAACAGTTTGATCCATAGGTTGCAAACTGGAATCATGTGGCCAATATTTGAGCCACAAATACATGTTTTATGGCCTGCACTGTTTTATATATCAAAGCTGCATTTAAAATCAAAACGTTCTATGCTTGACCCTATGAACTAGCACCTTAAGTCAGGGTTTCTTTACCTTTATTTTGTTTAAGGTCATGAGCTCCTTTTGGAATCTAATGAAAGCTGTGTGCCCCTGTAATTCTTTGTTTCTTCAACAAAGCTTATTGAACAGCTTCTAGGTACCAGTCTCTGTTTTAGGCTCTGAAGTTTTTAGCAGTAGAAAAAAAAATCCATGACCTCAAGGAACTTTTGATCTAGTGAGGGTAGACAGAAAATAAACAGCTATGTACCTTATGCAGTACCTTAGAAGATGCTAGTACTATGGAGACAAACAGAGGAGGTAAGGGCAGAAGGCAGTGCCTAGAATTAAAGAGGGTGATCAGGAAACTGCTCACCAAGGTGCTGATATCTGAGCAAAGCCACTGGTGAGCTATTGGACCAGGGAAAGTTCTTCATTTTGTAATGCATGTAGAACAACATACAACACACAGCATTATTCAGGCAATTTCAAGGGCTCCGAGTTAAAACACATAGCATTAAATGATCAGCTCAAGTATTTTACGGCAAAATTTAATGAGCTCTTAAGAGGAAGAGATCTAGAACAGGTCAAGTGAGGGCCAGTGAAAATGCTTGGAGAGGCACAAGCAGCAGGAAAGAAGAACCCACATGGAGGTAGGAGTGTGCTATTGACAAGGGTCACCTACCCCATAGGTGTGCCTGGCCCTAGTATAGCCCACAAAGGTAGGAGAAGGTATGATGAAACTGAAATTCTGAGATACCAATTCTTAGAACACCTTAACAGCTGTTATAATTAATATACTAAACAAGCTGAGACAGTGGATATGGAAAAACTGATGACAGAATGGCAAGGGCTTGTATTAACTCCTGACTCTGAAAGTAAGGGGTGAAGTTTCTAGTTCCACCACCCCCATACTCAACTATCTCTTTATACTTTACAGCACAGAATCATCCATTTTGATGCAGAAAGAAAAGAGAGGGAAATTAAAATTGGTGTGTTTTTTAAAAATTCATTGAAAATATTTCTGTTCGTTTAGCTAAATTACAAAAGTACTAAAAAAGCATTTGAATAGAAAGCACTTAATTGTAAGATAATTTTCCACAATTAAGTGCTTGGTTTAAAGGTAACATTATGTGGTGTCAGAAAAAAAAAATCACAATGTAATATAAAATGAATTATACTCCCAATATGAATGCTAAAATATATTACATCATAGATTCAGAGCTTTGTTATTAGCTTTCTTCCTTTCAATTTATTACATTAGATGCAACCACCCAGAGCTTAAAGCATTAAGATGTTATTCTTCCTGTTTATGAACTGAAATTATAGCCATCTTTATTTAGCTTTAAAACTTAAAATGGTAAATATAATACCTCTACAAATTCTGTTAGTAAAAATATCATCAGAATGATAATATAAGTCCAATGATTAATTAATAATGTACTATTTCTTGATAAAAAAATATGAATACATGCAATCCATATTATTTTCTCTCAGAATAATAGCACAACTTTTTTATACTCTGGAGAATGGAGAACTGTATAGTTAAGGATGATCACATGAATAAGCGAAACTTGTTGCTGTTTTTTAAGTATTCTATTGTTATTTTTCAGACCAGGTATCTTGATTTATGCTTAAGAAGACATAATATCTATTATTACAGTAGAATAGTATTATTATGTAGAGGTTAAAACCATGAGAACTAGAGTTGGTCATCCTAGGTTCAAATTCTGAAGAAGCTACTGATCTCATTGTTTATTTCCTCATCTGTGAAACTGGAATATTAACAATAGCCACTACTGTTTCAGTTGTTATGTAGTAAAATGTCTATTGAATTAAGAGTCAGGAATTCTGACTTCTTGCCCCATCTCTCCTACTAATTAGAAATATTACTCTAAGAATTGAACTCTCTTACCTACAGAATAAACTTGGGATGATTTCTATGACCATGAAAGATCCACAATCTTCTGCTTCTGGGAACAGAAATTCTCTTGACTTTCTCTTCTTTTGTTCTTTAACCCTACTAAAAGCACTACTACTTGACCCCTTCCTCATGAAAACCATTTGAACCTATGAGTTTATCAAGTGTTCATGAATAGGAAGAGTTCCACTCTTGACCACACCTCATAACTTATATTAATCTTAGCATTAATATTTAATACAATCAACTTTGAAGACTATAACAAAAAATAATTATAAATATGTGTCAACAGATGAAGCATAACCTAATGCACTTTAGCTAGCCATTCGTTAAGAGAGTCAATGGCACAATATGGGGCAAATAGCTTAATCTCTCTGAGCATCAGTTTACTCATCTGTAAAACGGGGTTAATAGTAGCCTAAACTCATGTGCTTTCCTGAGAATCGAATGCCATAAAGGTTGGCACATAATGAGCTTTCAATAAATGTTAGCTCCTTAAAATTCCAGCTCAAGGCCAAAATCCTATGTGTGATCTTCCAGATCCAACCACAGGCAATTGCAAAGCTTTGCCTGGCAGACCTCAGAGAGAACTTCCCTGGCCACCCCAGACTTGGTGCAGTTTTCCGCAGGGAGTTGCAGTCAAGAACTTAGTCCCCTCCTCGCATCCCCAGGGCCTCTCCCGTCAGAGGCCTCCTCACTGGAGGGCCTTGTCTGAGTCACTTTTCTTCCCTGTGATTCCGTACCTTTCCACTCCTAGCCCTTCCTTCCTCCCTGCCCTGGACCACAGGGCCATAGACAGGCTGGAGCCTTACGAGGGACTCCTCAACAGTGAGACAGTCTCCCTGTCTGTGCTGCACCCGCTTGACCCTCGCCCAGTGCCAGCCCATGGGGAAAAGGGGACTGAGGAGTTGGCAGCTCTTTTTCCCTCTTGCTTGCATGTTGCAGGAAATGAATAAAGGCCTGAGTACTAACTACTTTGGCTCATCGTCCTCGAGATCTAATTGCTCAACTACTCCCAATATTAATATTATTGTTTTATTTTTAACATTTACTTTAATGACAATAAAGTATTCAGATTTGGAATTTGATATGTGAAATGTAAAAGAATTATACTTTTTAAGTAAAAAAGCACAATCAATGTACTCTTTGTCTACAGGGTTTGAGAGCAAGAGGTATTATGCTGTTCATCTTTGTTTCCTCTGTGTGACTGGCTGAATTAAATACATATGGACAAGAGGTGTGGGGCAGACAGAGAAAGGAGACAGAAGAGAGGAAGAGGGAAAGAGACAGAGAAATATGGAGGGAAGGGATTTAGAAAATCCAAAAAAGAATCTGTCAGGAATAATTTTTCCCATATATATATATATACACAAGCCATCATAAAAGTAATTTAGTTATTATGTTCCAAATATCAATGATCATGCTCTGGACACAAATAAACCCAGCAAGTCTGTACTATGGGTTCCTTCAGGGTGTTGGTTAATATAGAGTCTATGAAGATCCGAATACATACTACAATATCTACCTATTGTGCAAGCCTTATGCATTCTTTATAACAAAGCAAAAATGAAACCTTAAATCTGTAATTTGGTTACCAAATGCGAGCTATTAAAATATGAGTAGTTTAGACAAGTTAAGAATTGGCAAAAGACACTTAAGGATATATCCTAGAGATTAGAATAAATCTAAGAGGTTTCTTACTATAAAAACCTAGCTTATAGTATTTTCATAGGATTTATAAAGAGCCCATTATGTTTTGGACAAACTCCATCAGTGAAACCTGTTGAAATTTAATATAAACGAACATACAAACTCATTTCTTTGTAACCTATAGAACACCAGCCACCTGTTCTTTCTCAAAATTCACAGCTCGGCTGCCTGAGGACAGATGGAACTCCAGGTAAGCATGGTAGACTGGAAAAAAAGTGCTAAAAGGACATCCCAAAATGTACACAGCACAAAAATAACAAAAGTTAAACGAGTATCTATGAGCAGGCAACAAATTGCAAATCAGACGTCCATTTCTAGCAAAAAATACCACATGGCCGTGACCTACTATGCAAAGACAGTTTAGTCTGCATGACAGACTCTGTGCTCCATATGGAGGAGGCAGCACAGAAGGCTTTTGGTCACACATAGAGATGCCACCCACCACCACTGTCATCACCATGGAAAGGGATAATCTGTGAGCCAGTGCTGCTTCTGTTTCCTCTTACCACACTTTCTCTTAGAAGTGCTGTCCCCTTCCTGTCAGATTATCATCACTCAACCACCACTACTAGTTTCAATGATGTACATGATACAGTTAATCTTGCTAAACACATAATAATGCTTTTCTCTAGAGATGCGCACCATCAATCCAGAAGTTTGGGTTTGGGTCCTGATTCAGCTTCTGGAATTCTCTCCGTTGCTGTCACGGCCCCAGCTCCCAGCTCGGAGGGGCTCTCCTTGACTAGTATTTTCCTTCCGCAAAGTGTAAGTATGTCTTGGCGAGTATCCCTTGTTGGGGACTGGCTATTTCTTGAAAGTCCATCAGATATGCCAGGAAAGTTGGGGCCCAGTTTTCTCTCCTTTCTTGCCCCATGCCTCTTTCTCATCAGTAACCTGCCTGAGGCCAACTAAAGACTATGAGATGGAAAGGAAGGCCACACACACCCTTGGACTGATTTCTTTCTCCTGAGTCACAGTAATGTAACTGCTTGAGAGCTAGAAGCAGTTGGGTTTTCCAAACCCCCATAGCCTGAATGTCTAGACTTTTTTATTCCTTATCAATTCTGCTCACAAAACAGCCAGTTCCTTCCTCAGTTCATCTCTTTCTTGTGATATTTTGCCAAATACAGCCAATAAAAACGAACCAACACTAATAAAGTTCTATTTTTCAACATTCTTCCTTAGAACTGATGACATATTTATTGTCTGCGCCCTCCCCCAAAAGAACACTTTATCAAATGCGCTGCCTCTGAATAATATGGATTACTATTTTTTGGCTTTGGTTATCAGCTTCCTTAGCACGTCCCCTGAACACTAAGTTGATGCAATATATTAATATTTAGGTTACATTAGCACACCCACTCCAAATTGCCAATTTCTGTAGTAGGAAGAGGAACTTCTGTAACAAACAACCTCACATCTCACCAACAACATTAACTTAGACCTTAAAGCTTTGTTTCTTGATCAGGTAAAGTCTGAAGTGGGCATCGCAGTCCAGGAGCTCTGCTGGGTGGCTCTTCTCCAAGCAGTGGCTCTGGAATCTGGCCTCCTTCCAGCATGTGGCTCTCCATTTTGCTGTCCTTTGCTTCCCAGCATGTAAGCAGGAAAGGGAGAGAGTGAGAGAGCAAGGACAACTGTATGGATGTTTCATAGCCAGGCCTAGAGATATTGATAGCATTACTTTCTTTTTATTACCTTGCCTAGAACGCTGTCATATGGTCCCACCTGCATGTCAGGGAGCTGGGAAATGGAGTCTGATGTGCCCACAGCGCAAATGAAACAATGTGGAAATGCACAATGTTGCCTCTGCCATAATTAGGTTACAGGCAGACTTTGTAGGAAGACCGGAGTCTCTGGGTAGAACAGATGTTTTTTTTCTGTAGTATTTTGTTTTCCTTACAAATTGTGGTTGTCCTAATCAAAAATACTCAAATTTAAGTAGTGTTAAGACTAAGGCATCATTATTATAGATCTACCTTCTTGACTTATGCCCAACATTTTTCTGAACTGCCTGGTCTAATCCATAACTTTTCTTCATTCCACTGACTTAATATTTTGGGGCTATGGAACTGACTATAAATTTACCATGTTATTTCCTTACCATAGTCTATCCATATACACCACCCAAGTCAGCTTCTGACATCAGCTTCTCTCTGGGCCATTTCTTTATTCTTTCAAACATTTATTTTTTAAAAAATATTTACTGAGTGCTACCATATGTCAGGTGCCTGCTCTAAGTATTCAGGATTCTCTTCTGGGCTAAATTACACCCCCCCCCCCCGAAAAATTCATATGTTGAAGCCCCACTCAGTACCTCAGAATGTGACTGTATTTGGAAATAGGGTCTTTAAAGAGATAATTAAGATTCAATGAGGTCATCAGGGTGATCCCTAAACCAACCTGACTGGTGTCCTACTAAGAAAAGATTAGGACACAGACACATACAGTAGAAAGTCCACCACAGGAAGACACAGCAAGAAGATGGCCATCTACACGCCAAGTAAAAGGGCCTCAAGAGATCCTAACCTTGCCAACACTTTGATCTTGAAATTCTAGCCTCCAGAACTGTGAAAAAATAAATTTCTGTTAAGTCACCCAGTCTACGGCACTTTGTTATGGCAGCCCTAGCAAATTAAACAGATTTTAGAGAGAAAAACAACAACAACAATAGATAAAAATCCTTGTGCCCTCTTGAAACTTGGCTTCTAAGCTCTCCTAATTGCTGTCCTCCACTCGACACATCCCTCCCAACTAGTGCTGTCCCCTGGGATCCTGCTTCATGTTTGCTGCCTTTCTAAAAAGCACCCACACGGGCTCATCCTCCCTGTGAGGGCAGAGTCAGATTTTTAGAGCGAACTGACACAGAAGAGCCTCTCAATTTTTCCCAATCAATCAATGCTGTAGGTTATATTAGTAGCAGAAGATACAGTAGCTAAAATTTTTTGCTGACACATACAGAATTCCTAATACAATTTTTGGAACTCATGATATGGCTCTGAAATGTTCATTCAGAGAAAAAGATTCCATTTTCTGCAAAAACAGCAAATATCTACACCTGATTTCTTAATATCATGTCAAGGTTGCTTCTCAATTCGTACTCTTCGTGAAACAAACATTACTGCATGTCTTACTAACAGTAAACTTTGTCTCTCCTCAAGGCAAACTCAGGTTTGTCAGGTAGCAGCTTTAACACCTCACCTAACATAGAATCCAATTTCTTTCAAGCTAAGAATGCCACGTTTCAACTTCTAGAACATTATCACTAGATTATTTCTTCTCCTTGATCTCCACTGGAATAGTAAAATATTTACAAAAAGATAATATTTGGAGTAAATATGATCTGAGGTTTGGGACTACCCGGTTTTTCTTTCCCTGTCATTCCCACCTCCAATCTTGACTGAACTCCTACTCGATCATCAAAATTCAGGTCAGAGATCATGCTCTCCAAGAACTTTCCTCCGTCTTTTTGTCTTGGCTGTTTTCCACCATTTCTAGCTAGAACTAGGGCACTCTCGCATCTTCTCCAAGCTTCCATCATAACGTTTAGGACTCAGTGCTGTAATTCTATGATTGCCTCAACCTCTGAAAGGCAGGGGCTGTATCTATATACACAAAGCAGCCTCTGTAAATGTATGATGAATGAAACAGCATTTATCTTCACTCATAAGTCTATATATTATTATGCCCAGATACCTGATTAAGGTTTTGAAAATATTTTTACAGTTAATTTAGAGTTTATTCTCTTTTAGCTAAATATTTGAACTTGCCATAAAGGAGTAGAAATTAAATAAAAATGTGTAAGAAGCAATGGATAGGAAATATTTGAACATACTTCAACCTTTTTAACATATATTTGCTGGAAATGAGCTGTAGTTAATGATTAAAAAATAAGTTTGTTTCATATTACTATATTTCATTTAAGTAGATACAACTGAATTACTTGAGAATCTTCCTTGAGGAGTCACTTACTGCTTCCAGCAATTGCTATTAGAAAGAACACTCTATAGACAGAGGGTATGCCAGTATATAAAATAATATTTTAATAAGAAATTTTCTAGCCACTTAAAAAATATGTTGAAACAAAAGCACCTGAATGTAAGATTTACATAAGAAGAGACTGTACTGTAGCAATTTTATAATACAGAATGAACTTTTTTACCTTTAAAATGTTCTAAATCAGTGATCAGACCCACTCTGAAGCAGTATTCCTGTTCTTCAGTCCTTGTCATGTTTTTATGTTTAATACTCTTAGAACCTCTGTTATGTGCCCCATTTTCTTCACCCTGTCCTCTCCTGGCTAAGGTGTCAATTTAAGTGCTAATCAAAGAAGACAATGTACTAGGAGAGGAGTACAGATTCATGCAACACACAAAAGGAAATCAGTTGTTAACTATGCTGCAATTCAGACAAAAGAAAGATTTTTTTTTTAATTGACTTTATCCTTTCAATAGGTTCATTATGCCAGGGGAGCAGCCTGAAATGTGGAAAGATACTTGGATTGCTTCTTAAAAATTACCTTCTGCAAAAGTTTCAGTGTGAGGAGTGAATGCATGTCTGCAGTGTTCCAGCCCTCTGCTATCTGACTGGTTGATTCCGAGTCCTTTTCCATCTTGGTTGGGAAGGTGGTGCTCTGAGAGAAGTTTATATGAATAATGTGGTATCTCACTTAATTATTTCACCAGTGAAGTTATGAATGGCATTTATAAAGGTCTTGGGGGCCGGGGGAGAAACTCTGCAAATTGGAAAACAGGGTCAAAATGCAGCATTGTCCATCTCATTGGCAGCCCACACTAAGCATGCCAAGGGTGGATGGTGCTGTATGTTTCATTAAAAGGAAACAAACAAACAAACAAAAACCAGAAGAGAAGAGGCTGGGGCACAGCTTGTTTTCCTTTAGGCTTTCAGAAGTACTGTACTTGCTAAACTGATTTTTAAAAATCAAACCTACCTGTATCCTTGTTGACTATTTCAAATATAAACTTTTTCTTTTAATAGGAATGTACTGGGAAAAATTTGGCATTCCTATGTGACTGGATCTTCAAAATCTGCTATTTTTCTCATGTTAAAAATTATAGCACTTGTTTGGTACTTTAATCCTATTTTGAGATATGTCTGCAGTAAAGGATAAAAGCCTTAGAGCAGGACCAGGTATGTAATTTGCGGGGTGCAGCACAATATGAGCATGAGGGACTCCTTGTTCAAAAATGATTCTGAATTTCAGGATGATGACAGCAAAGCCTTAAAACAAGGGCAGGATGAAACCCCGGGACCTGCGTGGCTGGCTGCTCAGGTACCTGCCCATGACAGCAGCTCTGCCTTAGAGATTTCAAACAAAAACAAAATGATTAGTTGAGCTGCTCTGATTTGATACGTTGACCTCTACTTCGGCAGCTACTGGAACCTGAAGACTGAAGGTACGAGCACAGCCCCAGCCTTGATTAACACTATTGCCTCATCTGCTGCTTAATCTAGCTTCAAACCTCCATGTCTTGTCCAGGCAAATGAGAAAGGAATAGGAAAGGATCACTCACAACAAAGTGGAGAAGCTGAAATCAATCTATTTGTTTTGGGAATGATATGATGTTGGGGAGTTGATTTCCTCACGAGACAAATATGGATTTCCATATGAAGAGGGCTCTTCTATGTAAGGCATTTACAGTGAACATCAGAGTAAGGCATGTAACTCCTTTTTTAAGGATAAGGGATATTAGGCTGCGAGACAGAATGATAAACTCAGGTAGTCTTTGTCTATGGTGAAAAATTTGTAAGTTATACTTCAAGTGAATATATTGAATATCTGTAAAAAAAATTCCTAAAATACTTTTATAATCATGACAGACAATTCTAAAAGGGGAAATAATCTAAGATTGCATACTTTTTGTTTCTTACAAACTTTCTACACACCACTGGTGATAATAAAATAAAAGTGATATTCAATTGACATTCAAGAGGACCATCAAGTAGACAATGTCAACCCTTTGTACCCTCATTGGTACTCTTTCACTAATTGTCATCAATTAAGATGGCATATGCGGTTCTCAAACATTAGCACACAGAAGTGTAATTTGAGGCGCTTACGACACATGTCTAGGGCTTCTCAACATGGCTAAATACAGAATAATAAAAGATCTGAGTAGTCTATAGCTCAGAGATTATTTCAGCAGGTCTGGGGCTGAACTCTGAAATCTGCATCTTTAACAAGGACCTCAAGAATCTGACATAGTGATTTCGATACTATGATTTTATAATAAAAACTCTGCCCTCGAAGTCCTTAGTTAATAGACTCTTAGATTGAGACAACCCAATAAACAATTTCCATTTTTCTAAGGGATTCCATTTTCTAAGAGATGCCTTAACACCAGAAGACCTGAAGAAATGCATCCCTAATGGTGGAAATTTAAGCCACGTGATGGGTGAGAAAGTGAACCTTTTGGTCAGGAAAGTAAGTTCATCATTCTCATTATCACAGGAGATAGATATCAGCCGCGCGAGAAGGCTGTTTTCCATCCTAGAAAAACATATACATCTCTCACGTCTCTTTTAATGTCACAAACACATCTCATAGCTTTTTATAATTAATGAGAATCATCTACAAAGTGAGAGTATTAGAATTTACTACTATAAAATACTTCCCTGAACATTTAAAGCTCTTTGGACATTGTTTCTCTGAAATGGAGATATTATAAGCATCATCAAAATAGGATCAAATTTGATTATTTAATACAAGCCACGGACTACTCAAGTCTTTTATTATTACCTGTTGTAATTATTTTGAGCAACATTAGATCTATGTCATAGGATCTTAGGCAAGCCACTTAATTTCTCTAAGCCCTGATTTCTCTATCTCTACAGTAGGAGCTTGTGAAAAAAAGAGAAGTCATCTATAATGGCTTTCCACTCTAGTGTTTCATAAATGCAGTTCTAGTTTTAGGTTGGCTGAGGCAGAAAATCATAATCTAAATAGCCTGAAGAAATTGAGCCTACACACATTTTTTCTTTTTAAAATGGAGCCTTTTCTTTAATCTTTCCCCTATTTATTCTGGCCATAATTCTAGTCAAATTCAGATCTGCATGATCATTCATTATTTATGTTTCAGAGACATCTCATCAGTTATAAGTAGGTAACATAACCAATAGGTTATATAAGATATTTACACCAAGAATTATCGCACTAGACCCCTGATCAAACTGTATTACAAACCATACAGTAACCCATTTTTAATAATTTGACAACATTTTTACAGGAATTTCTATGTGCCAGGCACTGCTTTAAGTTTTTTAGAAATATTAACTCATTTAATCTTGATAACAACTATATGAGGTGGGCACTGTTATCATCCCCATTTTAGAGATGAGGATATAGAGGTCCAGAAATAACATAGCCAGTGGGTTACAGAGCTGAAATTCCAACCCAGGCCACTTGACTGCAGAGCCTGGGCTCCAAACCAACGCCCTATGCTATTTTCCTAGATCAATTATTGGCACGGATGTTTTCCAAAAGCTTGCTACAAGTTAATCGGAAGATGGGATGCCGAGAAAACAGAACCCTTTATATGTCATCAAGAAGTCACTTACAATGTATTGTCCGTGTGGGCACTACATGTCTTCATGGGTGTTTATTGAAATGAAGAATGGTCTTGTCATTATGGCTAGACTAAAAGGAAGATACCTGCTGTTTATGGCCCTCCCGACTCTGTCCTTGGAATACATGTCAAATCCATGGGTTTTCTTTGTCTCCACTGCCAAACCCCTAATCCCAATCATTGCCATCTGGCATCAGAACCACTGCATTGGCTGAATAACAGGCCTCCCCCCTCCATCTGGATTCCTCAAATCCACTTGCAACGGTGCACCCAGAATGATTTTCTTAAAATGATAATTTGATCTTGTCACTTCCCTGCTTAAATACTTCAATGGGTTTCTATTTTTCTTAGAATGAAAAGAAAACTATTTATAAATTGAGGGAACCATAAAATTTAACATCAATTTGGGGCATATTTGAGAATGAGTAGGGGCATTATTAATTACGCCAGATCAACAAGGCTGCCCAGGGCAACCCAGATATATGCTCAACCTGTTTGTAAGATTCTGCGTGAATTAGCCCCTTCCAAACTCTCCAGCCCTCACTGACAGCCATTCTTCTTCCCAGCTTTCCTTCGGTTCCCATAATACACTGAGCTTTTTCTCACCTCAGAGCTTTTACACATACTCATCTGTCTGTTTAAAAACCTCTGTCCCCAAATCCTAGCCTAGCTACCATCTATTCATGTTTCAAGTTATGCTATAAATGTCACTTCTCAAAGATCTTCTAAATAAATACCACCTGACCCCAGCCCCATTATTTCCTCAAATAACAGCTAGAACTTTTCTTTCATATGTTTACTACAATTTTTAATTTACTGTTGGTTTAATGTCTGCCTCTATTATGTTACCATAATCATAGGTGCTGTATACCTAGCACTCAACACAGTAGCTGGCTCACAGGAAAAGCTAGGTAAGTATTTACTGAATGAATGAGCAAATGAATATTTTAAAAAAGAGAATTAGAGAATAAGTCCTCTGTCACAGAAATTATCAATTTAATTCCAGACAACCATTCTTATATAAAACACATCAAAAACAACATGGGGCTGTCAATTTTTCCGTATTTAAAGGTCATAAGTAATCTACTTGGAATTATACAAAATAAAGAAGGATAGTGGAGGAAAAATCTACCTCTGAACAAGAACATTCTTGTTCAGAACAAGAAAAACAGTAAAAAACAAGTGAGAGAAAATATCATTGCACCAGTATTTTAATATGTCTGTATGATAGCAATATTTTGGTCTGAGCAAAACAAATGTTCAAATATCTATAAGGGACTTTATGGTCCTATAGTAACTGTATAATCTAAGTATGTCTCACACAGATTTTGGAACATGTACTGGTATCAGGTTGAGACGAGCTCCTTATCATTAGGCTGACTGACACAGGGCTATTCTGTTCTAGGGTACAGTAACATGCAAGAAAACAGAAAAAAATGCAAATGGAGTTTCTCTATCAAATTAGACTTAAGGCACATATACCTATATTAGGAATCATACACAAAGGAGCCCAGTTATCACATAAAGGGACCAATAAAAAAAGAGGCACTGACAGATAAACATCTACAGGTGAATGTACAATTAATGGCATCATGGTAGGTTTCCAGTCTTGTTAAAGACTATAATCTTGAAACTATGTTTTCATTTCAATTTTGGCTGATATAAGTGACTTTTACTCTGTCTAAAGGGATCTTCAGACAGCTCATCAAATTAAATTGCATTTTCACACACAGAAGCTTCTGTGCCTGCTGCTTAAACAGTCCAATTAGCAAAGCAGCAGAGTGTATCTACAGGTGGCCCTTTTCTTGTATTTCTTGGTATTTTGTTAGGTTTGCAGTTTCAGGATGACAGTTTTCTGAATAAGATCGTATCTCTCTGTTCAAGCGATTAACATTTCTCATGGTAATGGTAATGCATAAGCACCTCCCAGTAAAGCTTCTTTAACAAAGTAGAAATTACTAGAAAAAACAGATCTATCCAAAAGGCTTTCTGTAAGTGCCACAGAGAGAAAGAAAATCAAATAATAGGCAAATATAGGAGGGATAAGAACCTCCCTTACATTCTACAACAGATTTTCTCCTAAAACAAACCAAAACAATAGAATCTGAAGTTACCTTCTAAGAACAATCCCAAGATTGGGTTGGCTTCTGAGAATTAAAATACCAATCTGAACAGAAATTTTTCAACATCCTCTGATTTTTTCCTCTTCAAGGAAAAAAGGGATATTGACAATTCCTTCAACAGGTGACTATGTATGTGTAAAGCACCCTGGTGTGACAACTCAGACAGCTGGAACTATTGACAATGACATATGTCTGATTTTATGTATTTGCTGAGGAAATGAAATATTGGATTCTGATTTTTTAAATTTATGATTTATTTGTATTCCCTGGCATTTTGTAGCTGTAATTTAGCTATAAAACTGACAATGTTTTAGAGATTACATTTGAGTAACAGCTTGACACAGAGAGAAGAGCCATAAATAATTAACAGAAATAGATTTCAGTGTTTTA
>CM052440.1:58186366-58196548 GCA_028533085.1 Varecia variegata
TTGTTGTTTGTTTGTCTAATGTACAGCTATCTTCCTGTCTTGATTATAAGCTCTTGGAGGTACATGTAATCACTCAAAGGTCTTTTTACCTCCAGGAACAAAAGCCTATTGTCATTCAAATGTGTGTTTATTTCCTTGGTGAATAGTGTTTGTGGTAAATTTTACTGTGAAAACTGATTATCTTTTATATAACTAACACATTTTTGTTAACAAATGATTTCTGAAATGATTTCACAAAGTCAATTTATTATTTCCTTTAACTTGAATGTGATAAATTATGTGAATCAAACATCAAATTAACTAATTTTACATAAAATATCTTAACATTGTAGTTTAACCTATATTTTTCCAAGAATTCAGTGATAAATTGCATCCTAATCTATAATATAAAAAATAATTATTTCCTTACCTAAGTAGCATAGTCAATTGCTCATCTAATCCTATGAGTTAAAGATTTATTCCTATACCTTTCGGAGCAATTCAGAATTGTTTCAAATATTAGAAATCACTCGTTAGACATTATTTTTGATTTGAAGATAACAAAATCACCTCTGAGTTGCTGATTATGAAGGGAGTGATAAGCTGCTTCTTAAGAACACTGTTATCTGCTCAAGAAAGAAGAAAGCAGATTAAAGGTACTGTCCATAAAGCCATGGGACTGCGATGTGGTCATAATTCATATGGTTAAGAGTATCAGGCCCCAGTCCACCCAACACATGTCAGCTGCCCTTTTCTTCTTTGTAACACTTTCTTAAAGCACCAGGAAGCATGAGAAAATTTCTACTCCTGTCTCTTTGTAAAAACACTAAAATCTACTAGGAATACAACAGCATGTGTTTATGAAAGCACAACCTTCTTAATAAACTTGCCTTGCAAAGTTCCCAGCAACAAGCTCCGTGAGTTGTGCTTTAAGCTTCCTCAGGACGCCTCACAGCTGGTGCTGCTTGGCAATTATTCCAAGCAGCTCTCATCATGAGAACTTCAAAGAGGCTCCCTGGCCATCCAGAGTGCTCTAGGAAGCATCTAGCTCTTTTGGTCTTTTCACCAAACCGTTTACAAGGCTTGGAAACATGGAAAATATTTTTCGTCTTTTCAGTTCCTCTGTGGTTAATCATGTTTTTGTTCAATTTCATATTTGGTCCAGTGCCATTTTCTGCAAATCTGCCTTGCAGGCAAGCATGCAAAATCGGTCAGCTTTACCAGTATTGTTCATGTTCAGTAAATAAAATTCTGCACGAGGATGAAGGTGAACATACGTCTTCAGATCCTTCAAGCATTTACATGAACACAATTTGAAAGACTGCCTAGTAGGCTTGGGTTCTGTCTTGATTTACAGGCCAGAAGAAACAGTCTGGAAAGGTACAATAGCTTCAATCCCTTGTCACTAGATTTTAGAGAACTTCTGATTGATCTTGTGATAGAGATACGATGAAGAGGAATAGAATGTGACAAGAGGGCCTTCAGGTACTGCCTACCTGGCAAGATTTCAGGAACATTGAAAAACCCTTGGATCCAGACCATAATGCCTAAAATCTTGACCTCAAGATTCATCCACTCATTTACTCCATCATTCACGGAAAATTAACAGAACGCCTAGAGTTTGCCAGGTCCAATGCTGAGAGCAGAAAGGATGCTGAAGATATTAATTTCAATAAAATACTAAAACCACTTTTAAGAAACCCATACGTTTGTGGGGAAGAAGGAACACCAAAGACTAAACACACACCACATAAATAAAACTGCTATGAAAGTCAGAGCTAAAAAAAAAAAAAAAAAATTATTGGGGGGGCAAGGGGAATATACGTAACCTAAACTTTTGTACCCCCACAATATGCTGAAATAATAAAAAAAAAATTATTGGCAGTAGAGATTAGAGAATAATTTTGCCTGGTGGCTTGTGAAAGGCTTTAGGAAGTGGAGGATATTTGAAGATACACTGGAGCTTGCCAGCCACAGAAGGTCCTGAGAGAGAATACCAAGTAGAAAGAAAAGAACAAATAGAAGCAGAGAGGCCAAAAAAATAGGAAAAGAGAGGAGTTTTAGTTGACTATAGCAGAAGGTCTAAGAAGGAAAAATAGAAAAAAAAGAGTAATGGTTTTGAAGGGTCATTTTTGCTTCACTAAAAAACTTGGATTTTAACCTGTTGACAATATAATGATAATGAAGAACCTTAAGCAAAAGAACAACAACAACAAAAAAAAAAAGACAAGCTGAAGAGTAGAAAGCAAGTTGAGTTACAAATGGCAGAGGCTGGGCGAGGGGCAGCTTACTCAAGAAGCTGCTATTCTAGTTCAGGTGAAAGTGATGAAAGCTTGAGCATCATTAAGGCACGATGACCTCCAGTTAAAGTTCAGATACAATGAGAGAGCAAGCTTTTGTGGTTCAAATAGTGTAAGTAAATATAAGTACATTCTCTTCTGATGACAAATGTTGCAGAGAAATAAGAAAGAGAGAAAGAAGAGGCCAGATGGCTAGGATGATTAAAAGAGAAAAGAAAGGCAAAACCCCAGTAAGATATGGCCAGCTTTGAAATTTTACCTAAAACCAACTCTGTACGTTAATTTAAAATAAATCAAAATAATGTTATAGGTATTGTGATGCGGTTGTTTGTAGCACAGAATGACAAGGAGAATGGGAGCCGCAGTCGGACCTTCTGACAGATGTCACATCCAGTCATGCAGCCTGCAAACTGCACAGTCACATGTGGTGGCCCTGTCTCCCTTCTCAGAAGCTTAGCACTCAAAAGTCAAGCCCAAGTTCATGCTTATATATATAAAAGGAATATAACAGTGCTTAATACACTAAAGTTCAATGGTATAAGGACCTTCCCAGCCTTACTTTTGTAAGCTAAAATAAAACTATATTTATTCATAAAGGAAACTCAGAAGAATGGCAAAAACAATATGATCACCTAGGCAGAAAATATGAGGGACTAGCTGTTATGACACTTATATTTACAGCCAAGAAATTGAGAATGAGAAAAGTTGAGAATCTTCGAGTCATAATCCAACACAAATTTAAGGCCAAGACTCAGGTTCGAAGCCCAGACCCTTTCCTGAAACTATGATGCAGCCTCACATTTACAGATTCTACTATTTCAATAACCCCATGTCACAATTTCTAAACATAATGAAGGAGAACAGGAACACTAGCATAAACCCACAGTGTCATTCTGCTAAGGCAAGATGGTATGTCCACTTGCATTCTTAACCACAAAGGAGCAGCTTCACACAAAGGTCTGCTTTGCCTCATGTAGAAAGAAAACAGCACTACACCATGAGCTGCTAGAGAGCCGAGAACAGATCTTACAGCTCTTTGTTTTCCTAACACAGAGTACACTACCTGGTGCATATAAGGCAATGAGTTAAAACTTGTTGGATGACCAGATTAAATTGTAAGTGCACAGTTACAGAATTTTCCTCCACAGCCTTTCTTGCCCCTGAGTGTTCATACGAATATGTGAAAAATCTACAAGTTAAAACTACCTACATCTATTCATCCAAACTCTGGTGTCTATAGAAATGGGAATGAATGAAAGTTGGTGGATGGTAATGTGGATTTTCCCAGGAAGAAATAGAAAAAAATGTTTCCCCTTCATCTGTGCCATAGAGAATGAATTACAGTACTTGTGTAAGCTAAATGAGATACATTAGGCTCACAACAGTGGATTCCAAGAAGCTTCCCTGTGCCAGGCACTTTGCGTACACAGAAACTATGAATGGCATAGAAACTGTGCCAGAACTGGCTTGGTCGAGGCCATACCGGTTTTAAAAGGCAGGACAGAAATTCCAGCCAAGTCTTCTTGACTTAAGAGCCCTCAGGCTCTTCCCACTGTACCATATTATTAATACTTTTTAAAATGCATTAAAATGTACAATTACATGATAACCATATCACCGTGTTAAAACTACATTCAATATAGTAGCATTGAATTATGATGACACATCTCATTTATAAAGTAAGTCTTGCACTAATATGATTGCTTTTAGGTCCTTTTTTATTTTTTCAGACAGTCTATGTTATTTGAACAGTCAGTTAAAATATACTTGAAAAATATGGGATGATGATATTATTTTATTGAAGACTTTGGGGCGGTGCTCCAATTAAACAGCAGTTTGTCAAAAAACCAACTGCCCACCAGATTTAGAGGTGACCTACAAAACCTGTAACGAAATAAATTCTTGTACACAAACAACTCAGCACTGCTGCTTTGTGAGATAGTCAAGTACAGTGGGCCATCAGGCATACACAGAGGTAGCACCTTGCAGAATGATTCAATAATATTCCTAAACGTTTAGCTCCAATCTGCATTTGATTTTCCTGCTTTAACAGCTGTCCTCTAACTATACAGAGACTTAGCCAAAAACATGACAACTACCAAAGATTTGTACTTTAGCAGCACAGAGAGTGACAACAAAAATTCAGGAGATATAATGTTACAAAACTAAAAGAAAGTATAGCTGGCAGTCTGGTAATAGTTAAAAATTCTTGATCTGTAAGGTTCTTTCTTCTGGTACCAAACTCAGCACTTTATGAAAAGTGCTACACTGACACTATTCAACGTGGGAACTATTTCTAAAGTAAAAGGAAATGCCTTTTATGTTGCATTTCATTATGAATTTCAAGCTAAATAAACATATTTTTAATATACGCACTAAAGAAAACTCCACTTTGTGATCTGACCTGTCCATCTCATAGGCCCCATAGACCTTCAGCCCCACTCTCTGGTCTCTAGAAGTTGAGAGAAGGGTGAGTAACCACTGTGCCTCCAGCACTTTCCTGTCACAAAGCATTGGCTAAGAGCTGGGGGAAGGGGAGAAGAAAGTGTGAACAATCCTAGCACTCTGAGAGGCCGAGGTGGGAGGACCACTTGAGGTCAGGAGTTCAAGACCCGCCTGAGCAAGAGTAGAAACGCCCCTCCACCCACCATTTCTACAAAAAAAATAGAAAAATTAGCTGGGTGTGGTGGCGTGCACCTGTAGTCCCAGCTACTCAGGAGGCTGAGACAGGAGGATCACTTCAGTCCAGGAGTTTGAGGTTGCAGTGAGCTAGGCTGATGCCATGCATTCTAGCTGAAGGCGACAGAACAAGAGTCTGTCTCAAAAAAAGAAAAAAAGTGTGAACAAAGAGCCATGAATGACTAGCCACCCTTTCCCACTCTGGGGTTATGGTTGCGTTGCCTGCTATCAGCATCACAGAAATAATAATAGAGGAACAGTTGCTGACAGCAGCAGTGAACTTTAAACTCCCTCTCACATATCCCTCAGGCCTGTTAGTATGACGATAACCACAGTCATGGTATTGTCCTCTTCCAGAATTGTGTCCAAGTCTCTGATAGGATCTCTTCTGTGTTCCTTCAAAGCCTTGAAAGGGTGAAATACACATGCAAAAGGTGCTTATATTCCAACATACACTGGTGAGTTACTGGTCTATGTGAATATCTGTGATGTTTGAAAATGCTTTCAACAATAGCTTCTCTCTTTTCAGTTTTCAGTGATATTTTGACACCTAATATTGTAACTCAAATATTACAGTTGATTTTTTAAAAAAATTCACACACATAAATATTTTAACAAATGTGGATGGAGATAAAGCTAGAAACTGGTCAACATGGTTGCTTGTGGATTCTGACTTCAAAAATTAATTTGACTTGTATTGTGTGGAAAATATGACATGGGTTTACCTCGTGACTGTGATTTTCTTATTCTTTTATGATTCCTGACTTTGATCAGCTTGAGTCGAATGCAGAGTATTTAGAAAATAATACTTTTGGAGTCATTGGCCTTTGTTAAACTGTGGAAAATTGCTATAGCCAATATTTTTATTAGAATTAGTAAAATCTCTTTAACTATTAATACAACCAAACCTTTAACATATCTCCTTTCTTACTCAAACGAATGACTCAGGAAAATTTTGATATTTTATAAAAACAATTCATAAACCTGTTGTATGTGTGCTTCAAGCAATTAACTAGACAAAATGTTTTTTAGTATATCTTAACTGTGAGTAAAGAATGAACTTTCTTACAGTTTCTATTTTTTATTTCAGTCACATATCACCGAATTCAAAGCACTTAGTAATGTGTCAGACTGTGGAAGTTAAGTCATATGGGTAGTTTCATAATATATGAACTATTTGTGCTCCTTACATTTAACAAATATATTTGTTGCACTAAGTTTAAATCAGCATGGCCATTTGAAATATAAAAACTTAAAGAAACAATCTATTAAATTTGTTCCATTAACAAATAATTGAACACAAAATGGGAAAGAAACTATTCTTCTTATTTTAAAAAATCTGTTTTTAAAATGTGGCTCTGCACATTTTTAATTAATTGATACATTTACTAACAATTTCCCATTAGCTATAAACTGCTTACAGTTGATTAATACTATAATGACAGATGAACTAAAATAACTGATAAGCAAATATTTCTAACATTAATTGGTATATAGGGATCTTTTATAACACAGATATATGCACAAGAACAAACATGCTACTTGTTTAACTAGATATTAAAGTCACACAAATATATACTCACTCAAAAAGCTGGTAGTATCACTGAGCAACTAAATATGAGAGATTTATTTCTAATAACCTTCCTTCTAAAATATTTCATGCTATTTAACAGATAGTATTCCAGAAATATGCACATCATCTAATTCATTTCTTAACTGTACATGTGGTCGCATTGATCCATTAAAGGACTATAATACATATGTATACACATATATGTATTATCAGTGTACCCTGGGATGAAAGATATGTTGAAACATTTATATCATTGAGACAAATTTCAAGCTCTTGTCATTAACTGCTAATATATGCACATCAAGGTGAATAATAATACTACTTCAGTTAATTATAAATTCCATTTGGATTTCCATGGTTGATCTTCTCTTTTCTCTTATAGGGTTTAAATAAGGTTAATAGGGCCTACATTAGTAACAGCATCAAATAGATGTCTAGATATACTTGATTTGTCAACAATAGTTTTTATAAAATTACCTCTTTACATTAAAAAAACCAATGTGTTTTTAACAAAAGTGTTATATCACAACATAAAAGAAAAATTATTTTTCTCTCTTTTAATACATTAATTAAACATATATAACATTGTAGCCAGAATAAATTATTTTTTAAATCACCAGTATGTTTTTCGGCCCTGTGTATGGGTGTATAATTGAATGTATGTATTCAATTCCATCAGCTCTTCTAATAGTATCAAATGTAATTCATTTTCCTTTTAACTGTAAAAACTAAAATGCTTTAGAGATAAGGCAGAAAGTAATAAGGACAACCTTTTGTTTAAATTGTGTTACCCTTTAAATCATACTGCACAAACACAAGTAGAAATAGAAAAACGCTAACTTTAGAAACTACAGCATGTAAATGTTCCCACTAGGCAAACTGTCAAGACAAACTGGATAGCTACAGTCAAAGTAGGTCTGTACTTTCTTGGCTATACAACTGGAAGGAGAAAATCTTTATTGACACAAGAGAGCTCTTTAGATTAAAAAAAAAAACAAAAAAACAAAACCACAGTTTTTAGCAAAAGGCAACTCCCCTCTCTTCCCAAAATGCCTAGTCAGCTAACTTCTGAGTATTCTTTTTTTTTTTTCCAAAATAGAAAACTATTGGCTCTTCTATATTCTTTACTCTTATTCTAGGTCAATTTATTCAAAATTCAACTTTGTTTAGTGCACAAAGAATGAATAAGAATCTAAAACTTTAATCAAAGTTTAATAAAGAAAAATAGCCTCCATCTGGATAGTTTATATGGACATTGAGAAAAATAGCACTAGTGATTATATAATCCAGAATAACAGAATTTTTCCAAAAAGAATAGTGGAATCGATTAAACCTTCCCAATTTCTATTTATACCTTTACTAATACACTGCAAATAAATCCACTGACAAAAGTAACCTAATTATTTTTGGTAACATCAAATAATTCTATGTCAACCAGTTAATAAAATGTCAAAAGGACAAAGGTGGCAGATGGCAGTGACCCCAAATTTCATTACCACAGCCCAATTTTACTAGCATATAGGTATTTACTTTGTCACCCAAGAACATAACAATAAATTCTACAGCAAATGAAGAGTTCTCTCCAGCTTTTTGCAATAGGATGAAAAAACATATTTCCTTTTTTCTTTCATGTAAACACTAAAGACATGTATGAGGTAACCACATCACAGTAAGAAATACTAAAGGCATTGAATAAATAATTCCAAACCCTATCTATAATCTACTAATCACATGTTTAAAAGATAGTAATATTTTCTCATCAAAAATGTTCTTCAGTAGAGATTTATCATCCTCTTTTGAAATGTTATAAAAATAATCCCTTAATACTCATACAAGTATTTTCATGGTTCATGGGGAGAGACAATTTATTAAAATAGAGATATTCATTAACACATTTGGAAACTTGGGTGTTTCATTTTTTTATCACAATATTTAATAATAGATATAGAGTCATTGTAGAGTTTTACATTTTCTGTAAGGAATAAAAAAAGATAATGCATATACTGCTAGTTAGAATATATATATATTCTAAAAAGTACCCCACCAAAGTAAAGCAATAAGTTTGAAAATTTTAAATAGCCAAATATTTTTTTTCATGGGTCATATATATGTTTTATTATTGTCTTACCTCAATGATTTTATCATGAATCTTCAGGCCATCTGTTCTGTCAGCAGGTCCATTTTCTAAAATTTTTGAAACATAAATTCCTTCAGTTGATGTTTCTTCCTGATTATTCTATAAAAAACATAATCATTAGCAGAAAGAAAAATGTAAACAAAATCTAAATTTTATAAAGGACAATTTACTAAATGTAACACTGCCAATCCTCTTTAAACATGCAACTCTCTTAGCTTGGTATTTCCCACAGAATTTTAACTTATTTAACACCAAGTAGTCATTAATCAAGATGGCAGTTTTAATGAACGAGTCCAGCATCTCTGACAAGATTATTTACTTCACATTTTTTGAGTACACATAAAAAACTATGGGGAAAGAGCATGTACAAAGTGAGATCAATTGGCTCCCAAGTATTATTTATAAAACATCTCACTTCTAAAGAGATGTAGCAAGTAAAAAGGGTGATAAGGTTAAAGAAGGAAAAATAAGCATATCTAGTCCCCACTACCTATAACTGATTTGAGAGTCTGGTAATAGTTAAAAATTCCTGATTTGTAAGGTTCTTTCTTCTCATACCAAACTCAGCACTTTATGAAAAGCACTACACTGACACCATTCAATGTGGGAACTATTTCTAAAGTAAAAGGAAATGCCTTTTATGTTGCATTTCATTATTAATTTCAAGCTAAACAAATAGATTTTAATATATGCACTACAGAAAACTCTACTTTGTTGTCCTACCTTCCCGAAATCTTGAAAGAATAAAATAAAATGTCTACGGTATGTTTTGAATTCTTTAATGATCATTTGAATTTTACCTATATGACAGTTATTGACTACATGCAAGTCTACTTTAGAAATTTTCCCAATTATGGCAAATCAGAATATATTTGAATGGAAGTGTTTTCTCTTTAATATAAAAGTGTGCAGAGAAGAGCAGAGAAATTACATTAAACTAAAATACAGAAACGTATTTTAAAATAATTAATCATTATGAAGAGCAAACTATACAAAATTTTTCTGAAAATTCTCTTCCTTTTTGCACAGGTTCAACTATATTCTCAGACACTCTAGTGCCCTCAGCATTCTAAGCATTCCTTTGAACTTGGTTTGAGAGTGGGAGAGTATATGGCTTCTCTGCAAAGGACATATATTTGCTGTACATTAATAAACAATAAGATATTCTGAATTTACAAGTTAGGAGCCTAGAATTTAAACTTGCTTCACATGTTCTATTACAGTATATGATCATTTTGTACTATAATGACTCACATTGAAGTTAAAGGAAATAATAAATTGACTTTGTGAAATCATTTCAGAAAAGAAATCATTAGTTAACAAAAATGTGTTAGTTATATAAAAGATAATCAGTTTTCACAGTAAAATTTACCACAAACACTATTCACCAAGGAAATAAACACACATTTGAATGACAATAGGCTTTTGTTCCTGGAGGTAAAAAGACCTTTGAGTGATTACATGTACCTCCAAGAGCTTATAATCAAGACAGGAAGATAGCTGTACATTAGACA
>CM052440.1:58202296-58220844 GCA_028533085.1 Varecia variegata
AAGTCCTTTACAGAAGATGGCTGACCAGAGACACCAGCTGCCAGAGCATCTCAGTGGGAAGGAAAGGTTTTAGATGAAAGAGAAACAAACAGATAAACATAGATTAGGTGTAATTCTGAGAGAAGGGTGCCAAAACCTGTGGGAGACTCCATGGGAAGAAGTTGCAGAGCAGAGCAAGGGGGAGCAAGATATTGGTGGAGATCAACCCCTGAGAGTCTTGGAGACCAGTGAAAAGGGTAGGTGGAGTGGTTTATTTCTCCCACCCTCACATCTCTGACAGTCAGCAGGTTTCCGAGCTGCTGGAGAGACTTTCTACTGCCATGAGCTCCAAAGCTGCTGCTGCCAGAGAACTGGGAGCTTTTTGCGGACAAAGTACTGGGCTCCTAGCATCCCTGGGGTGCTTCCCCCCGCCAGAGACCCGAACCAAGATGGCAGGCGCCATATTGCTTCTCTACCCACCATGAGACTTTGTCCTCCCCAGGGGGTTTCAGCCTCTTAGTTTTTGGTTTGCTCATTCCCACATAAATATTTCCCAACTCTGGCCCAGACTGTGGGAGCTACAGGAGTCCAGTGGGTTCTGGGGGAGCTGTGTGACCGTGGAGCCAGGCCACTCCAGGCAGACTGTCTTGTGGAGAGGAGGACGGAAAAACGGGAGTGCTACCTTTCCTCTGTCCAGACTCTTTTCCTCCCCCTCCTCTCCCCCACCTACAGTTGCTGAGAGACACAATTGAGCCACCACACCAAGGCGTCTACAGAGAGTGGGGCTCCAACACTTTCCTCTTAAAGTCCTGCAGCAGACCCATGGATGCTTGGACTGTGAGCGCCCTGCTCAGAGCGCTCCCCGGTGTTGCCTGCCCCGCAGCTCCATCAGAGTAGGGCACAACCCTGCTTAAGCCCCTCACAGGCAACGAGGGACCAGCACACTTCTCCCTGGTATGATCCATGATTATCTTTGGGGACCCAGGAGCAGGCCCAGAGGCCAGATCCCATACCCCTAGGAGTCGATCGTGTTGCTTGGGGGCATGGAGGGGAGATTTGTGAACTAATCTCTGGAGGTGAGGGAGCCCACATGCATGGGCAGAACTGAGAGGAGAACGCAGTGTGGGTCCCAGCTGTGGCATACTTGCTGAGCACCCCGTCCCCCCACAGGAAGGCCTGCTCTCAGCCCTGGACAGTATCTTGGCCCGGGAAGTTGCACAGCCCACAGTGCAATTGCTGGGGAGCTTAGCTAGTTCAAGCTCCTGCCTGCTGGCAGATATTAGAGGGTGACTGTGGCACAGGGGAGTGGGGAGAAGAGTGAAACCTGCTTCTCACAGCCAGATTGTGAACCTCAGACAGCCCCGTCTCACAAACAGGGTTTCTGGTTGGGTGGGGACACTTCAGCCCCTCCCTGGTGGCTTTCCCCAGAAGCGGGGAGTGGACCTTTGACACTGCCAAAACAGCTACACTGCCAGCTTTTGTGGAGCCTGAGGGTGGGGGGCTCACTGAACCCAGCCCCACCCAGCTGCTCTCTCCCACCCACCTCTGCTATTGCAGAGAATAGGGACTCACCTGGAAATTCCAGGGCCCCACCCACCCCCTGGGACACATGAGTGCCTCTCCTGAGGGACTAGAACTGGTCACAGGGCCCCAAAACAACACTTCAGCTTGTGCCTTCCGGCTAACGCCTCCCACTGACAGGGAGGTCAATCTGCATAGTCCTTTATAGCATCTATCGACTCAATCACACAGGGTGTGGTCGGTTCTCACCCACATTTAATTTCACTCTATAAACATTTAAAAATTAGTAAAGAAGTAAAAAATCCTATCTATAAGAGTTTCTCATTCTATAATTTCTTTAATTAGACTCAAACACATATTTCTCTTCAGTTTCTCCATGCTGCTATTCTACATCAGGAAGGCATTCGAAATTCTATTTTCCATGCTGTCATGCTGTATCATGGGCACTGGGTTGATTTTCGTTGTTGTAAGAAACATAGTTGCCTCCTTCTTTATAACATTTTTACAATTTTTTATGTGTGCTGTTTATTTTTCTGAGCTGTAGGGCTGACAAAGAAAGCATAGTCAAATTAATTTGTAAAGTATCAGCGGGTTATAGAAGGGTTTGAACATAGACATAGTCTCCTGAGAGGGTTGATGAGGTATGTGGTTGTCCTGATGGTTTTTGCACAATGCTCTAGAACATTTTCTGTAAAGGGCCTATAGATTGTAGATATTTTAGGCCTTGAGGTCCAGACAGTCTCTGTTGTCATTGTAGTGTGAAATAAGCCATAGAGAACACACAAACAGGGTGACTTTATTCCAGTAAAACTTTATTTACAAAACAAGTGGCAGGTCATATTTGGTGCTTAGAACATAGTTTACCAACCCTTCTCTAGAGAACAAAATGCTCAGTTGTATTATGACCTTCACATTAGACTGGACTATTTTAATGGAACATGATTTTTTAACATTAGTAGGTTCAGAACTGGAAGAATGCAGGAGTTCGTTCATTCAGCACTATCTTCAAGGTACATTCTGTGGGTTACCTCATAAGTGTAAAACTATCTTATTAAAAGTTATTTTGGATTTTTCAGAAACTAAACCAATTTAGATGTGACTCAAGAAAAATTTGCATATAAAAAGTTCTATAGGCAGCAATATTTAAACCCTGACTTCACTATGAGCCAGAGAAGTTTTGGTTTATACCTTACAAATTAGTATCTTTTATTTTAAATATTAAAAGGAAATATCTATGATTTATTCAATTAAAGGGGTATGTAGGAAGGGAAAGGTGATGTGCAGAATTTTGAAATTACCAATGTGATTTATTTAGGAATGTTTGAGAGACCGATTAAAAACAGAATTTTAAAAATGGGAAAAATAAATGACTATCTTTTAAAAAATAAATTATTCTGCTAAAATGTAAGAAGCAGTTACTCCTTTTAAGAAGTAAATGGGGTTAGTGTAGTCAAGTATAACATGTGAAAAAAGATGCAAAACCCACAGGTCATGGGAAGAGAGGAAAAGGTTAGTACCAGAGTTAGCAAGTAAGGCAAAGGACTGTATTTGTAAGTAGATAATAATGATATTGACATTTTGATTTTATTATAATCAATTATAGAAATTTAAGTGCCATTAATATTTAATGGCGACATAGAAAGCGTGTGGCATGGATCAATGCAGACGTCAAAATAATCTTCTACTTGAGAAAAAGGGGGTAGTAAAACCTCACTTCAAAAGGTTCTCTGTTATAAAACTCCTTTGGACCCAGTTATTACATTAGTCTCTGAACTCAAGCTTTACACTTCAATTGTAATAAACACAGAGCAATTAAATTTGGGAGATTTTATGAGTCAATGGACAAAAAGACTACACTATTAAAACTATGCTAGTGGATTATTTTTCTGAATGCTAAATAATTTAATGTTTATCAAAAAAGCATAAAACTCATACTTTAATGTGAATATTTAACCAATTTTTCTATTTGATAAATTTTCATAATACATTTAGATATAAAAAAGCTAAAGAACCATTCATTATGGAAAATGCATATCTCCAATTTATCAGTAGAACAAGCCCTGTAGAGATTTAGGTGCCAAATCTAAGTCCTTTGCCAAATCTTAGATGCTCAGAATACAGCCATTAAAATACAAACGAGAATAAGAATTGTTAGAAAGAAAAGAGCTAACTTTCCTGTGACAATTTTCTGGATATAATTAAAGCAGAATCACTAATAGCTGGCCACAAATGTTGACTTTAAGTTTAGCTATATGCATTACGTTGTGATTGGTGGTATTTTATTGCATGTTATTTTTTATTTTCAACTTGTGTATCATAATTTAATAGTAGATTAATTACAACTTTCAAAAGACTGCTGCTAACTTTATCAGCAGTCGTTTTAGAGATGCATGTCTGTCAGGGTTCCAACAGGTTGTAGGTGGTAATGCAGTAATGTATAGTCAGCAAGGTGTCAGAGATAGTGTTTATCAGGTTAATGGAGGGCAGTTAAAATGGGAGGCTGAAAAAGACATAAATGGAAGTTAAATAAAAGATGAAAGACTAATGAAAGGATGAGATTCCAGCCTTCTTGCCCTGCTCAACCCAGACTGTTTCATTGTCTTTAACTCCTTGTTGCCACTTGCCCACATCACTGAGTGAGCAGATATTATGCCACATGAGTGGGGACATCAGAGTTGAAGGACAGGGTGAAAAACAAGGGGAGAAATAAATTTTATGAACTATATTGATGACCCAAATCCTCCCTATACATCCCTGTTATTTGAAAGAAGATAGGAAACCAATTTCTCTGTTAAACCCTTGCTTATAGATTTCCTTCATTCATTCAAAAAATATTTATAGAGCATCTGCCATATGTCAGCTATTGCTCTGGGCATCAAAGCTACAACAGAGAACAAAACTAGCCAAAGATCTCTGCCCTAATACAGGCTCGTAGAGAGTGGATTGAATTAGAAAAAAAAATACATTTTATAAAACAAAAGATTTTTTAAAAGATCAAGATTCTCACAGGCCAGGATGCAAATATTTTATTAAATAGAAAAGTATGCCCCTGAATTACTTCCTAACTTAAGCTGAAATTCTGTAGGAGAATTGCAGGTGACTTGTTTCTGAATTAGCCCAGTGGTCCAGGTTATTTCTCTGGCCAAAACTTTCTATCCTATTGAGTTGACAATTTTTTTTCTACACAGCATTGATATTAGAAAGAGACCTCGATATTTCTGGTCAAACACACCCAAGGAAGCATTTTTAAAAAATGTTATGATGTGGGGGAAAAGATTCTAATTGTCCAGTTGTCATTTATCTAAAAATGGACATTACAGATGAATAGGGGCTCTGGGAATTATAAAGCATAATTTGAAATAAAGTTATTTTGTGTATAATCTCAAATTTGAGAAGATATTAAAGAAGCAAAAAGACGATAATTCTTAGTGCTAAGCTTTTCAAAACTAAGAAGGAAAAGAGCTAAATAGTTTAAATGTGGGAAAAAGCATTAATTCTGAGATTATCTGACCAACATTCAAATTCTAGCCTGTGACTTTGGACAATTCACTTAAAGGTCTGTGACTCAGTTTCTCCTTCTGTACAACAGTGGTAATAATACCTGTCCTTCCTCGAAGAGGTGATGTAAGAGAAAATGAAAGACAAAGTATGTGAATATGTTTTGTTCTATAGGACTAAAGTCCTATAGAAATTGGAAGAAACATTGTTCTTAATCTATAATATATTATTTAGGATAATGTAAAGAAGGAACTTTTAATTTATTCAAGAGTCATATATTAAATGTATAGATTCCTTAAGCTTTTTTCATTTGCTCATTTCTTATTTCTAGTGTGACTCCTACTAGACAGAAAAAAAATAGTAGGAAAATGAGCTCAAATTAATGCTTGGTTCTCAGACATATTTATTGATTTTTAACTCCCTTTTTTATTTTGCTTTATGATGACATTGAGGTAATTTTTCCTGACTTTTGGGAGGACATCTCCTATCTGTATTTAAGCAGTAACACTTATCATCATTCTCTTCACAGATTCTTTGTAGTGCTTGGCTTAGCTTAGGGATGAGCAAATAGTATTCTAATAGAATGATATTTAAACTTCATTTCAAAATTCTAATTCCAAGAATTAAAGTAAACATCTAGAAATCCTCCATGTAGTTCCTTCTTTTTTTCCTCCCTAATTTTTCTTTCTTTGTGTTTATCAGTGGCTTCCTCTTTTTTTTTTATTAGAGACGGGGGTCTTGCTCTTGCTCAGGCTGGTCTCGAACCTCTGGGCTCAAGCGATCCTCCCGCCTCGGCCTCCCAGAGTGTTAGGATTACAGGCGTGAGCCACCATGCCCGGCCCCAGCTGCCTTCCTCTTTATACTTACACATCACTTTTCCCTCCTTTTACTGACGTTAGATGAACACTAAGGGTCCTTCTTTTATTCTTACAGATATAATTTTTCAAGCTTAATTGTAATTAAACAGGTTGCCTGTATAATATGAGAAATAATGATGTACCACAGAAAGAGAATAAACAAAAATCCTAGTGCAGCTGAAAAGTTTGCTATGGACACTTGAGGAACCTCTGACAATGCATAATTTAGCAAATTGGCCATTCTCCTGAAATTTCACATTAATGAAATTTACATTAGTGGTTCATAATAATGGTGGTTTTAATATTCAATTTCTCACAACTTCATTTTTGGTTAGCAACTTAATATCTTGTAAATAATGTAAGATGAATAAGTCAGCTGAAGAAAATCCTTCAGATTTTAATTTGTTGTTTATTTTCGGTATATTCAAGAAAATATTAATAGGCTTTTATTTTTCTTGGAGGTGTTGTTAACTCAGAAAATTGTGAGGTAGATAAAGTTAGTCTTCAGTGAAATCCTAACACTTCTAGTGAACCTCAGCCCCTCCTTGTGGTACCTGCTCCATTTAGTTCAGAGACTCCAACTCCATAGGTGAATTTTTTTAGTTAGAATTCTGGCTCTATGCCAACTGATTGAGTAATTTTATCCATCTGTAACATAGGATTAGTAATAATACCTACTTCTTACAGTTGCCATAAAGCTTAAATGATTTAATAAATGTAAAGCACTTAGCAAAAGCAAAGCACAGAGTACATGTCATTATGCTAGTATGAGTGCCTTCAAGCCCAGCCAACCAGAACTCACCCTTCCTGGCTTCCCACCTGGGCCTGTCCTCCCCAGCAGTGCCCACTCTCCATTTCCTGAGTTACAATTTGTGTGCCCTCTGTTTTAGTCTTTTGGAGTTTTTGTTTGTTTTTTATCTTGTGGAGGATAAGGTCTCACTCTGTCGCCCAGGCTAGAGTGCAGTGGCATGATCATAGCTCACTGCAGCCTTGAACTCCTGGGCTTAAGCAATCCTCCTGCCTCAGACTCCCAAGTAGCCGCGACTACAGGCATGCGCCACCATGCCTGGCTAATTTTCTTATTTTTTGTAGAGACAGGGTCTCACTCTGTTGCTCAGGCTTATCTCAAACTCCTAGTCTCAAGTGATCCTCCTGCCTTGGCCTCCCAAAGTGCTAGGATATGGCCAAACACCGTGGCTCATACCTGTAATCCTAGCACTTTGGGAGGCCCAGGGAGGAGGATTGCTTGAGCCCAGGAGTTCAAGAACAAAGTGCTAGGATTATGGGTGTGAGCCACCATGGCCAGCCTCTTACAGAATTTTGATGGGCAGTGGCTAACATGATAAACTGATTGGCCAGGGATGCTAATAACTGATGAAAGCCAACTTGGAAGAATGAGGAGTGTGGAACCGGAGAAATCTGTATTCAGATCCTAGGTTGCCACTAATGAGCTGCATGCTTTGGGGCCAAATACTTGCCCTCTTTCATGTATGGTACCTTCACTGAAAAATTGAGATAATAACAGGGTTGTTATCACCTATTGAGAATCCTGGGAATTCCATCACAGAAGCTGAACCACTGTGAGGGACATAACACGTTGACAATAGGGACTAGACCTTGTGCGATCTTGGTAGCTGGTTAGGCAAAGTGCATCCCTCCTGCATCTGAAGCTGTGCCTGAAGTCAGCAAGCGCCAGAAGCGAGGGAGGGAAGATGAATGTGAAATGGGGGGAGCGAGGACAAACGTGAAGATGAGCTGGGACCCCCAAGGCCACACTGGAGCCTGCTTCTGTCTTTTACTTGCACCTGCATCCGTGTCTCACTGTCCCTAAGCCTCCAACTTTGAAGAAGTTGGTGACAGGTGGAAGAGTTGTATATGAAACTGGCCCAGATCTGGAGAAACTGCAGGAGGATGCAGTGGGAGCTGCAGGAGTTGTTGATCCGTGCCAAGGAGATGAGCCACCTGGCCCTGCACCAAACTTCCCAGCATAAATATGGCAGCCGCATCACTTCTGCCTTCCAAGGCTTGCAAAAATTACGCACATCGCCTATCATAATTCAAAACCACACAGAGAAGGAAACTCTCAAAATATCTATCTAGCTTAGCTAATTTACGCACTGCAAAGACACCGCACAAGTCTGCAAATGCAAAACCTTATACACTCCATCGTAGGTGTGCAAGAAATTATAGCTCCTTCATGTTATATAGCTGACTTCTTCCTGTTTCCGAGCCCCACTGCCATAGTGCTGAAAGGAGGAAGGACAAAAGCTTAGCAATTAAAAGGATCCTCCTTTGGTTTAAACAGTATTTTGGGGTAAAATCAATCTCTTTCAGGTAAATGCTTAGTGTTTAAGTGTTTCTTCACTAACCCATCCCAACCCAGTACTTATTTCTTTCATCCGTTCTTCCAGATAAGATGGCATCTAGGTATGGCATCAAGTTTAGAAGATCATGTGAAGATACAGCATGTTGGAGGCCTCAGATTCACAGGTACTCACAGGGTATCCTGGTGATATCTGCCACTGAATCTGGGTTTGCAGAAACCTGTGGCCTGATTTTAGCATGGTGAAGGCCTGGTGGAAGGACCAACTCATGCTGGTTATCTCAGGGCTTTCCTGGCTTTAAAACTGAAAGCCCCGTGCTCTGAGGTTGGCCTCAGTCCCAGGCAAACCTGACTGATTGGCAAGTAAGTAGAATTGCCTTTAAATAGGCTATTGTTTGATATCTGCCAAAGGCATTGAAGGGTCCTAAAATTATAACCCAGTAAACTCTCTTGCCTGATGTTATACCAATGTTAGTCCACAGAAAGTCAAAGGGTTTCCACGTGTAAATTTGATTTTAAATGAAGTTTTATTGAACCCACCCCACCCGAAATTTCTTGGTTTGAGAAAGATGAACCTGTCTCCTTTGGAAAAAAAATTGATAGAATTACTATGACAAGATTAAAAGAGAAGCTGTTAAATGGATATATATGAAGTAGGATCTGCCTGTAATTTTTCTTTTCCTTTCCTTTTTCGTTATTCCCTTTTCTCTCTCTTTCTCTCTCTCTCTTTTCTTTTTTCTTTTTTATTGGGCCTTAGGAACAGGGAATTGAGTTAATAATTCTCAGTTCATGATATACCATCATCATTAGTCTATAGCGTATGTGTGTGTGTGTGTGTGTGTGTGTATATATATATATATATATATATATATGCTTTTATTCCCACTCTCACTACCATTTGCCTCCTTCCGTAGTCACCCACTGTAGTGAATTTACTATGCATCCTTGGATACGTATGTATCCTTAAAAAATGTGCAGTGTTGTTTTGTGAATGTATCTGCTTTAAATTTATAAAAATGGCATGCTGCTACAGATATGCTTATTGTTATTTTTAACTCAACATTGTGGTTTTAGACTCAGCTGTGTGCTATATCTGTATGTTGATTGTTGCTGTTGACCACAACATAGCCCATAGGCTATTTCTACCATATGTTTTCATCTATGCTCCTAGAGATGATCACCTAGGTTTCCCATCATTCCTAGATCCACAGGGAAGCTGCAGAGGAACTTCCAGGATCAACCTGTGGAAGAAGCTCCCAGGAGAGAGTAGCTGGGTCATAGGGGTGCACATTCTTGACGTCACTAAGTGCTGCCAGATTGCTCTCCAGATTTCTTGGCTTGTATTTCTTAAGTATTTTGGCAGGATTCACATTAAGTTGAAAATTTGATTTTGTGCCAACATTCAGGGGCAGGTTGGAGTAATTTTATAACTGTATGAAAAGTGAAAAAGAAATCTAATATTTAAGGTTTTTTTTTTTTTTACTTGTAAGTGTCTTCTAGATTATTTAACTGAAAAGCAGCATTTTTAGGAAATGGTGCATGCAGTATGTAGTTTTATCCATATCTATTCATGTGGGTCATATTTTATGAAAATAATTTTAATAAAAATTGTACAATATGACTAATAGAATAACCAAACATTTTGTGATTATTATGTACATTTTACATTTACAAATGCCCTAACACAAATGAATTTTGCTCCAGAGAAAATCATAAAAGCTGCCATCTATTAAATAACATCTATGTGTCAGTGAAATAAGGACTATTTTATTATGCTTCACACAATATATGTGTAGTAGTCATTATTTTGCTCATTTACAGGTAAAGAAATGAATATTCAGAAAGGTCAAATCATTTCCCACAAGATTGCACAGCCCATATCTAAAGGAGCTATGTATGATTCAATTCAAGGACTGCATTAACCACAAAGCCTCGGTATTTCACTATGGACTTCAAAACAAGATGTTGTAGTGGATATCAAGAAAGCATGTTGGCTGGGCATGGTGGCTCACATCTGTAATCCTAGCACTTTGGGAATCTGAGGCAGGAGTATCACTTGAGGCCAGGAGTTCAAGACCAGCCTGAGGAACATGGCGAGACCCCATCTCTACAAAAAACTTAAAACACTAGCTGGGCATGGGGGTATGTGCCTATAGTCCCAGCTTCTTGGGAGGCTGAAGCAGGAGGATCACTTGAGCCCAGGGGTTTGAGGTTGCAGTGAGTTATGATGACACCACTGCACCATAGTCCAGGCAATAGAGCCAGATAGAGCAAGAACCTGTCTGAAGAAAAAAAAAAAAAAACGAAAGAAATCATGGCTGTGGTTAAGAGCAAAGTCTTATAGGCTAGATGTCCAGTTCTGCCACTTAAGAACTCCGATATCTTAGCAAGTCACTCCAACTCTCTATGCCTCAGCTTCCTCAACTGTAAAAGATAATGAAAACAATACTACTAATACTACCTACTTCCTAGGGTTGTTTTGACTCATAAATGACTAAAATACCTTTAAAGCATAGGACAGTTTCTGGGACATGTCCCAGTCAGTCTATTATTATCTACTGTTTTTCCAAAGAGGACTGTACTTTTGTTCAGATATTCACTTTTCTCCCTCAAAGCCCTGTTCACCTGAGGGAAGCTGAACCTGTCCCCAGCTCCAGGTGCAAATCCTGGTTAGTCTGAGTCAAGCAGCATAATTCCACGCATCTTGGTGGTGATTGGTACTGGAATGGCTCTCACATGCAATTATGGCTAGTGAGACATAAGGTTTTTGCTGGGGGTTTCTGGAGAAGCTCTTTGCTTGCTTTTCTGGGCAGAATTAGTTTCCTGACTGTTCAACATACATGAGGAAGCACAGAACACCAACAATGACTAGGCACCCATCCTTCAGCCATGAGGGAAACCAGCCTTAGAAGGCAGCCAAGGCCATACAGGTAAAGAACATGAGTCATTGGAGGCATCCTTGAAACGCTGCATAAACCAAACATGAAGCCTTCTTTACTTCTAGACTCCAATCTATTGTTTAGGCCAATGTGAGTTGAATTTTTGTGCAGTGGGCTGCTGAGTGAAAGCTGTCTTCATATAAACAGACCATGAATGAATTCTATTCCTTTCCCTAGCTCTGAGATTTTAGCAATTAGGAGAATGATCTATTTCAACTTGAGGGTGAATTCAGGTGCCAGAGGAACATTGCTTAATGTTGGAATGTTAGAGACTAAGAAAGTTTTCCTAGGAAAGTTTGGATATATGAGAAAGATTCTCAGAAACAGAAGAGGGATTACAAGAAAAGTGCATAGTGAAAGAAGCTGAAAATACAGTTAAAAAGATAAACAAATGTGATCAAAATATTACCAAAAAAGAAACAGAGAGAGTTGGGGAAGACAGCTAATCTAAAAGGCTTGAAATTTGGATGATGATTATGGATCTGATGGGAGTAAGGAGCATGGGGCTAAAAGGTGGGCAAGAAGTACATGGATGAAATTAATCAGCTTCTCCATTCCAATCAGAAATTTGTTGTGCAGTTGTGGGATGACTATGCAAATGAATATTTTAATCATAACCTTACATTGAACCAAAATTGCACATAATTTAAACTATCATATTTATTTAAAATCAAACAAACATTTACTGCCTATTACATTGTGCATACAAAGATAACATAAAAACTGGTTCTCCTAAAAATGTACAATTTTAGCATAGCAAATATCAAAGAAAGACAAATGATATCACAAAACTTGTGAGCAAGATTTGTAACATATATAAAAGATTGTCTGGGGTCCTTAAATAATCCAGATGGAATAATTTAGAAGGAGGAAAGTGGTTTCCCCAGCTCATGTCCTAAGATCCATTGAATGAAACATTTTTCTCTCTAGGCTTGTAATAAGGAGGGCATATCTATCAATACTTAATGGATGTGGTAGGACACATACAAAGACACTTATTTCTTTTCTTCTCAAAACAAGACAGTTGATATTCTATGTTTTAAGATCCCTTTACAAAGAACAGCACATGCTCTTCTTTCTTCAACTTTCAAAGACAGATGATCATAAACAGAATTTGTCAATGTTATATAAGCTGACAAAAGATTAGTATTCTTAATATATATAAAGTACTCATGTATCAATTACAAAAAGACAACTATTATGATAGAAAAATGGGTAAAGAACATGAAGCATAAATTCCACGAAGAAATACCTATGGTCAACAAACATTAAAATAATTAAATTCCACTAATAAATATTCAATTATACCATGTGTAATTTGATAAAATATTTCTTGAGTGCAATAATAAGGGGAAATGCTTGTATAATACTTAACTGTGCTTCAATGTTCTGTGTTACTATTATCAATTAATTCAATCTCACAACAACCCAATGAGGTACATATAATTATTATTCTCATTTTACAGATAATAAGAATTTATGTCAAGAGAAGGTTAACTAAATTGGCAGGACCACACAGCTAGTGGGTGGCAATGCTGAGATTTGAACCAAGGCAACCTGGTTTGAGAGTTTATATTGACTCTCATTCTAGTGATAAGTATCAAAATTATAAAAAAGACAATATGAATACCATTGAGGTATGTTCCACTTATTGGGATTTATTCCAGTTCTACTTCTGATAGAGAATGAAGATATAAAATAATGCTCATTGTAATGTTGTTTATAATATGCAAAAACTGAAAGGAAACTAAATTCAATAATGGACTCAGTTTCATAAAGATGATCCATCTATACAATGGAATACTAGGAAATATATATATATTTAAACTATATATAACCCAAAAAAGTATTGAGTGTCTATTGTGAGATGAAGAAAAGTATGAAACTGGATAATAAACTGTCTGGTCTCCATTGTTTGTAAGAACAGATACATTGGAGAAAATTTCTGGAAAATTTTATAATAAATGTTAATGTTCATTATCTCTGAATGACAGATTTTTTTTACAATAAGCACATGTCACTTTTATAATCGGACAAAACATAATGAAGGCATTTCATTTTTTTTAAAAAAAAAAAAGAAAGAAGAGAAGAGAAAATTAACAAAATTGGGGGAAAAAGTGGTCTTTTCTTCAGTGTAAAATAAAAGAGGAGGCTACCAAACCCAATTTGGATGACTGAGAAATGCTTCATAGACAATAGATTGCATCGTGTGTCAGTCTTATTTTAGTTGATTTATATGTTAATTATACTTATTTCAAGGACGTTCTTAGTGTAAATCCTTTCTGAAAAAAACTAAATTCATATCATTTAAATAATTAGAAAACTTTTCTTAACTATCTTCTAAGTGAAAACCTTTCTCTTTAGTCAATATTACTTATCAACTGTTGAAAGAAAAAACTTCTATTAAATTTTTTTGTGTAATTACTAATAAATCATTTTCTAGTTTGACTCTTCTTCCATCTTATATGAGTTTAGATTGACTTTAAAGGATTTGTTAAGCTTCAAACTGAGAGGGAGGTAAGCACTAGGGAACAGAGTCATTGGATTTACAATTTCTGGCCACTATGAATTTTACCTATATGACAGTTATTGACCACATGCAAATCTATTTTAGAAATTTTCCCAATTATGGCAAATCAGAATATATTTGAATAGAAGTACTTTCTCTTTAACATAAAAGTGCACAGAGAAGAGCAGAGAAATTACATTAAACTAAAATAGAGAAAAGTATTTTAAAATAATCATTATGAAGAGCAAATGTACAAAATTTTTCTGAAAATTATCTTCCTTTTTGGCACAGGTTCAACTATATTATCAGAAGTTCTCATGCCCTCAGCATTGTAAATATTCCTTTGCATTTGGGTTGAGAGTGGGAGGGTATATGGCTTCTCTAGGCAAAGGACATATATTTGCTTTACATTAATAAACAATAAGATATTCTGAATTTACAAGTTAGGAGCCTAGAATTTAAACTTGCTTCACATATTCTATTGTAATATGTGATCATTTTGTCCTATAATTATAAATGATCATTAAAGAATTCAAAACATACTATAGACATTTCATTTTATTCTTTCAATATTTCAGGGAGGTAAGAGGAAAAAGATGACAATGGTTTCATTTTGCAGGTGTGTCTGTACTGAGATTAAATAATTTATGTCCATATCCATGGTGTGGCAGAACAAATAGTAGCAAAAGCATCTCTTTGACTCTACATAGGCACTCTTCTAGTTAACAGAGTTTTTGTGTAGAATTTTTAATACCCCTTATTTTTAAATTGATATTACCATGTAATAAATTATTAATAAATAATATTAATTATTTATGGTTTTTATTTGAGTTTGGGAAAAATGGGCAAACAAGTGGCTTCAGAAGCTCAAAGGACAATTACTGATTGTAAATGTGATCAGTGATATTTTCCTGTTTTTGTCTTCAAGCTATACTTACAACATTAGTTTTAGGCTGTGGTTTCTACATCATTATAATAAGCAGTAAAAAATAAAAAATGACAGTCAACAAAATAAGCTGTTGTTTTTCGCTAAGAAACAAATTGGTTTAATAAACTTACCACAGCACAAAATTTTGTGGAAATGTCTGGAATTATGCAGAAACACCTAGAAAATATTATTTCAGTAAATCTTCATTGAAGAACTAAGCACAAAATAAGGGTGCAACTGAAATATATAGTGATTGATTTATTAAAACAGGAATGTAAGGAACTGATGCAATTGGTTTATTACATAGAAAATTCTCAGCTATTTGAGACCTGTTATGTGGGACAAAATGATTTAACAATATAACCATATTGGCATTACTTAGAACAAATAATAAGGTCAATATTCTCATTTGCATAAATTACTCAAAGACCTGTAATAAATATGACCCTATAATTTCCCTTATCAGAAAGAGGACAACAAAAAGAGCTTCTAAACAATGGAATCCAAATAATGCAATTACAGCTCACATCACACTTAATAGTGTATTTTATTCAAAAATAACTCCATTGCAGATGTGAGAAAAACAAGCAAATACAACATTGCCTAGTTCTTTAGTGAGGCTAACCTTGGTTTAAACCCAGGTTCTGCCACTCCCTATTTATGTAAACTTGGTCAAGTTGTGGGAACAATAATAGTGTTAATATCTACCTAAAACAGTCACTGGGAGGTTTGAATGAGATTGTGAATGTAAAGAGTTTAGTGCCGTGGCTGTCACATACCAAGGATTATTACATATTAGCCCTTATGGTTGTTTTTAATACCTTCCTTCTTTGTCAGTGAATAGGACCCACTAGATACAGCACAAAATCAAGATTAACTGAATGCAGGATTTAATCTATTTTTTCTCTATAAACCATCTCTCTCAATAGTCCCCTCTTAAATAGGATAATAATATTATCCTAAGTAATGTCTCAGTGACTTTAGAAAGCTCGGTCTATAATCTAATTGAAAGTTGCCACAATTTTTAACTTAATACCTCACTTTAATTTGATTTTCTTCAAATTCCTCATTCTGCTGTGTCTGATAATTCATTCCTGCAGAGACTGCACAATTACTGTAAATCACTTACTCTATTTTGGTGTACACATAGTTTTATTCATATCACTTTATTCCTCTTAAAAATTCTGTATTGTCACGATACCTCTTCTAACACTTCATTTTGCCAAAGATAGCAGAAAAGCAAGATAATAGCAAATAACTCCTAATGGATTACATGTCAACAGACAAGAATTATAAGGATTGATACTGCTCTATTTTCTCTGGGTTTAACTGATTCTGTATTAGTCTAAGAGTAAAACATATATCCAAAATGTATCACTTCTCTAGCATAATATATTATTGGCCTCATCTTGTAAAAATAGCCACCTCATTTTTAATGGGCTTTCAACTAACTCAACTTCAAAGCAACTTTTATTGTTCTTACCAAGTTGGGAATTTTAAAATAGTGTCAAGGTGACCTTGTTATTATCTCATGCATTATTCATTTGTGCTATTAGGTACAATTCTGATCATAGTTTATGATGCAAAAATTACTAAGATAAGAACAAGTGCAAATGCTAGCCTCAATAATACAGATAAATGTATTCTACAAGAACTATTTTGATCTGAAACAGCTGAGTACTTTTGCTTCAGCTGCGAGAGTAATTTTATATAATTACAGCTTAAAGTTAGGGCACTTTGGGTAGATAATAGAAATAATACTAATTTATGAAAAATGATCAGGGAATCAGAGAAAAGAAAATATAAATGATTAAATTTTCTTTATGAGAAAGTTCTTCTAATAGAGTACTTAAAAATTACTGTTATGTTAAAAGTACTAACTTATGCTATATAAACATATGTGAAATAAATGATTTATTTATTTATTCTTTGAAAAACTCCCCCAAGCTTTCTGACTCTTTATCAAATGCATAAAGACAATATGAAAAAAAAATTACAAATGAGTTGGTTTTAAAGTATTATCTATACATGAGGTGGAAAAAAATTCTCTTTTTCTCCCATTTCACCTCTCCAGCATTTCCAAGTCTTAGAATATAGCATTTTAATTTTAGGTCTTTTAGCATTTAACTCAACAAGCAATAATTCCCAGATTCCCTGTTCATCCTTGGAAGTAGGGATGACTCAGAGCTGGGTTGGAACCCTGCCTCTTCTCACTGGAAACACCCACAGACACATCTCAGTTTCACTGCTGTTCTAGGAATTGGCCCAAATAATATAGCAAGTTAATTTTTTATCTTTTTTTCATGAATATATGCCCCCTAACAGTGGAATGAAGCAAAAACTAGTTACTAAGCTAAAAATAACCAAATACTGATGACTTAAAGATATTTTGAATCAAGCTGTGGCTCTTGGCTTGGAGATGAACAAGTATATTTGCAGTCTTTCCCTTGTGTCGCAGTTCGCAAAGCACATTCTCAGGTGCAGGCTGAGTGAAAGCTTCTGAGAAAAGTGGTAGCCTGGTCTTTGCCACAATGAGCAATACACCTAGAAGCTGGCCTTGCCCAACAAGACGACGACAACAGCTTCCCTTTCAGTTCTTCCCCCAATGTTAGTATTCAGCCTGCAATTTTCCCTAACCAGGGATCCTTAAAAGATCGAAAATTATTGTCAGTGAAGAAACATAGGGTATGTCCAAGCTAATGATGAAAGGTGTTAATTTATCTCATTTGCCAAAAGACCTTTAAATATTACTGAATCTGCTTTGTTGAAATATTGGTGCATATTTTAAACTCATTGCAAGTGCTTTCTTTGCTTACCTAAGCTAATTACTTCATTTAATTAGGCTACAGTTTCCTAGCTCACTCAAACTTTTCAGTGATATTACAATTTTCCTAGTACATAGAAAAATCTTTTATGGTCTGGGAAGTGAAATGACACCATCTGACTCAACTGATGTCACAGATTTATTATGCCCCAGCGTTTACAGATGGGAAGAATCCATGAGGTTCACTTAAGTGTGTCCATTCCCTTAGAGTTCAACTCTTGTAATGTTTTTCTTCTTATACTTAACTCTTTTGGAAGTGCTCAAGCTTGCATTTTCTTATGTAAAAGATTTTCCTAAGCTCCCTTTTGGCCTACTTCATTACTTGGCTTCACTTCACATGTTTTCATTTTTGAACTTGTTATTCTCTATGGACGAAGTTTTTGACATCTGCTTCTCTTTAATAATGAAACTGTTATACATCCTTGAATTACCATGATCTGCTCACATTCCTCGCTTTTGCTATATAGCAATTGCATGGGTGGACCGAGGACATCATTATCACCCTTGTTTTATTTTGTTTTGTTTTTCAAGTAACTGGAAGTCTCATTTTCCTAATTCCTCAGTGGAACATTTTTAGATTCTATCTCTTCTCCTCTCTTTTGTTAAATGTTCTTAGTGTCATTGTGTTTATTGTGAAACACATCAATATCAAGTCATAGCTATAGAGTCAGCTTTTTCAATAGGCAAAGAAGATGGAATAGTTCCCTCCAGCCCAGGATTATTTGAATAAATCCTGTAACATTCTACATTTCCAGTCTATGAAATTCACAAAAATATGTTCATACTATTAATTTTAAATGGTTTCTTATTTATTTAGGAATTTATTGTTTGCTTATTCATTTGTAGAAAGACCAAAGGAGGGGGAAATTTGGGACATAGTGGCAAATATTACTGTATCATATATCTGTATGTATTAAATGAAGAATATATCATTTTATTCTGAAAAAATAAAGTTTAAAAGCATATCAAATATCTGGCACACCACTTCAGGATCCTCACTGGCTATTGAACTACTCTAATAGAATCTCATCTTTCAAAGAGAAAGAAGGCTCAGAAGTTTAATAGCCTCTATTATTAGCCTTTGCTCATTCTTCAGTTAGCTCCAAGTATTTAAAAGACAACGTCTGGAGCCTTTTTCGTCAGTTTCATCAGTTCCAACTGATGCCATTT
>CM052440.1:58221344-58239125 GCA_028533085.1 Varecia variegata
TACATTTTTTTTTTTTTTTTTTTTCAGACAGAGTCTCACTCTCTTACCTGGGCTAGAGTGCCATGGCATCAGCCTAGCTCACAGCAACCTCAGACTCCTGGGCTCAAGCGATCCTTCTGCCTCAGCCTCCAGAGTAGCTGGGACTACAGGCATGCACCACCATGCCTGGCTAATTTTTTTTCTATATATATTTTTTAGTTGTCCAGATAATTTCTTTCTATTTTTTAGTAGAGACAGGATCTCGCTCTTGCTCAGGCTGGTCTCGAACTCCTGACCTCAAGCAATCCTCTCGCCTCAGCCTCCCAGAGTGCTAGGATTACAGGCGTGAGCCACCACGCCCGGCCTGCATACATTTTATATTAGTGAAATAAATATTCATTGTTGAGGAAATAACTGCAAACGCTAAAATTTGCTAAATGGGTGTCAGTGGCTTGGAACTACCGTCTTTACAGCAGAGAATTAAGAACACTGAGGACTCTGAGTCAAAAAGTGATCTACAAGGGAACTCTCAGTCAAAAATGATTCACAAAATGAAGAAGACTTAGGCATACCTTGGCCAAAGTATTTCACTTATATTTTTCCTTTTGTGAGCAAGAGTGATAAAAGACAAAAATATATTTCTAAGTATGTCTAAAAGACAAAGTAAGGCAAAGTAAGAAAATTTCTAACTGGTAAAAAATTATCTGTGTGATTTGTACATTTTTCTAAATGATATGTACAGTAATGGTATTAATGTATGTTATCATGGTAATGGTGATATATAGCATCTCAGACTGATGAAATCTAGAAATGAATAGTTTCTTTAGTACTCCTGCATATTTAGATCCTGATGTAATTCCAGTCAAGATTTAAAGTCCAAGAAGAGGGACATAAATAGTCATGTTTAAATCACATGTCAATCCCTTGTCCTTGAGGAGGGTGGATACCTTGATTGGCAGTTTCAACACGATTTAATTCAATGAAGATGGGATAGATTCCCAAAGAAATATGAGAATCTTATTACCAAAAAGAAGGGGACATGAACATTGAGCAATCAATGGGTAAAAACAAATGTGATATATTAATTTTAATAATAGAACACTGCCAAGACGTATTGTTAAAAAAAACTGAAGCAATTTAAATTAATCAACAGGTAGAATATAAATCTCCCAAATCTTCAACATAATGAAATATTCTGATTATTAATTGCCTGCTATATGTGGTTACATATATATCTTCAGTCTATCATTTTACTTTTAACTTTGTTTACATGGTGATTTTTCACACAGATAATTATTTTGATCTTGCCAACCCTATGGATCTCCCAACCCATGAAGGAAAAGCTGTTAAGCTCAGCAGAATATGTTCTCTTGAAAACACCTAATATAACTGAGTTTGGTGCAGCTAAAGAATGGATGCAGATCCTCCAATATGCTGAGGAGATAACTAACTAGGCTGTCCAAATTAGTAAGTGTCACGGATTTTTCCCCAGGTGTCAACAGAGGGGCAGGTCTCTCCTAGGTCACTGGGTCTTCATCTCCTTCCTCCTTCACATCTTGTTGCAAATAACAGTATACAGAAGACAGCTTCATAGGGTCACTCTTAATCCTTGGGGATCCCAAAATTTCAGGACAGTGTGGAATCCTACCAAGCCTCTACTATTAGGTTAAACACTCCATGTGTACCCACGAACACCTTTGTTCAACACTGACTTTATTCCATTACTTCCTTATCTTTGAAAAGAGAGGATCACACCCATGTGGAATTTCAGCCTTTCAGACATCCAAGTTTTCTTTCTGTCTGGGCTAAACTTCTACCACAGCAGTAAAGTGGTTAAGTATGAAAAGGCAGTATTTTCCCCAAGTAGTTTCTAGTAAATATTCAAAACTGGTAACAGAGATGGAAAATGTGTATATATAACTTTGCAATTTACAAAATAAGACCGATAATCACTCAACCAAATATTTTGACTCAGTGATTATTTTTTATACAACCTGATTTTATTTTTTGTACTTTACAATCAGTTTGTTTGTTTTAGTCTGTAAACATTAAGGCAGATAAGAGAATTCTTAACTTCAGAAATGTAAGTTAGAAGGCCATATTTTCATTCATACAACATAAAAATTAAATCATGCCTTTACCGTTCGTGTTTCCTGATGGGGATGTGTTTGTAAACACATTTTAAAACTTAAAAATGTTATGAAAGCAAATACCTGAACTGATGCAAAAGAATCACTTTAAACCAAAATGTGTAAAGCAGAACTTCTTGCAACATCAATCTCACCGCAAGTGTATGGAATGTTCACAGAAAGCAATTCTGCATTCACACAATAATCCATTTTAAGTGCTGGTGATTATGATTTGTGTGTGGTACTGGAAACCACAAATACTATTATTTTTGAAAAGCAATTAATATAAATCAGTGGTATTAAATGGGTGTCAACAGAGTTATTCATTAATATAAATGCTTTTCCCCAGTTATGGGAAGAAGTGTTGATTATTCATAGGCAGAGGAAATTAAATTAAATAAACTCTAATATCTAGGGTCTTGCCATTTTGCTTAGTAAGCACGAGATATTTTAAGCTAATCCTTAAGGTTAGTTGGCTGACTGCCATTATTAGCTTAGATCCTGGGTTCCTGATGGAGAAAGTTAGTCCTAAGAAAAAGTCATCTCCCATGGTACCTTAAATGTAGTTGATGCGGGTACCACTTAAATTCCCAGAAATAGAAAAAATAAGCTAATTATCTGAGAATGAATTTTCAAAATGTCCAATAAATATTTTTGAAAGCTTTGTAAAATGTTTCATTAAAAATCTAAAATAATGGAAAATATTTTGCATTTAACTTTAACTATAATTTATGTGATTCTTTGTTGTTAGACTAAACCTACAAATAAACTCTATGACCAAGGCTTGTTGATTCAAAGACTAGGATTTGAGGATTATTCAACATCCTTGTTATCCCTGAGGCCAGAACTCTGTCTACCTTGAAATCATCACTGGAAGTCAACTTTAATTCCTAGTCACAAGTTATTTTTTATATTCTATTCCAAATTTAAACTAGTGAAATCACAAGATAATATACAGTATATCTTGCTTTTCTGAAATGCCAATTTTCAAAAAGTGACCTAGAGAAATCAAAGAGAGATAACATGTTTTAGAGAAACATTTAAAAAAACCATCTCCATGAAACAAATCAGTTCTAGACCTGCACTATACTCTAAAAATTCTGAGATGATAGAAATATTCTTTATCTACACTGTCCAAAGTGGCAGCCACTAGCCAGTGAGGATTTGAAATGTAGCCACTGTAGGGAGAAACTGAATTTTAAGTTGACTTTAATTTTGATTAATTTAAATTTAAATAGAATCATGTGACTAGTGGCTACTATGTTGGACATCGAAGATGTAGCTGTAGGCTACCTATTCAAATAGCTAAAGAGTCACTAATCATTTGGTAACCATAAGAGAGAGGAACTAGGAAAACTAATTGAAGCAACTCAGCTCTTCTGGATCTCAATGAATAAGGTCACTGGATTAAGTCATCACAAAATGGTGTCAAATTTTCTGCTAATGAATAACCCAGTGTCATTAGTTAATGTGATAAACAACTGGTCTACAAAAGCAATTATATTAACTTTTCACTTTCTCAAACAAAATCATATGTTATCTCTTCACACAGCATGTTTACTTGGTTACCACCATTGACGTGGTCAATACAGACATGCCTAGTCACGAGTTTGGCTTGGAGATGGGTTTCCCAGAGGTACTCTCAGACATTCAATTATTATTTTGCAATTTTTGTTAATATAAAAGAAATAGAAAACACTTTTATTACCTGTAGTTTATTACCCTTAAATATGGTAACTCATGTATATTTATTTGATTACAAAAATTTCATGTTTAAAAAAATCCAAGCCATTTATGATTAATACTTTTATGTTTTCTTTCAGAAACTATTTCCTACCAATAGTCATAAGATGTTCTCCTCTATTATCTTTATCTAGGTGCTTTATTATTTTTCCTTTCATATTTATGTCTAAAATTCACCTAGAAATATTTTTTTCAATAAGGCATTTTTCCCCATATATAGCTATCCAAATGATTCAATAGTCTCTATTGGTTAGATCATTCTTTCTCTCATTTCTCTGAAGTGAGAGATAAATCAAGTGCCCATATCTGTGTGAGTCTCTTTCTGGGTTATCTATTCCACTGCATCGGTTTATTTGTCTATACTTTAAGCAACCCCACACTCTCTTAATTGTCTACCTTCATAACAAGTCTTCTTGATATCCATTAACTCGAGCTCTCCTACACATTCTTCTTTAAGATTCTGTTATTCTTGGTCATTTGCATTTCCATATAAATTTTAGAATAAGATTGTCAATTTCCACCTTGAAACCCTATTAATCTATTTCTGTCTTATTTGTTCTGTTGGGTTTGATCTAGTTTCTTTGTGGGGGGAAGGGTTTTAAATCTATAGTCCATGCCACCAGAGTTCCTCTGTCTAATGAACAAATATAATTCCACCCTTTCAACTGTGACTCCTAAAATAACCTTCAAGATAAAATCTAAAATACTTAGACTGTTATACAAGATGCTACATTGGCTTGTTCTTGCCTTAATTTCCAACCACAGCATTGGCCATACCTCATCCCTCATCTGACATTTTCAAACACTTATTATGTGCCAAGAATAAAGTCCCAAGTTGAAATCATTCTCATTCTTTATTTATTATCCTGTATGTTACTTTTTCCCCCATAAGTCCTTCCTGAGTCCCTTCAGCAAGGCTAAGGACTCTCTTCTCAGCCATAGATAACTGTACTTCTATATTAGCCTATACTATTAAAAGTATCTAGGTATTATTTCCATATCCCTAACAAGAGGATGGAGATACAATTTAGTCCTTCTGAATAACAAACACTTAAGACAAATGCCTCTAGTTTAGGGAAAAAAAAAAATATATATATATATATATATACACACAGAGAGAGAGAGAGTTGATGTTTTATTCTTGTATCATCAGTTTGCACTATTTTTCTATAAGTAATTTCTATGGACTTCTTTTGATTATTATAAAGGGCACAGGAGACATATTTTAGAACAGCACTGAAAATAGACTGAGGCTCTGCCACGGGCCCCTGGCAATCTTGCACATCTCCACGTAGGGCCAAGCTTAACCATAGTCTGACCCAAGTCTTTGTGGAGAGTCCTGTGACTTTCCTTTGGTATAAGGGGAGATGAGCCTTGGAAGGAGTCACTGCAAGGCAGTTTCTCACTCTAATCTTGTGGAAGATTTCCACGGAGATGATTCTCATCCATCGCCCTAGTTTCAGTTGAGCAAAGGCCTTTCTACCTCACCTCACCCTATAGAGTACACCTGCAGGCTTCTGTGTAAGTTTACAAAACTGCATGGCTGTGGTTTAGAGGTTGCTCCTCAGTGGCAGAGGGACCCTTCACCAATGTCCCCCCTCATATGACTCTTCTGGTTCAGTGTCATAATGTGGGACCAGGAATGTGGGGAGCTGACACCATCATGCTGATCTTGCTTTGCTTTTGCATAAGTAGTACGTTGTCTGAATCTACTTGGGGTTGCTGACTCCTTACTGGCCAAATCTATGGAAGGGAACAAGCCAACCTAACAACTGTAATAGTCATACTTGTGGTCTTTTTAGCCACTGTGCTTCTGCTTTGGGAATGCTTGGTCACTTGATAGATTCTTCTTAAAATGTCAGCCAATTAGCAAATCTTGCTCCAAATTTTGCCAACTGCCAACAAAAATACTTATAAATATGCTTTTAAAGATTGAAAACTCATGATAACACTAAAAAGAAGAATCTACCACCTACCTGTTAAAATAGAACTAATAAAATAAAATAGCAATAAAAATAATTGTGGCCTATGTGTATTAGGGTCACTTGTAGGGAAAATTATGCTTCATCACTTCTTCACTGAATGGTTTCTGCTTCAGAGACATGAGATCTGTGCCAAGTTCTTTCCTACCTCTGGACATTTAGCAGGCTGTGTTCCCTCGCCCTGCTCACCACCCCTGCTCTCACCCGACAACCACATGTGTACTCATCACATGCTTAACCCCTTCTCATTCTTTAGTTCTCAACTTAAATGTCATTTATCCAGAGAATCATTCTCAATTTCCTAATACTTTCTCTTTCTCTATGCTTTCCTTTTGTCATATTTTTTTGTTTTTTGAGACAGAGTCTCACTCTGTTGCCAGGGCTAGAGTGCCGTGGCATCAGCCTAGCTCACAGCGAACTCAAACTCCCGGGCTTAAGCAATCCTCCTGCCTCAGCCTCCCGAGTAGCTAGGACTACAGGCATGTACCACCATGCCCAGCTAATTTTTTTCTATTTTTAGTTGTTTGGCTAATTTCTGTACTTTTTTTTTTTTTTTTTTAGTAGAGATGGGGTCTCACTCTTGTTCAGGCTGGTCTTGAACTCCTGACCTCGAGCTATCCTCCCGCCTCGGCCTCCCAGAGTGCTAGGATTACAGGCGTGAGCCACTGTGCCCAGCCTCCTTTTGTCATATTTACCAAAATTTTTTATTTAAAATTAAAAGAAAGAGAAGATTATGATTATTCATTTACTTATGTTTATCTTTCCTATTAGAAGGTGAAGTCTATGAATATAGAGATCATAGTTTTTGTTTTGTTTTTTATTATCACAGTATTTCCAGCACCTAGCACAGTTCTGGCATATAGTAGAGCTTAATAAATACTTGTTGAATAAAGAAATAAATTATGGAGTGAAAAACTAGAAAAGTGGGCCACCTACCTTTGGTTTCTTGGGTGCTGATTCATGAGCACTGTATTTCTTCCACCACTTAAAATTTCCCTTTCCTGATATATCTATTCAGGGATTTAAAATTCCAGAAGTATTGACAAAAAACATATGGTGGGTGGGTGAGTGGTGAGCTGAGGGTTTGTGGAGAAAAGTGATGTTATTGAGGGAGAAAAGTAGGAAGAAAGGATATTTATAATGTCACATTACAACCTTGAAAGTAGAATCAACACAACAAAATTATGTAGATGGAGCAGACACTAGAAAAATGTGGAAATATTTTAAGTGTGGAGGGGAGGAGTAGTTTTTAAAAATATCTTTTCTTTAGTTTCATGTCAAAGCTACAGCCTTAGGAATTATAAGATGTTCCCACATCTGTCCCTCAGATCTGAATTAGACAAAAGCTTGCTGGATATTGGTTTTGGGGTTTGAAGCTATAGACAGCAAGAAGCAATATATCTGAGTAGCCATGACTATCACCCAAGTAGTGGAGTCCACATCGAACAAATGAACAGAGCAAATCATAAATTTTAGTTGTTTAGCAATATCATGTTCTGTAATAATCTCTATGAAGACAAAAATGAGTTAAAACACACACACACACACACACACACACACAGGATCATGCAAAATCATTGCAGAACAAGTAAAAAAAGATTCAGAGGATTACCAATTTACTAAGCCAAATGAAAAGTTTAGGAAACTGACATCCTTAGTCCAAGAAAGAAAGATCACAACCCAGGAGTAGAAACCCTTGTAAAAGCAGGTATAGATGCACTGCAGTCCCCAACCACAGACCAGCACTGGTCCTTGGCATGCCAGGAACTGGGCCGCACAGCAGGAGGCGAGCGGCAGGCGGCACCTGCACCCACTGGCATCACTGCAGAGCTCCGCCCTCCATCAGATCTGCGGTGGCATCAGACCATCATAGGAGCCCGAATCCCACTGAAACTGCGCGTGCGATTGATCCGGGTTGCACTCTCCCCACATTCCCTACCCCATCGGTGGAAAAACTGTCTTCCACGAAACCGGTCCCTGGTGTCAAAAAGGTTGGGGACCGCTGGCTACAAAGGTTGTAGATAAGAGAATGTAGGTGTGCTAGATGGAAACAGGGTGGAGGAAAATTAAAAAGCAAAACAAACTAAAATACTAAGTAACAATGAAAATCAGTGGTTGGAAGATAGACTCAAGAGGCTCCTCCAAATTGCCGAAGGAAAAGACAGAGGAAAATAGTAAGATATAATGTAAGGGAGATTTAATGGTGATTGAGCAAACTCAAGTGCTACAATTATTCCTGAGAAAGCTACCAAAGTGATTAGAAAATAATCTAAAATCTATCCTGCAAAAATTCTGATAGCAATTATCATTCAAGAAAGGTAATATAATTTGTCCAAATGAAAATAGATTTATCTTGAGATACACAATTGGAAGGGAAGCAATATACAACATATAAGCTTCTCCACAAAAACATGACAACCAGTATTTTTACAAAAGAATTAAAAAGGAGAAGAAAAGACTCAGGTGGTGGATATCAGAGTTCCATGGATAAAAAATAAAAACAACTGTGAACCTAACTCAACTCAACCACAGGATCCCAAATCAGAGGAATTTATTAATATGTGTATATAAAACATATCTGTCTTTTTTTATCCACTCTACCTTTGATCTTGTATCTACAAAATTTATATTGACTTCCTCCCCCATTAGTTATGTCAAAGCTCTTTTGTGGTAACTAAAAAAATATTTTAAATACCCCTGAAATAATTTGACAGAATTAGGGAAATGGAAGCAGCCCTTGCCGGGAGGGTGGAGGGAAAATAGAAAATGGAAAATCATTTTATAAAAAGTTACTGAAATATTGTGAAATATCGTTGTGTATCTTTACAGCAATATAATTTTAAACTATACCCTGAAGGCTATCAGAAGAGATTGGCTAAGAATTAATCTGATAAACCTCTCTATAGTTTAGGAAATTATTGGCAGTTTGTATAAGAGTTTAAGTAAATAAATTGTAGAAAATAGCTAAAGGATAAATGAATGAAGATGGCTATTCTGCAAGTAACATAAAGCCCAGCCCTTACAGAATAGTATGTCATATTCTAACTATAAACCACTAGATTACAGTAATATGCCCCTTTTAAACTGTTTTAATAATATAGGTTCACTCTATCATTTTTAAAGGTAAGTCATGTCAGTTCATAGACCATAATTCTGTAGATATTTGTCCTGGACAAAAACTTGGAAATTGCAGGAGAATGACATGATCTCAGCACCCAACAGAAAAACTACAGTCATTTAGCTACAACACTATCCAATAATTTTTCATAAGTTACTTCACTGCTAGCAATCATTGCACACATGTAATTTTAGATCTTGTCTTCTTACATTTAACAATATGCAATGAGCACTTTTACATGTTGCAACATAGTCTTCATAATTATTTCAATAGTTACATAATATTCCATTGAGTAGATATGTCATAATTTTCTTGTCTATTTTTCTTCAACATTCAACTAGTGCTATGGACTGAATGTTGGTGTCCTCCCAAAACTGACATGTTGATATTTAACCCCCAATGTGATAGGATTTGGAGGTAGGGACTTAGGGAAGTGATTAGGTCATTAGGGTGGAGCCCTCATGAATGAGATTAGTGCCCTTATAAAAGGCCCCTGAGAGCTCCCTGGTCCCTTCCATCATGTGAGGATGAAGCAAAAAGACAGTCATCTATGACACAAGAAGTGAGCCCTCACCAGATGCTGAATCTGCTAGCAACTTGATCATGGACTTCCCAGCTTCCAGAATTGTGAGAAATATATTTCTGTTGTTTATAAGCCTCTCAGTTTACGGTATTCTGTTATAGTAGCTCAAATGGACAAAGACAAGTGGCTTCCTATTTTGGCAACTACAGGAAGCAAATTATACACACAGTTTTTATTTTAAGCTTATTATTTCTTAAAATTGTTTACATGAATGTTATTACAATATCAAAATACATTATTAGTCTTGGTATATGTTGCTCAACTAAATGAAAGCATATTTTGCCAATATGCATGTATGAGTGTACCAGTTTTACTACATATTTATTATCCCTTATTATTGAATTTTTAAATTTTTTCTATTTTTAAAGATACTGTGTTTCATTATTTTAAAAATTTCTTTGAAAACTAAAAAAATTGAAATTTTTTCCTTGTTTGTTTATTATTTGCATTAACTACCAAAATTTGATAGAAATAGAATACAAAAAAATATCAAAACCTAAAACATGGCATTTAGTAGATTTGGAGAGGACATAAATATTGGAGTTTGCAAGCTGGTGACCCTTGCTAAGAAATTGCAAAGCATTTGGTCAAAGTATTTCTCACTATACTTTGGAAGGCAGATGAAATACCAGCCAATGCTGTAACCTTGGATAAATAAGTGGGTGAAAAAATCAGAACGTTTTTGTGTGCTGGCCACTTTTCAAAAATTCCAGGACACAATTTTCATCACAAAATTTCAGCAGAAATTCAGGTTAAAATGAGCTAGTCTGTAAGCAGAGACAATAAAAGGTAACCGAGCTTTGTTAAGAAAGATACTGCCTGTGGCCTGTGCCTTAAATTGACTGAGGATCCAGGAATTTGAAATCTTGTGGTTGATAAAACCAACTACCTCTATAATTAAATAGGAGCTATTACACTTTATGAGACCACTGACAAAGGCAAGATTAAGGGGATTGCCTTACTACTCCTGCTCATTATCTCAGAGGTGGTGGGGAATGGGAGGGAGAATAGGAGCCAGAAACTAAAAACCATGGTCAATGTCTACATACAAATTTTAACACTGGTTACCCCTACATGGAACAGACCAGGGTAAATCCTGAACGCTTCTGAATAACACTCAATACGTTCCCATACCCTTGCCTACCTCATCAGTTTCACCCTTCCCTGCCATCTCTCCATTTCCTGGCATACTACGGATGCAGGGGACCCCCATTTCCCAGTGTGCCTTGCTTTAAGGGGGTCCACTTATTTGTGGAGATGGTTCACTGTGACTTTCACTCCCTTGGCCCTAACTAAACTTCTAGTCACCTTGGCATCTACAACAGCGTCTCTCACAGTGCCATCAACAGAGAAATACATTTTTTATAAAATTGAATTGAAGTAAATCACCAGAGAAATGTGTCTCCTTGCTGCTGATGCATGATGGTAGAGGAGGTACTTTAGTGTCAGTGGGACTGTTCCGTGATATCTGTCTCATATTCTCTCTCTCTCTCTCTCTCTTTCTCACACACACACACACACACACACACACACACACACTTTGTAAACATTATTTTGTGAAGTGTGTTAGCTGGATGTAAACCACATAACTCAAACCCTACTACCAAAGCAATATTGGAAATTTACTTGGATTTCAATCTGGTACATAACTGGCCTATTATTTTGCTGTCCCACAGATCCATTTGTTTTCTTTTGCCCTTATTTTTGTCATTGCACGATATTGTCAAGACTGCATGTGTGAATATGAACCTCGGAAAGGCTCCTTTCCTTAGGTAGCCCCGCAGCTGCAGCCAGTGCTCCGGTAAGCAAATGAATGGGACAACACAAAAGACTCAGCGTTAGAAACCATATCCCATTCCAGATATAGATCTATTCCCTGTCTTACAGTGACATTTTTGCTTTTAAAAAATAGCAAGCCAAATGTAATTCTATTCAAAAAAACAGCCAGCTGAAGATTATGTGGAATGCTGAAGAACTAATAAACAAAAATGTAAATGAAACTGGGCATTCTGCCTGGAAAACAATCTGTGTGCAAACAACATGTATCCATGCCAAATTTTAGACCCTTTAAGAGGCTATTCAACTGTGTCTCTCTAAGCATAGCGCCAGAGAGGAAATAGGTGAATTTTCCACCAACAGACAGTGGGAAGGTTGTAAAGAGTAAAGACCGTAAGTCTATTCTAGGAAAGACTTAAAAAAAAAAAATGATGAACATTAAATCAAGCTTCATCTCTAATCTGACAGGTCGACATGTCAACATAGGAGTAGATACCATCACCCAGCAGCAATTCCCAGGATTTACTACTTATTCTAGATTACATGACTGGGCAAATGGCTTTCTTCTGGTCCCATCTGTAAAACAAAGTTAACCATTTCACAAAGTCATAAATATAAATGTTACATTAGTCCTTTCCAATTTTATTACACCACTTAATGCTTGATTACATTTTATCACATATATTTTATATTCCAAGATGACCCAATTAGATTGCAGTTGGGCACAGGGAATGTTCCTTCTCCCATACCATAGTAGATGCCTCAAAATGCAACCTGATTGGTATATGAACTGATTGGGAGTGAATCTGGAAAGTGATTCAGAAGTCTCAAAAATACAAGAAAGCCACTCCTATTTAATCCAAATTCACAGACTTGCCTACTATCTCCTTTGACAAAAGCCTATTGGATTTAGGACTATATCTCAAAAATTACAGTGAATATCAATGGAGGTAAAGAAACTTTTCTTGGAATCAAATTTGTAGGCTTATGCCACCACTGTAAATAACACTTGTTTAGAACAACAACTTGGGTTTTTGGAAGTTCCATAATAGGAGGTGCAATAGGAGGTTTTCTCTGGGAGTTCAGATATAATTTAAATGACTAAGTGATTCACAGAGGGTGATATAAAATCAGAAATGTGGCTTTCTAAAATAGAACCATCTATCTGTTTTGGTGTGAACTATGTGGTATGTGCATTGTAAGCATAATTTATATTTAGTGTTTAGATTTTATAAGGAATGAGAAAAAGTCATACCACACCTAGAAAGGGTGTGAACATAGAATGCAACATTCATGGACAGGTCTGTGTCTTGACAATATTTTTGATCAAAAGTTGTTACCATAGTTACAATCCTACTACTCTTATCTTGCATGGTGTGATGGGTCACCCTATTTTTTAATGTTACTTGGTTACCAAAATATGAAATTCCTATGAAACCAAATGATTATTTAAAATTTACATTGAATATATATTTAAAAATAAACTAGCTCAATGACTCCGCTTTTTCTGTTATTGAAAAAGACAGGTTGCTTTAAAGTTTTATGCAATTTAGTCTTTTGGAAATAGATATGGCTGGATGTATTCTCAGAGAAATTATGCTTTCTGAAAAGCTTGATTTGAGGGCTCTGTTTATGACTATTTGATTTTAATATTAACTTATCGAGTAAAATGATACTATGATTGAAAAAAAAAGAATGAATTCTCTGAACATGGAGAATACGATTTCAAAACAAATTTCGGCCTGGAATTTATGGAGAAATTTAGGGAGGAGATGATGGATAGACGCTTCGGCTGCTGGAGGAGCTTGCCCTGTGCCTCTGACGGTTTCCAGTTTCACAGCTCCAATTTGATCTATTTTAAAGAACCTTGGCATGAAGCCAGACTAAAACAATTTATGATGCTACTGAAATATTGCATGCCTGATGCTTTCAAACTTGGGAATTCCTTTCTTAGATAAAATAACCTGAGCAGCAGTTTAGAGAAGTACAACTGCTTGGGTTGGAGCACACGATACGCAGAAGTTTGGAAAAGCGAGGCTGACAGTGTCGGGGGAAGGAAAGGGCAAGGTGGAAGAGTATAGACGGGTGCTCAGAGGGCGCAGTCTCCCTGCAGCACCCTGTTCACTGGCAAGGACCTCCACTGAGGAACCCAGAAGCTTAATCAAGTCATAAAATAGATGGGACAGTGAGAAGTCTGCTGGATTAAAGTTTCCCCAATTATTTCCTCCTACAAAGAACTTTTGTTACTATTAGAGAAACAAAATCACATTTATACCCCCAACTTCTACTGTTCCAGTGTCTCTGCGTTATTTCTATTGACTAAATATTTAAGTTAAATTAAATATGATGGGCACAAATATAAATAAGTGGCTGCAAAGTTTATATAACAGCAGCAGCATAACATAACCTGACCTGATCCACCTGTCCATGCCAAGAAACCCAAAGTAATTACTATTTTACAATCCCTGTACCTGGAATCTGTATTAAATTTCAGGTAGACCTTTCTATAAATTGTGCTAAAATTTAATACTTAAACCATGAAATGAAGTCACCCTAAATGTACTGCGTGAACTCAGGTAAGTTATATGCTTTGATGTGATATTTACAGTTCTATATTATAAAAAGAAGTTTAAAAATATTACAGCTCCATGTTTATTCTTCAGTTAGTCATATAAAATTTTAACGTCCCCATAATTTTCCCAAAGGAAACTTCCATTTCTCCGCACAGCATTATGGTAATTCATGGCACCATTTAAAACATGATGGTAGTTGTACCTGTGATTTATGGAGTTGGGTGAGCCATATAATATATTTGGTATTAATCGAGCTGGTTGAAACCCAGAAGCAGTCTATGTTCATCTTTCCACCCCTGTATAAAAGTTTTGAATTCTGACCTGCCAGAAACATTATTTATGAGCACATTAGAAACTTCGTGCTCTGAAATGCTCAAAAGTCTGTCAGCACTTTCTGCTTAAACGTTTGAATGTCCCCGTTACTTTTTTCTCTTTCCTTTTACTCTGTCTCTCTTTCTCTTTCTTTCACACACACACACACACACACACACACACACACACACACACACAGCTTATACTTCTTGTCTCAGTTTGCAGTACATTTTTTGCTTTTGGAAATTTGATTGCTCAAGGGAATTTGGGGACTTTTGATCATACTGTTTTTACTGTTTTGCTTTAAAAAAAAGTTTAAATGAACAATTTTCTCATCCATGCTTTGCATTTTACCAGAGTTCAGTTTTCTTCTTTCAAGAAGAAGGTATGATTTACCCAGACCATATTATGACACAGGCAGTGTCTTAGGAAGTTGTATGTACTGATATCATGTAATCCTCATAATCGCTCCAGATGATTCGTCATTTTATTCCTTCTCTATTCGAACGTCACCCTTTCAGGATAGTCTTCTATAATAAACTATCTACGTAGGAACTGTCCTTATTATCCCAGTGCCTTTTTTCGAAGTTATTTTTCTTCTTAGCACTTACTATCACCTAATGTATTATATATAATAGATTTCATTTATTTTTTTTCTCCCCACCATAAAATCAGCATCATTGAAGTAACCATTCTCCCTGCTTTTGCCAGATGTATCTTCATTGCTTAGGAGAGTAGCTGACACAGTACATGCAAAGAGATATCTTTGAGATGGAATGAATGATTAGATATGTGATCCACCTAGGGGCAAAGAGTAAAGACTCTGCAATCTTAAAGTCTGAGCTCAGCTCCCTAGGAGACAATATAAGGTAGCTGTCAAGAGTGTAGCCTTGAAGTCAGATTGCTTGGGTTTGAATCACAGCTTTACCATTTGTTAGCTATGTGACTCTGGACAAGATACTTAACTGCCCTGGGCTACAGTTTCCCCACCCGAATGGTGATAATAATAGCAACCACATCATAGGCTTGTATGAGAATTGAATTAATGAATATTACATGCTTAGAAAAGTACCTGAAACTCCATATTAAAAGTTATCATTAACCTCAGTTCACAGATAAACTGCGGGTCAGAGATATCATACAACATATTAAGCGGTAAAATAGGACTTAAAACAGATTCTTCTGGTACTATAGATGATTTTTTTTCCTCTAAACTGGATTTATTCTCTTCTTACTCTTTTTTTCTCATTTATCATTTTAATAGTGCTCTTATTAAAAATAATAATTGGATGATGAATTATTAATGTGAACATTTATAGATAGCAAACAAAATATACTGCTCTCTTTAAGTAAATCATCATGAGAAAAATTAAATAGGGAATAAAAAAAACACTTGGATATGTAAAAGGAAGAATAACCCATATCCCATTTTTCTCTAAAAATCTTTGAATATTGAATATTCTACCTGAAGAGATAACTTTCAATTGGTTATATAAAAATACACACCCACCAAATGTTATACTGTGAGAGACTACAAATATAGATGTTTTGACAGTGTGAATGTGGCCCCTAGATGTTTTATTTTACTACTGTTTATCCTTTCTATGGATGATGAATTTTTTTTCAGATTTGTAGATTTTAAAATGTGTGGTAGCATCAACCTTTTATTCTACCATAGCGGTTATTTCTATGATACCCTATAATAGGTTTCATACTGTTTTCTTTTTTCCGGAGAATCATTTCTTCAGAAAGCAGTTTCCTAAGAAGTTCTATATAGAAAATATCTAAGTGGGGCTGCTCTGATGGAAATAAGAACGGGTGCTTGCAGAGTACAGGTCACTCAGCCCTCCTCCACGACCTCACCGGAGCCCTAAAGTGCAGAGAAGACTCCAGGGTGAGACTGTCATTTCAAAAGAAATATTGTGAAGACTGGCTCCTTAGGTTGTGGAGTAACCTCTACTTAAAGGAGATTTAAAAAAGAAACAGAATTTAAATTGATAATTTTAGAAGCTCACATGTGTCAGTCAGTGTTCTCCAGAGACAGAACCAACAGAATATATTTATTTATTTATTTATTTATTATAAGGCATTGGCTCACATGATTATGGAGGCTGAGAAGTCCCATGATCCGCTGTCTGCAAGCTGGAGACCCAGGAAAGTCGGTGTGCAGTTTGAAGGCCTGAGAGTCAGAGATCTGACAGATTCCAGTCCTAGTCTGAAGGCCTGAGACCAGGAGTGCCAAGCGCAGGAGAAGACCCGTGTTCCAGTTCAATCTCAGGCAGAGAGCAAACTCAACCTTCCTTCACCTTTTTGTTCTGTTCAGGCCCTCAAAGACTGGATGGTGCCCACCCACACTGGGGAGGGCCATCTACTTTATTCAGCCCACCAACTCAAATGCTGACCTCTTCCAGAACCACCCTCATGGACGCACTCAGAGAAAATGTTTAATCAGATATCTGGACATCTTGTGGGCCTAGGCAAGTTGACATGTAAAATTAACCACTGCACTTCAGAAGAGCTTCAAATCAGAATTAATTTTCCGTTTGTTCTGCCTTCTTATTCTAAGGTTGATTTATTACTGTCGTTTGTCTTTTTAAGGAGCGCTCAGTGATTTCTAATATGTTCCAATTAGGAAAGTCTTATCTCAAAACTCATCACTGTCTTCTGACTTACTTTTAAAATGTGACTGGAAAAATGGCTGATGGTAATCTGGGTTGATTCTGCTTCTATGTTCATCTCTTCCCCACCCTGCTACCCCTTAGCCCATGCCGAGTTTCAAGCATCCGCCTACAGCCAGGCTGTGTAAAAGCTGGGGAGAATGTGTCAGAGCTGAAAGCAGATACAGCCGAAAGGCAAGAGTTCTTCTGGTCTTAGGGCACTGAGAAGAAGGTCTGGTAAATGAATTGAGGTTTAGAGACCACGCCCTGCTCTGGCCTTAGGGAAGCTGAACCAGGTCCTGAGGCCCCTAGCCCAGGCCAATCTGTCCCTATGCCACCCCCGGCACTGAATGACAGAGCCACCACAGGTCAGGGACTGCCTGCCCTCTTGGAAAATGAGAATATGAATACATTCAAGATTGCAGTTCAGGGCCCTTTCAGTGTGTTTAAACTAGGTCAAGAAAATGAATTGGTTTCATTGGCACACTTATGTTTGTGTCCTAAAATGTATCTGTGTTGTAAATAATTTACAAGTATTTCTTTAACTGTGGAATATTTTTCTGAAAACCTTTAAATGTACAAAATTATTTCATGTGATTTGTGTGTACAGGGGTGTGTGCGTGTGTGTGTGTGTGTGTGTGTGTTTGTGTGTGTTCCCCAAGGTGGAACATTAACTTCATCTGTTTGAATAATTAGTAGTATTTCCAAGTAGAGAATTGTCAGAAACTGATATTGAGTGGATGGTGATAGGACTGGCTGGCTCTGACCGTGGACCATACATAAGTGAATATTTTAAATTTCTTTTAGTGAATATAGTCTCTTAAATATGTACAATTTCTAAACTAAAATTTGATTTATAGTATTAATTTGCTAGTAAATACTATTTAAAAAGTAAAACATTAAAGTGTATTAAACACCAGTCCAGCTAC
>CM052440.1:58239625-58312162 GCA_028533085.1 Varecia variegata
GCATTGGAGGGAACTATATTTATTACCCCAAGTATCAGATTTATATCTAGTAACTCAAAAGTGAAAACTGTTTTTAAAATATGATGAACATAATCCTAGCACTCTGGGACGCCGAGGCGAGTGGATCGCTTGAGCTCAGGAGTTCAAGACCAGCCTGAGCAAGAGCGAGACCCCGTCTCTACTAAAAATAGAAAGAAATTATATGGACAGCTAAAATATATATTTAGAAAAAATTAGCTGGGCCTGGTGGCGCAAGCCTGTAGTCCCAGCTACTCGGAAGGCTGAGGCAGGAGGATTGCTTGAGCCCAGGAGTTTGAGGTTGCTGTGAGCTAGGCTGACGCCACGGCACTCTAGCCCGGGCAAAAGAGTGAGAAATCTGTCTCAAAAAAAAAAAAAAAAATGTGATGAACAATGTTGAAACCTAATGCTGGCCTCCTATAAACTAGTTTAGATGTCAACTCATTCAAAACCACTACGTTTCTATTCTGACAAAAACAACTATTGACATTTAGGGGGAGGGATCATTCATCAATCTTTTTTATTTGCAACCTCCAGAAGATTATACTCTCAGGAAATTAAGTATTAAAATTTGATTAATTTTTCAAGTATCATGAAGAAAAAAGAAAGAAAAAAGAAAAAGTAAGGAAAGTCCACATTCCTTTAGAGAAGAAATCTTCTGAGGTGTGTTTTAGTCTGCTGCTTGGATTTTTACATACAAACAAGTTAGGGGATATTTTTGTCAGACAAAATGTGTACAATATTTTGATATTAAGATATAGAACAAAGGATATGAACAGTCATAAGCAAACCATCATTTTAGGCAAGCCAAGATAATGGATTTTTTAAAGAGATATTTAAATTATGTATACAGAATGTTGAAATATATTGTTCAGTTAAAAACTATCACTTAATCTAGCTTGTGGTAATCGTAAAAAATATGATTCTCAAACCTGACTCCCTATCAGATACTTTTGGACAGCCCCCGAAAATCATAGCTCACTTCCCAGATTCTGATTTGGTAAATCTGGACTGGGAGCCTGGGGAATCCATTTTATTTTTTCAAAATCTGCAGGTGACCCCCATGGGCAACCAGGTGTGAGAACCACTAACGCAGCACACGCTGTCACAGAAAGAAGCTGTAATCTCCCAAAGCCTGGAGAATCTGAGCTGGAGTCTGTCGAAGGTCAAATACCAAATGCAAAGTATTAGAATGGAAGTAATCTAATACTTGAGGTTGAGAAATGAAGGCAGGATCCACAAAGAAAAACCAGGATCCAGGGTGAAGCGAGCTTCATGAAACAGGAAGGGAGGTCAGGATGACTACGCGAAAGCACAATCAGAACACAGGAGAAAAAGGCAGGCAGAGCACAGGAGCCCTGGGATTCAGAATGCAGGGTCCAGCCTGTCTCAGGACTCAAAGGCTTTACCTGTAGCAAATTGCTGCCTGTAGAGTCATGCTTTCATGCAAATTCCTCTGTTGGACTCTCAGCTCCTTCAGGGTTAAACAGTCTCTCATTTTCTCAGCATCTAGCAGCTTACTTTAGTGTCTACCTTTAGAATGAGTGATAGTCACTGACATCTCCATGAGTTGAAGTTATCTACTAGGTGATCCTATTTCAATGTAATAATGCATGTGTGAGTGTGTATGTTTCTATGTGTATACTTTTTTTTTTTTTTTGAGACAGATTCTCGCTCTGTTGCCCGGGCTAGAGTGAGTGCCGTGGTGTCAGCCTAGCTCACAGCAACCTCAAACTCCTGGGCTCACACAGTCCTTCTGCCTCAGCCTCCCAAGTAGCTAGGACTACAGGCATGTGGCACCATGCCCGGCTAATTTTTTCTATATATATTTTTAGTTGTTCAGATAATTTCTTTCTATTTTTAGTAGAGACAGGGTCTCACTCTTGCTCAGGCTGGTCTTGAACTCCTGACCTTGAGTGATCCTCCCACCTAGGCCTCCCAGAGTGCTAGGATTACAGGCGTGAGCCACTGCAACCGGCCATCTATGTGTATACTTTTTGTAGAACCCTTCAAGCATTTAACTGTTGCTTAACTGGTAATATTTATTCCATGCTATTGAACTTAATAATGAAAATCTTCTAAAAACAAATTTAAACTTCAGGTAAATTGAAAGGACAGTTGTTATTTCTTGGGTAACAGTAAGACATTTATTTCTTTATAATTTGTTTTCATTCATAAAAAGGACAAAGCACAGTCCTATACTACTCCATTGAAAAAATGATAAAAAAAAACTAAAAAACTCAATTCAATATTTATCAGTATCAAATAAAACTACTATCACCTTTCTTGAAATACAAAGAAACAACAGATGTATCTATATCTATATAAAGTTTAATTAAGAATCTTGTGTCTTAAAGCAGATGATACATTAGTTAGCTTGACAACAATTTAAAACTGATGGTCCCAGTTAAATTTGTACAACTGTATGAGAAAATAAAAAGGTTGAGTTATCAGTGTATGACAGATTTTAATCTACCTTATCTCTGTCAGAAATTTAAAACTAAACAACCTCCAAAGTCTGCTTTCTTCTTACCTTTCAGAACCATTTCATGCAAAATCTAACCAGTTTTGCTTGCTATTACCATATATTAGAAAATAAAAGGCAAGCATGCATTTGGCAAAAGATTTAGTTGTTGATTATATAAAAATGCCCAACATGGATCACATTGCAAAAGGAAAACTCGAAAGTGTAACAATGAAAACACAAACATTTGTACAGAAGGCTTACAGAATATTGGTTTCCCCTAAAGTATGAAGACATTTTGTTTCTTTTTCAAATAATTAAATATTTTATGAAATCTGGCAACGATCTGAAGACTATTGACATACTTCCACTGGGAAATCATCCATTTCACTTATTTTAAAAAGTTTCATTTTATAACAAAGAGTTAAATGTAAACTAATGAAATATTTATTGATATTTTCATAATGAAGGCTCTAAACATTTACACATAGATATATAGTACAAAAATTATACAAATTAAAGAAAGGGGGGTAAAGTAGTAATAGTTCTATTTTGCTTCCTGTAAATACTTTTTTTATGAACCTATAAGGTATCCTTTCTAAAAAGATAAACTCTATCTCTAATTAGCTAGCAAGGTTGTGCTAATAAAATAGGATTATACCTCTTGAATCATCTGACATTGCACTATTTCACGAGCCAGCTAATTCTTTATTACTTGATTTCTTTTACATCCACACTCAAACACATTTCCGTGCACACCATGGAGAATGAAGAAATGTGCATCTTCCTTTTCATAACCTATAAAAACCCAAAGCACCAACACTTGGGAGACACCACTGGAAAGACACATTATCTGTCTCCTCCTGGCCTTCCAGTTTTGCATACTCTTCAAAGTACCATCAGCAATATATCGATTTGGTATTTTTAGCCAGTTTTCAGTTATTGCATTAAAGTGGGAAATGAGCTTAAAACAAAATTAAAAAACAACAAAAAAAGAAATTCTGTAGCTTTTCTGACCTACAGGTGATTTCTTGATCCCACACCTCCAAAAAAAGAAAGGTTATACTTAGGAATGAAGCACAAAAACGAGGATACTAGAATATTATTAGGTAATTCTAAAATTCATTTAACTGTCATTTATTCCTAGCTGTGTGAAGACTGTCACATCTCAATTAAAAAGGAAGCACTCTGTTTTTCAAAATTCATCATTCCACATATGAACAAATACAGCAATATCATGATATTCTAGATGAGTTGTGATTTTTAAGATTTGAAATTGATAAGCATAAAATAACTTCAGAGTAGAATATAAAAGTAAAAAAAATCTTCATATGGCATGTTCACTTTATTATTAAAAATTAACTGAAAAGTATTACTGATTCTGAAAATCAAATATTTAGAAAATTACTTACTTTGAAAATAAGAATACTGATAGTAAGTTCCAGAATTTGGTTTTCAAAATTCAAAATCTTTCAACTCATTCAGAAAAAATAATTTGGAAATGGGACTTATGTCAAAATGTTTCAGTTATACTCTACTTTTTTTCCCCAAGAAAACTCATAATGTCACGAATGATAGGGGCCACTCAAAAATATGTAGGACCCAAAACCGCGAGGATAGTACAAGAGACTCTATTACTCTTACATTTACCACATATGACCAACATTTCAACCTCTATTATATTTCACAACTTGTTATTAAATTTAAAGCACCTGTGTATGGTGATTTTTACTTTCACTCTACAGCCTATAGTATTGAATTGAATACTGTAACTTGTCCCATTGGAATAAATCATGCAACTGTCACAGAATCAGGTTAAGTGGTCTATAAGGCATATTGGAACGAGTTAAAAATTATTTATATCCATTTAAAAGTTTATTCTTTTGGATGAAGGGGTTCCTGAATGCCTCAGTCATAATGTGTGTTGTAAATCAGTTGGATAGTTTGTTAAAGTATAATTTATTTGGCTTAGGGTGGAGCCACAGAAATTGGAAGGAATTGTAGTCATCCCAGGGATGAAGCGTGTCCTCTGAGCTGGGATGGGAACAGCAGCTGTCATAATACATTCAGAATTCCAAGTAGACGAGGATGCCAAGGACAGACAGAAGTAAGCCGAGAAGACTTGGAGATATGGTAGATGCACCTACAAAGCAAACGAAAAGTGTGCATATTATTTCATTGATAACAGTCACTATTGGTCATTTAGTCTGTCTTGGGGAAGGCAAAACTGTGCAGTTCTCAAAACTAAATCGTTTCTTTCACAAAACTAATTCTCTTATTCTTAAGTAATTTAAGAAAAGCAAAAGTGTTTGGTGAAGGATTATGGGGGAGCTTTTTACACAACATGATTAATCATCTAAAATAATAAGATCACACATGTTCATGTTGTCCCTATGATCCAACCATTTTGAATTTCTACCAGAAGATGAAAGGTCAAGAAAATATATACATAAGCTTTTAAAAAATAAGATAAAGAGATGCAGTGAAAACATTATTCATATTACCTGGAATAATGACATCATAGGTTTACTGGATGGATCTTACATAATTTCATATCCCAATGGTTTTAAGTCATTTAGACATTGACATACAATGATTTAAGGAATGTATTTTTCATAATATTAAATAATCCTCTTCAATTTTTTTCTAAAGAACAATTTCCCTGAGATACTATATGGTTAATTAAAAATTAAAATTATGTAATGTACTTTGGCCTATATTACATCTTGGGTGCCACCCAGAAGGGCTATTTCTGTAGTTAAGTCCATTTATGGGTCCATGTCCTGCCCACACTAGAATTCTTGAGAAAGTGTTAGAAAGTGGAACCAAGAAGGCATATTCTTCCTTCTCGTTCTCTACACCTATTAGGCACTATCTTCAATGAACACACTGCTGAAATGAGTGAAGGGCTAAAAAGTATAATTTGCAAATATAACCGATTTTTGTTAATTTTTGGAATTCTATTCTCTAAATTTGAAACCTTAAATATTATCATCTACCATATTAAAAGTGGCTTAAAACAGCCATTCCTTGGAACAGTCCACTTATATTCACGGAGATTTAGGGCATTTCTCCTGAATCTCTGGTCATTAAAAGCATATTCATGTTCCCTGAGGATAACCGTGTCTATCTGCATGCCTGTCTTCCCTGCCTTTGGTGCTGCATGGAAACATAAGAGGGAAAGCATTATCAGATACAGATAAAGTGGTTCTTAGAAATAGCAGAACTGTGAGGGTCAAAAAATGAGGGCAGACAGCAAGAGCAATATAAACAACCTCAAGGAGCCGCTGATAGCCTCACTAATGCAGATGCCACATAACAATGATAACACTAATCATGACTATGATAGTTCTATAGCCACAAGACAGGCTCCATGTGTCCTTTTAAAAAAACATATTATGACATTAATACAGCAGTCTACAATGCTAGGTCTTATTATCCTGATTTTATAGATTCTGTAACTCAGAGTCACGTAAAATGACTTGCTCAAGGCCAAAAACCAGTAGAGGACAGAGATAGGATTGGATCTTAGATTTGTCTAGCTGCAAAAGCCATGCTCTTTCGACCTCTATGCCATGATCCGATTCTGTAGATAACTTTAGAAAGGGACCAATTTTAGAAATGCATAAGGACACTGTGCCCTGCACTTAATGTGTCAAGGCAAAGGGACAGAAGGAAAATAAATGCCATATGGGAAAACACAGCTACCACCTATGCTGTTTCAAAGAAGTCTTTGTACTCTTGTAGTTATTTTTTTTTTACCTTCTACTTTTCTACATATTTTTAAAAATATGACACAGCTCACACAATATTTCATTTCTATAAGATGGCCTAAAACAAACCTCAATCACACAGTAAAACAGTTAGTTTTTAATGTTTGACCTAACTTAAATGGTCTGTCCTGAAGACCTTTGTTTGAGGATGACTACAGAGTCTCTACAACACTCCGTCTTTTGACCTCAAATTATGTCAGTGTTGGGTACACGTTATGTACTTTCCTGAATATGTGGGTTGGCACAGTACAAAGTGAGGTTGCAGGAAGAAGTTCAGTCAATTGTGGATGCCATTTTGAAGTTCTGGTGTTAGTATGAAAACCAAATACAATTTCATAATTTGTGGCTTTGGCATCAAGATATTTGATTTATTTAAAATAAACTCTTCATGTTTATGTGTGTTATATTTATTTCTTTAATGACTCAAGCTTATGTAATTGTGGTCTTCATATTCTACTCTCTTCCACATTCCAAGTAGAAATTAGAGACCTGACTGAAGTACTATTTAAAGTCATTTTAAATGTGGTATCCATACATTTAAGATGAATTTTTCAATATATATTGGTTTTGTATCTAACAAAATATATATCATAATATCACTTTCAAGTATAATTCTAGTATTTAAATCGTAAGTAGTAAACGTATATTTTGCTTTTTACATATCTGATGAATGTTAAACATGAACAAACCATTGGTCTTGTGAATCATTTTTCCCTATCAGGAGAAATGTAAAACCAGCTTAGAGTACTATGTCTCCTCTGCTGGAATTTCTTGATGTTTTTACCTAAACTTCCAGACAAATTCTTGGAGGGTGGGACAAGATGGCTGTCTAGAGACATAGGCCACTAGATCGCCTCAGAAAGAAGGAAAAGTTTTAGGTGAACAAATACATAGGTCAGGTGTAATTCTGAAGGAAAACTGTGAGAACCTACTAGAGATTCCACGGGAATTAGTTGCGGAACAGAACAAGAAGGAGCAAGATTTTGGCAGAGATCAACCCCCGAGAAACTTGGAGTCCTGTGGAAACGGTAGCTGGGGGTTTTGTTTCTCCTTCTCTCAAACCTCTGGTAGTCAGCAGGATCCCAAGCTGCTGGAGAGCTTTGCTACTTTGTTTAGATTTGGGAGCTCCGGTGGTCGTCTCATGAGCCCTAAAGCTGCTGTGCCACAGGTGAGCCAGGATCTTCTTGAAAACAAAGCAGCAGGCTGCCAGTCCACTTGAGGTTGCTCCCCATCAGTCACCACAGACCTGAACAGAGATGGCGGGTGCCATACTGCTTCTCCACCCATCGTGTGCCTTTATCCTCCCCAGGGAGCTTCAGCCCTTTGGCTTTTGTGTCACTGGTTCCCCACACAAACATTTCCCAACTCCTGCCCAAACTGTGGTAGCCATGGGGCAAAACTCACTCCCCCTAACTGCCAGTCTGTGAATCCTAGATGGCCCCTCCCCCATGAGCAGACTTTCTGACGTGGTGGGGCTGTGTCAGCCCCTCACTGGTGGCTTTCCCCAGCGGCCTGGCAGCTGACCCTTGACCTCTGCCAAGACAGCTCTTGTACCCACCTCTGAGGAGCCTGAAGGCAGGCTCACCTGACCCAGCCCAGCCCTGCCCAGACTTGCTCCTCCACCCATCCCTGCTGTGGTGGAGAATAAGGAGCCCCATGGAAGCTCCAGGACCACACCCACCACCTGGGGCATTCAAGTGCTTCTCCTGAGGGGCTAGAGTCAGTCACTGATCCCAAAAAACAACACTGCATTTGGCTCTTTGGCAAGCAAGCTTCACCTACGGTCAGGAAAGACAACTTGTGCAGCCCATTACAGTATTTACTGACTCAAATCATACATGGTGTGGTTGACTCTTACCTACAGGCACCACCTATTGTCTCAGAGATTAAACTGGAAATACCAGTATAATTCATGTTGCTAAGACGACCACCGGAGCTCCCAAATCTAAGCAAAGAAATACACAGTAGCATCTTAATAGCTGGGGACTACAACAGTACTGGACAGACCATTAAAACAGTAAATGAATAAAGAAACACTGGACTTAAACAGGACTCTAGAACCAATGGACCTAACAGACATTTACAGAACATTTCACCAAAAAAACTACTGAATATACATTTTTCTCATCAGCACATAGGACATTTTCCAGGATTGATCATATCTTAGGTCACAAAACAAGTCTCAGCAAATTCAAAAATATCAAAATCAAACCATGAATCTTCTCAGACCACAGTGGAATAAAACTGGAAATCAATTCCAAGACAAACACCCAAATCTATACAAAGTAATGGAAATTAAACAACCTGATGTTGAATGATCCTTGGGTCAATGATGAAATCAAGATGGAAATCAAAATATTTTAACTGAATGACAAAGGGAACACAAGCTTTGAAAATCTATGGGATACAGAAAAAGTAGCCCTAAGGGGAAAGTTCATAGCCTTAAATACCTACATCAAAAAGTCATAAAGATCACAAATTAATAACCTAATGTAACATCTCAGGGAACCAGAAAAAGAAGAACAAACCTAACCCAAAGCCAGCAGAAGAAAAGAAGGAACAAAGCACAGGGCAGAACTAAATGAAATGGAAACCAAAAAAAAAAGAAAAAAAATACAGAGATTCAATGAAATAAAAAGTTGATCTTTTCTGAAAAGATAACAAAATCGATAGACCACTATCCAGATTAAGCAGAAACAAAAGTGAAAGGATTCAAGTAACCTCAATCAGGAAAGAAAAAGGAGACGTTATAACTGATACAGCAGAAATACAAAACATTATCTGTGAACATTACAAAAACCTCTACATAAACAAACTAGAAAACCTAGAGGAAATGGATAAATTCTTGGAATCACATAATCTTCCAAGTGTGAATCACAAAGAAATAGAAACCCTGAACCAACCAATAATGAGCAATGAGATTGAAGCAGTAATAACAAACCTCCCAACAACAACAAAAAAGCCCCATATCAGATGGATTCACAACCAAATTCTACCAGACCTACAAAGAAGAACTGGTACCTACTCTATAGAAACCATAACATTGAGAAAGAGGGAATCCTCCCTAACTCATTTTATGAAGCAAGTATCATCCTGATACCAAAACCAAGAAATGATACAACAACAACAACAACAACAACAACAAAAGAATACTACAGACCAATATTCCTTATGAACCTATATGTAAAAAATCTTCAACAAAATACTAGCAAACCAAATTTAACAGCACATCAAAAAGATAATCCACCATGATCACGTGGGTTTCATTCCAGGGATGCAATGATGGTTTGACATACACACATCAATAAATGTGATTCACCACATAAACAGAAACAAAAACAAAGACCACATGATCATCTCAATAAATACAGAAAAAGCATTTGATAAAATCTGGCACCCTTTCATGATATAAACACTCAACAAACTAGGCATAAAAAGAACATACCTCAAAATTATAAATGCCATATATGACAAACCAACAGCCAACATCATACTGAATGGAGAAAAGTTGAAAGCATTCCCGTTAAGAACTGGAAGAAGACAAGTGTGTCCACTAGCAACACTTCTATTCAACATAGTATTGGAAATCCTAGCCAGGCAAGAAAAGGAAATAAAAGGCATCCAAATCAGGAAAGAGGAGTTCAAACTATTTCTGTTTGCTGATGATATGATCTTGCATCTAGAAAACTCTAAAGACTCCACCAAATGACTCCTGGAATTGAAAAATGAATTCAGCAAAGTCTCAGGTTACAAACTCAATGTACACAACACAGTAGCATTTCTATATACTGATAACAGTCAAGCAGAGAGTCAAATTAAGGACTCAATACCATTCATAATAGCTATAAAGAAAATAAAATACCTAGGAATATACTTAATAAAGGAAGTTAAAAACCTCTACAAAGAGAACTAGAAAACACTGATGAAAGAAATCATAGATGACACAAACAAATGGAAAAGCATCCCCTGCTCATGGATTGGTAGAATCAACATCATTAGAATGTCCACAGTGCCCAAGGTGATTTACATTTCAACACAATCCCCATCAAAATACCAGTATCATATTTCACAGATTTAGAAAAAATAATCCTATGCTTCATTTGGAACCAAAAAAGGGCCTAAATAGCCAATACAATCTTAGTAAAAGGAACAAATCTGGAGGCATCACATTACTAGACTTCAAATTATACAAAAAGACTTTAGTAACCAAAACCGCATAATACCGGTATAAAAGTAGAGACATAGACCAATGGAACAGAATAGAGAATCCAGAAATAAAACCATCTACTTACAACCAACTGATCTTTGACAAAACAGACAAAAACATACACTGAGGAAAGGAAACCCTATTCAATAAATAGTGCTGGAACAACTGGATAGTCACATGTAGAAGAAAAAAACAGGATACCTATCTCTTGCCATATGAAAAAATTAATTCAAGATGGATTAAAGACTTAAATGTAAGGTATGAAACCATAAAAATTCTAGAAGAAATTTTAGGAAAAACTCTTAGACATCAGCTTAGGCAAAGAATTTATGACTAAGCCACCAAAGGAAAATACAACAATGACAAAAATAAATTAATGGGACTTAATTAAAATAAAAACCTTCTGCACAGCAAAGGAAATAATCAACAGAGTGGACAGACAACCTACAGAATGGGAGACATAATTTGCAAACTATATATCCGACAAGGGACTGATACCCAGAATCTACAAAAAACTCAAACAAATCAGCAAGAAAAAAACAAACAATCCCATCAAAAGGTGGGCAAATGAACAAAAGTTTTTTGAAAGAAAATAGATGAATGGCCAAAAAACATGAAAAATTGCTCAACATCACTAATCATCAGGGAAATGCAAATTAAAACTCTAATGAGATACCACCTTACCACTATCAGAATGGCCATTATTAAAAAGTCAAGAAACAATTGATGCTGGCATGGATGCAGAGAGTAAGGAACACTCTCACTACAACCTCTATGGAAAACAGTATGGAGTTTCCTCAAAGAAATAAATGTAGACCTGCCATTCGATCCAACAATCACTCTGCTGGGTATCTACCCAAAGGAAGTCAAAAGGACACCTGCACTTGAATGTTCATTGCAGCACAATCCACAATTGGAAAGATGTGTAATCAACCTAAGTACTCTTCGATTTATGAGTGGATAAAGAAAATGTGGTATATACATACATATACCATGGAGTACTACTCAGCCATAAAAAGGAATGATATAATGTCATTTGTAACTATGTAGAGGTAACTGGAGACTATTATCCTAAGTGATGAGGTATCTCCAAATTACTTTCCACGGGGGTTATCTTTGAACACTATAAAAATCTGTATGTCCAAAAACTATAAAATGTGGAGGAAATGGACAAATTCTTGGAAACACACAACCTCCCTAAGCTCAATCAGGAGGAAATAGAATTCCTGAACAGACCAATATCAAGCACAGAAATTGGAGCAGTAATAAAAAATCTTCCAAAAAACAGTTCCAGCTCAGATGGGTTCACACCTGAATTTTACCAAACCTACAAAGAAGAACTCATACCCAGACTGAAGAAATTATTCCAAAACATTGGGAAGGATGGTATTCTCCCCAACTCATTCTATGAAGCCAATATCACCTTGATACCAAAGCCAGGAAAGAACGCAACCAAAAAAGAAAACTACAGACCAATATCCCTCATGAATGTAGATGCAAAAATCCTCAACAAAATCTTAGCAAACTGAATCCAACAGCATATCAAAAAAATAATTCATCATGACCAGGTGGGCTTTATCCCAGAGATGCAAGACTGATTCAACATACGGAAATCTATAAATGCAATTCACCACATCAATAAAAACAAGAGCAAAGACCATATGATTCTCTCAATAGACGCAGAAAAAGCATTTGATAAAATCCAGCACACTTTTATGATAAAAGCCCTTAACAAAATAGGCATAGATGGGACATTCCTTAAAATTATTAAGGTGATATATGATAAACCCACAGTCAGTATCATACTGAACTGGGAAAAACTGAAAGCATTCTCGCTTAGAACTGGAACCAGACAAGGTTGCCCGCTATCTTCACTTCCATTCAACATATTGCTGGAAGTCCTTGACAGAGCAATTAGACAAGAGAGGGGAATTAAGTTTGTCCAAATGGGGGCAGAAGAGATCAAACTTTCACTCTTTGATGATGATACGATATTATATTTAGAAAATCCCAACGATTCAACCAAGAGACTCCTGGAATTGATAAACAAACTCAGTAGTCTCAGGATACGAAATTAATGCACACAAATCAGTGGCATTCATATATGACAAAAACAGTCAAGCCAAAAATCAAATCAAAGATGCAACACCTTTCACAATATCATAAAAGAAAATTAAATATTTAGGAATATATTTAATGAAGGAGGTGAGAGATATTTATAGGGAGAACTACAAAACACTGAGAAAAGCAATTGTAGAAGATGTACACAGATGGAAATTCCTACCATGCTCATAGATTGGTAGAACCAATATTGTTAAAGTGTCCATTCTACCTAAAGTGATCTACAGAATTAATGCAATCCCTATCAAAATTCCACCATCATTCTTAACAGATTTAGAAAAAATAATTCCATGCTTCATCTGGAACCATAGTTTTTCATTTTCTAAATTCAACCACTCATATGAGTTTAATCTGAAAAAAATGGTAAGTTAGTGGTTAAGTGCTTTGTTTCGGAGTTAGCTAACCAGTTGGGATTCTGGGTCTATCTTTTATTGACTATGCACATGTCACCAAATGACTTAATTGTGTCTGTTTCTCCATTGGATTGCTGTGAGGGTTAGGTGAGAAAATTAATTAGGTACTTATTGTCTTAAATTTTATGGCAGAAATGAGTGAAAACAAACCTTAAAGGAGACAAATCTGTGTCTCACTTTGAGACACTGAAATCTAGCTTAATGTATAAATCAACTCTTTGACAAAGGTAATTTTTAAAAAAATTCATGCAGTCCAATTTTCTTGCATGACTTAATACTTGATCAATGTGAAGCTATTGAGGTAAAAACAAATATTTTCAAATGCGTGTTAGCCACTGAGATTTTATGAAACATACGAAATAAAACAATCTTAGAATTATTATTTGTTGATTCATTTTTGGCATTTCTATCTCATCTTTGTTTCTTTCTCCTTGCACATTTTCTCTTACATGATTTTTTTCTTCCAAGTTTTCCAACCCATTCTTCATATTGTCTAAATGTTATCAATGGTGAAAGTGTAGAACAGTGTTGAAATGTAAAACTTACAAACTTATAAAGTAGAAAATTTTGCTTGCTTGGAAATGAATAGAATTTGCAATTAACCTCATGTAATTCAATGAGGTTAATGTTAAAATTTCCTTTAGGCCATATGCCAAAATTGTTATTTTTATCAATGGCCTAATGCCTATTAAGAATTAAAGGAGGTGTCTTTTTAGAAAGTTAGTTGGGTTGGCTTCAAATAGGTCTTTTGGGAGAAAACGCTAAGACAGTTTTCAATTTTAAACCAATTATTATAAGCATTAACTTCTTGACTTTGATGAAATGAAATAATGGATATTTACCCTAATTGGTTTTAAGAGTTTCTAGAAAAGAAAACAAAAGAGAAATCAGAAAATAAGATGGATTTGATCTTTGAGGTATAACAAATTTTTCTACATTTGATGATTTTTTTAAGTATATCTATTTTATTATATTGTCTATGTATCATCTTGTTTGTTTTGCTTTTGGTGATTTTACCTTTTTATTCCTCTTTGAGATAGCAAAATAGTAAGCTAAGTAGAGAAGAAAAAAGATAGCTTAAGACCTACTTACAGTTCTGTCAATAACTAGTTATATAACTTTGGGCAGAAGAAAACATTTGGGCTCAAGACACAGTTCTGATGCTCCTGTGATCTTTGCCTATTTTACTTCTCAAGGATGTGGATTTTCCTTCCGTAAAATGATAGGGCTCAATATTACAAGTCCTAAAGTTCCTACTGCAGCCATGAGTCTATGACTCTCAGCAAACCATAATATGTTTAAAAATATCAAGCATTGAGCCATAAAATTTGCAAGCATATTTGTTATATTCCTCCCTATTTATGATAATCAAAGTTGATATTAGTTGATAAATATACATTAAGAACTTGATCTTATAAGTGCTAGTGGCTTTGGTGGGTTTTTTTTCAATCCAGTGAAGCCCACTAATCTTGCTGCTCCTACTTGTTTGGCAATTAGGAACCCATTCGCCAAGCAAAATAGAGGTTATTATTTTTGTTGGTTGGCAGAGGTACATGGTTTGCTGGCAGCTTATGCTGGCAGCTGTATTTGTTCCTTACTGTTGACTCTGGCCCTTTCCCTGTCAGAGAATGCCAGACTGCCAGGATGCATTTCTTCTTTGAGAAAGGAGTGAGCATTTCCAGTAGAGTGATGACCAATTGATTCGCTGGGAAATGTAAAAGTAACTTCTAACTGCCTCCTGGCCAACCAGCACATGCACAAAAGAAAAACCAATTTTGACATTATTTTTGGGCAAGGTGAATCTGTAATTATTAGGACTTTTAAACTTGGCTTTTCTACTTCTTTAGAAATGCAAGGTGACATTTTCTCAAGAGAATGAGATTTGAGGTAAGACAATTCTATTTGAATACTGTTACCATTCACCTGAGTGTGTGACCTCTCACAAAGTACTTAACCTCTCTGAACTCCATTTCCTTCTGTAAAATGGGGAGTGTAATACCTACAAGTAGGGCATTTGTGTGAATTAAATGAAAAAAAACTCACACGTTAAAAACGTATAGTAAAAACCATCCATTAATTGTGAATTTGAAATGTGAGATTTCGTTTGTTCATTTTAAAAAAATTATTATTTAGTGAGTATTTAGCAAGTATACACTGAGTCTGGGATGAGACAGCAGAGACCCAGACCTTGGTGTCCTATTCTATAGAATACACAACATACCTATAATGGATTTCATGGGTTTGTTTTATTCCCAACTTATACAAAATCTTTAATAAATAACATTCAAGTTCTTTATTTGTGATTAATTAACCAACAACCAGAGCCAGTGTATTAGATACTCTTTGCATTTGTCTTTGGAAATAGCTATTTGGCAGAACATTCTTACAATGGTAACTCTGACTTTGTAGAATACATCAAACTACCACCAGGATCAGTTTTTCTCAACCTCAAGTTAGAGATACTGGGGACTTCAAATGCCATTTTATTTTGCCATACTCATAAAAACAACTATTAAATGATTTCTTCCACTGCCTTTACCTTATCTTCCTTCTCCCAATTAGTTTTTGAGGCAAAGGGACAAGTAGAGGCAGAAAGTTCAAGAATTCATGTGTTCCACCATGTCAAGGTGTTAATGGTTCCTCTTTAGTGCTAGGCTTGAGGGACCAGTTGGGGACATCTATGAGTAAGACTTCCTGGACATTTTCAGGAGCTACATGGCCTACTGGGTTTATCTAGAGATAAAGGAACACTGTGACTTGCAATCACTCCCTCCACACACACATTTGCTTGCTCTATTGCTTTGCTTCTCTTGTTTGGGGACACTGTTTGGTGTTTGGGGGTACTGACAATAAAGAGAAAGAATAAAACTATTAATGATTGGCTGTGAGAGCCAATTTCCCTTAAACTTCTTAACGAGTATATCTAAACAAAAGAAAGCCAAACTAAGGGAAGCAGATGTATCTTTTCACAAAGCCCACCGAGTTCTCAGTTCTTTGACATGAATTCAATGTTTTGCTGGTCTTAACACTCATGCTCAGGGTCATGGTGGAGCACAATGTTTGCTTCTAGATGAGACAATGGAACATAAAAGGCCGGCCCTAGCCTGCAGTTGGACACCATGACTATTCACTTGTAGAGGGCTTATTTTGTATGGGCATTCTTAAAATCACAGGAGAGATGAAATGTGTTTAGGAGACACATATTTGCATTCCTAATAATACTACCAATATTTGTGGGAGAAATCAGTTCCTAGAACTAGGAAAGGACAGGTATGTGTTGCCTATTAAGATTTCTTAGAACGGTAGGCCTTTCAGGAAGAGAAGGGCTGTGGGGATGACACAGAAAAGCTTCTGTCAGATGGCGCTATGAGCCCCAAAGTGGAAATTTTATCCAGGTGCATTTGGCTCTTTTGTGGGACCCTAATCAGCACCGTCATTCAAGTGGCTGGCCTACCTGGTTTTAGCAAAATAGAGATTATGATTAAATATAAATTTATATTTTACCTCTTCTTTTCTTTGTAAAATAAAACCTTCACCTAACAATGGGGAAAACTCTAAAATTTAAATATACAGAGAGTGATGTTATAAGAATACTGAAAAGAAGATTTCTTTAAAATTACTTCATTTATTCATACATTTTCTGGACAGCCTGGCCCATAAAATGTCAGTAATAAATATCTGTTCAACGGATTTTTTTTATTGTTTTAATCACTTAGTAAGTACCTACTCTGTCCAGAGCAATTTGGAACATGTTATTGTACTTAATTCTTATAATATCGAGTTGAGGTATGTATTGTTATCTTTATTTACAGATGAGGAAGCTGGGGCACACATTTGCCCACCCAATGGGAGGCAAAGTTGGATATTGAACTTAAACCTAAATCAAAGCCCTGTGCTATTGCCTCTACCCCATGGCTGCTCCAAGAACATCTCTTAATCTTGCTAGAGAATGCAGTGCTCCCACCTTCCTTAATGTAGTGAGTTCAGAGTTGGTAATCATTACAGGTATCTAAACACTTCTACAGCCACAACAGCCAAAAATCCAATTTCCCCACTGGTTTCAAGTGGTGATTCAGAGAAACAACTACCTTGGGAAGTTTCCCAGGGTAAAACTGGGGCAAAAAGTCCCATGTGATCTTTCTTGAGTCATCTTTAGGTTTGGGGCTATGACAAATGAATGACTCACCTATTTGAGGCAGTGTTTTGGTATTTAAGATTTTCCTTCCTAATACAACCCTGAACTCATTTGTTTGTTAGACCGTGGGACCTTACTGCAGGATTCAGTGTCATCCATCTATGAAAAAGGATTAATTGGTACCTCTCTGTTTTACTACACGCTCATGAAAATTTTATTAGAAACTGCCTGAATTCACTGAATCCCTGCAACTATTAAGAAGATCATAACCAGCTGAATCTTCTCCTTGTACTTCCATGGGAGAAACAATTTTCCAGCTGTTTTAACAATGGTCTGAAATGAGTACGGAGTTACTGCTAGAACTGAACACCTACTAATCTAAAGAATTTCTAGGAGGGTCGGGCGCGGTGGTTCACACCTGTAATCCTAGCACTCTGGGAGGCCAAGGCGGGAGGATCGCTGGAGGTCAGGAGTTTGAGACCAGCCTGAGCAAGAGCGAGACCCCGTCTCTACTAAAAATAGAAAGAAATGATTTGGACAGCTAAAAATATATATAGAGAAAAAAAGTTAACGAGGCATGGTGGCGCATGCCTGTAGTCCCAGCTACTCAGGAGGCTGAGGCAGTAGGATCGCTTGAGCCCAGGAGTTTGAGGTTGCTGTGAGCTAGGCAGACGCCACGGCACTTACTCTAGCCTGGGCAACAGAGTGAGACTCTTTCTAAAAAAAAAAAAAAAAAAGAATTTCTAAGAGATTGTACTTGCTCAGTTTCTCATCCAGAAGATATAAAATAATTCTGATTACTTTGTATTGTATCTGCACAGAATTTCCGTAGTTCTGAGCATCTTCAGAATTCCTTCTTTTTCCAAAAGGTTCATTCTTAGTCATAGTTGCATGGTGCTAAACCCAGAAATTTTAAGTTCTTTTCAAATTCTTTTTAGGTTCAAAAATGTGGGAAAAAATATTACCTTTCATCACTTCTGCAAGGAGTTTTATTTATAAAATCGTAAGAGTAGTTACTCCTTTCTAACCATCAGGAATTCTGGGAAATTGTTTAAGAAACCATTTTGTTTATATTGAACAAGCAAAATTCCCACAAAGTGAACAGGAATTAAAACTCCTCTTTCAACTCCAGTATTTTTACCAGTAGTACTAGTCTTCTTTTAGCTATTCCATTATAAAATTTTTGGAGTCATTATTACTTTTGATCTCCTCAAGAATTGAGTCTTGTCTTTATGTCTGTTGATATTGTACTTTATACAGACTTTTGTACAGAGGGATGTTTATCAATGATGATATATTAGTATGTTTTGAGTAATTCATAGTGAATTTTCTAGGTATTAAGAGAAATGTTACAAAAGCAAGAAAGAAGTTTGAAATAAATGATTCATTTTTGATATAGTATGTCTTACCTGAACTCTCCCACCTCAAGTTTACCTTACCTGGTGTTTCCAGGTTGGAGCTCTTGAGAGTTTGTCACAGGACCACTTCTCTCTCCCTCTACACTCCCTGTTCCTGTCATTATTCTTATAAAAATTGCCCATCCTTCTGCATTGCTTAGGTCAGTCCATGATGTCACTGTGCATGTACTTATTCATAATAGGAAATGCAGACACTTTCAAAACACCTTTTTTCTCCCTCACCTACAAATATCAACTTGGTCACCAAGTCTAACTGATTTGATCTCCAATACAGTGCTAGCATCTCTCTGCTCTACTCTATCACCATTGCCTCAGCCTTAGGGATTTGGAAGCTCATCATCTCATGCTTAAATACAAAAACAAAACAAAATAAAAAAGCAAAGGTCACACACTAATCTGCCTCCTTTTCACAGTCTGAATATAACTTACTCTCCAACCATATCTCCCTACCTTCATTTTTGAATCCTGCATTCCAAATTACCCAAATGAGACTAAAAATCAAGTAATCAGCCCATCTAACCAACATGCACTGAAGTACTTAATTCAGAAATATGAAGAAAGTCTTCCACTGATTTTCCAGATTCTGAGAATGACTTTTCTGGCTATCCATAAGTTGATTTTATACTATAGATCGAAAAGGAAATAGAATCCACCAAGAGAACTTAGTTGCACACTAAACCTTTTGACATTTTTTTCTCTTGTGAAGGTTCTGCTAATGCACTTGCAAGATTTTAAATGTTACTTAGAACCTTTCTTGCTTTCTGTAGTGATTGTGGCATATTTTGAGTGTGTATTTAGAATATAATCTTGGACTAGGAATACATGGCTATTTCTTTAGAGGAACATAGTTAGATAATACTTTAATTTGAGTACATAACTGGTGCTTTAAATAAGTTAGCTTTAACTGAATCAGATGAATTTTCCACTTGTTCAGATGAAGTCTAGATAATTAAAAGAAAGTAATCCAAGTTTATTTAATTTTTTCTCTTCCAAGAATCATATGTATTCTGTCTGTTTAGATAGTGGTAGAGGCTACGGCAGATCTTCTCCCAAATATTTACCAAAATTTGGTTTGGAGTTGAGGGGCTAGAAATCTTATCTCTGCCTAGCTGGCTTTCACTATGTATTCTGCAATATGGTAGTTACTTATGGAATGACTGGGGTATTTTTGGATGTCTTTGCTTCTCTTCTCTTGTGCCATGTCGTGTACCAGTATCAGGTTCTTTTTAAAATTTGCCAAATGTAATTAATTGCATCTGGACATAGTGTAGAGGTTAAGAGCACATGCTTTAGTGTTAAAACTAAATCACTGAATTTTGGTGCCTTACTTTACCAGCTGTATGACTTTGGGTAAGTTACATAAACTCTCTGAACTTCAGTTACTCCATCAGTGAAATGGTGATAGTAATATTTACCTAATTATGTTATTACAACAATTAAAGATGCACAGTAAATTGCTATCATAAATAAATATTCCACAGTTAGTGGCTCTTTCAATTATTATAATAGGAAATTCTTTTCTAACCTGCTCCATTTGTCAAAAAAAGAGTGCCATTGATCTGTGGTCTCTGCAGGCCATGTTCCAAACAATTCTGGTAATGGACTCAGGAAGAAAAAGGTATCCATCCCCAGGCCCAAACTGAAGGACACTACATGGTAATAATTGGGATTTAGGACACCATTTAAGCCAAGCCAAGGAGGATCAGGGGTATTCTGACGGTAAGTTAACTACTCTGGATCTCCAAGTTTGCACAAACTTGAAAGGAGGCCTAGGTACAGATGTGAGGCCTGTGTGGGAAAAGCAGATCCTAGGTTGTAATATCCCTCGGTTGGAAGCTGAGAGGGAAGAGAGAAGTCACTGCTGAGAAAGGTACACTGACATGATCCAACTTGTAGATAAAGTTGCTGGGTGTTTTAGCTAGGTAGGCAGGACACATTTGAATGTTATTAAAATTTGTGATTCTGTTCAACTCTGCTTTTCTTCTCTTTTCTTTTTTTTTTTTTAGTATTGCTTCTCTAAGTTTTAATACATGATAAAAAAACTGCCAAATGTTTATTGATGAATTTCAATTTAATGAGAACCTACTATTACCTTGTGCTCACTACTGGGTGCAGAAATGGCCTTTCTCCCCCAAACCCCACCCCCAAGAGATTACAGCTGAGTGACAATAAACCACAACTACACGACCCAATTATTCAGTGCTCATCAGCATCATAACACTCATAAGGACCACAAATATTTTAAATTAGAGGGAGAGGCATGAAAATTTGTATTGCAGAAATTAAAAGATGAAAAACAAAAGCAAAAATGATCCTTTCAAGTAGCAATAAGACCTGGAAATAATGCCACTGAAGCAACTTATAAAGTAGCTTATATACTCAGGAAAAAGGGGAAGCCATTCAGTGATGTAGAAATTGTGAAAGAATGCACTGGTTGAAGTTGTAGGATGCTTAGACACCAATAACGTTTCAAAGTACAAGCTGCCTCTTTCAAGGAGAACCATAACTGATTGGTAAGATGAATTAGCCTTCAACTTAACAGAACAACTTCATGCAATACTTCAAAAGGAAAATAAATATTATTCAATCACTGTGGATGAATCAACTGATACTATTGACTCGGCACAGGTTTTATACTTCATTTGGGTCATGACAGAAGATTTTCTTTGCTACCAAGAGTTACTGGCTTTGGGCACTCTTGCAGACAGAACATGGGGAATAGATATCTTCAACAACTTTCAAGAAAAATGTGAAGTTGGACTGAATTTGGTAAATTTAGTGAGTATATGTGCAGATGGTGAACTTTCCATGACAGGAAAACATGAAGGGTTTATTGCACAGATAAAAAAGTCTTGACAGATCCAGATACTTTCATTTCTTTTCATTGTATCTTGCATCAGCAAAATCTCTGTGCTAAAGATACTATTTTAAGAGACACTTTGCAACAAGTTATAAGTATTGTTAACTATATCAGTGCAAATGTAACATGGGATCATCAGTTTCATAACACGCTAAAGTTGAACAATGACTTATTCAGTGTGGATTTGCTGTATCATTCTAAAGTTGGCTATCACAGGAACAAGTATTAGCTAAAATTTTATCACTGCAAGAACAGAGTATCAAATTTTATGAAGAACACAATCATCAATGTGAATTATTGAAAGAAGATTTCTATAGGAATGCAGTATTTCTGTGTGCAATCATGTCAAATCAAAATGACTTGAATATTACTTTGCAAGGTAAAACTAAGTTATATGATATATGGCAAAAAAAAAAAAATCAAAAACAAACAAACAAACAAAAAACCCAAGCATTCCAAAAAAAAGCTATCATTTTTCAAAACAATTCTTCTTCAAAAGAAAATTTCGATGAACATTTTCCCCAGTTAACAAAGGTCACTGATGAGCAGGATGACATATGCAAATCATTTGGAGAATGCGCAGCTGTTATAGACCTATTAATTGAAGAATACAATGAAAAGTTCACTGATTTTGAGAATCATGACATCACACTCAAATTATCATTTCAGCCTCACTTAGTTGATATCACCAAAGCACCTAAAGAACCATAGATGGAATTGATTGAGCTCTCAGTAGATGACATTTGAAAGTCACTGTTTAAATGCTAAGAAAGATCCAGTTGAAATATGGGAAAATGCAGTAGAATACACACAACTTTGGCACCATGGCCAGAAAATGCTTTCTTGCTTTTCAACCACTTATTGCTGCGAATCTACAGTCTCTTACCTAACCCAAATCAAGACACCCTTAAGGTCACAAATGACTGATACTCATCTAAAGGATCAATTGAAACCGCAGACCTCTATGCTGCAACCAAATATTCAAATGCTTTCCAACAAAAAGCAGACACAACAAAGTCATTAAAAGGTTAGTTATCTTTAAAGTTAATAGTTTTCATTTTTTGAAATTATTAAGTACATAGTAGTTATATTTTTACAAAATAATACACATTTGTAAGTATATCTAATTGAAGTTCCTTGAATGCAGCCGTATTTGATTATAGCTAAATTATTGCAGCTTTCCAAAATGAAAAGGTTCCCCACCCTTGCTCTAAGGCATATTAATTTCCACTTCATTAATTCATAGAACATTCAAAAATATTAAAACATATAAATCCCTTAAAATTTAAGGAAATACTTTACTGTTATCTTCTTGAACATAAATTTTATGGAAGGCAAATACATATTCTGTTAGACTATATTTCAAACACAGTTGTTCAAATGTCAGAGAAGTTATTAATCTGGGAAAATAGCCACAACACAAATGTTTGCTACTTGGAATAATGCCTAAGCCTTAGTTTTAAAACTTGTAATGTTGCATTTTGTCTAATTAAAAATGGCTGAAGATAAGCCACAAAGGACATAATGTTCATTGACTAAACAGCAGATCTGTACAGAAAATACATTAAATGAGAGATATATTTTAAAATTAACCCACAGAAGTGGAAATTTATCAAATTTGCAACAATGTATTCCATGACTTGACAATCTCTGAGTCGTATAAGTATATTTAAGCATATCTAATAACTAAAAAATGAGTTCTTTAAAGAGAACATGGTAATTGATAATGTAATATGAAAACATTACTCTGTGTGAAGCAAATTATCCATATGCTAGCTTATAGCATGTATTAGTAACTCCTGAAAATAAATAAAATAATTGGGCAACTACTATGCACTATGATAAGTACTTTGGCCTATATTATCAATGGGTTAATTATGGGGACAGGAAATTTGTTCAAGTTTAAAATAAGGAGATAACAACCATTTCTTTCCCTGCTAAAGTAGAGACTCTTCCTGATTATATTCTCATTGTGAGTTTTTGTCTCTTGTATAGCTAACCTTCCCTCATGAATATATTCCAAGAAAAACATATAATCTAAATCACTAGGTATTGAAAATAATTACTATTGATTTATACAGAAATGCTTACTTACAATCAAATATGTCTACGAAATACCTATAATGCTGTTTGTTATTGCCTGTAATATGTTTGCCCTCTCATTTCTCCCAATATTAAAGCTATAACTCATAGCAAAATTTATTACCCATTTATTAATCTCAAATTTTAGTAAAATAAATCTTATTTCAGAAAGGATAACAGAGACTTTAAAACACTATACAGTTCCAAATAATCTCATAATAATAAAAAAGCATACTCATTTTTGTTTTATTTTCAGAATAATGTAACATTTTCCCCCTTTAAGGAAAGGGAACTAGCCTATAAAATTCAGATATAAACATTTCTTCTTTTATATTTCCTTTATCAGACTTATACAACATTGACTAGTATTTTAAAAATTACCCAGAACATAATTAATAGCTGGTATTAAAATATATTCCTTAAAGAATGAGAAAATGAAAAGACAATAGAGTTATTGGGGCTCTTACCTTAATGATAATTTATATACATTTGACAAATGGGTGAAAAAGGATAAAGAAAAACCAGAGTAAGAAAATTCTAAGTTAAACAATGCTACATTTCTTTAACTGAAACCCAAAGTTCTACAAATGTAATAACTGAATGAATATGAGCTAGTATTATCTTTTTGATAATGATATTTAAATATACTTTAGTTATTTTAAATCTATTAAACATTAGTTAAAAGTTTTTGACAAAGATAGTTTTTAATCCTAGGGAAGACGGCAAAAAAAAAAAAATGTGGATTCAGTGAGCTGCAAAAAGGTATTAATATGCTCCACCATCAAAATCATCAATATGAAGTATTAAGCAATTAGCAAAATCACAAAATAACCAGTGTTCCCCAAAATGAGCAATCCTCTAAAGGACTGACTCTGTTATTGGCAGAAAAATATACTCGGAAAAACATAAAAGGAGACACAAGCTAAATACATTGTACCTATGAAGTACTTTTTTCCCTATATCAAATTCATTTTGGGTACCAAGTATCCAGGATAGTACATGCATATGTTTAGAGGTTTAGTCAGCCATTTGTAGTGACTATATTAAGAGAATGTCCTTTTATTTATAAAAACCAAGGCTCTCTCCAAAAAAAGATTAGAATATATAATGTCACTAAAGCACTTGAGATACTTGAAAGAATATGAGAATTATGATAACTATATTTTTCAAATGTGGTAGCTTCATTATTTTTTCTACTGCAAATCTTTCTTTATTAAATTGGTTTGCCGTATGTTTTAGATTTCTCCTTGGATTACAATCTCTTTGTAATGTTAGAATCACATATGGCAGTTCTTTATTTGCTATGAAAATTATTATACTAAATATGTAAGTGCTTTTTAATTGTGTTCATTTTTCTTCTTGTGACTTTTATTTTAAGAATTTTATCTTTATATTTTACTGGCTTTCACATTTCAGAATACTTTTTTTACAACTTTAAATAATAGTTTAAGAATTTTTTTAGCTTACATTTAATCATAAAGCATAAACTAAAATCTGATTCATGTCTTATAGTTCTTGAGGATAAAATAATTGTTGAGGAATTTATGATCTAAGTCTTTAGTATTTATTTAAATAACTTTTTTGCTAGTTTAATTGAAAAAAAATATTGAGTCAAAATGCTTTCCCAGATTATTTGGAGAATAAAGTATAAATATTTATTAACAAGTTATATGCTATCTCATTCTAAAAAGGCTTTGAGATTCTTTACAAAAATAGGTAAAGTATGATAATGAAAAAAGAAAATTCAGAGGAAAAAAGATAAAGTTAGGAAAAATGAGACAAAACAAGAGATAATACCCAAATAGCAACATCCACTAATTGTTAATATTACTAATATTTATTAAGTGTCTACGGTGTTCCAGGTACTTTTTAAAAGCACTGTACATACATTCACACATTTTTTAAGTAAAATATACAATGCTCAACATGCTTTGCTGTAGGTAACTCACAGATTTGGCTCGGAGCTTTGGCCACACAACACAAACAGAAAAATAGATCAGTCATGAATTTTATTATCCAAAAGTTAACATTAAGCAATGTCTATGGAAAAGCTCATCTACTTCTGGTCCTAAGACCACAGACACAGTTTAAAGGACAGTCTAGTTGGGCAGGCGTCCAGGATAACAATCTGTATTGGATGCAACACAGTACTGGAAATGCTACAAAGTAGGAAAGCATATTTACCACAGTATTCTTACCCCTAGAGTTCTCTTAAAGTAGAGTTCTGATTCCAACAAAAGTTTCCTGGAATTGATAAATACATTCAGCAAAACTTCAGTATAAAAAAATCAATGTACACAAATCAGTAGCATTTCTATACGCTGATTAACAGTCAAGCCGAGAGTCAAATCACAGACTCAATACCATTCACAATAGCTAAATACAAGGAAAATAAAATACCTAGGAATATACTTAACCAAGGAGGTGAAAGATCTCTACAAGGAGAACTATGAATCTCTGAGGAAAGAAATGCAGAGGATACAAACAAACTGAAAAACATATGCTTATGGATAGGTAGAACCAACATTGTTAAAATGTCCATACTACACAAAGTGATTTACAAATTCAATGCCAAGTTACCAAAGTCATACTTCACAGACCTAGAATAAATAATTCTACACTTTGTTTGGAACCAGAAAAGAGCCCAAATAGCCAAAGCAATCTTGAGCAAAAAGAACAAATCTGGAGGCATCACATTACCAGACTTCAAACTATACTACAAGGCTATAGTAACCAAAATAGCATGGTACTGTTACAAAAATAGACCAATGGAACAGGACAAAGAACCCAGATATAAAACCATTCACATATAGCCAACTGATCTTTGACAAAGCAGACAACAACATACACTGGGGAAAAGAAGCCCTAATCAATAAATGGTGCTGGGAAAATTGGATAGCCACATGCAGAAGAATGAAACAGGATCCACACCTCTTACCACTCACAAAAATTAATTCAAAATGGATAAAAGACTTAAATGTAAGGAATGAGACCATAAGAATTCTAGAAGAAAATGCTGGAAAAACTCTTCTAGATATTGGGCTAGGCAAAGAATTTATGAAGAAGACCCCACTGGTAATCACAGCAACTACAAAAATTAATACATGGGATTTGGTTAAACTAAAAAGCTTCTGCACAGCTAAGGAAATAATCAACAGAGCAACCAGACATACTACAGAATGGGAGAAAATATTTGCAAGCTACATATTTGATAAAGAGCTAATAACAAGCATTTACAAAGAACTCAAGCAAATCAGCAAGACAAAAACAAACAACTGTTAAAAAGTGGGCAAAAGATATGAAAAGAAGCTTCTCAAAAGAAGAAAGACAAATGGCTAATAAACATATGAAAAAATTCTCAATACCGCTAATCATTAGGGAAATGCAAATTAAAACCACAATGGGGTATCACCTTACCCCAGTTAGAATGGCTTTTATTGAAAAGTCCAAAAAACGGTAGATGCTGGTGTGGATGCAGAGTGAAAGGAATGCTTATACACTGTCGGTGGGACTGTAAATTAGTTTGGAGATTCCTCAAAGAACGAAAAGTAGGCCAACCATTCGATCCAGCTATCCCACTATTGGGTATTTACCCAAAGGAAAAGAAGACTTTTCATCAAAAAGACACCTGCACTCGAATATTTATTGAAGCACAATTCCCACAACTGCAAAGATGTAGAATCAACCCAAGTTCCCATCAATTTATGAGTGGATTAATAAAATGTGGTATATGTATATCACAGAGTACTACTCAGCCATAAAAAAAGATGAATTAATATCTTTTGCAACAATCTGGATGGGACTGGAGACCATCTTCCTAAGTGAAGTATTGCAAGAATTGAAAAACAAACACCACAAATGCTCTCTAGTAAATTGGAACTAACTAATGAGCACACATGTGCACAGAGGGAAGTAAAAATTAGTGAAAATCAACTGGGGGGAAGGGAAAAGAGACAAGGGGTGGAGAATAAACCAACTTAATGTGTATTATGAACACTATTTGGGTGATAGGCACACTTACGGCCAGGACTCAAGCATTACAAAAATGATCCATGTAACCCTAAAACATTTGTACCCCCTTAATATTTTGAAATAATAGAGTCCTGTATTGAAGGAAGATGTTGATAACTTAGAGTATGTGGAGAATAAGGCTCCTAGTAAATATACTCCAGTAAGTAATATCTCAATTGCTTGCAAAGAATGGACGATTTAATTGTAGGTTTTGTTTTGTTCTAGTGTGTTTGTGTAGGCTGGATGGTGAGATGAACTGTTCTAGAGTTTAGACAGTAATGGTCCTCCTTTACAGCCTTCCTCTAATAGGATCTTACCCTCTCCATTAAATAAATAGTGTTCAGAAATTTTAAGATCCCTCATTAAATATTAAATATTAAATTATTTTATTTAAATATTAAATATTTATTAGTCTGAACCAGGGTGCTCACTTCTCTAGGTTCAGCCCTACTTGAGAGAATTTTCATTCACGGTTACTAAAAAGGAAGACATTTTTTGTAAGGTACACCAAAATATATCCTCAACAATTATAGAATAATATGGCAGTAGATGCTGTGTAATTATTTTTTTTTGTTTCTGTTTTGCTCTTTTTTAAAACATGCCCTCAATCTAAGCCAACAGCATAATATCAAAGTATAAGTCAATAAAAAGTTAATTCTATGAGAGCGCAAAACAATGTGTTCTATAAACCTAGCTCACTGAAGCTTTGGATTGATTCATTCACAGGATTGATTGTATCTCCAGAGATGTACGGATTGAGGTGTCTCCACAGAGCATGCATCCTCAGTATGGCCCCCAACTAAGAGAAAGTTAGGTTTTTGCGGGTGAAAAAGTCTGAGATGTTACAATAGTTTTGGATCTCCAAAGGACCATGGTACATAAGCAGATATACATTATATTTGTGGTATTAAAATGTCATAGGTGGTAACAACTGCTAGGAAAACAATGTGTAACAAGCCTTCTTGGGGAGGCAATAATAAAGAGAGTTTGAGAAACACTGATATAGAACGTTATTTCTCCCAGTCGTGCTTCTGGTTGGAATTGGATGCAAGAGTTTAAGATATATAAAGTCAGGCTTTAAGTTATTCATTTATTACTCACATAAAACGTAGACATTATTCTTCTCATTCTATACATAAAGATTAGAATATACCTATGCTAAATAATCATGGTACATAAATAATTTATAAGATTATAGGCATCTTGATTAGAGTAGGCAAATTTTGCAAGATATTAGGAAATCAAACAAAAACATCACAGAAACAGGCTTGTATCTCATGAGCTGGGAGTTAATGGTAGTGACCAATTTGACACAGATCAGGCAAAATACAAATATGAATATGATCTATTCCCATCCAAAGTAAGATGGGAAGCCATTAAAAGTTTTCATGCAGAGAGGTGATAAGAGTTGCTATATTTTTAAGTGATTACTGTGTTCATTTTGTCAAGAATGAATTGTAGGTGCTAAGCACAAAGCAAAGAGAACCATTAGATTGCTAGTGCAACAATCTGGAGACAAAGCCTGGACTGTGCCTATTTAGCATAGGTATATTCTAATCTTTATGTACAGCATGAGAAGAATAATGTCTACCTTTATGTAGCAGCAGGGGTGAATATTTCTAGATATATTTTAGTGGTAAAACCAATAGGATTTTTTGATGAAATAGATATGGTACGTAAAAGAAAAAAAGGAAGTCAAAGGTGACTTCAAGGAAGACTGGAGATACTTTACTGAAATGGGTAAAACTGCAGAAAAAGCAAATAGAGGGAGGGGAAAAAGTTCAATTTAGATATCTGGCTGTAGATAGCAATCAGGCAGCTAGATAAATCAGAGAAGACTGACATTTGATTGTTTTGATTACTTTCAGCATATACATGCCATGCACTTAAAGGCTTCAGACTATATGAGATTACTTAAGGACCAAATGGAAGAGAGGTATTGAAGTGCTGAGCCTGGGAGATTTTAAAGTTCAAAGGTTGGACAGATGATCAGAAACCAGCAAAGGAGAGTGAGAACAGCAGCGTGAGAGGGGCAGGAAAACTCAAGAGAGACTGGTTAGAAATCAGAAAGCCAAGCAGGAGAAAGTGGTTAAGGGCATTAATGCTGCTAAGAGGCTAAGGAGAGGACTACTCCTGGATGAGAAGCAGGGAGGTCACTGGTGAGCCCTGACAAGATCTATTTTGATATATTCTTGGGGTGAAAACCTGATTGGAGCAAATTCAAGACAGAATTTGAGAAGAGGGATTGGAGGTGATAAAGATGAACAAATTACTTGTTGAATTTTACTCTGCAGAAGATCATAAAACTATGCTACAGGGAGAGATTTTCTTTCTTTCTTTTTTTGTTGTTCTGGCTTGTTGTGTGAGTTTTTGTTCCCCCTTAAAGGTGGGCAATATTGCAGAATGCCTGTATGGTGATGAGAAAAATCAAATAGATGAAAGAAAAATGATGATGCATAAGAGAAAAGAAAGGATGGCTGAAGCACCATTCTATAATTAACAAGATGTGTTAGAATCTGGCTTACATGCAGTGGGATTGCCCTGAGATAAGAATATGGAGTGTTCAGCCAGGGTATTACGAAAAAAGGCACTTGACCTGGGCACATCTGTAGATGTTGCTGCTTTGCATTGCTTCTATTTGCTCAGGGAAACAGGAAGCAAGGTCATTGACTAAGGAGGGAAGATGGGAAAGATGTGTTGAAAATTTAAGGACTGAGAAGAAGGTGTGAAACAATTGTCTAGGAGAGGGGAAAAGTGGATGTGCTGGGACAACCTAGTGAAATGGCCCAAAAGCACTATGGGCTCACTTGAGGTTAGTGATCATGAATTCAAGGTGAAACCAGTCTTCATGTTGGTATTCTTCTCCAGCCACCTTTATCTGAAAGAATGTAGGCACAGAGCAAGTGGTGAGTTAGATCTAATCCATGATTTAGCTATGTGAGTATGGTGAAATGAGAGAAACAAAAGGGGGGATTGGTCTATGCAAAGGAGTAATTATAATCTGTGGTGTGGCATTGAAGCTGGAAGTGAAGAGAGTGAGGACATGAGGAAGGTAAGGGACATACACAAGGTGGTAAGATCAATGGCTTGTGCTTCCTGTTGGGTCAAAAAAAGTCAGGAGTCTGAGAACTAGAAGTGAGAAGAAATACAGGAGGTGGTCGGAGACTAGGATGTCTTAGATTATGAAGACAGTAATGATCAGGGTTGGGGTGGAGGCCTGGGAAGAACAACATAAATAAGATGATATGTTTCAAGGAACTGTGAGGACAGAGTAGTGTAAGGATCATCCACATGTGCATTGAAATCACATAAAAGCATGAAAGAAATCCTTGGGAGAGAGTGACAGTGATCTGAAAACTAAAGTCTTCAAGGAGTAAGTAGGACTGACCCAGGAGGTTGGTAGAAAACTTCAACAAGAAGGGGAAATGTGTTCGAGAGGCTGATGGTATGAGATTCCAAGCAGGGTTTTTTAGGCAAGAGAGAAGAATACTACAGAAGTCACAAGAAGCAAGGGCACCTACCCCTCCACCCGGCCCAGAGTTCAAGGGGTCTGAGAGAGTGGCACCACTTTGGAATAAACTGCAGAAGGAGCAATGGCAATGCGGAGAGCAAGATCTCAAATAAAGTAAAAAGGTGAAGGAAACATTCAGTGACGAGATGGAAGTTATAGGCGGCTACTGATGACTCACAGTGAGTTCTAGAAGGCAGAGTGGGAAGGTTTTAAGAGTTCAGTAAGAATTCAGTATGGATAGAGATGGATGCAGGAAATGGGCACCTGGAGCTGTAATATTAATAATTTGAGAGTCCTGAGTTTCTCAAGTGATTGTCATAAACAAGACTTAACACATGAGGAGATTAGATCTGAGGGTCTCCAGGCAGATGGTGCTGATGACGGAAGGAGTTCCGGGGATAGGGATGAAAAGGGGAGATCTCAATGGAAGCACATGGAGTTCTGCTTATATGTGGGCACATACTATGTGGAAGGCTGCATTTAATCAGGGTTTGGGGTTTGTGAAGAGCATAGAGGGAGAATGGGGCATGGGCAGTTGTTTTAACTGGCCCATGGAATCTGAGCTGACATTTAAGGAAGGAGCTGAGGACATGGGGGGAATAAGGGACAGAAAAACAAGCAATAGTATCAACAGTAGTTCTGGGCGGGGAAAGGTGAAGAACTGCTGGAGTTGGGAGGAGATTTGAGGGGATAAGCTGGAAAGAGAAGAGTTAATGGTCAGACAGTAGAACACTTAAGATTAAAATTTTTAAAAATGTTTGCCATTATTAGTAGTGTCAAGATTTACAGGGTTTCTTAACCTTTTAATGTCATGGACACCTTTAATGGTCTGTGGATCTCTGAGAATATTGAAAATACATGCATAAAATACAATACATAAAGTTAAAAGGAAACCAATTATATTGAAATGCATTTATAAAAATATCAAGAAACCAAATATATCTTTATTAACACATTAAAATAGTGAGCTTATTAACATTAAATATTGAGATACAGGAATAGGTTTAATAAATGTCATATTTCTGAAGAAGTGTAAAACACAGCTGCAATATGTAAGAATATCCATGATTGTTGCTGGTGACAGTAATTTGTTATCTAAATTCACATTTAAAAGAATGCTAAATTTTAGTTAGAAATTAGTGAAAATTATAATGTGATTTTTCCCCATTCAAGTTTCAAGGACACCTCAAATTCTAATTCACATTGAAATCAGTGAATCTCTATCTAGATTGCGACCACAAGTGGGTGGCTAAGGCAGGGCACAAAACAAGATCATCAGAAATGAAGAGTTACACAGGGCATTGGAAGGATCTTCTACAAAGATGCTGAGATCCTAAAAATTCACAGCTGCCAGGCACATCTGGGTTCTAAGGCATCTCCTACGGGCTAAGGGTCTTGTGGAGCCAGTTTTCTTTAATCTCCAACACCCTTGACTCTTGCTACTTGTCCTGGCTATGTGATTCAAGTCTGGCGATTTGTTTTTGAAAGCATTTTTAAGAAAAAGAGATGAGAGTGAAGGATGCAGGCCCTGAAATGGAAGCTTACAGAACAAAGACTACTGGGTGGAGAAGTTCATACTGTTGAAATTGTTCTAAATTATCTGTTTTCTTTTGGTCTGGCTCATTTTGCCAGAGGTGTCTATAAAAACTGCCTCTGGAATGTCATTTTCTTCATTGCAATGCTTTCCTACTGTGAGTAATCTACCAAGAGGCCTGGCTTCTTGCCTTACCCAACTACAAGAAGTATTTTGAGACCTAAGTGTTCCTTCATAAATCACTAAAGCTGGTCCCTAATGTAGTATCAGTTGGACCATTTTAATATATTGACATATCACTTTTCAGTTTAAGTGTTTTATATTCCCTCTTTTTATGGCATTAAAGGTTTCTAATTAGATTTGTGAGAAATTTCAACGGTTTTATTTTTAACAATGACAAACTCACTTTCTTTTCTAAATGGTTTTCAAATTTATGTTAGAGTGAACAAGTGTCAGACCTCAAGAGGGAAAATTTAAAACCCAACTCCCTTTCTCAGAACAGACAATTGTCTTTATATATTCCTGAGGGGGTTACAAACCAACATAACCTATAATGTTTCAAAGGAAAATGAATTTTGAAATGGTGTTTTGATGGTTGATAGGTATATCTATTAAAGATAATCTTATTGCTTTAATTCACTTATTTGTTGCTCTTATTTCAGGAGAGAATATAAAGTAATATCCTCTGTGGTTTGAGGGGAAGTATATCTATCTTAATATTCCATTCTTAGGAATACAGGATGTTTGCAATCCATTTGAGTGTACAGAAGAAATATCTTAGTGCATTTTTTGTTATTAATAAATCAACATTAATATAAAAATGCAAAATTGAGCTTACTAATTATAATTTTACATTATCTATCATTGTACAAGGTTATTCATTTTCTCATGACAAATTTATTGGTGCAAAATATTATGACTTATTATAAAATTTCTTCAATATAATTACATTCTCCAAAAATGATCAAATCCTTTAATTTCCAACCCCCTTTTCAAAAGCGCTGACTATATATGGGTGTCCCTTCTCATACTAGGTTCCAATTTTAGTTCCTTCAGCAATATTCTTTCCTGATTCTATGATTCTACCCTCCTATTATAACATTCTAAATTTAGAATACACCACCAAATGGTGCTCTTGATGTTAAGGGGTTACCTCATAGATATCAGAATTGCAGAATAGCTAATATAAAATAGAAAACAAAACAAAAGCATTTACAATTTTCCTATAGCAAAAAAGACTTAAACCATTCCTTAAATATTCCTCTCTACTTGCCTACTTAACTATTCTTTAACAGTGATATGGCCAAATATATATTTTTAAAGGATGAACCTGTGTTAACTGACTTTGTTTGAATCAGAGTTCTTACAATTCAATTTAGTGACATAATATTTAGTAATCTGCTCAACATCATAAATCTTTGTTTTCATCTCAGCATCTACATTGACTGACAATTCCTTATTTCTTGAATCAAAAATAATCCTGCCTTTTGAAGCAAACTTTCCAGTCATTCTGTAACTCTCCATCCCTTTCTCCATTTTTATGAAGCTGATCCTTGACCTAATTTCCTCTTTCTCCCTTTTCTCTAAGTGTATACCCTATATCTATGTTTATTTATCTCATTATTTAACTTTGAACATTATGCATAAATCATTTTCTTTCTGCTTTTTTACTAATATACTCTTCATATTTTGTTCAGATATTCACTCCTTAAAGAAGGTTTTCTCAGCCTCACATCAGTGATAGATCTTGATCAGTTTGAGCAATCGGTGGAAATGTCATTTTACTAGTTTACGGGTAGACTTGTAACCAAGTTCTGGACATTATCGGAAAGGTTTTCCAAGGGGCTTCTGGGAAAGGTACTTCTTTTTAAGATGGAGCTTCAAAAGAGAGAGACCCTCTTCTTTTTATAGGGTCTGCGTGATAATTCCTGACACCACTGTAGACTTTTGCAACCACAGTGAGGACAAGCTTTAGATTGAAGCTGATACTGAGATCTCTTAAGTGGAGACAGTGGGAAGATTGTTCCTAGTTTGTATTTTCAAGATGCTGATCCCACCAATCCTTTTTAAAGCAAATTCTGAGCAGAGAGTTTGTTACTGACAGCTAAAAATATTTAATGGACACATGCTCTCTGTTCATCTGTTTAAATTATTCTTTACCTAGAGGTAATAAATCCTTGTTTTCTTTGATCTCCTATTATATCAACCATGCAATTTGCCAAATTTGGGCAACACCAACAAACATCTGCTATCTCCATTTCTGTATCCAGGCTGGTATGCAATGCAAATAAAGTTATGTAACTATGCCAGTTGGTTTTCTGACAAATTTATGTCATCTGACCTCAGCTGGTTTCTCAGTTTTGCTAAATGATCCTTTTTTCATCTGTCTCCATCTGGATGTCTAATAGGCATATTGAACTCAGCGTGTCAAAATTTGAACTACTCCCTATTTTCTTCTGTCATCTATTTTCAGTAGATGATTCCGCTTTAGTACACGATTCTGTCGGTTGTTTTAGTAGATGATTGTGCCAGTCAATCTAAATCCATGGAGTTCTGCCAAATCCCCTTTTACACATATCATCAAATCATCAGAAAATACTGTTGGGTGTTCTTCCAAATAAATCCAGAATAACTGCTTCTCACTTCTCCTACTGTTATGACACTAGTCAAGGCTAACTTCATCTTTTGCTCGGACTATGACCATTTGTCTCCTAACTGCTCTCTGTTTCCAGAGATTCACAGATTTCCCCCATCATTCACAAGATTTCTACTTTCCTCTCAAAGAGTAGCTGAAATGCTCTACTGTATAATATAAATGTAATCATGTCACTTCCCACCTTAAAAATGGTTCAATGGCTTCTCATCACATTTAGAATAAAATCCAAAGTCCTTAACCAGGACCTGTAAACCTCTCTACGATCCAGTTTCCACCTATCTCTTCAGCCTTATTTTGTCCATTCTTCCCATGGCAAGGAACCATACTGGCCTCCTTGCTGTTCTTGAACATCCAAACATACTCCCAGCTCAGGGCTTTTGTGTTGTTCTGGTGGGAATACTTTCCTCCAGATAACTGCATGGACCATTCTCTCACTTCATTCCATCCTCTTTTCCAGCATTAGCTCATCAGACCAAGGCCCTCCCTGTCATTCCTACTCAAAACAGATACCCACCCTTCTTCCACCACTCTTTACTCACCTTCCCAGCTTCACTGTTGTCAGCTGTCTTCAGATATTATCACTAATAAAATGTTGTATATTATTATTTATTCATTTTTTTGCCTCCTCTCCTTAGAATGTAAACTCTATGAGGTTTGTGTAGAAAAACAAGACTTTCACCCACCCTATTTTATAAAAGTTTCTCTCTTAAAATTAACAATGACCTTCTTTTGGGCAGAATTTTGTCCCTCCCAAATTCATATGTTGAAGTCCTAACCCCCAGTACCTCAGAATGTGACTATATTTGAGATAGGGTCTTTAAATAGGAAATTAAGTTAAAATACAATTATTAGAGTAGGCCCTAATTTAATATAAATGGAGTCCTTATAAGAAGAGGAAATTAGAATACAGATACACAGAGAGGGAAAACCATGTGAAGACACAGGGAGAAGACAGCTAACTGCAAGCCAAAGAGAGAGGCCTCAGAAGAAACCAACCCTGCCAACACCTTGATCTCGGGCTTCTAGCCTCCAGAATTGTGAGGAAAAAAAAACTGTCTATTATTTAAGCCATCCAGTCTGTGGTACTGTCATGGCAGCCCTAGCAAACTAATATAGACCTCTAAAATGCCAAATTCAATAACTATTCTTTACTCAACTTTTTCAACCCCCCTTTTACTTTTACAACTTTGAAATAAATTATGTAAATTAGTATTTTTAAAAACATAATTAGAAACAGCACCATCAATATCTGTGTACTCACCAGCCAGGGAAAGAAGCAGAACATTGGCATCATCCCAGAAGTCTTTTCCTGGTACCCACCCTCCAAACAACCCCCTGCAGATGCAACACTGCACTGAATTTTGCAATAATCATTACCTTTTAGAGGAAATCTTATATGCCGTTTAAGTGGCATGTAAAGCTTCACATAAATGAACTTTCAGTCACATGTCGCTTATCGATGGGGACATATTCGGAGAAATGTGTCATTAGGCGATTTCATCATTGTGAGAATATCATAAAGTGTACTTACCCAGACCTAGATGGTACAGCCTACTACACACTAGGCTATATGGTATAGCCTATTGCTCCTAGGCTATAAACCCGTACAGCATGTTACTGTACTCAATACTGCAGGCAATTGTAACACAATGGTAGTATCTGTGTATCTAAACATGTCTAAATAGAGAAAAGGTATAGTAAAAATACGGAACTATAATCTTATGGAACCACCATCTTATACATGGTCTATCATTGACCAAAACATTGTTATGTGGCACTTGACTGCATATGTATTATTTTGTGACTTCTTGTTCATGTTCAACATTAAATATTTGAGAATTTTTTTCATTAGAATTTATATTACATAAAAATAAACAGCATCAATTTATCATCAGTAACAATTAAAAACAGACTTGGAAAAATATTTGCAACAAATATGGTATGAAAAGGTTTATAATCTTACTTTATAAGTTGATCACAAAAATTTAAAGAAAGTTGTTAATATGAAACATAGCAAAGCACATGAACAGCAATTTACAGAAATGGAACTATAAATAGCTCTTAAATATGTTAGTATATTCACCTCAGTAGTAATGAAAATTATGAAATAATATTTTTTCTTAATTAACAAAGATTTTTAAAATGACAAAATGCTATAAAAATTTGTTTAATTATAAAATGTGGGCATTGCTGTTTGGATAGCAATTTGGCAATTGCCAAGTATATGCCAAGTCTTTAAAAGGTCATGCCCTTTAATCTAGTAATTCCACTTCTAGCAATCTATTCTAAGAAATAATGAGAAATTCATAAAAAAGGTCTATATACAAGTATATCCATTGTGATATTGTTAGAATACTGAAAAAGAACATACGGGGAATAACTAAATATAGTGGCCACACTATTAGCTGTGAGTCTAAGTGATCAAGTGATATTAATCATTACTTCTGTATCTTGGGTACATATTCCTTTTAAACAATGTCATCATATCATTTTAATATATGCAGTTTTCTGTTCTATAATTTTAATGGTACTGCCAATATCAATTTCTGTACCATGAAACCAATTTGGAAGTTAAGAGCCAATTTATTTTCTTTCTTTCATTTTGTTTAACATTTCCTGAAAATTCACATTTGGCTGGGTTACCCTAGTTAGTTTTGATGGTGGTTGTGTAAACCCAATTATTTTTCTAGAAGGTGTGCTGCATTTTCTCTTGGAATCTTGGCATCATTCCTCTGGCTCTCAATGCTCTCTCCTCTCTCTCTCTGGGGTAAAACTGTGGACACTATATTTCCCAGATTCTCTTGCCACTGAGAGGCAGCAGGGGGAGAACTGGGGGGCTGTAAAAAAGCAGAAGCCAGCGCTGCTCTGGCAGTAGCCTGTGGACCGCAGCGGGGCCAGGGGCGGAGGAGTGCCGGGGCCACGGAATGTCCCGTGGATGCCCCACTCGGTGCTCCAGGTAGGCAGACCCCCAGCGTGGGTTCCCCGCAACTACAATTTCTTGCTTTTCTCAAAGCCAGCAGACATTCAGTCTCGCTGCCCTTTCAAAGGTTTTGCTTCCTTTTTTAAGACTCTAATTCAATAGAAATATTTCATCTTTCCTGACAGAAACGTCACTGATAGAAAAAACAAAAGAAAGAACTTTATAGCAATCTATGACTTTATACTCTGAGCTCAATCTTATTGGAAATGAGTTCCAGCATTACAGACTTGATCAGAGATCTGCAATCTATTGATTAAAGCTATTGATAAGTCTAAGGCCTGCTTATAAAATAAGTGAATTCTCTCCCCATCATAGACAGTGTTTAAGCTGAGGCTGAGAGAACATGAGCCAGGAATGCCCTGCAGGGAACAGTCCTGAACTATACCAACGTACAGCTCCAGAGACTAAGACTGTGTTTCATAAACCAGAATGGTTTGGGGAATAAGTAAATCTTGGAGGATTATTTTAAGTTTTCTTTCTATTCTTACAATATGTTGCACTGAGGAATGCTTCATCCAAATTATTTCTGAGTCTAAGTAAATGAGTAAAATAAAATGTTGGGGCTGTTGTGTGAACTTGCTGGCAGCTAAAGAAAACTGGAGGAAGACTCAGGAAAATCCGGGTTAGTTTAGATACGGAGGTGCTGTCTGTTGCCTGACACAGTGGCAAAATGTGCTTCCAGAACTAGTGCTCAAAGCTCCAGAAGGACAAGTAAGACTCAGGGAACTTTCTGAGCTGGCAGTTGTCCAACAGTGGCGGGAGCAAACGTGGCCACTCAGAGTTACGTTAATAATCATCAGGGCTATAAATTGCCTCTCAAATTCAAATGTAGGGACTCATAAAATATTACTTCGTCCAAATAATTTCTCTTTCATTTTCATGCTTATTATAAAACTAGGAGTGCTAAGCACAGCTGTACAGTTGGGAAAGGCTTTGATTAGTCATGATTCAATGGTAATGGAGAGAATACCTATTTTAGAGGTAATTTGTGTCATCCTTGTGCAGGGGCCATGCTAATCTTCTGTGTATCATTCCAATTTTCGTATATGTGCTGCCAAAGTGAGGACTAGAGGTAATTTAAATGTAAGCTACTTGTCAACCTAGAGATATATATGCTGGATTTATACGCTTGAACACTTAAATTGATCCCACACAAAATGTAGTAAAGGAAACAAAATATTTGTTTATTTCAAAATGGTTGAAGAGGCAGCATTTGCATCTCCTGAACTAAAATATCTAATTATGTGTTAATCACGAATACAAATTTAATAATATATGAATTAAATCTAAACATCCCACTATCCTCCTGTCCCTTTCATACTGCACTAGTTAGGCACTGGAGAAGGGAGCACAGGAGGAATGGAGTTAAATTGGAAGTTCCACCTAGGAAATGGTTTCCTACACCTTCCTCTTCTGCTACTGGGCAGAAGGGGACAAAGCAAAAAACCAAAATGTGTTTTTCAACACAGTGTTTAAGTCAGTGGCTTTGGTTATATAGTTTAACTTAATAGCTTGGAGTTAACAAAAATAGTAGGTTAAATATTTAGATTACATCATCAGTGGTAACATCAGGATAAGTTACAGATTTATTAGAAGACATAAAGTCAACAATTAACTGTAGTAACTTTAAATCAAATGGAAAAGATGCCTTGCTCTTTTAGAATCTACCCTGGACATCCACCACTGCCATCTTTCCAGTCTACCATCAGCATCTTTTAATCATTCTATGGCAATAAGCTTGTAATAAGTCTCCTTACATCTTACCTTCCTACTATATATATTTTCCAAAATCACTAAGATAATTTTTCAAGTAAGAAAATTTGATCATGATACTCCTGCCTTAAAGGTTTCACATTTTGACTTCTTTCCCTTAGGAAGAAGTTCAGACTCTAAAATGTCCTTAAAAGTCTTCCTTGATTTGGCTAAATCTGTAGTCTGTTCAAAACTAAAAAAATAAAATAAAAAAATACTTAAAATATGCATGTTCACTGTAAATAATTAAATATATGCTTCTCTGTGGATATTTATGACCAAGGATCCTTGGTAACCGATATTCTAAAACTTATAGCAAACATGTACTAAGCCAAATTAGCTTCTTGAAATTTATCTTCAAAATATTGCAGTGATGTGCACATTCTCTTAATTTAGCTCACAATGACTTATAAAAATGAAAGATTTTATAATACAATATAGAATTTATTAGAGATAGAATGTTTGTGATGAGACATTTTGCGATGTTACGTGTGCCTTGATATGCACTGCAAACATTCAATAATGGATAATTAAGACAATAGATAACAGTGCGCCGGTCAGAGAGAAGTGGAGTTACGGATTACCCAGTCTAATAAAATTTCTAGAATATGTCTAAAATGAAGTCTTCATCTTTATAAGAATCAAATTTGTGGCTCAGCATGCGACATAATACAAATCATGTGCCTAGTGGAGAAGTGTATCAATTTTCTAGAGATGTAGACTAGAGTTTTAAATTGCCCAAATTATTCTAAGTTTTTTTTAATTTCAGGATATTATGGGGGTACAAACATTTTGGTTACATGTTATGACTTTGCCACACCCAAACCATGATTTGAGGTGTGCCCTTTCCCCCCTACAATGCTCACCATGTCTATTAGTTGTGAGTTTACCCACCTCCGACCCCTCAACCCCCAAAGAATATTACTACTATGTGAGCATCTTAGAGTTGATCAGTCAGTGCCAATTTGATGGCGGGTATATGTGGTGCCTATTCTTCCATTCTTGTGATACCTCACTTCAGAGGATGGGCTCAAGCTCTACCCACGAAAATATAAGAGGTGCTAGATCACCATCGTTTCTTATAATTGAGTAGTATTCCATTGTATACATATACCACATTTTATTAATCCACTCATGTATTGATGGGAGCTTGAATTGTTTTTACATCTTTGCCAATTGTGAATTGCACTGCTATAAACATTCGAGTGCAGATGTCTTTATGGTAAAATGTCTTTTTTTCCTTCGGGTAGATGCCCAGTAGTGAGATAGCTGGATCAAATGGTGATTATTGATTTAATTTTGGGGAGTTCCTTTTAAATATTTTGTGTGACATGCAAATTTGTCAATATAAAGGAAAACTTTGTATCATTATTTAAATTTAACCTGCAGAAAGATTACTTTATAAAAATATACTTAAAAAGTATTATTTATGATAAAAAACAAATTAATTTGTACATTTGTTTAAAAGAATATTATGTGTAATATTAAATGAAATTTACAAAACCAATTCAAGATAAAACATAAAATTATATATGCATATAGAGAAAGTAGAAGTATTCAACTAAACATTTAATAGTAGTTGTTTTAGAGTATTTGGAATATGACTATTTTCTTTTACTTTAAGATTTCTATAATTTCTAAATTTTCTAGAAGGACAAAATAATCATATGTAAACTAAAAATCAAATTTTTCAATGTATTGTCCAATACATTTTGATTTGGAAAAAAGTATACATGTATTGTGATAAATTTTATGAAAATATGGCTTGGGGAAGCTAGCATTCAAGTTATTAACAACTCTGGCTTTGTGTCAAAGGATTTCTTGTTGATTTAATATATAGTATATTCATTTATTTAGCTATAAATTACCAAATTTTCTTGGTGAACATTTATAAATTTATTTATTTTTGTATAAATAAGTCAATTATTCCCATCTTTAATTTAGTATTTTCTAGTATTTCTTAATCTCACATACAATTCTAAAATTAATATCAATTTTAATTTAGCATAATTAAACTATATCATGACTATAGGGTGAGAAAAAAGTACAAAAAATTAAATAATAGAGTGCTGCAAATCCAAAAAAGGGAAGAAATCATTTCCTCAAATATGTATTTCCAGTTAACCAATGCTGTGAAAAATAGTTTACAGAAAAGGAATATATAGGGAGAGGGAAAAGATAAAGCAAACATAATCTACTGTATTTCTATTGAATTACTACATTAATTTGTGCAGGAGAAGTAAAAAGGGGTTAGAAGAGTATTAAATGTAGTCCAGTGAATTTCCTTTTGATGTAAGAGAAATTTAGATACTATGACATAATAATCTATCATTATGTATCATTTACTGCATTATGGTATTTTAATTGTGCTTTTTATTTAAAATATTTAATAGACAATAAAGATTGAATTTATTTAAGGTGTACAAAGTGATGATTCGATGTGTATATACATTGTGTAATGATGACCATATCAAGTTAATTAACACTTTCCATGCTGTACATTAGAGCCCCTGAACTTGTTCATCTTAGAACTAGAAGTTTTTCATTGTGCTTTGACGTCCAGATCATAATCAACAAGTATGTATGTGGCATGTCACAAACTTACTTTTCTGACTCACAAGGGAAGAATATAAAGTTTTAGGACATCCTTGACATTTCAAATCTACTTAGGAAAATAATGGCATTGGTGTGAATATCAGTCCTATCTTTACTCTTGGAAACCCATATGGTCTAAACACATACGGTACTTCATTGACATGTGTTTGAAATGACTAGTTTACCTGAAATTTTGACTTGAGACACCACTCCATCTCCTCCTTCACTGTGTGCACGAACCTCTACAACATACTCTCCATCCCTGGGGATTGGGACTTGTATGGAGTGTTTATGAGTTGAATACAGCTTGCCATCATACTGGCCATCGGGTCTATAGAGTACCTTATAAAGTCCAAAAATATGAATACTTAATAAGGTCATAATAATGAGCCAATGCCCTAATACTAAAATCAGAATAAAAATGCTTACACTTTTAGTAATAAAAATTAATATTTCAAATTAGCAGCAAAATTCATTGTTACTTATAATTCACAAAAATTTATTTCTACAATTTTTTAGGATTTATCCAAGAGGATGTGACTTAAACATCTGTATTTTATTTTTTGAGATGACTCAAAGAGATGGAAAGAATGTGTCTTTTTAAGAAAACAGTATAAAATGAGGGCTCTTTCACTTTAGTGAAGTAATCTAAAAAACTGTCAATATATCAAGGAGTTTGCAGGATGCTGGGCAACACTATAGTCATCATTGCCCAACAAAATGAATCCATTCTGTCTCTCCTCTTTAAGCACAATTATTCTAACAATTCTATTCTTTAAAGCAGTTATTCTACTTATCTTACTCACTTGGCATGGCATTTTCTTAAAAGTCACTGAAAGTGTTTTTTCATTCAAAATTTATCATGGCACTCTGTCATCTGGCTCTGCTATACAGCTTAGCATAAGAAAACTGAATGGGTTTCACCGAAACAGCAAAAACTGCAAACATCAATCACTCTTTGTAAGAATGACGCTTTTGTGGAGAATAATCTAGTAATCTTTTATATACCTTATATCCTGTCACTGTAGATTCATTTGATAGTGCAACGACATGATCCCAGGTGATTATGTAGTGTGAACCAGACCTTACTGAACTGATGATCCTTGGAGGCTTGCTAGGAGCTGTGAAACATAGTAACATGCAATCAATGATCACCATATCCAGTCTCAGTTCTGCAAACTTCATTGCATTCAGGAATTATAATGCTGATGATAATGATACTGACAACAACACCACCTGATTTTGATGAATGCTTACTATATGCCGGGCACCACACTAAGCACTTTACATCCATGAGTTCATTTGATACACTCAGCGGCCCTGTGATGTAAGTAATATAACCAGTATTCTCTTCTCATCATGCTCCACTTGGGGTTCTTCTTCTTCCAGTCTTTTGAAACTACTGCTTTCAAGGTCACCAATCACATCCACTTGGCCAAATCTAATGCCAGAATCTAATTGATTTTTTTCAAATTTAACATTTTTGGAGCATTCCACAGAGTTGACCACCTTCTTTCTTCTTGAATCTCTTAAACTCGTAATTTAACAACTGTGTTTTCCTTCTGCCTCACTGGCTCCTCCTTCTCATTAATCATCCTTAGCTAGCTCCACGTCTTGGCTCAACTTCTAACTGTTGGAGTGACTTAAGACTTGATCCTGTGCATTCTTCTCTCCTCTCTCTGTGAGTATTTCCTAAGTCCTTATAGCTGGGCCCATGGCTTTAAATATCCACAATTCTATCTCTAACCTTAATCTCTCCTTTGACTTCTAAACATGTGTCCAGCTGCCTATCTCCTCTTGAATGTCTAGAAGATTCTAAAATGTAATATAGTCTAGATGGATAATTGGCCATGTACCCCCAAGCCTGCCTCTCATGAGTCTTTCTCATCTTCAGGCAATAGCACCAGCAAACCGCAGTTTCTCAAGCAAAAGAGGCAGTCTTTTCTTATTCAGTCTTCGATTCCACTCATCGCCAACATCCACATTAGCAGCATGTTTTCAACCCTCCCTGCAGAAAACGTTCCACTCCTCTCTGTCTCTGTTATCACTTAGTGCGAGCCTTCAATTCTCTCCTGGAATACTGAGCTAGCCTCCTAACTGGCTTTTCTGCTTTCACTCTTAACCCATCACTATCTATTTTCTGCCCAGAAGCTGGAATGATTTTTTTTAAACAAACATAAATTACATCTTATTCTCTGCCTTAAAATCTTCCAATGGCTTCTTACCACACTTAGAAAGAACCCAAACTCCCCGCTTACGAGGACTTACGAGGCCCTCCATATTTTGGCCCCAACACACTTCCCCCCGCCATACCTGGCCCCACTGGCCTTCTACACCTAAAGCATTTCAAACTCTTCCCACCTTCAGGTTTCGCACTAGTCATCCTCTCTGCCTGAATCAATTTTTCTCACCTCATCACACTGTAGGCCCTTCTTATCACTCATCCTAGCTTAACTGGCATCTTCCCAAAGAGGTTTTTCCTGACCACCCGTTCAGAATTTGGCTTCCACCCAAGTCACTTTCAATTTTCTGTTTATTCATTTTCTTTCTCTGACAACTGACATGACCACACTTATTTGTTTTTCAGAATTTTTGTTTGTTTGAGTTTCTGTCTCCTTCCATTTGGCTGTAAACCCTGTGAGAAGAGGATCTGGATCTGGTTTGGTTCGTCTGCATCCTCATCACCTATGACAGTGCTGGACATATAGCATGCTTCCGATGAATGAATAAATAAATGAATGAGTGGAAAAAAGAACAAAGGAATGAATACTGCTTTTATATGTTACAAAATTGGGGTTTAAATAGGTAAGGTAATTTGTCTATTGTCATACATATAGTAAGTGGCACGGACAGATCTCAAACCTATGTCTGACACAAGTCTTGTCACTACGTTCTATCATCTCATTAGGAGATTCTTTGCCTTCAAGTGAAGTTCATAGATTTGCAAAACTTAATGGTAATCATGTCTTCAGATTCTTACAAAATTCCTGAGTCCTGCATACAAATTCTCCTTTTTTATATATTCAATTTAGGTTCAAGAACAGAGACATCAAAGTGAAACCAGAGAGATTAGAATGACTAGGAAATCTGAGCAAGGTAGGTAGTCATGTTATAAGGACAAGGAGAACATAGAGTAATAAGAGTAAACATAATGTTATAACATTTAATTTGCATTTGCATGGTGCAATGATGAAGGTTTATAAATCAAAGCATACAAAAATGAGCAGAATTTTAATTTTCTCATGCTGTTGATACATTCCTATGAAAACAATGCTTAAATTAATAAAAACAGAACAGAGACAAGTTAATGGTGCAAAATTTGGGGGGGGAGTGTTTTTAAAAAGTGTAGAACAAAAATGTTCTACAATGGAACATTAAATGTATGAAGGCATTCTTCACATTTTTTCACTATCTACAATAACTAACATTTTAAAAGAAATCTTGTGTGGCTGTAAAGAATGTCATTGAAAACCAAATGTTCTCAGACAGCTAGGTAGAAAATTTTCCTCATATATACCTGCATCATAATTGAATCAAGTGGTAGTTTTTGACAAGCCTAAAATCAAAATATGAGACTCACGTGCTTTCTTGGTGAAGGTTTCAATCACATCACTTGGAGGTCCACACCCTGCGCTATTGCAGGCCCCGACTTCCACAAAGTACTGGGTGTCAGGCAGAAGGTTCTCCAGCCTAGCCGAGTACTCTTGGCTGCTAACTTGAACTCTGTGTGCAGCTTCTTCTCTGTCATGGGCAGCCCAGTACCGAATCTAAAAAATATTTTTTTTTTCATTTACATAGACACATATGAAACTATTATAAAATGGAACTGGATAGCTCAAATTCATTTGGTAAAAGTGAGGTTAATAGGTAGAATGAGCAAATTTCTGAACATTCAGGAGTAGATGAACACTTCCCCTTTCATTACAGGCAGGGTAGTTTTGAAACACATTTATAAAGGTCTGAGAGATGGAGTACCAATTGCCCACAGTGGTTGGGTTGTAGACAAGTTAAAGCATCTTTGTGTCTGCACTTCCCCCTTTCCTGTTCCTCTGCCTTTTCCTCATATCTGCTCCCTAGGATCAAATTTAAAAGAAACAAATAAACAAACAACAATAAAGCACTACCTTCTCCCACACCTTTGTGTGAGGCTCTGCTTTGGGGAGATACAGACTAAAACAAATGCCTTCTCCAAAAGAAGAAAATGAAGCACTTTCTAAATATCCATTCATGCTCACCATAATAATTTAACTTTTAAAAACATCTGAATAGACTATTCAGGATTGTTAATCTTTTATGATGATTATGAAATCAATCATCTGCATTGCATTAATCTCCAATTCAGCCACTAAGAGTTTTTGCATTCATTATTCCTGATAGCCTATTTTACTTATTTTCATGAAATTAATTAAGTGAATATTTTACCTGCTGGGTAAAGTCTTTTGTGGATTCCTGGGCAGGAGCCCAAAGTTCTAAAGTGCCTTTGATAAGGACTTTTTGCATTCTTCTAGCTTACCTATACTACAGAAAAATGAGTATTAAGCACTGAGTACTAAGATTGGAAATGGGGAGCTCTTTTCCTCAAACAAGAGGAAAAAATGAGTGACAAACATTCTACTGAGATACACTTTAAAACCACAAGGAAGAAAAGATTATTTTCAGACCCACTTGCCTGCAGTTCTCTTTTGACATGTCAGGAAATTAACCTGAGATGGGGTCAATCATGCAGTACCCAGGGCTTTCCAGCTTTATGTTTTATTTTATATTTTTAATGTGCTGTGTTTTTTTTTTTTTCTGTGTATCTTTATAACTTGGATCCATCATACATTTTCAGGGGAAGTGCAGTGGCTATTGGTTTTCATGATCATCTATCTTGTTAGACCATTGGCTTCTCCCATCGTATTTCAAAATAAAAACATAATAACCACATTATAGTCAGTCAAGATTTCTCCCCACATATTTGCAGGAAAATTTTCTTACGGGAGAATAAATGGTATGGATTTTCTCTTCTAAGCTTTCACACTTGTCTCTTTGATATTCAAGGCTGTGTGTGAAAGGCGTAAAAGGATTTTAAGAAAGAATGAATGGAAAGAATAATTCTATGATTTAATTCCAGCAATTTTAATGAACCATTCTCTGGAGAAGCAAGACCTAGATTAAAATCTGGTTATGACAATTATTACTGGGACAAACATTTCTAAGCTTCAAGTCCTTCATCTTTAAAATGAGGATAATAATAGTGTCTATATCCTAGGATTGTGTGGATTTAATAAAATGAGCTTAATTAAACGTTTAGCATAGTAAGGTCTCAACAAATGTTGTCATTCCTTTCATCGTTAATATCATCATAATCATCTTCATCATTGCCATCATCATCATCCCTTTCAAATGCCCAATGATGTAAACAGGGAAAAGCATTAAATGCAGGATCTTTAATTTCTTCCACACCATGTTCCGTGAGGCAGTGGTTATTCTCTCAGCATTAGAAGTGAGGAAACCCAGAAAGTTCAAACGAATTTTACACAAAATTCCTAAGTGACAGAGCTGAAATACAAACTCATGTCTGCTCACAACTTTATACTTAATGTGGGTTTGCAAAAAGTCAGAAATCTGTGAAAAATCAACTCCTCCATTGCACACATTTTTCCCTTGAAATTATCATTTGAGAAAATTTTATTTGGTAAAGATTATTTTTTACTGACTATTTGAGAATCCTTAGTCAAGGTTTACTTCCCAAACAAGCTTATATTCAGATTAATGTCTGAATAATTGGTACCACTGTATTGGTTCCCACCTCATGTTTCCTTTGTACTCTGTTTGTTCAAAGTGATAAAAGAGTCAATATAAAATTCTTGGCATAGGTGGACAATATATAATTCTCTAGCATGTCTTTAATAAAGTGAAATATGGCATATATTTAACACTGACTCAATGAGATGGGTTATATATTAAATTATCTTTTTTCAATTTTGTATTAGTTAGAAATAAATAATATAAAAGAAGAAAAAATCCTGCGGTTCAAAATTTGACTTCCTAAGCTCCAAACATTGATGTCTTTCTTCTCTGAAAGACACCTTCAACCTATTTATTACAGGGGTTTGTAACATCCAGTGAATTTCTCTCTCTTTCCACTTCCTTTTCTTGTCTCTGTAAATGTAATTGTAGGGCTAGTAAGTTATGAATATTGAGTATTTCCAGGCTACTCCTTTCATTCTCAGTCCACTTTTAACTGCTCTATAATAAATGCAGCTGAACCCTTGCAAAGATGACCTGAAGACAATTTGTAATCTACTCAAATTATAACCTATGGTGCCAAAATAAAAGCCTCTTGTTAGTTTGGGTGTTTATGTTCAGAGGCTTGGTTGAGTTGCTTTTGTGGCTGCATCTCAGACACATGGCCTTGAGAAAGCCCAATTGTAACACTGTGTTTCATCATACTTCATTGTTCCTATCAGTACTCAATGAATATCTATTTAGTGCCTACCACGTGCCCAGCACTGTTCTCAGCACTGAGAACAAAACAGACAAAATCCTGTCCTCATGGAACAAACATTCCACAGACAGGTGGAGAAGGGAAAGTGCAAGAACTGAGAGGCCAAGCTGGCTGGGAGGGGCAGTTTCAGAAGGGCACCCACTTTGCACTCATGCAGGAAAACAGAAGGGCACAAAGCCGTGAACTTTGAATCAGAAAATGTGAGTTGCAGACATGGTTCTGACATGCTCAACTGAGACAAATTATCAAATCTCTTTGGTATCCATTTATTCATCTGTAAGGGTAAGATGTTGTCCATTCCTTTGAATTTTCACTCCTTATGCTTAAAATATAAGATGACTTCATATTTCCTATTATAATCCAGTCTAAATTGTGTTAGCATTGTATTAAGGACCACAGCTATCTTTCTAGTTTCAGCCTTCCGGTTCTTACTCTCCTTGACTAAGACAAGTTCTCTTGTTATCTGGCTAATTCTTACTGGCCCTTTAAGATTCAGTTCAAGGGATGTTTCTTTTGGGACATTTTGATTGTTGCCAATTTTCCGCCTTCATAGATAACATAAGACACATATTTGGTATATTCATTATTGTTTCTTTTGGAGGGATTTTGATAAATGAACCTACTGAGTCAAACAGGATGGCCATTTTAAGGATGCTACTATAAATTACCAAAATGCTTTTCAAAAACTTGAGATTCACCACCTTTTTACAAAGATGTTTGTCTAAAGAGATCTTTGCTAATCATGAGCATTACTACCATAGTTTTTATTTTGGCCAATTGTTTGCCAGCACATGGGTTTCTTTACATCTTTCCTAGATAAGGCAGTTAGGAACTTCTGTTTTACTCTTAATGATTAGCTTACAAATGACCAAGACACTAAACACAAACAATATAATGTTAGTTGCCACATAAATTAATGAGATACAAAACACTGAAAGATGTAACACATCTGAAAACATATGCTCATATATTTATGAATAAATGCATTTACTTTATAAAAATTGAACTCACCTGATATGTTTCCACTATTTTTTCTAAAACATGTTTCCAATGAACAGATATCTCAGAGGATGATAAGACTTTTACACCTACTTCTGTTGGGGCTTCACTGGGAGCTGAAATTTGATGAGAACATTACATTTTTAGTAATATGTTTACATAAAGAAATTTGAGGAGCATCATTTGTTGTATGAATGAAGTAGAACTATATTTTAATATTTCCAAAATAGGTTAATGTTTCCAAAATAAAAGAAGTCCAATTATTTTATTACCTCTTTCTCAATTTTTACTAATGTTATTTTATTTCACAGTCATTAGTGATACATGTACACACACATATTCATAGACACAAATATTAATATAGATATACACACAAACACATCCACACACACTTTTGGAAAGCTTCATGGATTTCTATTACATTCGTGAGCAAAAACCATACTAATTTATTTTTTACTTTTCCCAACTGACATTGCTTAAGAAGTCCTGTTGCAAATTATAATTAATAATATTTAGCTTATCAACTCTACATTATCAAAAATATGAAATTTGGTATTTATTATAGAAAAATATTCATTATAATTAATTTTCTCTTATTTGCTATTTATATGAAATAACTATAAGCAGCAATAATACTAATAAAACTTCCCTCTTTTATGTTTAAGCTAAGATCTTTAAAAAAAATTTTTTTTCAGATCCTTTGAAATGAGTTGTGATATCCACTGTTTCTTGGGCTTGGGAAAGCTTTTATATGTCTAATCTTCCAACTGGGCATCAAGTCAAATATGTATCAAAAAGGCCTCTGTTCAGGAAAAAAAATTAATTTACATCCCTTATGAAATTTACACAAAGAAACCAAGGAAACCTTTAAGCAGGGGTGATCAATTTTTATTGTCTTTCCTTAAAAAGCCATAATCCTATTTAATGTTAAAAAATGTTCTATACATGAATACTGTTGCCTTTTCAAATCAAGGTAAACATGTAGCACTATGATTGATTTCTTAGCAGAAGAAGAGATTAACACTTATACATGTTTCAGCATATGCACTTTATGATACTCATGAAATATATAGGAAAGAAATATAATTAAATACAGATAGATGACAAGTTATTTGCCTGAAAAGTACCTTAGCATCAAATAAAGCAGTGAAAAATTGATATTAGGTGAGAAGATAACTTGTAAAATGCTTTTAACTTTCATTTTTTTCTGTGAGATGGACTCATGTTCAAATTATTAAAATTGAGTCAAGTTATACTTCTGCTGAATGAGCACAAGCATATAGAATGTAAGATTTGTCATAGGACTTTTCTATTGTTTGATAATAAACAAATTATTCTTATTTTTTATTCTTTCAATGTATTTGGTTGGGCTAACTATCTTTTGAAAGAATATATATATGTATGACTGCCTTTCATGTTTGTAATTTTTTAATAAATTTTATTGTGTATATTTAAGGTATACAAAATGATGTTATGAGAAATTAATATATATGTAGTAAAACAGCATGTATTAAAAGTAAAGATCATGAGATTATTTGAATATATATTACATTTTTAACAAATATGAAAGCTAATAATTCTATGACTGAAGAACATATGTGAGAATTTCTGTTGAGTTCTAAGGTATGACTAAATGCTTAATTTGGAATAAAAATAATGCAAACTGAGTAAACCAATAGAGTGTTTTTCCTTAGTACCTCATATACTTTTAGCTTTAGAACTCTTCCATTCGCGCTTCTAACACAACTACAAAGAGAAACTTGGCTCAGGGTAAATGTTAGTTAGATCAAAAGGCAATGAAATCTCTATTTGCTTTGCCAGCCATTAATTATTTACATAGCACACATGAATAAAGAAACATAAGGACTTTTTTTAAAAAAAAACAAGGAATATAAATAAAAAGCACAGCAACTTAAACAGAAAACAATTTAATTATGTTTAACCTAAAACTGTATGTCACTTAGCATGAATATATAAAGTCCTCTACGAGCACACTCAATTCAGTTCAAGTTTCTAGAAAAACAAAAAGGGCCAGTAACAGGTTTTTTTTTTTTTCCCCCTAACTGGCCTTCAGGACAAATTTTTCTCTTTTCAGGAAAAAAATTACAACTGTCTTTCTGACTGCCTTTTTCATATAATTATATCTAGATTCTCTTGAATAAAATGGTAAGCACTCTATTATAACAATAAAAAAGTTACATAAATGCTACAATTATACAAATTTTGGGTTAGAATTTTAAGCAGTTTTATAAATAATATATATGCTATGGAAATTTTAAATTGTAAACTTTGTGAATACATAGACATTCCAATTAAGTATGGAGAACTTCTGACTACAAAGTTACAATCAAGAGCCCAGGAACAGGCATCTAAGCCAATTATTTCAGTGGAGATTTCCTAAATATCATAGACAGAATCTAAAGGATTTTAGCAACATTCTTGTCATTCAGGTGGAGCGACTGACATTTTAATTGGGCTCAAAATAATACTCATTTGCTAAATGTATAGCACCATTTAAAAAAAAAAGTCTTAATAAATCATGACTGAAAGAAAGCAAACTAAATGCCTACTAGAGAATTAAGTTTTTCCTCTCTCATCACATTAGTAAGGTGTTTTTTTAACCTACCGTCTTGTGCTGAATTTATGACTGCTATGAGGCTGTAAGGTCCATCTCCTTTGTTGTTGAAGGCCTTAACTTTTACTTGAAAAGCAGTGGACGGGGTCATGGTTTCGTCTTTATGGACGTATCTGCCAGTGTCTGGATTAGTAACTGTAACTTTTTTCCATTCTTCTCCATCAAATGGCTTAAATGCCACTATGTAACCAAAATTGTTGCCATAGTGGTATTCTCTTGACAAAGGCTAAATGGAAATTAAATATCAAATAGGTTTTAGTGATACAGTTAACAGGGTGGAAAATCCTATGCAAATAATAATATATACATGGAAACATGCTCTTTGTAAAAACACACTTGGTTCATAAATTAGTGCTTGTTGCAAATGCCAGAGCAAAAACATGCTTAAACATGCAATGACCATACTTACCAAGTGGTAGCCTTGCTGTTTTTTGAACACCCAGGGGACTCCCACTCTGGGCCTTTTTACTTTCAGTTCCTTCTGCCTAGGATGTTCTAGATGTCACATGACATCCTCTCTCACTTTCTTGAGGCAAAAACCATCTACTTGATGTTTTCTCTGGTCACACAATCTGCCATTTCAGGATTCCTTCCCCAATACTCTATATTCCACTTTCCTGCTACATTTTTTCACTTTAACACTATCATGATCTCTCACTGTATTTTACTTTTGTACTTTACTGTCTCTCCCAAATACTGGAATATAAGTTTTATGAAGGCAGAGTTTTTGTCAGTTTTGTTTTCCTCTTTATCTCTAGCACCTAGAACAGGGCCTCAAGTAATATGCATTTAATGGATGAGTAAATAAATTTCCATAGAATTGAAAGGCAATAGTAAGAGAGTTGTATGAGACTTTAGAATATCTGTATTGTAATCAAAAAGAAACTGGTCACAGGTATAAAAGAGAAGATGACCTGGGGGAAGGGGCAACATGGCACTCATTCGCAGGAGCGTGGCTTCGGGCCCCTGACTAACTTCAACACTGAAGAAGGGCTTAGTTTTGCAACATTTTCTCAGGGTTTCTTATTACTACACATGTCAATTGCCTAATAAAGAAGGCTCTGTCAGCCCTCACAATGCATTATGTATAAATACAGACCTAAGGCAAGTTCTAGTGAGTCATTTCATCTTTTTAAGCCATTAAGGTAAACGTGCAAATTGTACATTCACTTTTTTCTCCAGAATATCAAAGTTAAGTTGTCTTGTCTTGAGACAAAAACTTTGAACTAAATATAACACCACTGCTTGGATATACTTAGGTTAAATAGGGAGATATAGAAATATATAAAGGTCACATGGTAGAAGCTGGGCTTGGTTGCATAGGTATGTGATTTTAGTATAATCTAACATTTCTATCACATAGCATAGGTATGTGATTTTAGTATAATCTAACATTTCTATAGTAGTTTAACCAGGTTTCTTATTGATAGTTCTCTACTCAGTTTTTGGAATTTAGAGTATAACAGAATCAGCTATGGAGCTTTCAAAAAGAATAGTTGTCATGCTCTATTCCCAGAACTTGATTTTGAAATTTTGGAAGGAGCTTTCCAATTCTTAATTTTTTGCTAAGGCCCATCTTATTCTGAAGCAGATACTCATAGAGTTTACAAAAATCAAGCCATCTGGGAAAGAGTAAAATGTTCTAATGTTTATAATATTTGCATTTCTTGAATATTTCATTAACATTAAAACTTAGAAATAAATAATTTGAGAGTCAAATTAGCAAAAGGCAATTTTTTTCTAAATCTTTTTGAAAAATGTGATTTGAACGTCAAATATAAAATATGACTACAAAGCAGACAGTAAAGTCAAGTGTTGCTAGATATTCACTTATATAAATCACTTTGATCCATGCAAAGAATAAAATCTGCCATTTTTCTGCAGTCCTTAAAATTCTCTGGAGTCTAAATTATGCTCTTTGACTATCTGTAGTGATGAAACACTAAGAATATTTAATGAATAAATGAATCTGTATAAAACATATTACCTGGATAAATGACAGATGTCTAATTCAGACAAGTTTGTCCTATCACAAACTTCCCCAGCCCTTCCCAATATTTCTCCTATTTCAAAACTCCAGGTAAGATGTATTGGTTTTCAGAGATCATAGTCTCTGATATGAAACTCCCCTTTGGGTCATGAAAATTTAATAAAATGCTTTGGATACCTCAGTAACAAGTCCCTTGGGTAACGTCTACACTGACCTATCATGATATATTACACTAGTAATCAAAGTAAGGATTGAGTGAGGAAGCAGCCTCCAATTTAAAAATGAGTTTTGATACAAAGTTTGTAAATTGAATCTTTGGAGTTTACAACGTTCAGAGAAAATGTTATAAATTACAGTTGAGTTACCAGAATACAATCAGTTCAAATTATCTCTGGAATCGGATAGTTGAATATTTAACTGGCTAACAGATCCCTTAGCATCCAGAATTTTTTTGCATAGGAATTGCACACTAAGCCATAGTAAGCCAGATAAAATCTGATATGCATTTAAGAAAAAAATTAGTAATTTATTCTTGCTTGTGCATTGGGCATTCTCTTTTATCTCAGTTTATTTCAGGAAACAAAATGGGTTTGGGATAAGGGATAGATAAAGCACCGTATAATACGTACAACTTAATACTTACTGCCCATGTTATAGTCAGCTCTCTGTTGCTTCCACCCCCACCTCCGACATCCGAAGGAGCCACATTTGGTGCTGAAACAAACAAAAAATCAAATATACAAAGCAATAACAAAAATAGAGTCTATATAATTTTTCCCTGCTGTTAGAGTTCTCATTTACTACGGGAACCATGAATTTGTTCTTTTACGAGGAAAAACATGCTGCACACATGATCCACTCCATTATAATAACAATGGCTCACAGTAGCTGTAATAACCTGTTTTATTGCCAAGATAAAAATTGATTCGGTGCCATATGAAATGTGCCCATTTCCATTACCAAGGGATAGGGAAGCAACTTTGCCTCCCCATCTTTTTTTTCCCCCATTCTGTGTCCTATCATTTAATATGACTTTGAAAAATTAGATATCACTCTGTTGGTAAAATATTTTGCCACTCTTACTTTTGACATTAAAACTTAATGAACCCTATGAACTTCTAACAACTTACTGTTGTGTTTGGTTTACGCTTCATTCTACAAATAAATGTTAAGAAACCATGTATTTGCATAGCTTTGAATAATGCTTCCCCATATATCTGGGAATATTAGAGATCTAGCATTGTCTCTTGTGCTCTCCCTTCCAAAGCCTCAATCTCTTCTGGAACTTTGCCCCATCAGTGACACCAACTCTCCCTCTCCATCCTCGTACACCATCCTTCAGTCAAGGGACTCTCTGCTGGAGAGACTCTGCTCTCTGCAGTCCCTCTGTTCTTAAAAACCTTCCTGTTTTCCTCTTAGTCCCCAAGCCATCACACCCTTTCCTGTCACTGGACTACATGGAAGAATTGATATATGACTATTTTTTTTGTACTTTACTCCATAATCACTTTTTAACAACCCACGATCTATTTCCACTTCTTCATATTACTGAAATCACTCTTTCAAAAATCACAAAACTGCTTTTTAACTGCCAAGTCCAATGGCCTCTCCAAGTCCTTCAGAGTAGGCACAGTATCTTATTGGATTTGTATACTTAGCACCTAACTGGCCTTGTACAAATGAATAAAGCATTGTTTGTTCCTGTACTCAAGGCTCTACCCTGCTGCCCAGCCATGTGGATGAACACTGGGTTTCTACAGAGAACAGAGAACGTACACTTTCTCACACAAATACTTTGGCTCAGTCTGAGATACCATTCCCAATGTGTTAGCATTTCAAAGAGATCAAATACCAGTTCTTCCTTTAGTACCCAAATCCCTTCTTAATAGGGCATAACCATACCTTCCTTAGAGTGCTACATTTACTGAGTTGCAGATAGTAAGAAATCATTGTGATTCAAAGATACACACTTCCAAACTTCTCCAAATGCTAGCCATGTAAATTGTTTGGTGAAATAGGTACATTAATTACACAGAAATAAACAAAACTATATGCTTTTCCTTATATCTATAAAACTATATGATGACTTCCTTTTCCCATGAAGAAATTAATATGAAGTTTGAGAGATTTGATTTTACTATTTAACTGTCACTATGTATTAGAAAATTAAACTGGGTGCACAAAGGTTAAAAATAAATTATTTATAGCACTTTAGGGAGAATAACATTGAGGGCTGGAATATTAAAATAACTTATTGAAACTCTTTTAACCCTATAACTCATATCCTGAAGTTTAAACTCTACATGCTATAGAAAAAGAAAAAGCATGTTGTCTGATTATCAAAGAATATATCAAATTTTGTGTGCTTAACACTAAGTACAAGTATAGTAGTTACAGGCAAGTGATTTCAAAAATAACTCTAAAATAATTTATTATACTGTAATTTGTTGACTCAAATATTGCCTTCTTAGGACAAGTATTACTTGTCAAAGCATATCACTGAAATGCTTTTCATTATAATCAATATTAACCATTTTATTCAGAATAGAGCTAAAAATGGAGACTGTTTATATTAAACTGAATATTTTTATTCCATTTTATCATGTTTATTTTGGGCACTTTTTAGCACTTTTCAAGTAATTCAAGATGAATTTGTTCTTCAAAGATCACCCATGGAACTCACAATGCTGAAAACAAGATTTAAAGAAGCACAGAGTAAAGGCAACAGCATCTCTTAATAAAGTGCTTTTATATCTTACTGGGATTAATTATTGACTTAATTTTTCCCATTTAACTTTGAATGTTCAGTTGTAGCCTTTGCAGATTGGGAAAAATATTTCACAGGTGGAACTGACACATAACCTACATATCTAACATGAATCTGAGAAGAGGGCAGCCAGGTGCTCTATTTGTATTCAGCCCTGTTGAAACAGAACTTGGCCAAGTAGTGATTTGATTTGTTTCAGGGAAGTAAATCATCCCAAGCACAAGGAAGCTTATTTAACTTTAAGCTCTAGTGCATTTAACAGAGAACAAACGAGACATTCTTTAAACAATAAATCACTTAAAGAATTTAAACTAATATTTAGGAAAAATATTGAATTATTAATCATGAATAGGTAATGTTTATAATTTTACTGTGAAAGGTTAAAATAGCAAGGTGTTTTAACTTGTCCTTTTGCCTTCCTTTCCGTGTAATAGTGATTTCCTTATGATGCTTATAAGAGTGCTTCTGTATTTCAGTCATACATCTAAAACAATTTTAAAAAGAGAAAATCAAGCCAATGCCATGGCTATTCATTCCTATGAAAAGAAACTAATGGTGCCAATTTTCCTTTTAGATTTGAATGCTTAAGTAAATTACATATAAGCACTTCTTTGGGCTGTGATGTTTTATTTAACAACGTACAAATGGGCTTGTGACAAATTCTAAATTATGAAAATCATGGTGTATAAGAAGATAGCCCCTTGATTCAAAATATTTGACTATTTTAGTTCTTGTTAATTATTGCTTTACCTTGTGTAGTCATTTTCACAAAGAGTTAATCATGAATGTAGCGTTTCACTTTAATTTGCATCAAAATTTCGTTGTGATTTAATACAAATTTTTTAGTAAGAGATGCAATATAGTTATACAAGTAATATTCTAGTCCAGAAAACCAAAGGGATTGAAGTCTAACACATACTTTAATTCTACATCTACATCTACATATTTAAGCATTTAAATACATAACTCTGAAGAGTTGTTAATAATATCAAATGAACTATATAATATTTGTATATTCAAATTACAATAGTTCTTTGTAACTCTTAAGAGCTCATGCTCTGATGGTAGAGCAGATTGCCAACACTCCTAATGCAATGTTAAACCAATGTTCTTCCCATTGCAGGTAAAAAAGATATAGGGTTTCAGAGAGTTCACAACAATATTAATGTCTTATTGTCTTATCAGACAAATTATAGGTTTGCTTATTATTCTAGGCTTTGTTTTCAAACAAGAAATTTAAATAGGTGGAGCAGAGTAAGTTTTTTAGTTGTTCAGTGGAATGATAATCTAAGAATAAGGCAATTGAGAAAAATGTTTGGATGGGCAGAAACAAATGGTATAAACTGAAATAACCATAATGCATAATAAAATTCTTATGAAGAATTCAAACATATTATGGATTATTTGCTTAAATTAAGTAAAAGAATTAACATTTTCTAGTCTACTTTTCTCAGTATATGAAAAATGAAAATATCTAATGCATATGTCAACCTTGTTTTCAAGTAAAACAAAATATATTTGGTAATGGATTCTTCTAAATTATATTATGCAAATCTCACTGTTGCCTGGATCACCGTCTTCTCTCTTTATCATTCTCTATTAACTTTCAACTGCCAGAAAAACCATCCTTCTTTCTCCCTTTTTCTTCTACAAATAATTGTGAGCACCAACTATTGACATTGTGTTGTGGTAAGCACTAAAAATAGCAATATGAGTAAAGTCTGATTCTGATCCTGATAATGCTCTTTTTCTAGTGGTAAAAATTAAATATGTACAACTAGTTTTAATTCAATGTGTTAAATATCTTTGGTTCAAAAAAGTTTGCTGAATGAATGAATGAATGAATGATCTCAGCTTAATAACATATGCATCTTTAATGATGATCTCAGTTGAATAATAGAAGCATAATTCAGAAATTATTTTTACATACCTCACCTAATTGGATACTCAGATCACTACTTTGAAGTAGGTAAATGGAGAAATAGCATTATCCCCACTTAATAGGAAAGGCAAATGAGTCCCAAAGAAGTTAATTAACTTGCCCGGCTTACCCTGCTCACATGTAGAGAAGCTGCCAATTTTAATTCAGGTCTGCTGATGGCTTAAAAATCCATACTCTTTCCTTCTTTTAAAAAAGATTTATCTATCTAATTATTAATAACAGCAACTAACTTTACCATAATGCCTTACCAGCTACAAAACATGTTCTTAGTACCATTCCTCTCCTTTATCAAATATATGTTAAAAAAAAAAGAGAGAAAGAAAGAAAAAGAGAAAGAAGAAAAAGAAAACCAAATGACATAATAGATTCATTAGACACGAAATTAAGGCTTATACATAATACGAAAGTGTTGTTTCTCGTTTTTTTATTTTTCCTCTTTTCCTCTTTAGACTGGCTGGATCTGGCAAATAAACACCAAAGCTGTTAAAACAAACCTGAATGCATCATTTTAGGATATCGACTCACCAACTGCACCTGCAGAGCTATTAGAGTATGTCTTACGATGGCACATTATTTCAAAGGATGCTTTTGTTATCTCTTTCTTACAGTTAAAATTAAATGGGTTAAAATGAATTACAAACATATCTTCTAATTCTTCATTTGGGAACATCCATTTTATAATGCACTTGTCTGAATCCAAAGAATACGCCCAACTGTGCACTGAGATCTTAACGTTAAGTAATTGGATGGATGAGGGCATGTGTGGCACTGGATAATGTCATGTCTTTCAATCAGCATAATGAGGCACAGGACCAAGCTTTCCATCAAATGGGAACCAGCCTTTATCCCACAGAACATATGCTGGCATCTCATAGAGAGCTGTTATAATGGTACGTGACAAGACAAACATCCCCCATTTAGAAATTATTTTTATTTTCCTGTAAGGATAAAAAATGTAAATTACCAATTTTATGCATATGCAATTTTTTACAAATAGGTGAAACAAAAAATAATAATCAAAGAGAAATTCTGTTGAATTTTATTATATTAAATGTATAAAATCATTAAGATAATTAAAATTATATAAAATTTTTTTATCTTTCCTTCTACTATACTTATAATAATGGAAATTTATTGTCAAACAAGGTGATCAGTTACAAAGTAGACAAGAGACCATATTTTCCTATAGCATATTAAACTTTAGAAGGAACCATAATAGCATAATAAATAAATTTTACTGAGCAAATATCAGGCATCATAGTGCCAATTGCTTTCCTTATATGTTTTTAATCATAAAAATAATCCCTTAAAATAAATCATTCCCATTTAAAGATGAGAAAAGTGAGGCTCAGAGAGGTTAAGTAATACGCCCCAAATCACAGAGCTTTTAAATGATAATACCAGTGTTGCACCAAAGAATCAGTAGTCTGGAACTGCAACACTGCACACTGTCTTTGGAAAGTGATCTAGGAAAGAAACCTCTAGAATTAGAAAGACCTGGATTTGAATCCTAGCTCTGCCGCACATCCACTGGGTGCAATTGTAACTTCTTCATCTGTTTCATATAGATGCTGGGGATTAAGTGAAGCAATGCAAATGAGAGCTAAGCCCTGCATCTGACAACATACAGCAAGTGTGGAAACTATGGCAGCCATAAAAGTTTATTAATAAAAGATCCTGAAATATTTTCTGATGATAGATTAATAAATGTGTTAGCAGTTATAGAACTTTTTTTTTTTTTGCCATTGAAAGAAAGGAACCATCCCATAGTATCACTACCGGGTTGTATTTTACACAGTGAATAGACTTATTATTTCATACATGTGTTTGCTTGTTTTGGCTCTGATGATTTTTAAAGGAGGTTATTTTTGTAAGCACACCAAACAGGGAATTAATTCCTTAACAAAATATGATCTGAGCAAAACATAATGTAAGAGGTGATATGTAACGAAGGCAATGCCAATAAGAAGTTGGTTGAAAAGTAACAACTTTGCCAAAATTTTAAGTTTGATATCACTTTGAAACAATTATTTTCCAGCATTTAAGGATATGAAGACATTGAGGTTGAAAAGTCTTCAGAGTTACCTACAAACCATTGGTAGTGAGCATATCACTTCTAGAAATGATATTAAATATGAATTATAACCATAAATTCAGATATGAAAGAGTTAGATTGAATCTCTCTGAAACATTGAGTTTTTTTGCTGTTCTCAACAACATATTTATCACCTCTACTTTGAGATTACAAAACAAAACCTAAGACAGATCTTATGGTAATTATATATAGATAATTAGTCTAAGTATTGTAAAACAATCATTTTCTGAAATAAATAATAAAGATATTGTTTGTAACAGAATTCAGAATAAGAAGGAAGGAGGTCTACATCTGTTCCCAATGCCAAAAAAAGCATCCTCCTCCCCATGTACAATTTTTACTTCAAAAAATGGTGTGCAGATAAGAATTAGTTCATAGCATATTAATCAAGAAATCACAGAAAATTAATCGAACTCAATGAAATTTTAAAAAGTCTACATTTGAGATAGGTATGTGAAAATGTTTTAACCAAAATAAGTTTGCTTAGACCAACTTAATGACTTGATATTTTTCTGTAATTTTATTCTGAAAATGAAAGCTTGTTATATCAAATCAAGTGCAGGATCTCTTGATGTGAAATTACGTGCTTAAAACCACAAGTAGGATCATGCCCTAGTTTCTTTTTATTTTTGTTTTTAAGAAAGGGCAATTGTGTTCAGTCTATCATACAGAAGCCTCTGTTAGAAACACAGGTAGCTCCAGGGAATGATAATAAAAACCAAACACAAGGATCTTGGCTATATGGTATCTGTGTTCTATGAAGCTTCAACTTAGATTACCTGCATATCTTAATGAGATTTCTGTGAGGTAGAGAAAAAGGAACACTTATGTTCATTCTGTAGGTGGATATAATAAACCAAAAAATTTAATATTTAGGTCATATTTAGTTTCATAGTTTAAGATGAAATCCAGCTTCTATTAAGACTCTAATAAAGGTTCATATAAATGGATGCATTTTTGGAGTCCTGCTTGAAAAGCTGCCTTTAAGACAGAAAGCTCAATGTCTAAAAAGAGGTGTCAGACAGATATGGATATGAATTCTGAATCTTGAAAGAGGTTATATTAATTAGGTAAACTAATTAGACACTAATTAGGTAAACTATTTAGTGTCTGAGTCTAGTGCCCATTGATGAACATGGACGTAATCTAACCTACATCAAAATATTATGAGGAGGATTAAATGAAATACATGTGACAATGCTCAGCATGGACTAGGTATTTTAGTGCTTATTTTTGTCCTTTATTTCAGAATCATCATTTTTATTTGATAAATTACATAAAATTACATGAAACTTTAAGAGAGTTTTCTGACGGCAGTCTCTGTGAAACACTTGGCTTTAAAAACTAAAGACATTAGAACTCATAATTCTATTTAGAAGTTTAGCCAAGGAACTGTGGTAGTCAGAAATGCAAAGTGATATTAAGAGATCATATTTAATAGAAGCCTGTCATCTGTTTAAAATCCTCTCCTCCCTGTGAAACACTGAAGTTTACCAAGGCATAGTCAAAATAAATGAACTCAGAGAGCCTACAAAACATTTCCTTTTTGATAAGTAGGGACTAATAAAAGGAGGGCTACCATTAGAATCAGAACAACATTTTGCCTTAGTAACACAGGGGAAAAGAAAAAAAGAGAGGAGTATTTCTTGCACTAAAGGCTTTTTAAATGGAGTTGGTATTTAGCATAAAATACCCATCCACTTGGCTATTCAATGATAAATGTCTTTGAGAGACATGAAAAATTATGAACCTTCTAAATCATGGAACCTGTTTAATCAAGAGTGTGTCTGGTTAAGATTCAGATTTACATTGAAATTTATTTTCTAGATACCAACTTCATTTAAATGGTCTTTAATGGAATATGCAGTGATTTTTATTTACCTCTTCCTCTACATTAACTATGTAAAAATATTCTTAAACTTCATATTTCCTCTTTTGATTTTTGGATGTTTTGACATAGAATACACACATGTGTGAAATACACATACACATTTTTTAGATGAGTCACTTACCTCACAGCACTATTTCCAAAAACATTCAACTACATATTAAAATAGCGCTGTATTTACAAACGTTTTAAAATTTAAAAAGTTTCTTCTACTTACCAGCACCATCTGTTCTAATTTTGTTTGATGGTATACTGGGCTCTCCTATACCCAAGGTGTTGGTTGCTACCACACGAAATTCATATTCCATCCATGGGATTAAGTCCACTGCTCTTGCCGCCTCCATATTTCCTTCAATAATTGGGGGATCTAAATAAAATAAACATTAAATAGAGAATATCAGTTGACTAACATATCACTTTTATAACTCTCCATTTTTATTTTACTATTTTGGAGAGAATGGCACATATTATACTGAGTTGAAATAAAAACAACTGGGAAAAATAAATTGTTAAGTTCAAGGGGACAAGAGGAGAGGTCACTAATAAACAATAAACTAGAAAGTGATATGCATATGAACCTCCTGTTTAGTAAATCTGAGGTTGGCGAACTAAAATTCTGCACTTCTCCCATCCAAGTACTAACCAGGCCTGACCCTGCTTAGCTTCTCAGGTAAGACGAGATCAGGCGCGTTAAGGGTGGTATGGCCCGTACATACTTCAGGTGTCTGGCAGATGGGGGGGTAGGGAATGGGTATATACACACCTAGTGGGTGCAGTGCACACCGTCTGGGGGATGGACACATGTGAAGCTCTGACTTGGGTAGGGCAAAGGCAATATATGTAACCTAAACATTTGTACCCCCGTAATATACTGAAATAAAAAAAAAAGAAAAAAAAATTCTGCACTTCTACCAAGCTCCCAGGTCATGCTTCTGCTGCTAGTCCATGGACTACACCTTGAGTAGCAAGAAGCTATATTCTAGAAGTAGAATCTAGAAAGATTTCTTGAAGCCAGGGTACAACTAGGACAGTAACATTTTATGGATTGCCACTAGTATAGTCTATGGATAGCAAAGTATTTACTACTAGAGTAAAGAAGGATAATTTTTGTATCATTTTCTAGTTGGTTTTATAGATTTATGCTCACATTATTTGAACCAATTATAATAAATGTTACAAAAATTCATTAGGATTTATTAAGTTTTCTTCAGAATTTATGCTACTAGATACTATTAGGAAATTACAAATTATGGGTAGGATGAATTCTGGCTTGTTTATTTAACTGAGATATGATAAAACATACAACCAAGGCAGGTCCATACATTATTTTAAGCTCTCTTCAAATATTTCCATGTATTTTTAGCAATTAACCTACACATACATATGCATATTATTGCCTGTACCTTTAGGCTTGTTTATGACTCATTATCTTATTATTTAGGGAACTTTTATTTGGAAATGCACACCATGAATATGTAATTTCTGAAGATGCTGTATTCATCATGACAATAAATGCTAAGCACCCCAGTGTTCAGTTTCTACTTCTGGACAAATTCCTGTATGAGTGAGACTGTTCCATGTCTCACCTTGCCATGATTATAACTCTGCTGGACATTAATTTTGCCATATATTATCTTATTTTGTTTTGGATTTGTTCTACTGATTTGACATATATGTTTGACTTTCTGATTAAAAGTTTGGCTTCACCTTCCTCTGTTTTGATTCTATCACTTTATCCCCTATCTCTTCCTCTACTCCCTTACACCAAATCACAATCTGTTTTAGTTCATATACATGGGGAGTTGTCTTTAGGTAACTGAAAGAGGTTAAGTGAAACTTTGGTCTGTGAAGGGCTCTTCATGGAGCAAAGAGAAAACAGAGCTGGTTGTTATGACATTGAGTAGAGTGGGCCCTCTTCCCTACTGGATACTTTTCAATTATTTTGAGCCCCCTGTAGAAAGTGGTGGCCCCCCTAAAGTTATGTCCATGTCCAAATCACCAGAATCTATAAATGTCACCTTATTTGGACAAAAAGAATTGGCAGACCCTTTTAAGTTAAGTTTAAGGTGTAAATAAGTTAAGGATCTTGGGATAAGATCATCCTGGATTATCCGGTTGGGCTCTACATCCCATGACAAATGTACCTATAAGAGACCCTGAGGAGCGACACACATAGAAGAGAAGAAGGCAATGAGACTATGAGGACAGATATGGAAGTGACACAGCTGTGGCCAAGGTACATCTGGAACCACCAGAAGCTGGAAGAGGCAAGGAATGGAGCCCTTGGAGAAGGTGAAGCCCCTGCCACCACCTTATTTTGGTCTTCTGACCTGCAGAACTATCAGAGGGTAAATTTCTGTTGTTTTAAGCTACCAAGTTTATGGTATTTTGTTACGGCCGCCCTAAGAAACTAATACAGAGGCTTAAAGGCAGAAGCATATGGAACTATTTATGAGTTCGTGATTTTTTAGTTTAGGGGGCTCAAGAAAAAAAGTGTATTAGGAGGCTCAAGCGGGCAGTCTACCTGCTGCCCTGCTTCCTATGCTGCAAAACACTAGCACCATTTAAGGGCTTGAAGAATGGAAATGTTGGGAGCATTCCCAAGGGCCCATCTTGGCAAGGATATCATGTTCTCATGAAGGTCGAAGGAGCTCAGGGAATTTCACTGCAAAATATGACTCCTTGGAATAAAGAGTATTTTGAATTAAAGGCCCTTAGAGATCAAGAAACTTTGGAAGGGATTTTTCCCTCTATCGTCATAAAAACCAGATAGACTCATCCATTAAAAAAACAATTGCCTTTCCTTCCCCTCTCTGTTATCTCAATATATTGCAGGAAAGAAGATCAAGAATGCAACCAGACCTGGCCCAACCCATTTTAAAGATAATACCTGTCTCTCAGATTAATTTCCAAAGAGAATCATTTATACGTCAATCTGTTTTTCCCATCCATACTTTCTCCCAAGTATTAATATCTATTTACCCTCCCTAGTAACCATTTATTGCCCCTAAACAGAATTGCCTATATTCCTCATCTGGACCCCATTGGGATATTGGGTAATCACTCTGTGATTCTCCCCTTGCATGCAGTAAATAAATGTGTAATCTCTTTCTCTCATTAATCTGCCTTATTGTGAGTTGATCTTTTAGGGAAGCTTCAGGGAGCAAAGGAGAAGTTTTCCTTTCTCCCTGATTTTCAAGCAACTGGGTGGCCAACAGGTATGAGCAGGTACATACTGGGTCAGAACAGGAAGAACCAGCTGGATGTGCAGTGGAGAATGCAGCTGACAGACTGAGTTTGAGTGCATGTGAGAATCCAATAGGAAAATAGTCCACACAGTTGGAAGGTCAGAGACATTTCAAAGAGTAGAAGGCCATACATGACCACCAGGAATATCTGGAGGAATGGTGGGAGATAGGGCAGGAAAAGACAATGGGAGTCATTTTGTGGTAGGATCTGGATTCCAGCTGAGGAGCCGAACCTTTGATTTTAATGACTGCTATGAAGAATGGAAGCAAATAGTCTAGGAGGCACTACCTTGAGAAGGTGGACCCCAGTGGGAAGACCTTGGCCCACAGATACAAACAACTCTCTCCAAGGGGGAATAGGAAGTGGATGTCAAGAAGATGGACTTCTAAAATGGACCTTCTGAATGACTAAGGATTGAATTTGATATTTATAAATTAAAAATAATATTCCCACTAGGATTCCTAAGGGCTTGACAACTGTTCTTTTATTCAATTATAATCATTCTTGATGAGAATATAAATATCTAAAACAAACATATTTTGGTAGATGGCTATAATATCCACTCAATAAAAACATCTATATAAGTAGCAGCAATAACTTAGCAAAAAGTGACTAACATCTATTATTTCTAAAAAATGTACTAAGTATTAAAAGTGACCCTTCTGAGTTGCTCTCGGTCCTCCAGATCTGGGTGGGACTTCTGACTCACACCACATGAACAGGATTTAAAAGCACACTTTCTCTGATATTTTTCCCCAGCTCTGATATTAAGCTAAAGAGCCCATATCATATTATCACTACAACTGGAATTCCAAGATTGGCTATGAAGGAAATTAGAAATATTTTACCCAAAATATATTTATCTAATATATTTTGAGATGGCTGAGTGAGTCTCACAGAGAGAAGTAACATTGCAAAGCTGTTTTTGTAGGGGAAATTTACATCTGCTGAGAATCTGCACTAAGACAGCCAGGTCTATCCTTACCTGATCTAGGAAAGATTAACTGAGAGTCTGACATCTTTCAAGGTCTGAAAAGAGAAGTTTACCATCTATTATTTGGAGGGCTGCTACCTCTAAGATTTCATTTACATAATCAGACCACTACTTTTGTTAGCTAGTCAAGCCTCTGACTTTCCCCCTCTCAAAATCCTCTTTCACTACTTCCAAGCCTCAATCTTAAAAAACCTCTGTACCTCGTTGAAGAGTTGAATCTTCAGCCTGACTGTTCCCATGTATATATATTAAATAAATTTGTATCTTTTTCTTTCTGTTAATCAATCTGCCTCATGTCAGTGATTTTTCAGCCAACGTTTATGGGGCCAGACACCTTTGATCCCTACATCCACAGAAGGCCCATTCAAAATACTACTTCTGTCTCCCCCTGTTTGTTCCTGGCTATCAATTGTGGACATGTATACATTTTTTTCTACTTCTTTCTACTCATGTTTTGAAACCCCTCTGAGCCTGCTATATCTACTATTGTGTTTTACAAATAGAAGTACTTAATAAATATTTGTATAAATATATATATACACACACATATATATAAATAAAATACAATTATAAACATTTGTGTTTATTTAGAGCAGACAACGTCTCAATGTAAGAAGCACAGCCTTGTGTACAGCAATCACTTTAGTGTCTCCTTCTCCCTGAATCAGGCACACTACTGATGAAAGAGAAGGAGGGCACTCCTTCACCTCCCCTTCACTACAAAATAGCCAGTGCTCTATGGCTCTTATGTCTATATTCAGCCCTTAGATTATCCTGCCCTGTCTAAAGCAGAGAGTAAACTCTTCTCCATCCTCTTAAGGTCTCTTTCATTCTCTTCAATTTTGAGTTGATCCTTTCTGATTTCTCTCCTCCATTGCTACTGTGTATGCTTGTTTTAACAAGGTTTTGCCTCTAATACATATTTTTATTTGTTTTATTCTGAGGCCCAAATGCCTCCATTAACAGACTTGTATAATCTTCTCCTAACCCTTCAGCGCTGATAGGAACTATTGGATTCTTCTTGTTCTTTTTTTTTTGTCCCCCAAACTACCCACACAAACAGTTTGGGCACAGAGGCCTGCTCCCTGCTTTGGAAGCAAGTTCATGCCCAGAGCCAAATGGAGAACAGTCAGGAGCAGAGGGACTTTGTGTCCTCTCTCTTCAGCCAAGTTCCTTGCAACCTGTTTGTTATTCCTGGAGTCAGAAAGAGAGTAAAGTACTTTGCATAACAGAGGCAAGTGCTGTTCTAGATCTGATTTTTAACTGTGTCAATTCTGAGTCAGGCCACTTTTTTTGTTGTTCAGAATATTATAGGGGTACAAATGTTTTGGTGACATGAATTACTTTTGTACAGTTTGAGTCAAAATTTTAAGTGTGTCCCACACCCAGATAGTGTGCATTGTACCTGTTAGGTGTGAATGTCTATAAATAATTTCAGCATTAAAAACCAGATCTTAACATATAACGCCTGTCAGAGGTATCGCTCTATAAAAAACTAAAATACTGTGTACTAACAAGATAGGTATTAAAATGTTGGTTTTACTTTTGAGTGTAAATTTAAAGCAAAGGGATATAAAGCAGGAGGAGACCATATTCCTTACTTGAGTACTTAGGCCAAACACAGTCTTGAGAATGTCTTAGTTAACAACCAGTCATAGCAGTAATCCATAGATCTATTTACGAATACCTTGAGGCCCTAAGGTTCAGAACAAAAAGCTTCTGGCTATCCTTTGAGAAAAAGAGAAGCAAGCCTCATGGGTATCCTAAGGGGAATCATTCATAGTGTTTTAGCTGTCTGGAAATCCTGAAGTGATACCAAACTGACTGTGGTCTGAGAAGCTTCAGAAACAGCCAGAATGACTTCAGGACTAATAAATTGATTGTGTCAAGAATACCTCCAGTCAATAAAATCCCCTCTATTCTAGACTTTTGGAAGTTGTCTTAGTGAATCCTGGGATTTCATAAGGTCTAAATACAATCAGAACCTTTATTACCCTTCATTTCAATCTAAAACTCAAATATTAGAAACAACCCGGAGAGAACTACTCACTCAGAAGTTCTAAGTAAAACAGCAGGTCTGAGTTTGAGACTGGAAATGAGTATTTAGAGGTTTCTCACTGGCTCAAACACACTTACTTATGCTACGAGCCCTAGACCCAACCACAGATCATCTGGCAGGACTCGGGAAGGAGCCATAGGTGTGGAAAAATTCCTGCAGCACAAGCACAGCAAGCTGTGCTCTGGCATCCCATAAGATGTGATTCATTCATCCTTTTCTAAGGGAAATATGAATGTAGCCTCATACAAATCCAGAAATTCATATTTAAAATGAGAACTACAAAAAGTGAAGCCACAAAAGGCAATAATAATAATAATAAAATAATATCCTACAATAAACCTAGGGAATTTTCATTTTTTTAATCTATCAATTCAGCAAAGATTTAAAAACATAATACTAAATACTAGGTAAAGAAATGGCAGAAAAGATACTCATATACTAGGGGTGGGAATAAAAATTAGTTCAACCTTCCTGCAGAGCAACTGTGGAGTATAGCTCATGGGATTAAGGTATTTACACTTAATAGTTTAATTTACATATGTTTATTTTAGGATTTGTTCTGTAAAACCTGGATTTAGTCAAAAGGCTGCACTCAAAGATACAGAAGCCCACATGTGGTCCCAAGGCAGCAGGTCCCCACCCCTGCGCTGTAGCAGTGTGTGTGTGTGTGTGTGTGTGTGCATGTGTGTGTGTTTGTACACACACACGGTCAATATCATTAAAGGAATTAAAATTTTATACTAAAATGCCCATTTAATCCAAAAGAAAGTAGGAAAGAAGAAATAAAGAAAACAAAAAAGTGAAACATTTACAAAGCAAAATTGCAATGGCAACTATAAATCCAACTATATCAATAATTAACTGTTAATGGGTTAAAGAATTCGATCAAAGGGTAAAGACTACCAGATTGGATATATGCCGTCAACAAAAAACATACTTTAGATTCAAAGCTACAAATAGGTTGAAAGTAAGAATTGGAAAAGATAGATCATGCAAACAGGAACCAGGAACCATAAGAAAGCAGAGTGGCTGGACTAATATCAGAAGTACCAATTTAAAATACAACTCCCACCTTCCAATTCCTCTTTTCTATTGTTTCTCTTTGGTATGCATCACCACATGACTTACCACATATTTTAATTGTTTACTGGCGTCTCTCCAACTAGAATGTAAGCTCCTTGAAGGCACAGTTCTGTTTTTTGTTTGTTTTCTCTATTTTTTCACTGTTGCTCAACTGTATATCCAGCATCTATAATAGGTTCTAGTACACAGCTGAAGCTCAATATTTATTACATTTAATAAATAAGCACTATGGGACCTTCTGTAGGTGCTAAAGATAGAGCAGCACATAAAACAAAGTCTTCACCTTCGTGGAACTTATTTTCCAATAGAATTTTTTTTAATGAGAAGCAAATTTTAATTGAGCTACATAGTAAGCATACATAAGTAACGAATAAAAATGACTACAATTAGTATTATTTTTTCAAAGCCAAACAAAATTTTAACCATTTATTTATTTCAATGTTGCTAGATGTCTAATATTATCTATAGTTTTAAATTATCATTAATTTTCATTCTCTTCAGAAAAGCAGAAACTGCTCATGCTTCAGGTTTATCAAATATCTAAAAGATTTGTAAAATTATTTTTCAGATAGTTTGATTTTGCCAAGAATATTTGCAGACAATTCTTAAAACCATAAACATAATGTAATGAAAATGTTTCACTTGTTTCTAATACATTGGAACTTTGTACACTTACGTGGAGAATCACATGATACTACAATATATCCTAAATCTTTGCAGTAGACTTCAAGTTTCTATTTGCTTCATTTTCCTTGAAGGAAAGAAACACTCAAGAGAACTAAATCTAAATTAAAGTGTCTTACTGAGAAATACAAATAAATTCCATTATGTTAAGATAAAGCTAAAATGAGAGTGGGTTTGGGGCATAGGAGTCATTATTTTTTTAGTTTTTACAAGGGAAGAACATTTTATTCACCACTTGTCTCTTTTTCCCCTCTAGTGACAACTGAGCAGATGTTTCTATGCCTTTTCTTTACACATCTTAAAGAAATTTTGGCAACCAAAAGTTTGTTTAAAAATATTGTTAAAAATGACAAACATAAACAGGTTATTGTATCAAAACGATCTACAATCTTCTTTGATGTTACAGGGGGAAATACACTGATGTGTGATATTATGGGCTAGTCTTGAGAAACGGCAATGGTAACAGTTATAGAAAAAGGAAAGTACCCACTTAACATTTAATTCTTTTTTGCTGATCAGCTTTTAGAAAATATTAATATAAGAAAAGAAAAAGGTTGAAAGATCCAAAACTTCTTTAAAACTCTGTTTTGAGGAAATTCAAACCAAGTGAAATCATTCTCATAAAGTAAAGGGTTATGACAGTAACATTTGGATGCTTAATTTAATATTTATGATCAATGTGGCTCTATAAAAATTCAGAACTATAGTGCCTATATAGTTGGATAAAAGGCGTCATAAATAATTTGTTCTAGTGCCATTTGCCCCCCACCAAAAAAAAAGACTTCCTAATGAATTTTTGCCAGTAAATCTTAGTTATACACAGCCCAAATAAGAAACCCAGGAGGTCTCTGCTTTCTACTATAGGTTGATTTAGACATGATGCTGCTTCCCCTATAGCTTTAAAATGTTTAAATGTTTAAGTTCCATGTAGTTTTCTTCATAACCAAAGGACTAGAATACCAAAAGAAAAATGTTTTAAGAAAGAAAACATTTTTTTTTATAGCTTATTATGGGGGTACAACCGTTCTGGTTAAGTATATTGCCCATGCCCCTCCCAACCCCCCGAGACTGAGCCTCAAGGGTGTCCATTCCCCCAACAGTGCACATCGCACTCATCATGTAGGTAAACACC
>CM052440.1:58312662-58389503 GCA_028533085.1 Varecia variegata
AGTGGGCAAAGGACATGAATAGAAATTTTTCAAAAGAATATATAAGAATGGCTAACAAACATATGAAAAAATGCTCAACATCTCTAATCATCAGGGAAATGCAAATCAAAACCACAATGAGATATCACTTAACTCCAGTAAGAAAGAAAACATTTTAAGGTAGATAATGAAATTCTAAAAACTTCCACATTTTTGTTTTTGATAAAATAGATTCATTTTGAAAACATGTACGGACACATAAGGCAAATAAAACTCACCTGTCTTTGCATCTTTCCAGTCATCTGAAAGAATAGTCTTGGTCTGGATAGTGTATTTAGAGATAGGACTATGATTGTCTGAGCCACGGCTCCAAGTAAGTCCCACAGAAGTGGCTCTAATGTCTTCTATTCTCAGACCACCTGGAGGGCCTGGAGGGCCTGCAATGAAAATGTGGGTAATGAATCAACGAATCCCAGCTAGTGAATTCCACACACATTAGAATACAAAAATGTCCTCCTTGCAATTAATCTAAAGGACTTTTGTACAATATAAACAGTGTTGCTGCATTTCTTTTAAATACAGACTGTAAGACGTAATAATAATATCATTTGTGGTTTTCACTGAATGATTTCATTTGCCTCTTTTTAAAGAAGGAGATAAATGCTATCATTTAAGAATGGCATATTATTCAGGCTATATATGATAATATTTGACACATAATATGCAACTGTCATCAATGGGACATAATATAGATTGTAGCCTAGTGAGATTTAATGAATGCTTGCTGAATGTACAAATCAGAGACAGTAGCACAATTCAGTCTAGATGTGAGAACAGTTGGTCAAATGTTTCATTCTGCCTCCCCCAAATCTAGGAATACTTTCTTATAACCCCAAATGTTATGTTACTTGAATTGGAAATTTCTGGGAATCACTTTATGTACCATTTTGGATAATAAATTTCATGTGAATTTTAGTAATAAGTAATATTTAAAAGATGTTTCTACTTATATAAAAAATTTAGAAAACAATTTTCAACTCAGAGATATGCCAGGCATGCTCTCAGAACATCAGATTATATATTGAAGAGTCTTAGGACAGAAGAATTGTTCTTGCAGAGCATAAAACACTATTAAAAATAGTTTTTCATAGATACTTCATAACTCAGTATCAATACTATGTCTTTATCCTCTAAACTGAGAGCACTGTGCTGGGTGGTAGAGATTAAAAGGTAAATGAGACACAACTTTTGGGCTTTGAAGAGCTGTTTGTCTTGAATAGGGTGAAACGGACCAGCAAACAAATAATTGTAATAGAAAGTAGTAAATGCCATGACAATGGTTTATAAGATACTTAGACTTTGCATGACAATTTCTTGTTTTTAAAAATGAGAAACAAAGTCCTTTAAGTGGTGAAGTGGCATCCATTGCTTACAATGCTAAAGAAGCCTCTCAGTTAATAGGCAGCTCTTAGTACAGACATTTCAGAAAATTCCATCACTTGTTTTCTATGCACCAGAAAGGAGCTCATCCCCAACAGAATTAGGCATAGGTGAATATAACAATCAATCAACATTTGATTAAATAGCGTTGTCATGTTATCATAATGAATATAATACTAAAGATGACATTTGTTTTTATATTTTAGCTGAAAATAAATACCTTCTTATCTATATATCAGTTGAGTTGCTTAGCCTAGATGGCTTTTTTCTCCATATGAGCTTTGGTCTTTGCAGAGGTATGGGTAACACCCCAAACCTTCACCAATTTCCTTATAGTTGGTCCCAAGGAAGAAAAAGTGTATGTAGATCAACACAAACATATCACCACTAATACTAAAGTAACACAAGACACACCCTATTCATAATAGTAAGTTTTATTATTTGGAAATATATATAAATGTAATAAAAACAAACCTTTATAAATTTATAATCTACAACAGTATACTTATACTTCTTAATGTTAAATAATTAAAATAGACACATAACATAGAACACATTTGATATCCAGAGAGAACATATTGCATTTTTATGTGCAAAAAACACATTGAAATATAGTACACATTCTTGGTCAGAACCAAGAAGTTCATTATTTTACATAAAGCATCATCCTAAGTCAATTACTGAGTAGAATATCTCAGAGTATTAAAATTAAAAATTAGAGATGAAAAATAAAAGAATTTTTCAGAGGAAGAGAAAGTCTTATACATGCATTCACATGTTTTCTGAGAATAAAGATATGGTATTCAGAAAATGTTAAAGGAAACTTAAAACAAAATTATAACAGATCATAGGTTAATCTTTAACCATTAAGCTGTAAATCATTTCCCTGCTGTTATTCTCTGAAGATCTTGAAGTGTCAAATAAATAACATTTCACAAAAGTCAGATGAAAGCCACATAGTATTAGTGTATTTGTTAGGACACTATATGCCTAATAATTTTATTCAGCCATCTATTCATTGAAGAGTAATATTGTTGAGCAAAACATTGTATTTGTCCACTGTTTTCTCTGATATATATCTGGCCAATAGTGGGTTCTCAACAAATATTTCGTGAATATATAAATGAATTTATCACAATTGGTCTTCAGATAATTCTATAAACATAATGGTCAGTCATAATACAGTCTCCATTCTTCCACTTGCCTTGAAATACTATATCATCATAAAGAGGTGGAATTGAGAGGACAAATGAAAAAGGAGAGATTGGTATTCTCATAAAACTCTGACGTGGGAGTATTACTTGGTAATGGTTCAACTAATATGAAGTATATTTTTCATCTAGTAACTGCCTAAAAATACTTGACTAAAATCATACTACTAAAATAGTAATTATATTAAAATGCAGGTATTCTGGAGTGAAAATAGGATTGTCTTTAAATCCTGTGCCCTGATTTATCTTGGGCAAGTTTCTTAAATCTAGCAAGTTCTTGTTTTCTCATCTGTAAAATAGGAGTAATAAAAATCCACCAAAAAAGATTGTTAGGATTGAAATGACAACTTTAAAGAATTTAGTGCTCAGCCTGGTCCATAGACAGTCCTCAGTAAACTTTAGCTACAAACAATATTAGTATTCCCATAAAAATTTTCTGGGCATCTTAGCCACCTGGCAACAGTTATTATTAGTACTTGATAATCACTGTCAGGGATCTATTTACCAGATTATTCATTTATCACTTGTTACTTAAAAGAAAGTGTGCACTGTCTGGGGAATGGGCACGCTTGAAGTTCTGACTTGGGGGGATGGGGGTGGAAGAGGGGATGGGTGTAAACCTACAAGAAGAGTGCGATGTGCACTGTCTGGGGAATGGACACACTTGAGGCTCAGTCTCGGGGGAATGGGAGGGGCATGGGCAATATATCTAACCAGAACTTTTGTACCCCCATAGTAGCTGAAATAAAAAAAAAAAAGAAAGAAAGTAGGGACCTCAGAAAGTAAAGTTTTTTTCCAGTAAATTTGATAGAGGTGAGGAAAAGCTGGGCATGTGAAGATACTAAGGAATCAGAATGTGGCCAAAAAAAAAAGAGAGCATAGAGACAAACTTGGATGGTCTGGGTTCAACCCAGGGTCAGCCCTGCAGTGTCTCCCAGAAGGAAGGTTTTCAAGCAGTGTAGGCTGATGTTACTTGCTTAGATTTTTGTTTAGAATGGAAAGAAAAGTGTTGTGGTGAAAAATAAAATAACAAAGCTACTTGTTACTCAGCACAAAACCAGGCATGTAGGAACTGACTCTGATTTCTGATACATAAAGAAAAAGAAGTTCCTTTTTCTTTAAAGCTCCCATCACTGTATACTCTAAATAAATCCTTAAGAAGGGGAGCCAGAGAAAATATAAATAAACAGATTGTGCCATGTAGCTTATTTCATTATTACTTTACTAATACCTCTTTCCAATTTCTTATGCTGTTCTTGGTCTGATAGCTAAAGATTTCTAAGAACGTTATTTGTCCCAAAGTCAAATTATCTTGAAAGACAAGTTGGTAATTATTTTACCAACTTTTTTAATAATAACTTTTTAAAATAATTACTTTTATTGTAATTATTAAAGATCTGAGGCGAGGGGAAAAAGAAACTGGAATGTATCTCTGATTAAGCCCTGAGTGTTTCTGTCCATTCTTCTCACCATTATTAAAACTTAGGGAGTTAGAAAGAGAAGAAAAGGAGGAAAAGAAAAAAAGATATGATGAAGGGAATAAAAATTATTTAAAGCATACTTTTTGTTTTATGCTCTTATGAATACAGTTTTATCTTCACCCTTCTCTTGTCACCACCTCTTCCCACCCCATGCTTCGGAATTTCCAAAATGCATTTTATTAAACTCATATATCACAGCCCTGCTATAGTGCTGCTATTTTGTTTCCTGAATCTTCCAAATGCTGACAGGGTGTCATCAAGAGTGGACACTATTAATTGTGTTAGGTCTATCCAGCTGACTGAATTCCTCTTTTATAAAATTAGCAGTACAAACTTCAATTTTGATTCTTTCTTTCTTTCTTTTTTTTTTTTTTTTGGAGACAGAGTCTTACTCTGTAGCCCCAGCTAGAGTGCAGTGGCAGGATCACAGCTCACTGCAGCCTCAAACTCTTGGGCATATGTGATCTTCCTGCCTCAGCCTTCACACGGCACCACCACACCTGGCTTCAGTGTTGATGTTTTACATCTTCTTTTCCTATTCGAAATCATAGTGTTCAATTGCTACCTTTCTTTGGGCTACTTTTCAGTATTTCTTAAGGTGGAGGCTGCACCTGTGGACTGTTCTGCCTTTCTATTTGCATTACCCTCTCTTGCTATTTTTGTTTTTCACCCATTATATTCTCTCTTTCACTTTAAATATCCCTTTTAAAGATTGCTGATTGAGGCTGCTCCATCATATCTCATCTATGGGGGATAAATAATGATCCCTTGTTAGTGTTATGTTTCTACTTGTGGATTCTTCAAAGTTAGCTAAAAGAACTACGGAGGCTTGTTTCTGTCACTTTTGTAACCTGGTGAAGGAGTGCGGAAATGGCCAGAATGATCTCCTATCATTCAGGGATCAATGCAGAGTCTCATTGCTACATCCCTATTCTCTTCCTCTAAACTTCTCTACAGTCTCAATATTTTTACTATTAATTCATAGATGATTGCCAAATAATGGAAAATTGCAATATTTCAGGTAGATCACATACATTTTAGAGCTCATTTAAGCCAACATCTTTATTTATATCTGCTTACAAAAGGATGCTGAAGTCTAGAAGGGTTATTGTAAGAACTGACCAGCTAGTCAGTGGCAGAATACAGAGTCAGGACAAGAGACACGGTTTTCTGGCATGACATGCTCGAAATGAGAAAACACCCATTTTCAAATTCAGAACATGCAGCTCAAATGTGCCAGCCTGCAAAAGATCTCCAAAGAACTACCTGGATGCCAACAAGTTTACCTTATTGTCCTCTTGGGTTTGTCTATATTATTTAAACAAGTTAAGGCAGTATGGATATTTTGACAATATTGACTTTTTCAATCCATGAGCACAGGACATTTTTCCATTTGTTTGTGTCCCCTATGATTTCTTTAATTGGCGTTTTGTAGTTTTCCTTGTACAGATCTTTCACTTTCTTGGTTAAGTATATTCCTGGGTATTTTTTTTTCTTTGCAGCTATTGTAAATGGCATTGAATTCTTGATTTGACTTTCAGTTTGACTGTTATTAATTCATAGAAATACTACTGATTTGTGTACATTAATTTTTTAACCTGAGAGTTTACTGAATTTATTTATCAATTCTAGGTATCTTTTGGAGGAGTCTTTAGGATTTTCTAGATATAAGATCATACCATTGGCAAACAGGAATAGTTTGATCTCCTCTTTTCCAATTTGGATATCCTTTATTTCTTGCTGTTGCCTGATTGTTCTGGCTACTGGCTAGGGGTTCCAGTACTACATTGAATAGGAGTGATGACAGTGGGCATCCTTATCTTGTTCCAGTTCTTAGGATGAATGCTTTCAACTTTTCCCCATTCAGTATGATGTTGGCTGTGTGTTTGTCATGAATGTCCACACTGCCAAAAGCGATTTACAGATTCAATGCAATTCCCATCAAAATACCAACATCACTTTTCACAGAACTAGAAAAAAACAACCCTAAATTTCATATAGAGTCAAAAAAAGAGCCTGAATAGCTAAAGCAATCCCAAGCAAAAAGAACAAATCTGGAGCAACCATATTATTGAACTTCAAATTATACTACAAGGCTATAGTAACCAAAACAGCATGACACTGATATAAAGGTAGACACATAGATCAATGGAACAGCATAGAGAACCCAGAAATAAAACCACATAGCTACAACCAATTTTCAACAAAGCAGACAAAAACATACACTGGGGAAAGGATGCTGTATTCAATAAATGGTGCTAGGAAAATTGGAGAGTCACATCAGAAGAATAAAACTCTCTCTTACCATATACAAAAATTAACTCAATATAGATTAAATACTTAAATGTAAGACCTGAAACCATAAAAATTCTCAGAAATGGAAAACAAATACCACATGTTCTCACTTATAAGTGGAGCTGAACTATGGGTATATATGGTCATAAAGTGGCAGAAAAGACACTGTACATTAAGAAAAGGGGAGGGAGGGAGGTGAGGGATAAAAAGTTACCTATCAGGTCCAATGTACACTGTTCTGGCGATGGGTGCACTAAAAGCCTTCCTCCCCTCTTCTTAGTTTCCTAACCAGCTCTCTCCCTTTTAAACACTGATTGGCTTTCTAAACAACCACAGATGGAAATGGACCTCAAAAAACTACTGGTCCTTTGGGGACCCCACTTCATATAGCACATATATATAATATAAAACTTGCTACTCCAGAATTGGTGTAAGCAGGAAAGACACCTATTGTCATTTTCCTTTTCACTGGTAATTCCCCAGTAAGTGTTTGAAAGCAAAGCACTATATACAAATATCCTGTGGTTCACTGTTTATTTTTACCAAAATAGCAAATTTCAGTGAAAAGTTTGAAATGTTAAGGAAACAAAAAACTTTCCAGAGAAAACTATCCTCCCTTTTTAAATAAAATAATTGTAAAATTGAAATTGCTGAGAGAGAAGGGAAATCAGTTATACGAGGGCAACTGGCTTCTTCTTTACCAAAATAGGTCAATTAAAGTCCCTTTATTACTACAGGCCTGTTCTTGCCCCAGAAACTATTTGAGACAATGGCTCTATTATAATGTTATAAAATACAAATCAATGTTGTGACTGTGTTGAAGTTTGAAGCTGTACTAAGATGAAGCTGAATATTCAATGTCTCTACCATTTAATAGGTATATAGTTTTCTTAACCTCTGACATTGATAAAAATGAGCTTATATTCCAATTAGAAATAAAAATGAAGCTAAAGGGTGGTAAATGAATTTGCATAATTCTTCTACTTGATACAGCTTATTTAAATAAGAATGCACTCCCTCTCCTGGTACCACCACACTGGTCATATGGTTTCCTTTAAATTTTATTCTTCCTTTCTCAAAACTATATTCCTCTCTGGTTTTGGTAGTGTGATTTCAGTATGGACTATGTAGGAAGATGATGCTCATGGTGATTCACATATGTCTCCATGTTGATGTTTGCAGACACATGTAAATCCTCAAATTCATTTTCAATATCTTATAAAAATGGCAATTAACTTGGATTTCTAGTCTAAATTCTAAGATAGTTCCTTTTGGAACAGTAATTGAGACAAGAAAACATAAAAGACAAAAATAAGTAACATCTTGAGCCAAAAGCATTTATTCCTTTAAGATGACTAATACATTATTTTAAAAATAAAACTATACATATATGATGATTTAAGAATTATATCCATATCCCTCCAAGCTTCCTTGAGAGTTCTTCCAACCACAGAAAGCATTGCTAGAGAAACTAAATGAGAAGCCCATATAATATCTCATACCTAAATACAAATCTAAGAATAACAAAATTATTTCTTATGAAGAAACAAGAATTTTAAGCATGTCTCTTTGACCAAAGGGGGAAAGTAAAAGTATTTTCAAATAACAAAATTTAAGTAGTACCAGAAAGAATTATGTACACTTCAAATTTAACCACCCCCTTCGACTCAATTTCTTCCAATGAAAATCTCAACCTTCCTCCCAAAAGAAACGATCTACAAAGGCTAATGGTAGAAGTTAATAAAATTAAATATGAATGCATCCTGTTAATAGCTTAGTCATCTTCACTTAAATCTTGGTACTGAGATGACATTTTCTTCCATATGCTGCCCATTTTCACTTTCCAACCCTAGGAATTGTGCCAAAACCCCTATAGAGCCCAGGTCAGTCTTCAGTTGTTTGCTGCGGGCTTTTCATTCTTTCCTGCCAAAGAATTTGTATGGCACTAGGATAAAAAGACTGCTGGAGTGATGTCCCTTTTAGCTTATGTCCTAATTAAGATGACTCATTAGAGAATTTGACAACATTGTTCATTACCTGCTTGACTGAAACAAACAGTACATTCAGTAGCAACACTCCTGTATCATAATTCACCAGTTCTTCATAAATTGTTCAGATAATGAGCTAATTTCTGGGATATATAATTTCAAAGAAAAACAGGACATGAAAACACAAAACTCTCACTTGGTCATTGTATAATGTACTGGGTTAGTTCACCAGGCATTTTTAAGGTATTAGTGAAGCAGTCTAGTTATATTTTTAAAAATCTTTCTGCTCAAAGTATGTTTAGAAATTTCAGAAGGGGAAACATCCTCTAAGAACTAGGTTGGGGGAAAAAAAACTGCAGAAGCTACAAGATTTAGTTAGTCAAATCTAGTATATTATGTTTAAAAAAAAAAGTCTTTCACACAAATGGTGAGTGTCAACGGTCACCAGTTTGGAGGCAGGCTTGCACAGACGGGGAGAAAGGAATCCACCATGTTTTTCTCTCCATCTTTTCTGTTTTTACCTGTAAGAGGAAAGATCAAGACTGAAGGGAAAGTGTGGATGCCCAGTTAGGGGCAGGAAGCCATGTACTTTGAGCATTTGCTATGTTTCCTTGATGGGTAAGTTGAAACAACGAACAAAGAAAGATACCCTCTCCTAGAGCCTACACTGAGGATAGGAGTCCAAAAGATAGAAGGCTGAAGCGACAAGCTTTGGTCCAATCAAACCTCTTTACCTTGTAGACAGGGATTGACTTTATGAAAAACAATAGTTCTAACTGGAGTCCCTCCTCAATAAAACAAAAAAATAAAATAAGTAAAACAAAAACAAAATACACAGACCCTTCATAAATTTCATTCCACATAGTACCAGTCTACCTACTAAAACATATGTTTATGCCTTGAAGACTTCTAAGAAAAAAAACACTGAGGATAGATGTAAGCAATGATTAAAAAAAGTTAATTAGGGTTGTTGGGGCTGGATTTTGTAAGAACCGTGTCTTGAGTTATATTTCACTTATTTCTTATATCTATATATACATACATAGCAAAAGAAAAGGTAATGAAGGAAAATATTTGTAAAAAGTTGCCATGGGCAATGCATGAACTGTAACTGTTCATATTCTCTTTCATAAATATGGAATTTGAGGCTTACACTGATTAACTGCCTAGCTTAAGACCACAGGTTATTAAGTAGGTAAAGTGGATTTCTAATCTGTTTACCTAATGCCAAAGGCCCTAGCCTTTCCGTCACACCATGCAGATCCTTTAATAATTGTATGTGCATATTAGTATAGAAAATTGTGTAACTAACAGGATGATCATCCACCTCTTTCTCCTACCCATAACTAAGGACAGTGTGATTATTAGAATTAGGCCACTTTATAGCTACTACTGTCCCCTAGTGATCGTTATTTAAATAGAAGAAATAGTATCCAGGAAAACTTGCTTCTGCTGACTGCTTATTGCAAATTCAGTCCTTATGGTAAATAGTAAAAAAGGTCACAAAACTCATTTGACATTTTAAGCATATGAAATTTTAAGTCCTTTTGATGAGAACTGAAATTGCTAGTTTTAGATATTAATATACATTTTTTCCTTTTAAATGAAGTTTTGGTAGTTTTTGCTATATTACCAGAGATTGCTTATCTGTGATTTGAGATTTTAAATCCAGATAGAGGGGGCTGTACAGTCACATGGGGAGCCTCCCTAAACCCCTCCAGGGTGGGGTGCCATTTCCTTGGATTAGTTGCGGTATCTATCAGCCTCTGCAGGAAATATCAAATCTTGGTCCTGCAAGCAGTTTAAACCCCACACGTCAGAGGGAGCTGACATATTTCTATCAGTAACAGTCCCTTGCTTTCAGAGGAATTCTCAGGAATATGTGAAAGGGGGTGAAGCTCCCCTTGTTGAGAGGTGCTAAGACTGTAGAGAGCAGGTGCTCTGGAATGTGCTCTTCAGTGGGACAGACCCTAAACTATTCAGTGACACTTACACAAGGGACCTCTACACTCTGGTGTGTCACAAGGAATTTGCTAATGATATTGAGTATTCAGAAGATTTTGCATTATTTTTTTCCTAAAGATAAAGTGGATTCAAAATTATCCCTAGAATACACTACCTCTCACTCACTTGCCTCCCAGTGCACTTTCATATGAAGGTGTTGGTGCTCCAGGAGCACCCTGGACAATACACATGAACCTGAGCCAGCTTCCTCATTATTCTCATGTCTCCAGAGTGACCATTACTGATGGCTATGGTTGAGAAAATAAAAATTAAAATGTGTTTTACATTTTAGGGAAAAAAAAAGAATTTTTGGATTTATGCCAGAATCGGCACTCACTTATGAAAGTATATTGTGCAGTTAAACATGATAACGGAAAAGCGCAGTGGCAGAGAACAGATTGAGAATGACTCCCTGCTGTGCCGGTCTAATGAGATGTCCTAACTCAGGGTCCATTGCAGAACACTTCAACATTTCTTTCTTGCTCTTTGAGTATGTTCCATTTAATTCCAGTAGTGATGACTAGAGTTACAAGAGCTATGGGGTAGGAATTCAAGAGCACTAAAATCTCCTCCCTGTAGATTTATAAACTGACCATAGTTTAGAGGGTGAAAGTTTTTTTCTGAGTTTCCTTCACTCTCATTTACTTAGGTGCAAACACTTTCGTGACCTGCTCAAATTCCCAAGGGCTACACTGGTGACCGAGCCTGGTGGTGCTGGGAAGCCCATTCCTGAGATTTGAAAAGGCAAGCTCAACAAAAATTACAACTGATAAAAGTTTGCTTGAAAGGGATTTCACATCATTAAGTCTTTGCTTGGTTATTTTTTCAGTAGTGGAGCTAAGGTATTTCTGTCTTGTTTTATTTAATAAACTGAACTGAAATGGTAAGACAAGATAATAATGAAATTCTAATTTTAAATAGCCTAAAATTTTACTCTACTCTCCAACTTAATTTGGAATTACCAATGACTCAGAGTGTTTTGGGAAACTATCTAATTTGATAAACTAAGCCATGTACCAACAGTGATAGAGATGCACAATAAAAAATTATATGGTCTGATTTCTGTATTTGGGGAAGTTAAACATTAGGGAGAAAAAAAGCAAGTTCAAGTAGTTGAATTTGGAACACTAGTATCTGGCCATGTTCTGGCTTTATAATTGATAGTTGAAAAATATTTTTCTCTTTTTTAAACTTCCTTTGCCTATGAAATGGGAATAATAGTACATTATTGCACTACCACCTCACAGCAATTTTACAGAATAACATGGTAATTTTATATGAAAGTCCTATACATATATACATTATAATCAAGACATTTAACCATTTTGAATGAACTATTTTTAACTGTATGAGTTATATGCCTTTAAAAACAGGACAACACACATCAAAATTTCATTTGCCTATTTTTAGGCCAAAGAGCACATTACAAAAATCAAGCTTTAAAGCCATCTACTATAATTTATTTACTGTTTTTGTTATTGTAATTATAACTGTATACAGTTAGCTAGCTGAAAAAAATATACTTTAAATTACTATAGTTGCCCCCTTGTCATTAGGGCAGCCATAAATATATCATAGGCAAAAATAAAACTGCAAAATCTGCTTCAGTGACTTTCTATAGAATAAATATTTCTTGCCAAAAAAGAAAAAGGCCTGCACTTTTGTTTTTTTCTTTTTTGTTTTTAAATTTCAGAATATTACAGGAGTACAGATGTTTTGGTTACATGGATTACTTTTATACTGCTTGTCAAAGTTGTAAGTTTGCCCATCACCCAGATCGTGCACATTGTAATCGTTAGGTATGATGATTTCACCCATCCCCTCCTCCCCCCTCCCACCTGCACAATTTCTGTTGAGTTTTGCTTCTGTCTGTGCACATGAATGCTGAATGGTTAGTTCCAATTTAATAGTGAGTACATGTGGTGTTTGTTTTTCCATTCTTGCAATACTTCACATAGGAGAATGGTCTTCAGTTCCATCCTGATTGTTGCAAAAGGTATTAATTCATTTTTTATGGCTGAGTAGTTCTCCATGGTATACATATATCACATTTTATTAATCCACTCATGAATTGATGGACACCTGGGTTGATTCCACATCTTTGCAATTGTGAATTGTGCTGCAACAAACATTCTAGTGCAAGTGTCTCTTTGATAAAATGAATTCTTTTCCTTTGAGTAAATACCCAGTAGGGGAATTGCTGGATCAAATGGTAGGTCTACTTTTAGTCCCTTGAGGAATTTCCATACTATTTTCCATAGAGGTTATACTAGTTTGCAATCCCACCAACATTGTATAAGTGTTCCTTTCTCTTCGCATCCATGCCAGCATCTATTGTTTTGGGAATTTTTGATAAAAGTCATTCTCACTAGGGTTAGGTAATATCTCATTGTGGTTTTGATTTGCATTTCTCTGATGATTTTTTTTTATATGTCTATTGCCCATTGGTATATCTTCTTTAGAAAAGCTTCTGTTCATATCTTTTGCCCACTTTAAGGGGTTTTTTTGATTTTCTTCTTGCTGATTTGCTTGAGTTCTTTGTAGATGCTAGTTATCAATCTTTTATCGGATGTATAACATGCAAATATTTTCTCCCATTCTGTAGGTTGTCTATTTGCTCTGTTGATCATTTCCTTAGCTGTGCAGAAGCTTTTTAATTTAATCGAGTGCGATTTATTTATTTTTGTTGTTGCTGTGATTGCCCTTGGGGTCTTCCTCATAAATTCTTGGCCTAGGTTGACATCTAGAAGACTTTTTCCAACATTTTCTTCTAGAATTCTTATGGTTCCATGTCTTAGATTTAAATTTGTTATCCATCTTGTATTAATTTTTGGGAGTGGTGAGAGATATGGATCCTGTTTCCATCTTCTACATGTGGCTATCCAATTTTCCCAGCACCATTTATTGAATAGGGATTCTTTTTCCCAGTGTATATTGCTGTCTACTTTGTCAAAGATCAGATAGCAGTATGTGGACAGTTTTATATCTGGGTTCTCTGTTTTTGTTCCATTGATCTATGTCTCTATGTTTGTGCCAGTACCATGCAGTTTTGGTTACTAGAGCTTTGTAGTATAGCTTAAACTCTGGCAAAGGGATGCCTCCAGATTTATTCCTTTTGCTTATGGTTGCTTTGGCTATTCAGGCCTTTTCTGGTTCCAAACAAAACACAGAATTATTTTTCTCTAGATCTGAAGAAAATTACATTGGTATTTTGATAGGGATTGCATTGAATCTGTAAATCACTTTGGGTAGTATGGACATTTTAACAATGTTGATTCTGCTGATCCATGAGCATATATGTTTTTCCATTTCTTTACATCATTTTTAATTTCCTTCCTCAGTGATTCGTACTTCTCTTTGTAGAGGGGTTTTACTTCCTTGGTTAAATATCTTCCTAGGTATTTCATTTTCTTCGTAGCTATTGTGAAAGGTATTGAGTCTTTGATTTGATTCTCAGCTTGACTGTTGTTGGTATATAGGAATGCTACTAATTTGTGTACTTTGATTTCATAACCTGAGACTTTGCTGAATTTATTTATCAATTCCAGGAGTCTCTTAGTGGAATCTTTGGGGCTTTCTAGATATAAGATCATAGCATCAGCAGAGAGTGATAGTTTGACCTCCTCTTTCCCTTTTTGGATACCCTTCATTTCCTTCTCTTCCCTAATTGCTCTGGCTAGGACTTCCAGCACTATGTTGAATAGAAGCAGTGCAGTGGGCATCCTTGTCTTGTTTTAGTTCAAGTAGGAAGGCTTTCAACTTTTCTCTGTTCAGTATGATGTTGGTTGTGGGTTTATCATATATGGCTTTTATAATACTAGAAAACTTTGAGGAAATGGGAAAATTCCCAGGCTCAGTCAGGAGGAAATAGAACTCCTGAACATACCAATTATGAGCAATGAAATTGAAGCAGCAATAAAAAATCTTCCAACAAAAGTGAGTCCCAGACCAGATGGTTTCACAGCTGAATTTTATTAGACCTACAAAGAGAAATGGTACCCTTACTGCAGATATTATTTCATAACATCAATAAGGAAGGAGTCCTCCCAATTCATTCAGCAAAGCCAGTATCACCTTGATAACAAAGCCAGGAAAAGACACAACAACAACAAAAAATCTATGGATCAATATCCTTTATGAATACAGATGCAAAAATTCTCAGTAAAATTCTAGAAAACCAAATTCAGCAGCACATCAAAAAGTAATCTGCCATGAGCAAGTGGGCTTTAACCCAGGGATGCAAGGATGGTTCACCATACCTAAATCCATAAAGATGATTCACTACATAAACAGAAGCAAAAACAAAGATCATATGATCATCTCAATAGATACAGAAAAAGCATTCAACAAAATTCAGCACGCTTTTATGATAAAAACTCATTTTTCCACATTGATTATTTTATTGTATTGAATATATCTGAATTAGTGTTTAGCTATATTGCGTTACAACAATGAGCTGGGTGTCTTATCTGAAGTCAGACTGCCTGGATTCAAATCTTGTTCTTCTACTTAGTAGCTGACCTTGGGCAAGCAACTTAGCCTCACTGGATTCAATTAATTGTGTCTTATAAATAATATCTTTCACAACTGCTATATATTCTTGTATAATAGAATAAATACATGATATATGATATATAATATGTATTTTAATATACTGTATAATTATATTTTGTCATATCCATTATATCATTATGTATCTTTATTTTATGTTCATAATATTTATCTTTTCACAGCCTAAAGATTTGAATTGGAAAAGCATAATATTTACCAACATAAATCAAAATTATTTTCAAAATATGACATAATTGTCATTTATTCATATTCATAAAGACTTTTGGATATCCCTGGTTATCTGTACTGCTCTTGAACTTATGCATAAACCTATAGCAGCACTGAAGTGGAGAGTCTCATAATACCTATTAAGTTATGTAAAGTTTTTCTCCTTTCTCCCTGGAATAGAACTGAGAAGTAGAAAGGTTGTTTATTGTTTTTTAAGGGAGCCATGGATACAGATCAAATGTGCAGCAAAAATTAAATTTCAATCTGCCAAAAGCTGGCCATTTTAATTATAAAACAAAGAGAGCCAGAACTAACTAACTGATGAGAAGAAATCCTCCAAGGGAACTTTTCTCACTGTACTCCAGTGAGGAGGGAAAAAAGAAATCTAAATTTACATTAGTGCATGACAGTGTCTTCCACCAGTTTCTAACCCCCACACCTTTGTGAATTTTAATTTCTGAATTTGTAAAATGAAGTGTTAATCTATATAATTTTCAAGGCCCATCTAAAAGCTTAAGATAGCATAACATTCTAAATGAATTACATAGTTTGTTGAGATGTTTGAAAAATTCCTTGAATTTTCATCAGTTTACTTTGAACTCATATTGAGAAATACAATTTCAAATCATTGATGTACTTTAAAACTCCAGTAGTAACTTGGAAAGTTGTTATGTTTATTAGAGTTTTTTAAAAAATATAACCATTAATACTAATAAGTTCTAACTTTAAAACAATCAGTCCTTTTCTAAATTCTGTATTTATTATAACCAAAAATGCATTTCAGCTCAGTACTTCATTTTTAGTGTATAATGATTATGGAGAACTGGTCCCTAATAGCTTTTCTTTGACCTAAATTTGTTGATGCTCAGTGGGAAGGGGAATGCTTAATTTCTGGGCAGGCTTTGCTATTAGTGGATGTATCTCTGTGGTTTACTGCAGAGAGGGGTCAGGATGCCTCAGGATGGCGCCCAGTCATCATTGTTCCAGCCAGTGTGGGCAGTATAAGGACCACTTTCCTGTCTTGGTCCTGCAGGGCTGATGAGATGGAATCTTTAGCTGTCTCTGTGGCAAGACTTCCTTGGGCAAAGCAAGTGGAAAACAGAGGCAATTATCCAAGTATCTGAGGTAAATGTGTGTTTTGCTGCCCCAGATACTTGAAAAACTACCTCAACTATTTTGACTTGACTCTGATGATTTGGACACAGATCTTTCTGCCTATATAACTTTATCTCTTTTCTGGATCTCTTCTCATGCCTGTGTGTGTGTGTGTGTGTGTGTGTTGGAGTATATGGTGAGGTGTGTATGTTACATAAAATCTTTATGTCTGTTCTTTCTAATTTCATGGTGTTAAACTGATTAATTTAAAAGTCCTTCTGAATTAATTTTGACCTGGCATAAGAATAGTTTTGAATATAATCCATATTTTCTTATTTAATAATAACTTTGAATATAGGACTTCTTGAACACATTTATGCCAGCTACCACAGAAATCTAAATTCTGATTTAGCACAAAGAGTTCCACAAACTTTTAATATGACAACAGACTTTCTGTCCTGTTGCCTTCATGAATATCCCAGGTCCCTGAGTTAGTTACACAAATAGAACCCTAAATAATCCAAGAGTTAGTGGTTTAACCTTTTTCTGATGAATGTCTTTGGATTTATCCTTTCCCACAATGTTTTTAAAATCAAATTACTTTTTATTATCATATGCCAGATAATGGGAAGGGGAAAAACAGCAAAAGCTGAAATGAGTAACTTGCACTACTTAGGAGAAGTTAGCAAAAGTAAAATTTGTTCTACCAATTCTAGAATAGACGTGGTAATCTTTCTGGCATCCTGAGTCTTAGAAATTAACTACAGATTTTATTTACACTTTTTAGAAGAAGCTTAGTACAATGAAGTCCCAGGATGATTGGTACAAACTCCAAGTTTGTAAAATGAAGGGATGAGAATTGTCTATACAAACTTTAGGATTAATTCTAGATTTAGAATTGTATTTTCAAATTTGAACATAAATGCAGAAATTTCATATAGTTACTATGAAGAAGTGGGAGGGGGAAAAGATGTATTAATAAACAATGCATGATTTGCCAATAATAGAACCACGAGAATACTCTTATCTCAGACAAAGAAAATGTTTATCTATTTCATATTTCTTAATGAAAGAGTACTAACTTGTCTGGACTGACATCTCCAAATAAATGCATCAGAAATAATGTTGTCTGGACAGTGAAGAGTGGTACTCTGTGGATATGAACTCTGCTAACGTAAAACAGCTGGGAGTAATAAATACACAAGAGCACTTTCCATAGAAAAGACTTTTAGTGAACCATTATAACAGTTTAAAATACAGCAACATTATTCGGACTAAAAAGTATATTGACAGCTTCCATCAGGTTATTTATTTGGCTATGTTACCTAACTTAGAGTTTTAAAGTGGTTTAGTCACCAATCAAAATGACCTCCTTATAACAGAATCTGGTAACCACGTCATTAGGCCAAGTAATAAAAACTTTAATGGATTGCATCAAATAAAGATGACATCTAACTTATATCCCTCTCCATTCTGCAACTGTATTTTGGTCTTAGAAATAAAGTGGAAAGCTGTACATACACACACACACACACACACACACATACACACACACACTTTCACATGGTATTCCTATCTAAATACAAATCTACATAAGACAAAATGAGTATTAGCTTCCAATATGACAATATAAACAATGCAAACTTACTTTGGGGAAAAATGATTTACACAGTTTTCATATTATTTGCTTTAGTGTCAGCTACTCTTTTTCCAAAACATTTTCAAATTCCACATAGCATATGTTAGGGTTGAGAATTAGACCAAAAGAAAATGTTTAGATAGTAAAGGCTTTTTTTCTTTTGTTTGTTTTCTGAAATCTCAGACTTCAGTTACAAAATATTGTTTAATATAGTATATAATATGTAAAAATATAGTATATAAAATATAATCCTGATTGCATTTTCTATTTTGTCAATATTAGTGGCAATCGAGTTTTGTTCATCCAGGTGTCAGGAAAGTGTTCCTAACAGCCAGTAGCATTGCCAACAATATTTATAACACAGCAGAAATATCAGGAAAAATAGTAAGGTATGTACAAGTCAAAGCCTAATTTCTCTTTTGTGGCATAATTTTATGGTCTATTTTTGAATGTTGTCCAAAAGTGCACTCATGAATGAGAATTTAGATTTGGCAAGTTGCATATATGTTTCCACAAGTGCTGTCTAATAAATCCTGCAAAACCTTTCCCTCTAAATGACGCTCTTTCAGCTGAAGAGCTTTAAGTAAATCTAGAAACATCTTTTGTTAAAGAACATTTCCAAAGGGCTGTTCACAAGCATCAGACACTTACTTGATGAAGCAACCTAGAATACACTTATATGGAACCTAAGAAGTAAAAATCCTATTACAACAAAAAATGAAACTTACATCAATCCTCTTAATGTGGGTTTTTACATCAAAGCCCAAAAAACATCTGAAGTCTGATAGCTGATTATTTTTTAAAAACTAAGACAGAATAGCTTTGAACTATAAAGGTCTTTTAAAGTATTAAGCAATTCATAGTGGTTTGAGTTCCAAATCCCTTTGGCTGTATTATACAAACCTCTGTTTTAATAGGTTGATTCTGAAATTACTCCTTTCACTGACACAATATTATTAATATTTCGAATTGATGTCAATATATGTTCTCCACAGGAAAAAACTTTTCACTAATATCGCCTATAAACAATTTAAATGTCATAATACTAAGAACAGAATTACAATCTCTTGTAAGGTTATCTTAATTTTTATATTAGCTCGCTAGCTGGGGTTTTGCTTTCCATTTTTTTTTTTGTTTTGTTTTGTTTTTATTTTGTTTTGTTCGTTTGCTTTTCTTAACTGTTGACACATGGTTAGTTTAAGTGGTCCTGTGGTTAACTATGGAGTTTTAAAATCTAACTCTGTCTTCCTTAGTATGATTTAGTGCCAACTTCAATTATTGAAGAATGATGATGGGAGTAAGAAACAAAGTCGTGGCATTAACCCTATTCTTTCCACCTGGGCTGCCTTCCCCATTCCCATGCTGCTCCTGGCCTTTGTGGCAGAGTGCCCTTCCGTGGCTTCCAAAAAATGTGATTATCAGTTTCTGAATTGTCTGCCGATTAACTTCTATTTGGTTTGCACCGGACAAACTAGAAGAAAGGAGAACATGACTATCTTTGTGAAACACATTTTGAAATTAATTGATCCCCAAAATACATTTTCCATAGATTCCCTAGAACAATAATTTCCAGCTATAATAATTATACCAGTTAGTGACTATTTCATCACAATCTACTTTGGAGCTTGTTAAAAACAGAGATTTGCCAACCCAGGCCAGGTTTAAATATTTGGTCACCTTCGAATGCTATTAATTTGATGCCCTCCATAATGATATTCTTTAAAAATGTATTCAATATTCATTTAAAGGAGAGACTGAGAGATAAAATGGGGAAAAAATAGAACAGAGTTTTAGGGCAGGGACCAGAACTCACACTCTCCTCCACTGCCTTCAGAAATTCACCTCTGGTCCTAAAGCTGCAAGGCCCACTCAGTCTTTCCCAGGCCCTAGGCCCCAGGTTTAACTGGACCCACCTGCTTAGAAGGCAGTTTAGTGGCAATCACTTGTTACTTGTGGGTGTGCCACACTCCATGTCTTCTAATCATGTTATACTATCTTTGAAATAAGTTCCTATAAGTACCTATTTAGTATTTTCTTTATATTTTCAGTGTGTTTATGTCCAGCAAGTTTTTAAAAAAATTTTTATTTTGAGGTGATTATAGATTCACATGCAATTGTGCAAAATAATACAGAGAGATCCTGTATACCCTTCACTCATTCCCCACTATGGTAACATTTTGCATATCTAAAGTACAACATCACAACTAGAAAACTGACATTGATATAAGCCATCGATCTTATTCAGATTTCACTATTTTTTCATGCATTCATTTGTGTGAGTGTTTGTTTAGTTCTAAGCAATTTTTATTTTTATCACATGTGTAGACTTGTAGGATCACCACCACAGTCAAGATACAGAACGCTTTCATCATAATGATCCCCCATGCTACCTTTTTGTAGCCACAGTCACTTGTCTCTCCCTCCCTAACCCATGGCAACCATTGATGTGTTCTTCATCTCTGTAATTTTGTCACTTCAAAATGCTGTGCAAATCAGCGTAACTCCCTTGAGATATATCAAAAGTTGTTATGTGTATAGATTGTTCCTCTTTATTGATGAGTAATATTCCAAGGTATGGCTATATCACAGTTTAACTATTCATCTGTGGAAGGGCTTTTGGGTTGTTTCCAGATTGGAGCTATTATGAGTAAAGATGCTATGAACATTTGTGTACGTATTTCTATGTGAACCTAAGTTTTTATGTTTCTGGGATGAATGCCCAAAAGTGTAATTGCTGGGTTGTATGGTGAGCATGTTAGTTTTGTTGAGTCCACCATACTCTTTTCCAGAGTGTCTGTCTCATTTTACATTTTCACCAGCAATATGTGAGTGACTCAGTTTCTCTATAACACTCTTTTAAGAAAATTTTAGCCATTCTGATAGGTATGTAATGATACATACCCCAAACTGGGTTTTAAATTTACATTTCGCTAATGGCTAATAATATTGTACATCTTTTCTTGTACTTATTTGCCAATTATATATCCTGTTCAATGAAGTGTTTGTTCATGCCCTCTGCCTATTCTAATAATTGGATTATTTGTTTCCTAATTTGAGTTTTGAGAGTTCTATATATTTTCTACATAAAAATTTTGTATCTAATATGTGGTTTGCAAATATTTTCTCCCAGTCTGTAGTTTGTCTTTTCATCCTCTTCACAGGATCTTTTGCAAAGCAAAAGTTTTTCATTTAGATAAGGTCTAGTTTATCACTCTGTCATTTTATGCACTGTGCTTTTGACATCAAGCCTAAGAACTCTTCACCTAGCGCTCGGTTCTGAACATTTTCACCTACATTTTTTCCTAAAAGTTTTATAGTTTTACATTTTACATATAAGTCCATGATTCATTTTGAGTTAATTTTGTATAAGGTTTGAGGTTTAGGTCAAGGTTCTTTATTAAAATTGTTTTTGCCTATGAATGCCCAATTGTTCCAGCACCATTTGTTGCAAAGATTACCCTTTGTTTTTGCATTTTGTTAAAAAGTTAGTTAAGCATATTTGTGTGGGTCAATTTCTACGGCCAGTGCTGACACACCATCGTTCACCAGAACAGTCTTTCATTTGGTTTTGCTAAGCCCATCTCAGAGGTATTAACTCAGAAACTGCCAAGAAAGGGCTTAGAATTGTGTATGTAAATTAGCCATATGGTAGATCTGATGTACAGCCAAGTGTGAGAACTCTGTCCAAAGGTTAGACAAAAATTTTCATTAACTTTTGCTGAGAAGTTTGGTGGTGAGGAAGTGGGCAATAGCAGGTGACCCTGACTCTTTTTCATTAAACTTATCAAGAAATATGTAATATTTAAGGAAAAGTTATAAAGAATAAGAAAATGACCACCCATGTACCCACCACCCACCTGAAGAAAAATAAAACTATTAGTTATACAGATGCAGCCTCTTGTGGAGCCTGTTCCTAGTTAATCACATCCTCCTCCCCTCCTTTCCCTCAACCCCAGAAGTAACCACTCTCCTATATTTCATGATTATCATTTTTATGCATTCTCTATATTTGACCACGTAAGAGATACACTACATGTGCATATGCACACACACACACACACACGTACATAATATATACATACATGTATAAGCCTGATTTCTTACTGTAACAGAAATCTGAAGTAAAAGCAACTAGCAACTTGATCAGAGGGCAACTCATCCTTCTCACCAGTCTTTAAAACCAGACCAAAGCATCTGTAGTCTGGCTTAGCTCAGTTTTTTTACGCTATGTTCAGGATATGTGTGACTCCCACCCCCAAAAAATTTTTGTTGAAACCTAATTACCAATATAACAGTATTAGGCCTTTGGGATGTGATTAGGTCATGTGGGGAGAGCCATCATGAGTGGGATTATTGATCTTAAAAACAGTGAGAAGGTGCCATCTATGAGCCAGAAAACAGACCTTCACTATACACCACATCTGCTAGCTCCTTGATCTTGGACTTCCTGGTCTCCAGGCTGTGAGAAATAAATTTGTGCTGGTTGGAAGTTACCCAGTTTATGTTATTTTGTTAGTCCCCAAACAGACTAAGATGGCTTAGATTTACCCAAATATTTACTGGTTTCTTTATTTACCATGCTTTTTGGAATCTCAGAACTTTATTCTGGGGTTATTTTCCTTTTTCCTGAATTTCACCCTTCCTTTAGAAGTAAGAATCTCTTGTGGGATATACTCTCTTTCTGTTTGTCTTAATATAACTTTAATTTTTTTCTCATTACAAAATGATAATTTGTCTAGATATACACCTCTTGGGGGACAATTATGTTTCTCTCAGCACAGGAAAGATACTTCTCCAGGGTTGAATTAGTTATCTATTGCTGAATAACAAATTACCCCAAAACTCAGTGGCTTCAAACAACAATAAACATTATTGTCTCTCACAGGTTCTGTGAACTAAGAATTCTTGAGTGGTCTCACTAAACGGTTCTTCACCAGGGTCTCTCTTGAAAGTAATAATGAGTGTCAGCCAGGGACGGAGCCACCTGCAAGCTTAACTGCGGCTGGAGGCTCTGATCCTGAGATGGCACACTGGAGTAACTGGGAACCTGGTGCTGCTTGTTGGTAGAAGGCCTCCTTTCCTCCTCACGTAGGTGTTTCCAGAAGAATGCTAGAATGTTTTATCACCTAGCCTGAGAAATAACATACAGTTACTTCTGCTGGCACACAGACTAATCTAAGTGTGAGAGAGATTACACAAGGGTTGGTACGTCAGGAAGCCAGAATAACTGGGGGCCATTTCGGAGGCTGGCTCCCCAATTATCTTCTAAATTTTACTGTTGCTGCTCACTAGTCTGCTGTCAGTGTATTGTTAGATCTTAAAGAAAAAGAATTTTTTTCTTTCTTGTTGCTCTTATAATCTCCTATTTGTCTTCAATGTTCTATAGTTTTATTTATTCATTTTTACTTATTTTTTATGTGTTTCATTGTGATTCTTAAATATGAGAAATCATATTTGCCACTAATTCCCCCAAATTTCTAATCATTATCTTTTTGAAAATCATTTCTCTCCCACTTTCTCTAATGTTTCTTCTGGTAATCCAATTTGACAAATATAATTTCTCATTATATCCTCAATGTCTTAGTCTCTTTTTCACAATTTTTCCCTGATTTTCAGTGCTAAAATATAGTGATTTCCTCATATCTAATTCTTTCCTAATCTTTCTCTAATGTGTTGTTTAGCCCATCTATTTGAGTTTTTATTTTCAATGATTATGTTTATCATTTATAACTATTCCTCTTTTTTCCAAAAGTGTCTCATTTTTATGGTACATTATTTTTGACTCATTTTTATCATTTCCTCTCTAATTTCCTTAATGATTTGGACATGGTTATTTTTACACTTATTCCCATGATTAAACTTTCTGAACTATTCTGGACCTGAATTGTATTGTTTTGTTTTCTACCCTCTTGATTCTCTCTTATTATGGCTTATTTTCTTATATGAATTTTCATTTTTTACATACTTTCATATTTTATTTATCTAAATCTGTTGGAATCCTGAGGCTGGCTTGAATGTGTCCTATTTCAGAAAGTTTAATCTTTTGCAGATACTGTGAGAAAGAATGCTTACTTATTTATCTTCATCTTCAATTTTATATATTGGATTTCCAGGACAATATTGTTTGAAGAAAGTTTACTCTTGCAAAAATAATCTCTGTGCTATGGAAAGATTAGCAGAAATATTTCAAAAGTGAACAGATACAATTCATCCATGTAACAAAAGCACTTGTATCCCCTTAATATTTTGAAATAAAAATTATTTAAAAAGGCAGCTTTGGGGGAAAAAAAGTGAAAATTACACAGTCAATATGATCCCATGATTTGAAGTTGTTTGCAGAGCTGAAGGATCAGATGATATGTACCACCTTTCTATTCTCTATTCCTTGAGCATCTTTGGACCCAATTAGTGGATAAATAAATTGAAGTGCTATAGTTTTCTATAAGTAAGTATTTATGGCTTCTACAAAAAGGCAATGATTCATATCTGATTACTGGGGCCATTTTGTATAGATTGTTTTCAGTTCACAACAATTGCTATTATTTTCCTTTTTTCTCAATCCTGCCATACATGACACAAATAAAATGGGGAATGTGTTTTCTCTGGGTAAAAGGCTCCATGAAATAGAGCCAATGCTACATTTTCCTTTGACTACGTTTTCCCTACCTTTTATTTTAGTTTTATATTTAGAGGCACTCAGATTTAACTAATTGATTTCATCCTAAGCTCAATTTAAAATAATAATGCCAAGACATAAGGCTAAAACACATTTTTTTTTCTCTCATACAAATCACTTTCATCAGGCTTTACACCCACACTCAGCCATCCACAATTACAAGTACACACACACACACACACACACACAGGCTGAAGAGGGCAGCAACATTTTTTACTATGTATTCATTTCCTTCAAGGTAACATGGGCTAAGAAATCCACAGCCTTAATTATGTGTAGATATTTATGTTTTTGTATCAGTCTTCTGATAAGGCATAATAGTTTACGCACGGAACTAATCTTTTTTTTTTTTCCAAAAACTTCTTAGTGATCTTTAGAGGAAATTGCTTACCCGCCCCCACTCTGTTTACTGTCCCTCTCACAGAACTAATTCCAGCATCTGTAGTTCAGATCACCAATACGTGAATGTGAATTAGAATTAATCCATCTCAAATTTAACAAGTTCTTATACATGTTTACTATCTACAGTTAATACATAACAGGTTTAATATGTTTTTATGAAAAGATATAATTTTGAAGGGTTGAGTGCAAATTTAATCTTTCATAAGTAATTCAAAATGTAAATATGCTATTAGATCTCACTGTGCAAAATACATCAGCTTTTTATACTTCTGCATAAAGTGAGTAATCATCCCTTCGTTTCTCTTTTTAGAGCCTCTAGATGGGGAAAAAGAGCTGAGGAAATCTTATGAAAATTATAAATCTTCTCAGGAAAATGTACATACACATGGAATTTTCCAATTTCTGGAGGCCCATGGACCCCTTAAAGCTTGCCCGTGAACTATAGGTTATGATTTCCTAAACTAGATGAAGAAGCATAGTTAAGTGATTTTTTTTTTGTTCTGAGACAGAGTCTCACTCTGTTGCCTGGGCTAGAGTGCCGTGGTCTCAGCCTTGCTCATACCAACCTCAAACTCCTGGGCTCAAGCAATCCTTCTGCCTCAGCCTCCCGAGTAGCTGGGACCATGCCTGGCTAATTTTTTTATTTTTTTAGTTGTTTGGCTAATTTCTTTCTATTTTTAGTAGAGATGGGGTCTCACTCTTGCTCAGGCTGGTCTTGAACTCCTGAGCTCAAGCGATCCCTCCCGCCTCAGCCTCCCATAGTTAAGTGATTAAATAGACCAATAACAATACTCCTTGAGGCAGAGTATGTCTTATATATTACTCACAATTATTATAAGAAATTTAAAAAACTTTAATTTTATATCTTCTGATTTAAATGAATAAAGTATATTACATCTACTTCACATATATGTTTTTGTGCACGTTCTGCAAAATATATTTGACTAATTACAAATAGTTTTTGATATAAATACCTTTTCTATTATTAGAAATAAAGCTTGGAAAATGGTTATGATTCTGCTGACTTTCACAGAGGTAAACAATACTTTTCATTTACCTGCATAGTTTTATTGACATCCTGCCATAGTGCAGGGACTTAAAATGCTCTATCATATTTCTACTGAATGTACTTGCCAGGTTCCATTGCTTTAAGGCTGCGGTCCCCAATTCCTGGGCTGCAGACGGGTACTGGTCCATGACTTGTTAGGGACCTTGTTGCAGAGCTTCACCGGCACCCCGCGACCCCTGCCCTGCCCTATGCGTGGAAAAATTGTCTTCCGTAAAACTTGGGGAAGGCGGGGCGGCGTACAGCAGGTGAGCGGCAGGCCCCCAAGCGAACAAAGCTTCATCTGTATTTACAGCCCTCCCCATCGCTTGCATCACCACCTGAGCTCCGCCTACCCCCCCACCCCACCCCAATCCGTGGAAAAATGGAAAAATGAAACCGGTCCCTGGTGCCAAAAAGGCTGGAGACCACTGCTTTAAGGCATTTTTCCTGGGACTAAAAGGAAAACCTTCTTTTATTTCCACATAGTTATCTACTACAACTTCTTTTTATTGGCTTTCCCTCTATAAAAAAATACACATGGTGGTGATTATTAATTACCTAAATATGTGTGGATAATAACATTACTACTTTTGCATTTATATCTGTAAAACTTCCTCTTCCTTCTGAATATTACAGAGGTTTCTATAGTGTTACTAAAAAGAGGTAACTACAAAGTAATCCTATGAAGACACTGATGTTCATGCATTTTACCATAATCTCTATTGTAATATTAATGCTAATTCTTTTAATATGCAAACAATTCAATTATATATACAATTAGGCTATTGCCAGAAATGGCTTAATAGCTAGTGTCTGACTAGGAAGAACAGTGAACTAGTCCCTCTCCTGATAACTCCTGAAAACAACTGATGTCCCAGATAACAAAATACTCTAAATGGAAATACTGAAGCTAAATGAACTTTCATTGACTTAGGATTTTATCACCTTGTGGTTTTATTTATTAATTTTCAATAAGTGGTCTGCCAAATGAATTTCTAAGTTCATCTGGACAAAGAAACTTCAGCTAGACTTCTTATTACTCTGTTGAAGAGCATATTCAAATGGAATATAAGGCTGTTCAGCATTTCTGATGTCACTTAGGGACTCCATATTAACATGCTTTAGAGGGAAATGCAGGAGGTGTATGACATTGAGTGAAATTACATTGACCCAGATCTGGAAGGGATATTAAAACAAAGAAACCACAGATATTGTTTTATTATTAAATAACTAATCATTTGATAGCATAAAAATTCACAGCAAAATATGCAATTAAATAATGATGCATACATATTTTTAGTAGATGAAATGTGAAAAAATAGAAATCTTAACATGACACTGAGACAGAGAGAAAATGAGAGTTATGAAACTATGCAAAGGAACTCTGCAATTCACAAAAGATTAATAAAATGCATATATGAATTTTCCAACTTAGTAGAGGAGATAACTCATGCATAGATTACTATAAAACACTGAGACAGCAATAAATGTTATGAAAATTCTGAAGAGAGGAGCTCACATTTGGAACATCAGAGAAAGAGTCATAAACTTAGTAATACTTGAGCCAAGCCTTGAAGGATGGATAAGATTGGGTCAACAGTGAGCAAAAGACATGGAAGGAATACTATGAACCATGGAACTGACACAGAAGTACTAGGGTACTTTTGTGAATTAGTTGGAGAGTTGGAGTTGGTTGTAACGAGTGACGAGACATTAAAAATAAACAGACTGAGGTCAACACATGGAACTTCTTGGGTGCTGAGCTAAAGGGAATGGTCTTCATTCTATAGACAGAGAGTGAAGATCCAATTAATGATTTTAAACAAGATTTGGGACATGTTCCAAGCTGGCCTCACTGCTACAGCAGAGGTGGGTAGCAAAGAGGTTATATTTTCAATAATGGGTATCCCATCACATTCTCAATTATATTATTTGTAAGAACAAAGACACCAATTTAATAATCAGCAACAAACAGAAAGATGATACATGTATAAATTAACTTTTTATTCCAAGATGAAAGTGATAAATATATAATATGAGGTTATAGTAGACATCAATATATTTTTTTATAAAAATATAAAAAAGGAAACAGCACTATACTCAACACACTAAAAAAGTATTAGCAGGAAATGAGAACTTTTGGTAAATACTAAAAAGCACAAACATTTAGTAGGAGGCATGTGGTATAACTTTCCAGAAGATATGTAGTTAGTAAAACAAACAAAATCAGTGTTGTTTACTCCTTGTCTGTCATAAACCATTTTTAGGCATGGTTAAGAAGCTTTAGATTCATTCTTAGGTATGGGGTTGGGACTTTAAATATGTAAGAATTCGAACCAAAGTTACCAGAAGCTTGTACATATTTATGCAAGTCAAATACCTTTGGTTTTGTAATTTTAAAATGTTGAAACTCTTACCTCTCACAACAAGGTCAGCTGAAGCTGAAGAGTTGTCCACAATTGTCTGAGCAGTGCATGTGTATCTTCCAGCATGCTTTAGCTGGGCATTTCGGATAAGTAGCTCCCCATTAGAATCTAGCTGTTAGCAAAAACAGCAATCATTCAAATCAGTATATTTTTTTCACCAATTACATGGCATTTAAGGTACAAGAGGTATATTTTTCCCCCCTAACAAAATGACACCATTTAAAGGAATCTGTTTTAGATATGCTAACTGTATGTCCTTGCTCAAGTTACTTATACTCTGGGCTTCAGTTTCTCAACTGAAAAGTAAAGTGACTGAATTAATTGCATAATGTATTTTTTAGCTTTAATATCTTTAACATTCTATTGTTACTATTATCAGAGGGCTATCCTGAGGGCTATATTGAGAGAAAATCAAGAGATGAAACTATTTCATTGATAACTTTCAAAGAGAAACGTTAAGATCTAATAATGTTAGTGCTAAATGTCAATGAGTATAAATAAATGCTATAAGACTAGGAAGAATTATTAATTTAGTTTCACAGAGCTGATCTAACTGACTAATTCAAATGTAAAAGTTCATCTTAAAAAAGTACTAAAAGTTTGCAGAAACTGTCAAAATGTACTATTCTACTAACAGGTACTTTGCTGCCAAAATCTAAGCTCCATTAGGACAAGGATTTTTGTTTCATTCAGTGCTCTATTCCCAGTGTTTAGAAGAGTGTTCAATATATATTTTTTGAAGGAGGCTTAAGGAAATTTTGCTTGTGATGATAAGGCACCACTTCAATGTAATCTTACATCCAATAAAGGGCTGATAACCAGAATTTACAAAGAACTCAACCAAATCAGCAAGAAAAAATCAAACCCCATTAAAAAGTGGGCAAAAGACATGAACAGAAACTTTTCAAAAGAAGATAGACTAATGGCCAAAAAACATCAAAAAATGCTCAGCAACTCTAATCATCAGGGAAATGCAAATCAAACCCACAATGAGATATCACCTAACCCCAGTGAGAATGGCTTTTATCAAAAAATCCCCAAACAACAAATGCTGGTGTGGATGCAGAGAGGCAGGAACGCTTACACACTATTGGTGGGACTGCAAACTAGTACGACCTCTATGGAAAGTAGTATGGAGATAGCTCAGAGAACTAAAAGTAGGCCTACCATTTGATCCGGCAATCCTGCTACTGGGTATTTACCCAAAGGAAAAGGAGATTTTATAAAAAAGACATCTGCACCTGAATGCTTAGAGCAGCACAATTCACAATTGCAAAGATGTGGAAATAACCCAAGTGCCCATCAATACATGAGTGAATTAATAAATTGTAGCATATATATACCACAGAGTAATACTCAGCCATAAAAAAAAAACAAAACAGTGAACTAATACCTCTTTTATTAACCTGGATGGAACTAGAGACCATTCTTCTAAGTAAAGTATTGCAAGAATGGAAAAACAAACACCACATGTACTCACCATTAAGTTGGAACTAATGGAACAACACTTATTTGCACATGTGGAAATAAAATCCATCAGAAAACAAGCAGCTGGGAGGGTGGAGGGGATGAGTAAATTCACACCTACCGGGTACAATGCACACTATCTGGGTGATGGGCACACATAACTTTGACTCAAACTGTACAAAAGCAATTAATGTAACCAAAATGTTTGTACCCCCGCAATACTCTAGAATAAAATGAAAAATAAAATAAAAATAACTAATACTTACTGAATGCCTACTCTGCACAGGTCCTGGGCTGTGCAAGTGAATATATTATTTCATTCAATTCTCTTCTGACAACAGCTCTATGAGACAGGTCTCATTATGTCTATTTTATTAACAATAAAGGTGAGACTTAGGGTAGCCTAGTAATTTAACTAAGATCACTCAGCTTGTATAGTAGTGCAAGCATGTCAAAGTTCATGCTCATTATCTCCAAGATATTTTCTTAGAAGGAAAATTTCAAAAACTCAATTTTTACATAGACATTTGGTTTTCCTGTGAACCAAAAATATTAATTTACTATTCTAATCATAGATATCTTGGTATACTAATGGATGAGTCATGGGTTAAGTTAATACTTTACATCATATGTAAGAGTATTGTTTATGTGATATGTTAGGTGTAAAAATTTTTTAAATTTGACTTTTTAACAACTGTATGTGGAGTGAATATTTTGCTTCATCACAGGTTCAACCAGTAACTCCTTCACATATTATGTTCCCTACTGGTCTCAGAAAGCATTTGAGTTTGTAATCTTTGTTTAGTTAATGAGGTTAAGAATAATAGATTTGGTTAAAATGGAATACTGATATTTCCATATAGGGAACTGGTCAGTGGCCACACAGCCTGTTCTTTGACATTAGCCAGTATTAGCAAACACAGAGCTTAATGTCAGTTGGGGTCCTCCTGTCCCTTGAAGTCTAGTTGGCTAAAAATTGAAACAGTTCCCAATATTTCTGCAAATTCCTGGGGTAAGGAGTTTTTTCCTTTTGTCCTCTTGGTCTGTTATGTTTTTGTCATACCAAGGTGCTACAGACTAGAAATTCAGTCCTTTCTCCATTTTATGATAAAACCAAATATCATGATGTATTACCCAGTAAAGTGAATTCACTGAAGAATTGAAGATGGTAGAACTGGTTGTATCCCAAAAGGTAGGGCAAATTTAATTTTAAAAATATCATCTGCAGCGTATTTCTGGTTTTAAAAGTCCTGTTGGCCATTTTTATATGAGATCTCTCAATGACCTTCACCTCTCCCAGCACCCTGCTAACTTGTTGGCACTCACTCTACTTCCACATCTAACTTCTGTTTTCTCTTCTTTCCCTTGGAAATACAGAATTATTTCCTCATGTTAGGCTGTTTAATTCCTTGATGGTTGCTTGGATCCCAACAATACCTTTTCCCCAAGGCCTTATTTTCTGTTTTTAGTTTTTCTATTTTTTCACCTCTTATTCCTCAATCTGGAATCTGGAATCTCATCTCTTCAGCTCATCTTATTTGACTTCTGAATAGCTTTTGGCCTTGCTTCCTGAAATGCTCGATTTTTTCTAGTCATCCATGACTTCCCAGAAACACTGAGGACATCTTCAACCCCTCCCCTTCTTAAATTTCCTTATAATTCCACCATAAATTCTTGAATTTATCTATTCCTTTCCATCACTACTGCCTCTTGCCAAACTACCAACACCTCTAAACTGGACCCCTGTGTCTTATTTGGTCACTACCTCTACATCTGTTCCACTCTACTCTTTTCTCCACTCATTACCTAGAATTACCTTTTAAAATGCAACTATTCTCAACTGAAATGTGAGTTGAAGTTAGCCAAGTGATGGATGCAGGAGGTGAGACACCTCCTATATAAAAGCCAATAAATTGAAACCTTTAAAACCTCCCCGTTGGGGACAAAAGCCATAAACATTATAGTGGCCAACTTGGCTCCATTGTCAAGGCTCTGTCTGATGCTCCAGCTCACCTAATGTGCCATCTCACTTACACTCTGCTCTCCAGGAAGAACATTCTCTTTACAGGACCACAAATGCATCTTGTTCTCTCCCACCTCTGGTTCTCCACAGTGTTTCCTCTCCTGGAATGGAGACTCATACCTTTCATACACTACCCCCTTATCACCTTCACCTGAATAACACTTCTCCCACCCAATACCAGCTCAAATCATTTTCTCAAACAAACCATTCCATTTTCTGTGGACTAGACAGGTCCCCTTGCTGTCTGTTACTGTAGCACCTTGTCCTTTATGTCATATTACACATCTCAATTGCAATGAAATATTTGTGTGGTTATGTGGTTGACGATAGTCTCCCTGGGAGACTTTAAGTTGTATGTGAGAAAGAAACATGTCTGTTTTGTTTAGCACAGCATCCCCGTATTATGTATGTACACAGCTGTGTGTTGTATCCCCAGGACCAAAACAATGCCAAGAACATAATCCCTTTAAATATACCTTATTTGAATGAACTAGTCAAATTTTTTATCAAGAATTTGGGCATCTGCTCTCAAGATAATATATGTTCGCTTCTTTTCAGCTACAATCAGAATTAGCTTAGCAGGCCCATGGCAGTGACGGCATTTCCTAAGCCTAAACAGATATGAGGCTCTTCTTGGTGTTGGGAGGAAGTACACTCTTGCCACCTCCTCCGCCTACCCCTGTAACCACCTCCCATGTCCAAGCCACTGTAAACAGCTTATACTTTGCTGTGTTCTCCACCTGCAAAGCTTTGTATATATCACTTTTATTGCCTGGATTGCCCCACCTCCTACTTCCATCACTTGGGTAACTTCAACTCACATTTCATATTCCCTTCTCTGGAATCCAAAGGCTGGGTGAGATGTTGCCCTTTGTACATCTTCATTGTAACTATCCCTTTCTGCTATAATTGTGTAGCTGTTCATTTCTTCCACTAGACTGTAATTCAGGTTTTATTATTACACACAAAGTACTTAATGTAATCTCTGACATACTAGAGAAATTCAACAAATACCTATTGAGTAAATGAATTAATAAATATCTATAGCCTAAAATAATCTAAAATGTTTTTATTAAATAGACATTCTTTTAGTAATTTCTCATGATGTTTTCAGGTAAGATAATGCCATAAGATAAAATAGGTGAATTGAATCCTGCTCTTCTGCCCTCCGGAAAGAAAAAAAGAAGAAAAAAAAATTAGCTAAATTGAAAACAACTGTTGTTATCCATATCCACGAGAGCAACTATCATGAATAATATATTTCAAATTATTTATACACTAATTTCATGAGAAAACAGAAAAGTTTTAGGAAAAGTTTATACACTTACGGAGAAAACTGAAACTTCTAAGTTTTCCAGCCCCATTGTGTAGTAAAAAAAATCCGGCCTTGCTCACAGAGAGGTCTGGCCCTTGCCCTTGGCTTCTGGAAAGTAATCGCTAATGTCTTTCTTTGCCTACAGGTCTTGAGTCACACTGTGTAGTCTAACAGTGTGATTTAGGGTGGGGATTAGCTACACCTGCAGAGTTTGGGAGTAGGGGCTGGTCATTCCACAAAGATGGACACTGTGACTTAGAGCAGGAGCTTTGGGTCGTACGGTATCAGTTAACCTAGAGAATGAGATTAATCTTGAGGGTAATCAGTCAATCAATCATGCCTACATGATGAAGCCCCAATAAAACCTCTGGACATTAAGGCTTAGGTAAGCTTCCATCGTTGGCAATCCTCACACATATTGCCACACATCTTAGAGTAATGCACTTTGACTCCACAGGGAGAACACAATGGAAACTCTGTCTGGTACTTCTCCTGGATTCTGCCCTATGTACTTCTTCCCTGGGTTGATTTTAGTCTGTATCCTTTTCCTGCAAGAAGCTACAACATATAATAGATTTCAGTGAATTTTGTGAGACTCTTCTACTGAAGTATTGAAACTGAAAGAGGTTTTGGCAACCCCCTGAACTTGCAGCTGGTGTCAGAAGTGAGGATGGCCTTAGGGACTGTATCCAACTTTGTAGTTGGCCTAACCCCTCATACCATACTAACATAATTCATCTAAGAACGTAGGTAAAAAGATATTATTATTTATAATTATATTTAAAATTTTTCTGAGGTAAACAGTAAGATTCTGTATATGGGGAAAGTACTTATAACAGGGGTTTTAAAAATAATCATAAAAGCCAATTAGCACATGTGTCTAAGTAATTTTCTAGTGAGAAAAAAATAAAATAATAAGATAATTATAGTAAAATAAAATAATTTAACCATTATATATTTGTAAAAAAGACTGCTTTGATGTGCTTTGACATCCTTAATAGAAATGTACTTGACAATGACTATTCATTAATAGAAATGTATTATGTAGAATCTTTTCAAATGATTATGACACAAGATAATAGTTATATTTGAAAAAAACAATGTTTGCACAAAAGTAAAAATCACTTAGTTCTATTGTATTCTTTCATTAAATGAACTCAGTACTTTAGTTGCTTCAGGTATGTAATGGAAAGATAATCCTGTTGCTAAATTCCCACTATTTCAATGAACCATGTGATGAGATTGAAATTAAAAAAAAAAAAAAACCTCTGCAATTCAAAATGTTCCCTCATCCATCTTGGCAATAAAAAAATAAAAAAATGAGGGCAGAAAAATGATATAAAAATAAACAAATTGTGCCACTATAAATTGCCCTTTTTAAAATGTTTATGTGTTATATATCTAGTATTCTTTTTTTTCTTAATGAAATTGCTATCTTCCCCTCCTAAACTCTGTTCGAAACATAATTTTTTTACATGTTCATTTATTTTATTCTGATAGGAATAATGTGGTCATTCTTTTTATTCTGTCATTTGTAATAAAAAGCACAAATTATGTTATGTCCTAAAATATTGTTAAATTTATATTTATTGAATCTTCACAATAAACTCTTCTACCACTTTTAATTAAACTATTCTAAAAGATAGTGCTAAACTCATTTTAAAATCAACTCTGTTTTAAACATTAGGCCTTAGGTGGGTGATGATAGGTCTACCTGCATAAAGCAATAATCAACAACTTTAAAGTTTATTCTCATTTGCTCTGTATTTGGTGGAATAGCACTGGAACACCTCAGAAGGAAAGCAAAGGAAAAATATGCTATTAAATATATCACCCCCAATATAGTTGTATACGTACGAAAGCTTTGCTAAAGTTTTCATAAATACTACTGGCACTTTCCATACCTCAAGAGCAGTTGAGGTTCTCAGCAGTTGACAGAACGCTTACCAAGCAAGTAAAGACCATGGGCCTCAGCACATTCTAGCCACAAATTAGATACGAATGCTCCCTCTATTTTCACTAAAAACCACAGCTTGGCTGAATTACAAAATTCTTCCCTTCATATGAGGAGAGTTGAATCACATACTGGAAATTGTGATAGCAAAGCTCAGGGATGTTCCAAAGTGTATATGTGGTTGACCACTCAGAAGTTTCTCAAGTTTAAATCAAAAGACTTCCAACATATAAATGACCACCCCTTCCTTGGGTCCCCCATAAACTAACTGTAAAATCATCTCTGCAATGTAAATGAATATGAATTATTAAGTTGTATTAATCCATTGAATTCATCATGATGAACAAAGAAATATTCTATATGGTACATAAAAGGTCTAGATAAAACTTAGAGCTCATAATGGCTATTAAAAATTCCATCTGCCATCTGTTTCGTTACATTGAGGTTAGAGTGAAGGGACAGATATAGAAGGTTGGAGAAAAATATACCATTTAAAGAATATATTTTATAAACATAAGCAAAAAGTATTAAATATGTCTGATATATGATATATCATGATACTCTAAAACTTTTCTTCTTTTTCACTTTTGGCTTGGTAGAGTAGAGAAAGGGTAACTATATATAGAAAATACATTGTATGCAACTGCAAACCACCACCAACTCTACCAACAGCAAATACTTAGTGGGCATTAGATTCATGTCAAGGGCTGTCATATGTGAAAATTTACTCTTAACAACCACACTATGAGATAGGTATTATTTTTAGCTGTATTTTACAGAGAACAATACAATACTACTATAACTATAGCCACTACTACTACTATTGTTATTAATAGAATACTACTAATGCTGCTACTAATACTACTATTACAATGGCTACTACTACTACTAATGCTGCCACCACTGCTTGCTACTACTCCTGAACTCCTATTATTACCTGATCTAATTTACTAAATGCCTTTTAAATGTCTGGCAATGTGCTAGCTACTTCGCATACATTTTCTCACTTAATTTTCACAATACCTAGGGATTTACTATTAATATTCCCATTTTAGAAACAGGAATTTGAGATTTTACATTAAGCTACATGTGGAAGGCTTTATAGTTAGTATGTAGCTCTGATTTCACCAGGCCAAGCTGCTTCCAAGGTAGGGCTTTACAGATGAGAAAACTGGATTTAGGTTCACAGTTTGGTAAGTACAAGTGGTACTTCCCCATATATATGACATGCTGTTGTTTTATTTATTAAATTTTTATATTTAAATTTTCAAACATAAAAAATAGAAAGAATAGTACAATCACCACCCATATACCAACCAACTAGATTCCACAATGGTAAACATTATGCCATATTTGCTTTACCAAATTGTCTAGCTAACTAGCTCCATCTCTCCTTCTATCTACTATCTGTCTATCTCTCTAGTGATAAATCCTTGAAAAATAAATTACTGGTTTCATGATATCGGTACTCAACTCATTGGCAACTTCTTAAGACATTAGCTAGAATGTAAAAAAAAAATAAGGCCATTCTCTTACACAATCACAAAACCATTTTCACACATAACATAATTAACATTCATGTCCTAATGTTATGTAATATTCAAGTTCATGTTATTTAAAGTAATACATCAATATAAAGATTACCTGAATCTAAAAAATAAAAAAAAGATTACTTAAAAAACTTATTGAAATGAAGTGATATCATTGGACATGGAAAAATAGATAAATCAGGGAAGCTGGTCAGGACATTTACTAAGAAGTCACTCGATGTTTACAGAAACAGTGGAAATGTTATCTATCTCTAAATTTGGCTATTTTTAATATAAAATAAACAATGAGAGTGATGGCTAAAGAATTCAATTTTGATCAATTGGCCCCTTTTGAATGAAAACTCAAAAGAAGGAAATTTTCTTTGAGGTTTCTGCTAAGTATTTTGAATGATAGACAAAAACATCAATGTCCTGGATTTAGGAAGGACCTATGTTTTAGAATTGAAAGAAAACTTGATTATCATTTAATTCATATGGTTTTTAGATTGGTTCCCACTAGCCTTAGAGTTCTGAAAATCTTCATGGACCACTTTGTAGAAGGATGGGATCGGAATGGGTGTTTTGGGGACAGGAAGAAGTGAGAGACTCGGGGGGTAAGGCTCTTGGCTATGCACTAGCCTACACAGACACACAGGTGCACACAATTTCATCTTCAGTCAGAGCAATCTCACCTTCATCTTTTTTATACGTTTGGGTTCCGATTTAAATATTCTTTGCAAAGAGAACTCTTCTGCTAAAATCTTTTTTGTGCTGTTGTTTATCAAAACTTTTCATGTGGTCCAACCTCTTTCTTCATATGACAGATGAGAAGCTGAGGCTCAGAGTGACTGTTTTGCCCAAGGTCATATAACTTGTCAGTGACAAAATCAAAACAAAAGTCTCTATCTGTAGATAATTTTCTGCTCTTAAAAACAAACTGGAAAAATAGATTTTTTTGTAGGAATATGACAATTAATAACAAAATAGTATATTTCTAGTGTGATGGAAAAAAAATCAAAGTCCACAATGTAAAATTATAACATTCCTAAAGTAGCAGTTTACATGTTTATTTCCTCCTCTTTTTACTAACTGTATTTTTGCAAGCATAAAAAAACAGAATAATTACTGTAGAGATGCTTAAGTATATGAGGAATACTATTTAAAAAGTCTGTACTTGGCCAGGTGAGATGGCTCACACCTGTAATACCAGCACTTGGGGAGGCTGAGGTGGGAGGATTGCTTGAGGCTAGGAATTCAAGATTAGCCTGAGCAACAAAGTGAGATCCCTTCTCTACAAAAAAAAAAAAAAAAAAAGAAAAGAAAATAGAAAAATTAACTGGGTGTCGTGGCGCAACCCTGTAGTCCCAGCTACTTGGGAGGCTGAGGCAGGAGGATTGCTTGAGCTCAGGAGTTTGAGGTTGCAGTGAGCTATGATGATGCCACTACGTTCTAGCCCCAGGCAACAGAGCAAGACCCTGTCTCAAAAAAAAGGTAAAAATAAATTTAAATAAATTGTAAAAAAATGTGTCCTTAACTTTGGATGAATTTGGGGGGCCCCCTCAAAGCCAGTGATATTAATACATATCTGAAGAACAAAGACTTGCTGGTCTATATGCTTAATTCCATTCACTTAGCATTGTCATCAACAAATGCTTACTAAGGACTCAACTATGAAATGCTAAGCTAGAGAGTGACATCAGCTGACATGGTCTCCACACTGGAAGTGTGATGATCCTAAAAGAAGCCAGCCCAACTATAGACACACCTAATGAGCATAGATATTTTCCTGTTTACTTCTGGAAAATAGTAAATAAAATATAGCATCTAGGTATAAGTAAAAGTTTATTAAGATAGGGAAAAGGAGGTCAGAAAAGTTATATATTCATACAGAATGAAGTATGATAGAATTCTCTAATTATCTCTTTTCCAGCTAATAAATGAAAAGAAAAACAGAGAGAAGATTTGGCCATGGGCCAAATGCCTTTGTGAGTTTTATGTGGGTTCCAGAACTATGCCAAGGACCTATATACTTTTTTATGTATTTCTCTCTCTTTTCCACTGATCATCAAAATTTAAGAGCCTTCCATTCACAAAGCACATGAAATCTATCCTCTACTACTCATACTATTTTGGATACACTTTTTAAAAATCTCGTTTCTTTAAATTCATGTCCCAACACTCTTATCTGCTAAAACAATATAACTTCTCTTTGTTTCCAACACCTCATGCTTATAACCTTTCAGTGGCCAGTACCTTTACTGCTAAGTCTCTTTTTAAAAAAATCTTTCTTGAGAGCATTTGTCAATCTTGGTAGTATTGACAATTTGGATGAGATAATACTCTGTTGTGGGGGACTGTCCTGTGCATTATAGGTTATCTAATAGCACCCATGTTAAATAGATGCCTGGAACACCCAGCTCCCCTGCAGCTGTCAACCAAAAATGTCTCCACACATGGACAAAGTCCCAAGGCTTCAGGGCTTACATCATCTTGCTGTGCCTACCTGGTCTTCTGCCCTGGTTTCTTCAGCTCTAATTTGATTCTTGCCAAGGATGATTGCCTAACCCTCCTTGTTTCCTCCAACCTGCTGCCCACAGCTCTGGACAGTCTTCACCTTCTTGTTCAACAATGAACAGAGAGCCAATAAAATTTTAAAAAGCAAATGAACAACAAAGCGACTTCTGTTTTATTTTTCCTCTCCTTTTTGCTTGTCTTGCAGAAGCAAAATTTCTATTCAAGATCACACCATGCTCTAGTATGAAACTGAGATAATTCTCAAATTCGAGGACTTTTTTGTGGCATGTATAGTACAATTAATATTTTCTTAAAAAATAAAAATACCCCTAGGGTAAGAAATCTGTCTTCTTTTCTCTTGAATGGTGTTGCCTGTTCAAACAAATGTATACTCACATGCCTGCAAACATACACATAACCTACCTACCTAGAGGAGATCATTAAGAATTACCTAGAACTTGATGGTTAGACTGTGAAACTGTGTGGGCTTGACTTACAGTGTGTTGCAAAAGTTGCTAACAGTGCACAGAGAATAAACTAATTTAGATAATCTGAGTGAGCATACAAAACTCATTAAACAAGATTAGAGAATAAAATATGAGTTCAACAGTACAGTTTTATAGTAATTCAAACACTTGGAGAATTATTAATATTCAAATAGACACAGACATGAATATTAACCAAAGGATAAAAAAATCGAAGTAGTGAAGATCACTGGGTTGGCAGTCAGAATAACTGGTTTCAAATCCTGCCAGGGCCACTAGCAAGTTGTATGATTACTTGGGACTAGTTAACTTTTCTAATACTGAGATTCTTCTGCTTGAAAATTGAGAAAAATCATAATAATATGTACTCAATAGAGATTGCTATAAAGATCAACTGATAAATGCTTAAAAAACATTTAACTCAATACTGGCTAAACAGTAAGCGTTCAATAAATGTTAGCTATTATTACTTCTCCATTGCCTTCAGCAATGAAGTACTTAGAATTTTATTTTTTATTTTTATGTGTTTTTTTTTTCTAGGACTTAGTATCCAGTATAGCAAGCAATGCAAGAATTAAATTGTGGAAAATGAGATCTTTTACCAGAAAAAAAAAACTATCTGGCAAAAGTTTCTGGAATTTTCAGTGGGACATGATTACTCTATTATGAAGAGTGTTACTAATAACCACTTACAATATACCAGATCTTGTGCCAAGCATTTTATAGGCATGCTCTCATTTAATCCTCACAAAAATACTATGAACTAACCAGTTTTGTGAACCCAATAAAGTAACCTGAATGAAGTAAATGAATGAGTAATAACATTATACAGAGGGGAATTCTAAGGCATAGAGAGCTTTAATCCCTGGATCAGAGTCACAGAATAAGAAGTGAAAAATGCAGCCCAGAGCCCAGGGCTGGTTGCTGGAGAACCTCTGAACCATTCAGATGATATTTATGAATTCATAACAGACATACAATAACTTCTGGCAGAATTACGATTAAAACATTTATAATAAGAGAATCAGAAAAAAAAATATTATATTCAAAATATATATTAGTGGCAATCACCAGAATTAGGACAGTTGAGAAACTCATGTAGTTAACTAAGATGATGCCTCTGATAAGAAGAATATTGTCAAACAGTTGAAAGAAAAATGACTCAAAGTTGATGTCAAAAATTAAGTGACTATTGAAAAAATAATTTCAACAGATCAGGTACCACCATGAAAGAGGAATAAAATGTTATATTGCAAATACATATTTTTGATAGATGGTCTTGAGTACTTTCTAGAACAAGAGAGGCTATAAATTAAATTAATTAAATAAGTAAAATGACTCTGCCTTTTGAACTTAGTCTAGGGAGTAAGTAGCTATTGAATTGGAAAGTCAAAACAGAAGCCATTTTGTAATTAGACTTGAAAAACTTACGACTATTTGCCACATAACATTAATAGAATAAAAGAATGGCAGATAAACTGCTTCAATAGTTCATTGTTTCAAAGCTTCAAATCTATTAAATTTCTGATTCATACATATATTCTTATTCCCTATGCATCAGTTCAGGTTCAAATGAAATATTTACTGGTCATGATTACATAATAATACTCAGTGAATATTTATTGAATAAATAAAAGAATAAATGATATGGCAGGTAAACTCTAGATATTTAACTTCTTAATGTTTTTCTATAATCAGTATCAAGTTTTTAATTACAGCCTTAAAATTAAAAGTTACATTTAAAAAATTAACCCAAAAGAATTTTACATAAAGTGGGATTATTTAATGTAATGGCAATGTTATTTTTACTTTTTGGTGCTCATCATAAATTCTTAAAGAAATGTACTTCCTTAAAAATGTATAGTTACTATATTTCCTGATATTTACATGACTCTCATTGGAAAAAGTATAAAGAAGACACTTTAAAAGCACTCACAATCTCAGAACTTATTCATAAGTATGGGCAACTGAGTTTGTTTAATTTTGTAAAGGAAAGCTTCAAGTCCCAAATTACCCAGGCTGTGACATTTGAAATCTTAAACAAGGGTGCCACTTGGTGGTCAAAATCAAGAATAGCAAGCTAAAATCAAAACATACTGAATACAATTTATTATTGAAGCTAACTGGAAAATGAAAACAGGTTCTTGAAATAAAAATGTTAAAATTTTGATTTCTATTATTCCTTTATTAATTAAAACTTATTATTACTTTGTAGCAATTAAAATTATTAAAACATGATCATAACGATGTCAGTTTTGATAATTGTGATGGCTACCAAATCATTTACATATGAATTTGAAACTCACAAGCCGTCTCTGATTCATTTTGGATTGGTGTCTGTGTTTGTCATATTCAGTGTTTTATTTTCCCTAGTGTCTATCACTGTGCCTGCTTGTGGCATGTGCTCAGTATAGATTTTTTAATGAACAGATGCTAGTCAATCATTGAAATGTTGCCAGAATTAAGTAAAATACCAAAACATTATTTAAGAAGCCAATACTGAAATTTTTGTCAGTGCAATTTTGCACAATAGACAAATGCAGTTCCAAATGTGTCTTCCTTTGCATTTGCCATCCACAAAACCTGCTGTCCCCATTGTTTTCATTCACTAAGCTTTAGGTAGAAAAGAGCCACTCCTTGTGAGAATGGTCTATTAATGAGCCCAGAAGTAATTACTAGTCATTAGGAGTATCTTCTAAAAGGTAGATCAAACATTTATGGTGTTTTCAGTTAAATGTTGCATGATGTATTTAGCAGTGAAGACTGACTTTGAAGTTTGCCCTAAAAGAGAAGGCACCAGGAAAGCTTTATTGTCTTTTGTAGGTTCAAAAGACAGAATTGAGTTTAATAGTGTATTTTAAAGTGATTATTCTTATTTGGTTTTTTAATTTAGAGAATTGAATCCACCTATCCATCTACTAAGTGCTAACAATGTGCATTTGATATTTTTATTCAATTAAGTTGCATATTTAGCCAGTTGAGTAGGTTTTCTATCTCAGGTAGATCATATTTGATAGAATGAGCTGAAACCTAAGTTGGTGAGTCTTGAGGTTGGGCCTGGAGTCAGGACTCTGCCCTGGATCAGCAGAGGGGCAGCTATGTGAATCTCTGTGGCTATCATCTGCAAAGGGAGAGACTGCACAAGTGACCACAAGGCCTTTTACACTGTTATGGTATAATTTATTATTTATTTCTTAATTAGCATTCCAGTTATTTCTTTATTTTCCTCTTTTTTAAAATCACTGAGCTTGCTCTTTCTCTCTCTTTCTTTCCTCCTTTCTTTCTTTCTTTTCTTCTTGCCTTCCTCTTTTTCTTAAATTCTTTTTTTGTAGTTGCAAAATGTTACTATGTGCAACCAGTACAATGTAACTATTATTTTAGAGAACATAAGTAGGCTCTAAATATGAAGTTTCCACATAATTAGTGCAATTTATTTCCCCAAATCTATTTACATAGACTTCACTGCAGGTACTAAGTAACTATTTTATAACCTATGGTAGTCAGATTTCCAGGCTGTATTTTTAAGATTATTTAATTTATAACACCAAAGTTCTTTCAATTTCAAACATCTATTTCTTTTTTAAAAAAGTAAAATCTCTGTTTAGCTCACTTTTTTCCTTAAAATGAGTGGCATTTACTTTTCTTGCAATACAAAACACAACTTGGAGAATGTTGGGCATGTTTATATTAAGCACATCAAAATAGTTTCAGACATATAAGAAAAAAAATCACATGCTATAATGTCAAAATACAAAATTTATTGTTCTCTGCCAATTCTCAGTTGTCATTTTTTAAAGTGTCTTGGTTCAAAAACCAAAACATAATTAGTAGGTTTATTATAGATTTTTAGTTATTACTATACCAGGCAATTAAAAAGATACAGTTATAGCTAGACCAGTTAAATTAAAAAGAACTGGAATTATAGTTAACATACAGAAGGTATTAACACTGGTACTGCCTCAATAGTTGCTCGTGTGCATTTATCTAATAAAAATGTAAAAAAAAATTCCCTATCCAGTTAAAACCAGTCTTATTTGACTGAAAGCTTGCTTTAGCTTTTTTTAAACTTCAAAATATTAATTAAGGGGGTACAAGTGTTTTTGTTACATGGATATTTTTAGCTTTTTTTAAGGTGGAAAGTTTTATAGGAATTAAAAAAAAGAGCTGGAGAATTTGAAAGCATAACATTATAATGTGTACAAATCAATCTTCCAATTTTATATGACTTAAAAAATCTCGAATACCCTGAGTTCACATTCAAGCTTCTGTTTCTATATTAATAGCTGACTTCTAAAATTGAAGTTTTCTTAATGAAGCATTTGTTCTAAATAGGTCTTTAGGCTCCTAAATGGTTGTCTTTCTAGAGGAGAGGCAGGCAGGGGCCAGTGATTATTTGCCTTTCAAATGCACTGTAACCTAGACAGCCTGTCAAGACACCAGTGATGTCCCTCTGCAAGTTGTTGTTCCTACATTACTTCCCAACATTTTCCTTCTATTTTATTTATTTCCATACCTTGACTCCCTACATCACTATGATTAATTATAGGATTTGTAGTATGTATACTTTCCAATTCTTAAAATATAGCCATTTAACCCTCTTCAAATCACAGAAACTAGTTCTCCAGATCGTCCAACATACATATTTTGTCTGTTTCTTACCCTCAAAGCATAAAATAAATGCTTTTAAGTAATCGTTATAACAAAGTGTAAGTTCTATGCATTTACTTCACTGAAAGTAAAAGTGAAGACACTAGAACCTAGACCACATATATACTGAGGTATAGTACGTAGCAATGCAAATATTGTTTAATAATTAAGGGGGAAAATGTATGTAAAGCCCAATGAATATTCATTGATTAATATCTCTACCAAAATCTTTGGGTTGGCCATTTCGGAAAGGTTCAAGAATACTACAGTCAATATGAGGAGAATCATTAAAAGCTTTCTTGCCTGTTTTCTGGTCTCATGAAAAAATAAAATCATATGAAATATGATTATAGTGATAGAAGTTTCAATGAAGACATAGGAATCACTGGGGTGTTAATAAGATGAAACATAAAACACATACCATAAAATTCCTCTGGTAATGAATATTCTCTCTGTTAAAATCAATCACATAGCCGTTGAAGGACCAAACAAATGTGAGATCCAAGGCGGGATCAAAGGACGCAGCACACTGCATGGTGGCATTTTCTCCAACAGTGATATCAGCATTGATTGGGGCCAATATAATTCGCGTGGGATCTATACATTTTTAAATAAAAGATGAAAGCAAAATTCAAGAAAATATAAGACACCATATTATCTGGTATATTAAAAGAATAAAGTCCAGTACATTTTGGTTTCTCTGCGCAAAGGAATAAGATGATGTTTTCACATCCAAATTCCAGGAACAATTTCATCAAGCAAGAGACTTGCCCACAACGCTTTTGAAATAGAAACTTATCTGGGGAATGGACACGCTTGAAGCTCAGACTCGGGGGAATGGGAGGGACATGGGCAATATATCTAACCAGAACTTTTGTACCCCCATAAGCTGAAATAAAAAAAAAAAGAAATAGAAACTTATCAATACATGGACTGTTTTAGAGGCTTAGTGCTGAATCACATGTCTTTTAATACCTTAGAAATTAAGCACCATATAAAACTTCAAAATACAACATTAATCAAATGGTTTCTTACCTGTGATAACAAGAGTCCCAGTGCTATTAGCTTTTCCTCTATTATTTTCTGCAAAGCATGTATAGACACCACCATCATTCCTTGTAATGTTATTGATTTCCAAGCTACCATCTTCCCAAATGAGTATTCTATTGACATAAAAATGAAATAATTCACAAAATTGATTTAGTAAAACACATTATTATTGTATGTCATACATGAGAGAAACTGATATCTTTTTATTATTACATTTTATACAAATCATATGGCAAGAGAATTTTTTTGAAGTTGAAACATTTTATCATTTTATAATATTCTTTATATATTATATTATAAAGAATATTGTAATATTAAAATATTATATGATTTTTATATTTTAATTTATATTTTTATATTTTTAATATTATAATATTCATTATAATATTCTTTCTCAGCATTGACAATTTGTTTTAGAAAGCCACGTTCATCTTTTTCTTGAACTAATACAGTAGTCTTCTAACTGACCTCCCACTATGGGACAGGCTCAAACCAGCCATAGGTCTGAAAGAAATGAGCCCAGGTCTCTTAGAAATGTAACTCAGGATTTCAACTGAGACTTCAAAGTTAGGATAGACTGTCAATTTCACTGCTACAGAGAAATATAAACATTTTATTTTCAGAAAGTTTAAAAAAAATATACTTAAAAACCTCCCTTAGTAATAGCTTCTATAACAAATTAACATTTAGGAAATTCTTCTTTAAACATAACCTAAATCTCTAATATTGCTCATATTTCCCTGCCTGTCTGCCTTTTCTCTAGGCACTGGAGACCAAAAACTCACTAAGTTTTATTACATAGCAACTCATACTTAGATTCAACATTGGATTGCCTGTCATTGGATTTTCACTTTCTTTAAATGTACTATTTTCAAAACTTTAAATTGTCTTTGAAGATTTGCACAAAACATACACACATATATTTCATTTTAAAGGCAGAATCTGATAAAAGAAAAATACTATTTATCTACCTTATTAATACAAATCTCCATATAAGAAGATACCAAAAGTTCCACTAATAATATATTCCAGAATTTCCTTTCCCTTCAACTATCCAGTACCAACTTAAAGCTCATTTCAGAATACTTTTTGTTCTTGAAAAAGAAATGCATCATCAAAATAATATAACAATAAAAGGCTGTTCTTAGCCACAGACTGCAATGATTGAGCATGAGAGGAAATTTAAAGCAGACCCGGTCCTGGAGGAAACTCCTCTGATGGGAATTTTTAACTGGAAGACTCTGCAGTGGCCTCACTGTACTCTCTTAGAACTGCTCTGCACTCCAAGTCATTTCTTTTTTTCTTCTTTCCCTCCTTCATCTGGGATCAGACCTGCATCTCAGTCAAATAGCTCTCCTAGCCTTCACCCAGCTTCCTCTCTATTTTCTCTGCCATGCATTGCCATTAATAAATTTCTGACGTGGCTAATCCTGTCCTGGGAACTACATCTTGGAGGACATGTATCAACACAGTGCCAGTGTTAATGTGCCACACTTTTTCTCACTAAGCTCTGGTAGAAGACCTTAGCCAAATTTCCACTCCCCTCCCATTTAATTATTTTGCAAGCAAAGCAATGAAAATCACAGTCAATTAGCCATGGAAAAACAATGACAATTCTTTCTAGAATTCACGCTAATATTTTTAGTTTATTTATTTAGGTTAGCTCTCAATTGATATTTATCATCTTTAAAGGGTATACATACTTCCTGTGTCATTCATCTCATTTACACTTTCAGGCACCTCTCCTTTGACATTAAAATTACTTTTTAGTAAGAATAGTGAAGGAACTTGCTTTTTGTTTTGTAGTAATGCTCCTTATTCTTAAATCAATGTACATTAAGCTCTCAACATCCTATCCTTATTTCCAGATAGTCTGATATGAATCAGCAGTCAAACAAACTAGTAATAATATGGTCTAAACTAGTCACCTTATTGTTGCCAAAATTACTCCAGGATAAACTCTGGAGTAGAAAAGAATCATGGAGATCCCTTTCCATAGTGGCTCAGATAAAGGTCACTTTAGAGTTGATAGTCCACTGAATATAAATTGACAACTAAATTAATTCTGTTAGTTACAAAGAAATTCTGTTGGAGAAAGTATATCATTTAAGTCCAAAATAAAATCATAAAATTGAAAACTTAATTACAAGGTATCAAGATGAGTAGCTCCTCTCTACTGAGTGCAAATATTGTATAAGCCACTATATAGGCCACTAATCAGGCACAGAAAAACTCTGCTAGGTGGAACTATTTTTTGTAATTACAGTCATCAAAATGAGATTATATTTATGCTTAAAGATCATTATTTACTTATTCCTTGGATTTTATTTTTCAAAATAAATACAAAAAATTTGTTTAATTTTTATACATACTATTTTACAACATTCAAACATATTCATATGTGAATACTACATTGAGATATTAATGAATTAAAGTAATGAGCAAAAGTTGAACTTGTAGACTCTTTCATCAAGGAAGTAATGCAATTTGATTTCAAAGGCTTTAAAAATATTATTTGAACACATTGATATTCAGGAAAAACAAATCCATGAAACATGATACTGGAAAATCCTTGTTGGAGAAGCCCATGACATTGATCTTCATCAGAATCAGAGCAAATTCTATGATCACAAAGAGAGAGCCAATGGTGGGGCCCATGGGAGTACCATGCTATGGGTTGTTGATAACAGACTCTGCTCCTTTTAAGACAAATCACTCTAATTTAAGTTCTTGCAATTTCTTATACATCCTGTACTTTCTTGCCTTAGGGCCTTTGCACCTACTGTCCTCACTTCCTGGAGTACACCACCACCCCAACCTCCACATTCCATTCCTCCTGTTTCCCACCCTAGCTTTCTCCTCCTTATACTTCAGTACTCATTGTAACTTCTAGGAAACCCATAAAAACTATTCAATGTGGCTTTTCTATAAATAATCTATGCAAGTTGCACATTGTTTTTGTGTTCTGTCCCAAAGCCATTAAAACATCAGTAGATGGCCCACTTAGTAGGAAGATAATGAGAATACCCTGTTCATTTAAAGATGGGAAGAGATGATTTGTACTTTGAAGTCACCTTTTTATTCTCCTACCAAATATTTAATAGGCTAGTTGCATAAAATTAAATAAAATATGAATGGATATATTCAACAGATGCCCTTGTTAGGAAAAAGAAACTAGAGAGATCCTATTTCATTCCCCAATGTTTATTAGGTGTTTGGCCTTGAGCAGTTCATTAAAAAAATCTCTGAGCCTCAATTTTCTAAATTCCTCATAAATTATAGAACCCTAAAAACTGAACCCTGATTATAATAGATAATAACAGGGATGAGCAGTATTTCTGTTCATCCTCTTTTCCATCTTCTGTGGAAAAGTATTGGAACAAATAGCATTTACATTGTTAGCATGAAAACAAGTCTTCTATAAAATAAACTTTCCCGAATAGTTAATTGCAATCAGATTTCTAGTTTCTAAACTGACCTGCTACCATTGACAAGCCACTCTGTCCCTTTACTCCATGAAAATTTTGGTTTCGGTGCAGCTTTAGGTTTGCATTCAATGATCACCCTTCCTCCTTTGGCAGCCAGGATCTTTTTCTTCATAGGATTCATTTCAAAAGTTGGAGCCAAAGCTAAAAGGAAAGCAAATTATGACTTTTCTCTTTTTGTTAATAAAGCGTCAACACAAAGCCTTCTGTATTATATTAGTAGCATCTTTTATTCCCTTTCGATTAGTAAATAGAAAGGATTAAGCTCAGTAAACATAGTCAGCTGTGACCAATTGGGATTTCATATTCAATACTTTCTTCTTTTATTCAATAACTTTTACATGTCATAAAATTCGCCCAATTCAAATGTATGGTTCTTGATGATAACTGGATTAATTATTATAAACTTTAATTATAATAAAATATTGTATATACTTTTACTTTAAAAGTAACATCTAATTCACTTGTTTTGACTTAATTGCAAAAGGGGAGTGAAGGGAAAGGTTGGAGGGGTCTGGGCAGCCCCACACATGCTAACACACAGTCATAGTTGGCCCTCCCAGCCACACTTTGGATGAATTATCCCCAGTTTACAAATGAGAAGATTAAAATCTGTTAAGATTATATAATTTGGAAAAGGTGCCACAGGCAGCAACAGGTGGGATTCAGATTTGAATGGTGGTCCTTCTGTTTTCAAGGCATGCTCTTTTCATTAAACAATGTAATCCTTTCTTCGTTAAACAATATATAATCCCTACATTTACTGAGCACCAGCTCTGTGCAGACACCCTGTGAAATGCCAGAATGAGCAGAGCAATCTGATTCCTGCCTTGAGGACGTATCTATAGCTATGTGAATGATGATCTAATCAATTAATTGAGAAGCACATGATCCACCTGTAGTTCATCTTCACCTCAAAGTACAGAACAATAATTATGAAAATGGGCTATCAAGTCTTACGAAAGTTCACTCTATTGATGGTGTGCTCTAATTTTCAACAGGGTTCCCACCCCTAGCCCACTGCTCAATTTCCTTCTCCACTGGCAGGCTCCAGGGAGATTTTATCCATCACTTTAACACATTCCAATCATCTGTAATTGTGCCACTTCTAGAGCCTTTTCTAGGCTGAGGTGTATCTTTTTATGGGTTTTGATTCTTCATCATCTAATCTAGTGATTCTTAAATTTCATCTGTGAATCAAAATCATTCATTAGGTCTAGGGTAGGCCTGAGATTCTGCACATCTAATGAGCTCCTAGATGTCACTACTGCTGCTAATGCTCTGAGGAAGACACTTTTGTAGCAAGGATTCAGAGTCCCTTTAATTTGAATTTTGATAATTGGTAATAAGTAAATAAGTGACCAACCAACCTATGTTGTACACCTAACACAGTGCTGGGTATTCTGTATAGGCTCAATAAACATTTTGGGTGACAAATTGCTGATAAAATATGAAAGAAAATTTAATAGGATCATATTTTAAAAACAAAATTCATCTAGAAAATAAGAATTTTTCTTGAATCAGTTAAGGTTTTAATGAAACAGTTGGTTTGGTGTGGTCCTTCAAATGACTTCATATTTATCTAACATTTGGATTTCTAGCAACAGATTCTAGACTATATTCCCATATAATTTGGAAGCGGGAAGGAATAAGGGAATATGTTATCCCCAACTAAGAAGAGGGCATGATGTCTTTCTTGTCTCTTTAGTTTTTTACTGCATTGCACGCACCTATTAAAGAATAGTCTTTGGTGTAGAGTAAGTGATCAATAAATATTTGGTGGATGAATAAATGAATTAACTAAATAACTCAGGAAAAAAGAGAGAGAGAGAAGCACTATTCCTAAAGGAATATTAAATAAGAATAGATTGAGGCAATATAAAGATGCCCAGGAACTACTGATGTGAGGAGGATCAAACTGCTCAGCTTGCTTAATTACTTCATTAACAGTCATTAAATGATTTAAAGATTTTAGGTTTGGAAATATAGAGATCTTTCAGTCTGAGCTAATGAGTTTTCATACTGCTCTTTTGTAATGTAGGAAGATAAGAACTTCTAATAGAAAACAAAGTTTTCATTTGGGAAAGAATCCAAAGGCACCTCATTTCTTCTCTAAAAGTCAAAATGATCTTACATCCCTTTGTAGCAAAGACATCTGAGCCTGCAACACTTGCTTGAAACCCAAATTGGAGTAAACATATTACCAAGGAATTTAGACTTTGGGGAGGAAGAAATGGAGTATGCTCCTCACCATTACAATAAGTAGCAAGGAATATTAGAGTTAAGATGGTCTTAACTCTTTTTTGAGAATAGTTTTCTTTAATGCTCTCTTAGGATTCTCTCATTTCCTATCTTATTCCTTTAGTGTCACTCAATGTGTAGTGACACAAATGTTTGAGTTTTCTTTTGGTGCAGCAAGAATAAAACTGGCCTCCTTGAGTCATTGCTTTATCTTTTCAGTAAATAGTTCTAGAAGAGAAGCCAATTCCCTGGATTCATTACTTAGAATGTGACTAAACCTGGTGACAACTCCTTCACATAACATGAAAGGGACATGACACAGTAAGGCCTTAGTAATGTAATTGTAATAAAAATAAGTACAGTAGTTGTAATGAAAAATCTTAGAGATGTTTCTAGTGTAAGCTGGAGAAGTTTAATGGATGTACTGGATGGGGAAAGGGTTGTGGTGGACTCTGTCATTCTTTAAAACAGAGAATCTTTGAGCAGCACAAGATGTGAGTGTGGGGGCAAGAGGAGGAACTCAGTTTCAGACACACTGAGCTTGGGTTATCTGTGGGGTTACCCAGATGAGCATTTCTACTAGGAAGTATTTATTTTGAGTCTGAGGATGAGGATAAATATCTGGGCCAGAGATATAAATTGTGGATCACTGATAGTTAATGGGAGGAGAAGAAGTTAACTAGGAATTTAAAAATAAAAATAATAAGAATTCAGGAATAATAATGTGTAATATGTAAAGGGATAGGTGGAAGAAAATGGAATGGAATCAGGGGAATGGTTCTGGGAGAGAACAGGACTTCTAGGCAGGCAGAAGGGGGTGTGAAAAAGGGACAATGAAGGAGACAGAGAAGAAATGATCTGGGTGGTATAAGAGCTTGGGGTCACCAAAGACAAGAGATGACAGTTCAAGAATAAAACAGGACCAAAAGGAGAGGCAGCTGGAAGGAATATGTACACACACACACACACACACACACACAGACACATAGAAGAAGCTGTGTTGATAGCTGATTGATATCAAATATCAGGGGAAGTGAAAATGAATGAAGGCAGGGCAAAGAGGTAAAGGGATTGTTTCAATTTTGAATAGAAGAAACATTTCCTCCTCTGGATAAAGAGTATTGAAAAGGCAAGTGTAATGAAGATACAGTGTTGGGTGAGGGATAGGAAGTTAAAATACTTTATGCCAAAGGGTTTAAGTTTTCATGGAGAGTAAGAAGACAATACGAAAGCAGGAGTCAGGGCGAGGTAAGGGACTCGAGGAATGTCTCAGAGGTGGTGGATAGCAACTGTAGGGTGTGAGGCCCAGGAACTGAGAATGCCCCAGAAGTGCTAAAGACTCATCTCAGGCTGGCTCACATGTAGCGTTTTAGAATCAGTCTTCACCGTTATGTGAATGTGTAGGCAGTGTTTAGCTGCCCTGGCATAGGAGACGAGAAGACTTTTCAAAATTGGCAAGTGTAAATTTTGCCTTGTCATTTAAAATATGTTAAAAAACATTTTATTCCATGTTGGTTCAAATTTATTATAGAGTTCATCTTCTTAGATAAAAATAAAAGGATGCAATTTCATGAAATATGTAGTTGGAATTTTCAGCCAACATAAGGAAATTTTAAAGAGTTACTGTTTCTCTACTTAAATGTTCTTCAATAAAAAGAAAAATAATACTCTTCCATTCCAGACCGCATATATGAAAAGTTTTTAACTTTGGCAATTAAAGAAAGTAATGTAAAATCATAGGTGACCTATGGATATGCTATCATTTTTTTTATATATTGTTTTCTTAGGTAATCCAGCTCCAGGGCCCATTTTCTTAACCACTAGACTGTATTGCCTCCCTATATATTGTTTTCTTGATGAATGTTTAATAGAAATTAGCAATGATACTGACCCAAGATCTTCAGCTCAGCATTTGCGTAAATGGCTCCATGTGTGTTTTCAGCTATACACTGATACATTCCAGCATTGTCAAAAGTCACATCATATAGTCTCAATTCCCCTTTATGATACTGAAAAGAATAAAGTGAAACACATATTCTCAATAAATGTTAATAGAAATGCTTTCATTTAGGTTTGGGCTTATTTGTTTTTTAATTTAGATACACTATGTTTACCTGCCCCCACTGTAACCTAAGATGAGTCAAGTGGGATTTCATGGCATGGGGAAGTAAAACCCACTTACCATGCCCAAAGGCTCTTGTTCTATTCATCCTACAGAGCTGAGAGTCCACCTTTCCCCTCTTGGACCAGCTGGGAGATTACAGTGGGAAGTAGAGAAGGGTCCCACTGTGGCTACTTGTCCCCAGGGCTAAAGGTAGGACTTAGAGCTTCACTCTTACCTCTGTTTCTGTGGGGTTCAGGAAAATAGTGGCAAGAAAAAGAGGACAGTATCAGGTAGTGGAGATGGATGAGTAGGAAGAGGGTGGAAAAGTGGAACAAAGGAAAAAATAAGGAGAGAAAGAGAGAAAGTAGAGTAAGATTACAGGAAGTTGTTTAAACTGAAAGAAGATACTTTATGTACAGTTTCTTGTTTGCTTTTTGTTTTAGGAAGTTTTTATATTTCAGGGCTCGAGTACCCTTACTCTATTGGCTCTCCTGCTAAATTTATCCAAGGACCACCCTGAAATGTTGCTTGAACATGGACTCAGGACCAGCCAAGCACTTGAACATACGTACCGCATATCCATTTTTCAGCCATCGGATTGTAGGGATGGGCTTCCCTGTGGCCACACAAGGCCAGTAGAGATCACTGCCTATGTCCACCTCTGTGTCATTGATATGCTCTACCCACTCAGGAAATGCTAAAAAGTAAGGAAAATTGTAAATGTTAAATGTGAGTCTCAACATCCCTCATAATCTTAACAGTATGAATATTACATTTAGTTAACCTTATTCTGGAGAACACATCAGATACTGTGTGTGTCCTGAAATCAATGTTAGAGCCATTAAAATTGTATTGGCATAGGTCTGTATCCTTTGAAAACCCTACATTATCACAGCATGAGGTAACTATAACTCAATTAGCAATTATTTTCCTATTTGTAAACCATGTTTTGTTGAAAAATTATTCATGATTAGCACTAAAATAATTGATTTTTCATTCATAATATAAACCTTTCAAATCTGTCAAAATGGCAATTGAAGTTTTAAAGAATTATATCTCAATTCAATATAACATCATCTCTTAAACTTTTGGATAAAGATTCAGATTATTTCCCACTCCCTCAGGTATATATTATCTTCATTTTGGTGAAACTTTCAGCTATTGGCCACTGTAACATCTTACTGTAGGACTAGAAAAATGTCTTGGACACTTAAATACTCTTTCCATATTAGAAACTACATACAGTAGCTACGATTGGTGAAATCCATGCCTGAGTAAAATTGATCTTACTCTCATCATTTGATCTGATCTACTTGATAGCTAAAGAAAAATCTAGGAAAATGAGAAAATGCTAGAAATTTCCTCAAATAGATGTAGATAAATAAATTAATATAAAATAAGAAGGAGGTAGGAGGAGAGAATCCTGAGTGCAGAGTAACATTTTACTTAATTTTCTTTTAAAATGAGAACTTGTATTTATTTTATGACAAAGGTAATATGCAAATCTTGTGGAAAGTATTTAACATGTATATATAAGAAAACATCTATATACATATTTTATAGCAGATATAAATAGTACATTTTTTCACTTACTATATTTGTGACATATGGAAATAATTTTAAAAAGCTGAATACTGGTAAATATGTTAATGTTAATTGATAAAGGTTTTATTCTGTATACAATCTTTAGCAATATATAATACAGGAAAATCAGCACCTTTCCTGCCTTGGCCTCACATGGGTGACACAGACATGTGACATTACCAATGAGAAGAATAAACAATTGAATCTGCTTGACACATTCTATATATAGTTTAACTATGTAATCTTCTGGCGATTTCATTAGACCTAAAGATAAAACTTAGTATGCCTCATCAGTAAAGGAGAAATCATAGTTCCCTTAAATTACCTCAAATAAATACCTGTTCTATTACTTTTGTTCCTCTAAGACATTAGAGATTAGACAAGTCAGAAGTCTACCATGCTGAGAATGTGTAGTGTAGTTTTCTTAATGTGTTGAATAAAAACAGATCTATAAGCTTTAGAAACTTGGTATAAAGTGGTAGTTTTACTTCAAAAATTTAAGAGATCTTTACCAGAATTTTCTTCCCCTCAGGAGTCCACTGCATATACATCTGATTGTATCAAGTTAATGTTACTGGGGCATTGGATATGCAAGTCTGAAGTTCAGGAGAGTTGTCTGGATTAGAGTTTTCAGAGTACAGAGTGTGTCCAAAGCCATGATCGTGGATGGTATCGTAAAATGGGGTGACTAAAATAAAGAAGAGGTTCAAAGACCGAACCCTGCTCGCCCCAATGTTAGAAAGGCATGGAGTTAGGAGGAGACAGCAAGGGAGAATGAGAGGGGTGCATAGGAAACTAATAAAGTATGGGTTCTAGATGCCAAGTACAGAAAGTGGATCGTGGAGGAGGGAGGAACCAACTGTGGCCACTAGGACTATTAGATGAGACAAGATAAAACTGAGAATTGATCGTCAGCTTTAGTAACATGGATTGCTGGTGTTGCTAGCGACCACGAGAAGAAAGGTTTCAGTGGAGAGATGGAGATGAAAATCAAATTGTAGTGCATTTAAGAGAGAAGAAAAGTTGAAGATAGTGACAACACTTTCAGAGAGTGTGGATGAATCTGTCAAGATTTTTATTACTTTTTGGGAAAGACAGAAAGAAGAGAAATAGGGCAGTAGCCAGAGTTAAAAATCAATAATCTTGCAAAAGCCCTAGATGTTTATTCAGTTGTGACCTGCCAGGTTCATGTTGCGGAGCATTACGGAGATTATTTCAGACTGAACAGTTTCTGATGTGGCCTGAAAAAAATTCTGTCTTCCCAGATACAAGTTTCTTTTAACATTTGAAAATCAAATGCTTGTGCCAAGATAATTTTGTCAAAGAAAAGTGATTCCTTGGACCAGTTGTTCTCAAAGTGTAGTTCCAGGACCAATAGTATTGGCATCTCCTAGGAACTTGTTAGAAATACAAATTCATGAGCCACTAGTAGACCTTCTGAATCAAAAATTCTGAGGGTGCGGCCCAGCAATATGCGTTTTAACAAGCCCTCCAGGTAATTTTTATGCACATTAAAGTTTGCAAACTACTGGCTTAAAATAAGTCATAACACATATGTTTTTCTATAAATAAAAAGGCATTGAAAAAAGAGAATGATAAAGGGAGTGAACAAGCTACATTAATTGTATGTTCTGAAAATTAACAAGAATGCTACCATGAATTCATTGCTCTTAACTATAATACCAAAGGAATAATTATAATTCTATAATTCATAGTTGTAACTTAGACATAAGATAAATATTTCATCCTTCTGCATGATGCCATATACATCACTGATTTTAAAACTATTAATCATTATATAGTTGCTTTTCAAGTCTGGAAATGGCTCTAAATAAGAGATCTACAAAATTTATATAAACTCAAAATAATACACCTACCTTGAACATAAATTCTTGCCTGATGTTTATCCTTTCCTCTAATGTTCTCAGCCTCACATTCATATAAGCCTTCATCTTCTAGCTGAATATTGAAGATCTTGAGGACAGCTCCAGAAGTGCTGATCTCAGCAGTACTTGGCATTGGTTCTAGGACCTTCCGCCATCGGATATCAGGAACAGGACTTTAAACAGAAGATAAAAGTGCTAAAGGTCCACAACTCTTAAAAGAAAATTACTTTATGTTTATAGCTAAATAGTTAAAGCATTTATCTCCTAAAATGGTACAAAAATTAATATGTTTCTACATATGTTAATGAAAAGTTTAAGAATACTTACTTTCCAAGCGCAAAACACTCTAAAGTCACATTTTGACCCATCAATGCATATATGTCCTTGAACTGAACTACGATATCAGCAGGATATGGTTTTGTTGTTCCTAATATTAGGAGAAGCACAAACATCCACTAATTATTAAGCATAATAGTGTTCTTTTTAAAACTGTGATTTCTATAGGATTAGAACTGCTTCACTATGGAATGCTTTTCTCAGTGTGGGTACTAGTCATGTCACAATGTATAGACTTGTTTATTTATACACAGTACATATGTATGTATATAGTATAACTTCATCAAGCATTTCAATAATACCGGCTTATTCTGACAGCTGCATAACCAATCTGACTCAATTCACTAAAAAACTTTAGGAAGTCTTTAGGGAGCATCAAATATGTGTAAACACTGTGATTGGCACTGTATGGGGCTCAGGAAGGTAGAAAAAGACAAAAGTAAATGAAGGATAAGGAAAGGGAAAAAGCAGAAGAGAAAGTCAAGGCAAGAAAAGAGGAAGAAAAGAAGAAATGTCCACAGAGATGAAGGTAAAGGGGAAGCAAGTTCAAAAGAGGGAAAGAGAGAGGGATAGAAGGAAAATATTTATTCAAACAACTCTGTACTCATCAAAATAGTTTATTTTATTTATTTAGCATATCAATCTTGAAAAATGTGTAAATCTCTCAGTCTTACAGGGGAAAAAACAGGCTCAGAAAGGTAAAATATATTGTTTAGGATCACAACATGAGTGTGTACTTTACACTGTATAATGCTAAAAGACAAATAGATGTACAATAATTTGATATGTGAGCCAAAACAAAATAAGTACTCTGAAAGAGTGACTGCCAAAGAAGATAGTTAGAAGTATGTAAGTGCTACAGGAATCTCAGGCAAAGATGGCATTTGAATTAGACCAGTTCAGATTGAGGAAATAGCATATTATGATAAAACTCTGGGAATGTGCAAAGAATTAAAAAAGGTCTAGGAAATCAAATGACATTGAAGTATATGTAATTGAAGGTGAACTTGAAACCACAATCTAAAAGGACCGAAAACATAATGTTAAAGATTTTTAGTCTAATTTCCTCAATGGGCAACTATCAGTGGGACTTGGTAAGAGAAGTAATAGGGACCCTACCTTGTTGGCGGTTTTAAAGGATAGAACATGGAGAGGAGAGATAGAGATCTAAAAATCTAAAGAGATCTAAAAGAGGCTATTTCATTAATTCAGGCAAATCAGGTGACGGCTGACACTAGGATACAGCCACAGTGACAACAGAAAGGAAACAACAGATACAGATTGTATTTCAGAGGCAGAATCAACAGGACTGCTGCTTGGATCAATGTTTCTCAAGGTGTAGATCAAAGGCCCAATTCATCAGAATCACCTGGGATGCTTGCTAAACTTGCAGATTCCTGGGTCACATCCCAGGCCTGCCAAGTCAGTATTTCTGGGTCCTCCATTTCCCCCAAAACTTCCTAGGTGCTTACCTACTAATTAAGAACCATTTGATTAGCAGTCTTGTAGATCAGGGAAAGAAAGGAGTTCTTGATAAAAAATGCTACCTTGAGTTAATGGAAATAAAATGGTGTTGCTAAATAAGCGGAAGAACACTCAAAGAGGAGGAGGTTTTGTGGGGAGATAACAATTGTGTTTGGAACACTTTGAGCTTAACATCCTTGAGAGCCTTTTTGAGGGGACAAGTCTAGGATACAGGTAGAATGAAGGTCTAAACACACAAAATTTGAAGTCATCTGCCTAGGGCTACTGTTGAAAATGTGTTAGTGGCTGGTAATATCTAGGGAAAGACTAGAAATAAATATAAGAAGGAAGACTGCCTGGTGAAGCATACTGTGTAGAATTTGTCGGAGAGGCAGACAGATGAGGAGTAGAGGAAATTAGGTAAAGAAGGGAAAGTTCATGAGCAGCAGAAGAGGCCATGTCAAAGTTCAAACAGAATAAGCACTTAAAAGTGTTTTTTGGATTTAACAATTAGGGAATTGTGATTATTCAAGATTGTTTGTATTGAATTCAAAAGAATATGCAGAGAGAATGAGGCGGGGTAGAATTTGAAGATACAGAAAAGAAAGGAAATAAACAATGTAGTGAAGTCTCTAACGGAATCAAATTGGTTGTGAACCAGAGCAACTGGAAGAATGAGCTTGAGCAGAAGGAGAAATATTTATTCCACTGAGACAGGAAGGAAGGAAATAAATAGAAGCATTGAAATGCAAGTATATTTCTAGGGAAGAGTAAGAAAGAAAACAAGGGAATTTTTACATGATGGCACCTTTTCACTTTGTGAAGTAGGAGGTGAGAGTATCTCCTAAGACTAGGAGAAAAATGAGCCAGAAAATCAACAATATTTATTGACTACCAATTATGTGAGTGTTGCTTGCAAAGAGATGTAAAAATGGAATCTCGGTGAGACTATGGCATTTTCCCCATTGTCACACTGTATTTACGGGTAGAGGCAGGAACCAAACCTAAGTCTGTCAACCTGAAGGTGGTATCCCTTCAGAAGCTTGAACTCACTGATAGTAATGTAGCAGTAGGACTGGGATATAAATAACATCAAGTAAGCAAATATATTGCAATATGATTCTCTTTTTTTTTTTTTTTTTGAGACAGAGTCTCGCTTTGTTGCCCGGGCTAGAGTGAGTGCCGTGGCATCAGCCTAGCTCACAGCAACCTCAAACTCCTGGGCTTAAACGATCCTACTGCTTCAGCCTCCCGAGTAGCTGGGACTACAGGCATGCGCCACCATGCCCGGCTAAATTTTTTCTATATATATTTTTAGCTGGCCAGATAATTTGTTTCTATTTTTAGTAGAGACGGGGGTCTCACTCTTGCTCAGGCTGGTCTCGAACTCCTGACCTCGAGCGATCCACCCGCCTCAGCCTCCCAGAGTGCTAGGACTACAGGCGTGAGCCACCGCGCCCGGCCTGCAATATGATTCTCTTAAGCAGAAGTGCATTTTAGAAAGGGCGGTAGTCATCCAACATGGCGGCGCTGTGGTAGCACCCTATGCTAATTACGTAGAGTAGAAAAGGCAATCTATTTACTTACCTGTATCATGTAAATAGTTCCTTAAAAATATCAAAATAATCAACCTGACTTTTCTTTTCTTCATTCTGCAGTCACTATCATTTGTTTTGAGCTAATCATTTGGTTTCTTCATGAACTTACTAAGTAGGGCTGACCATGAAACAAAAAACAGATGCCCGGGATTCCTGTTGTAATCAATATACTAGCACTTGACCAGTGAATCAGTCCCTTCTGTATTTCCTGAGCTAGAGGAACATAACCCGAACTCAACTTTCTTACAGCAATTTTATTAGATGAATCTTCTCAACCCAAAAAGCTCTAACCAACTCTTTGGGCCCCTTCAAAGTGCATACCCTCTATATTGTCCTTCCTGAGAAGCCAGCTAGTCTGCCCACAGGCTGTTTCTTCTCATTGTTTAAGTATACTGTAAGTAGACAACCTTGTGAAAACTGGGTGCAACAAATAAAATACTTACGTTCAGGTATCGGAATGAGTGGGATAAATTTGCTGAACACACTCTTTGTAATGGAAGGACTGGAAACAAAGCAGGAATAATTGCCTTTGTCAGAAGACTCAACATTTGCAATGTAGAGATTGCCATTCGTCTGAGACACAAATCTTCGTTTATCCATTGTGATAAATACAGGAAATTCATTTAGAAGCCAGCGGTAGCTAAGATCATCTAGAAGAAAATATGGTCCACTAAATATTAAGCTCTTCTCTGAAAGCAAAGATTTTGTTTCCTAGTAACAAGCTATCACATGATCTAATAGAAGCTATTGTAGACCAAAGATTAGAAAAAAGCCAAACAGTACAAATTTTCTAATAGCTACCACATTTTGCATGAATATAATCATCATACTAAGTGGTCATATCTATTTATCTGTCTCTATTTTATTATGAACTATTAATATTCTTGCTTCCATTTCATTGATGGGTTAAGTGAAACTTGAAGAGGTTACATAACTTGCTTAGAACTTCATGACAATTAAGTAGAATTGGGATTTTGAATCCAAGTCTAATAATTCCAAAGCCCATGATCGTTCTACCCTACTGCATTTTATAAATAAAATCAAGATGATTTATTGTACTGTGGCTTTATCTATTTTTATTTTTTGTACACCTATTTTAAATTATAGATTTAGAAATGAGCTTACATAACCTGTTGTGGTCACATCAAAAAGAGAAAATCACATAAACAAGGGAAAGCATGTTACCGATTTTCTTAAATATTAGGAAATGTATCATATGGCAACTCTCAACCACAGGAAATTACTTTGGCTAAACACACTAGTTAGTTAAACTAAAAATTGAATTTCCTCCTTAATTTGCTGCTTTTCCTATAGTTTTCTATTCCCATCTCCCTTCCCCGCTTTAATGAATGACTCCATAGTAGTCATTCAACAGACACACAAGATGAAACTCTGGGCAAGGCATAACCCTAGGTCACAAAATGATGATTCCCTTTAAAATATCTTGACTATGTGAAGACAGTTGCTACGAGTAGGAGTATAAGTGGGAATCTCCCTAGGTCAGTTTAGACAGGATTTTAGATTTAAAACGGTGGAAAGCTGAGATTTAACAGCACTCAGGCTTCTTTTAAGGATGAAATAATCATGACAAACCACTATTTTGCTTCAGGGAACTCAATGTGACTAGAAGAGTTGCCAAAGAAGAATGTGAAGGAGCAATGTCTGAAACAAACTAAAAGAAATGCACACTGTACAAGCTCTGTGTGATTGGCAACAATAATCTGGGCATGATATTTAGCTGAGCCATGTAATTTTCTCCAACAATATACATCAGGAAAGACAGCAAAGATGATTATATTATTTTGGTTTTTAATTACATTATATTATATATTATAGAAGTAGTATATATTCATTTTTAAAAAAAATAGAAAATACATATAAAGTTAAAAAAAGGAAGGAAATTAAACCACCATAATCAGCCTACAGCTCAGAGTTAGCATTAACATATGTCATTCTAGACAATTATATCTGCAGATGATTGAATTATTTTAATTTGTTATCTTTATGCTGATTTAAGGTCACAGAAAAATTAGGATAGGAGGAAATTTAAATGGCTGCTTATACTTCTGAAATTATGGCTTCCTGGGATCAGGCAAGAAGTAAAGAAGTATCATATTCAGAAAGCAGTATTATGTAGCCTTTCATCGCAACTGATATTTACAGTAAATTTTAAAGAAGACTGAACTTTTATGATTCTGAAACAATTTTCTCTATTCTTAGTTAAAGTGAAAATAATTATTTTGTAGTGATTTCTAGTAACAATTAAATTCCAAAAAAACCTAAAAAACAAAAATTCAGGGAAGTTTTGTGTATTTCCTTAGGGGGGAAAAAAAGGAATTTTGTAACATACAATGTTTCAAAGATACCACTCACAAAAAATCTTCAGAATAATCTGGATACTCACTGGTTATATGAATACAGAGACCTAAGTTTTAATTGTAGATACAACTTTTATCAGGCTAATCAATTGCTTTATTACTTGGTTTTTCTAAAGTTTAAGACATTTTTCTTTGTGCCACTCATCAGAGATGTGTAAAGAAGAATAAGTGGTGATATTTTAACCTTTAAGGGATGAAAGCTAAGTCAGAGAAGTTATTGTGGTGATGTTAGCATGAACATAAGTCTTGGACTATAGAGCAATTGGTCTGACTGATTAAATGCCCAATTTAGATCCTCTAATTTATTTATTTTACAATAACTGAGTGCCTTCTGTGTGCCGCTAAACAATATAGATGTGGTCTTTGCCTTTGTAGGACTTGTGACATAACTAATATAAATTTATCTAACAAATGTTAGCCTATCCATAAGGCCATTCACTAGGAAAAAATAATAAACACAATCTGTTAAAAGCTATCAAGTCATTACAACAAAGGTAGGAATTTCTATTGCCATTTTTAAATGAGGGGGCCAAGGCCTGGCTAGTTAGGTTAAGTGACTTGCCTAAGGTCATACAGCAACAGGGAGGCAGAACTAATGTTCTAACCTTCTTCCCCATCCCACCATCACCAAAATAAGCTGTGCCATAACTGCAGTAACAGTCGTCCTGCCTCTCTAACTTGAGCATGGAATTTCATTTTGGCAAGCAGGAGCTAACCTCTGACCCAGGTCTCTCAAGGACTCAACAGGTTATCTTCTTCTTTGTGTCTTTCCTTGCCCCATGCAGATGACAAAATCAACCACCTTTGAAAAGGCCATCATCTGTTTTCCTCCTACCATTGTAGACTGGATTAAATAATAAATTACTATAAAATTAATTTTTCAGGAAGACTAAGTGCCAGCACATGTTTAAGAAATGTTGCTTTTATCAATAGATATATAAGACTTCTTCCCTTTGCCCCAGGAGAGTCTGGACCACACATATTACAGTAGAAATTTGTTTTAGCCAACTACAGTGCATTTGGCTAGTTTCATTGTTTTATTTTGAACTACATCACTTATCAAACCTTGCTAAATAATGTATCTTTCTCCTTGAAAGACACTTGAAGTACTCTAGTGTGCCCTGGAGGAATAACTTGCAAACTGTTTTAGAAGATTTTTGGGCCTTTTAAAAATTAACCTCAACAGAACAGAATTTACTTATATTGATAAAATCACCACAGCTTCTGATCAGTGCTTTGACACTGTAAACCAGCAGTCCCCAACCTTTTTGACACCACGGACCAGTTTCATGGAAGACAATTTTTCACAGACTGGGTGGGGAATGGTTTTGGGATGATTCAAATGCATTACATTTATTATGCAGTCAAACCTCTCTGCTAATGATAATCTGTATTTGCAGCCACTCCCCAATGCTAGCATCACCGCCTCAGCTCCACCTCAGATCATCAGGCATTAGATTGTCATAAGAAGCATGCAACGTATATCCCTTGCATGCAGTTTACAGTAGGGTTTGTGCTCCTATGAGAATCTAATGCCACTGCTGATCTGACAGGAGGCAGAGCTCAGATGATGATGCCAACAATGGGGAGCAGCTATAAATACAAATGAAGCTTCACTTGCTCACCTGCCACTCTTCCTGCTGTGCAGCCCGGTTCCTAACAGACCACAGACCAGTACCGGTCCATGGCCCAGGGGTCTAGGACCACAGCAGTAAACTGTATATTACACACATTCGGAAAGAAATTTATACCAAGTTTTATTGTGAGCTAATGTGTTTCCTACCCTGTTCTCCCATTCCTGTCTATTTTTATGCTAACTGAGATTCATTCAGGATCATATTTAATATCCCAGGCTTTATTTTTCTTAAGCATACTCCCACTTTGTTAGCTTTTTGAAAATTCTTACATGTGCCTATTATTCAGTATTTTGTATTTTATCAATACTACTCAAGCTTCCAATGATGGATTTTTTTCTCCATTTTCTTTCTTGTAACATATAAAGATATGATTTATATTTTGTGAGATGCAGTAAGTCAATTTTTGATGGTTATACTGACAAAATTTAGCAGAAAATAAAGCATTGTGTTTTAATTTTTGAGAGTCTAAAAGTTTAAAAAGTCTTACACATTTATGATTTACTACAATATAATAAAATAAAATCTAAACAAGTAAATTTACCTTTTCAAGAAACTTAACCCCTTACATTCAACTTAAAGGGCAAACTTACTCTTTCACTCTCTCACTCCCTCATTCCTCAGATATTTGTTGAGCACTTACTCTGTGCTATGTATGTGCTAGACAAGCAGTTGATATCACATATTATTATAAAACTGAGTAATCATTTGTACTGAAATGCATTTGTGATTGCTTTTGATAAGTAAAGTAGTTCAGATCACAGTTACCCCTCTGTGAGGAACCGTAGAACATCCAAATCCATGTACTAAGATATATTTTATTTACTTCATTAATACTTTATTACTAATCCATTGAAACTACATATCCATGTTACTATTTTCAAATAACATTATTAAACTCAAAGCTGATAACATGCTCTATGTAGTAGGTGGCACAAATTTTAAATGAGGAAATTAAGATATAGACATGTCATATTAAGGACTGAATCCCAGATCACCAACTAGAGCAATAGGGCTTGACAACTACAGGGCTTGACAACTGTAAATGACTGCATATGTAATATCCTTAGAGATTGAGAGCCCAAAGACAGATTCCTTTTCATCCTAAAACCAATGAACTTCTAAGCTGCAAAGCATAAACCCTTAATGTAACTACATTAAGGAGGAAGGAGAGATATGGTACAGAGATAGTAAAATAGTACACATACACACACATATTAATACATCATGGTTTTGAAGCAAATATCTGTGCTTGAAGGTGGCTTGTCTAATGTTTACAGATATCATATAGCTGCTAATAACATAAACTGACAGGAGATGAGATATTCAGATTTTATTCTGTGATTAATGATGTTTCTTGGACTCATTTACAATGAACTTAGTGTTTGTTTTTTCCATGTGAATATATGTATTTTTGTTGGGATGAAGAGGTAGTTCACTCTTTTGGCTTAATGAATGTAAGCTTCTACTAACCTTGTTCTGGTTCATGAAATTCTTCACTCAGCACAGTGGTTGAGAAGCCACAGAAATGGAAAGCAAGACTTATCTTAGATAAATTTCAGAGCCCCCTGTTCCTTGGGCCCCTTCTTCCCATTTTCTAACTATTTTAATTTCCTAGGTAATCCCAGGTGATCCCATGGCTTTGAAAATAATTTATATCATGATGACTCACAAATTGATATTTTCAACTCAGACATCACCCCTGAGCTCCACACACACATAAGACTGCCAATTTGACTTCCATTTGGAAGTTTAACAGACGCTTCATATTTAATGTTTCCACACCTATTCCTTTAGCTGAAGTAATGGCGACTTCATTCTTTCAGGAGATCGTGACAAAATCTTTGATGCCGCCTTGATTCCTCTATTTCTCTTAGACCTCATATAAAGTCAACCAGCAAGTACTCTTGGCTTCTCCTTCAAAATGTATTTAGAATTTAACCAAAAACATATCTAGAGTTCTATACAGAATTTAATATATTCTGGTTTTTTTTTTTAATATATCCAGATTTATGTTCCCACTTCCATGGCCACCACTCTGGTCCACCAAATGCTGCCTAAATTATTGAAATACCTCCTAATTGACCTTCTGTTTCCACCTTTGCCCTCTCTAACTCCTTTCTTAAAACTGTAGTCAGAGTCATCTTTTTACAACTTAAGTCCTGTCATGTGACTCCTCTGTTCAAAGCCCTCTAATGTAAATCTCACTCAAAGTATTTAATAAAAGCCAAAGTTATTGATATGAATTAAAAGGTCTCCACAATATGGGTTTTGTACCTCTCTTGTTTCATTCTTACCACCCTCTGCCTTATTCACTCTAGATCCCGTGGTCCTCCACGGTCCCACCCCAGACCTTTGATCTTGCTGCCTCATCTGCCTGGCGTGTCCTTCTCTCAGGTACCAGTACTGTTAGCTCCTTCATTTCCTTCAAGTCTTTAAGTTTCCTTCTCAGTGACACTCTTCCGAATAGTGCAACCATCTCCTCAACACTTGCCCTTCCCCCTCCCCTGCATTATTTTTTTCTCCCTAGCACTTATCCATCAATATCTAACATACTATGTCTTTTAATTATTTGTCTTTTATGTTGTCTGTCTCTCACAGTAGAAGGTCTGTAAGGGCTGGTAGCTTTTCCTGTTTCGCTCCACGAGGTATTTCTGTGGCATACATAGAGCCTGTGGCATAGCAAGTGCTCACAAGAGATTTGCTGAGTCAATGAGTGACGGAATGAAGTCCATCCAGTATTGAATATGGTCAAATGTAGTCATTGGTTATTTGTAGTTATTACATTGTGGGAAATGCTATGAAAATGAGAGGGTTTTTTTTTTTCATAGTTTCAACAGTTCCTCAAAAAAAGACTTCTCTCCTTGAAAAATTGTTAACAACGTTTTGAATTTTATATGTTCCTCCTATATTTATCAAGTAATCTTCTTCCTCTTACTATGGAGAAAATTACCAATATTTTATATATAAACAACCATAACTATAAATAAATATAAAAATATATAATTTTCATAGAATATATATGTATAATTTTGTGCAAAATACATGTGTTTGTATACGTACACACACACATTGGATTGATGTATCCCACACAAAATCATTTCTATAGCTTGTTATGTTCCATTCTCTATGGAAATGTTTAAAGTCAAATTTATGACATAATATTAGAACTATAGGAATAAAAAATATATTTTTATTGTGAAAAGTGATATTCATATATTATCTTAAGGAGATATTTGATAAATCAAACAAGTGAAAAATGGTGGAGGTACACAAAGTATTTATTTTTTAATTAGCACTTTGGCAGCTTTTAACTTAGCCATATCAAATTACAAAAACCACATATTCCAAGTTGAATCTCATGACAGATGACACTTAATTTAGCCCATTATTTGAACTGGACGATTATTCTTGCAGATTGACACTGCTGAAGAGATTAATAATTTATTACATCTTTACCCCTTTGCAGTGTTTAGTTACAGTTCACAGTATTTTGTAGAGGTTAAATTGTTAAGAAAATAATCAATTATACATCGTTTCTTGGTACTTTTCTATTTCAGGAATAATTTCTAGAAAATCTATCATCATTTCCCTATATAATGGGAACTTTAATAATACTTTAATAATAACTTTAATAATCCACTACATATATGTTTATAAACTGAAATGATTAGAGATCCTTGGGATTAGGGCTAAGTGATTAATGAGCCAATATAGGATGTCTCTATAACCACTAGTAAGTGGTACAAGATCATGCAAATATTGAGTCTCATTTAGTTAATAATGAGCCATAATTAGGCTAATAAGATAATTAATAATATGGAATTATTACTAGAAAAATGGAAATTTGCCCATTTTATTCTATAGATACTTATAGTCACAGAATTACTAAGTTTACCTGGAAAATGGTAGGGAGGGTCACAGAGAAGCACCATTCCTTTCCCTTCTTTTACTCTGACCTCAGGACGTTCCTCAGGTGGGAAAGGATCAAGATCTAATTACAAAAGAAAAAAAAGAAAACATTCACTCTCTGGTCAATAGAAAGAGAGACATTCATTAAATTTCATCTTTCAGCAACTCACTCACTTCTGAGATATATTAAATAGTACCTGTGAGTTGATTTGGTGACACCTATGAAAGTCAACTCCTCCTTTTTACTCGCCAGGATTTGTGCACACTATTGAAAAGTTCTGTATGAGCTCAAAGCCGACACATATTGGTAGCAGCTTGCATAAGAATTTTGACAACCCTGAAGATTATAAATAGCCTAAAGCCTTTTGTTTCAGATTTAGAAAGAGTCTCAGTAAAAGTATCTGGAAATATAATGAAATCAGACAAAACCAGAGATCTACGAAAGAAAGTAGTTAAGAGGAGGAACAGACTTATTTGAAGGGTATTTCTCTTCCCAAAGAAGGACCTGGATATCAGGAAGGGATAAGGGTAAAAGGCAAGACCCTAGTTTGGGAAAATGAAAGCGACCAATCTTTTGCTCCTTTTCAAATTCCGGGTTTGCTTCAATTCTAATTTCCTTTACTCTTTTCTTTGTATTTGGAACTCACATTTGGCTTGATTCCTTGATACTCTTTTGATTCTTCATGTTTTACTGAAATTCACTCTGTTTCAGTCCACCTCGCCTCCTGTTTTTTTTATCTATGATCAGAACTCAAATTATAACATCTAATTTTTACCTTTTTCAATATAGTGTATACCTCTGAAAACCCATCAATTCTAATTGTTCCCTTTTTGCAGAGGATCCTTCAAATCTACATCTCTAGTCCTGATGTCTCACTCAAATGCCATCCCTAACCTCAACTGCTTACTTGACATTTCAACTTAGATAACTTAATGTCACCATAACCTCTACATGTGGAACAATCATTTAATGCTTTCATGCTTGAAATTGGTTTTTCTTGCTCCCATTCCACGTTTAATGAGAGCAGAATGTTTCTGCCCTTTAACTAGACTTTGTTTGAAAAAATATTTAGGATCTTCTTTCCTTCAGGGCAATGCAACCTGTTAATTCTTTCCTCATGGTTAGTATATATTATTTACATTTCCACTTTCACTGCACTAATTTAATTTTACTGCTCTTTCTGATCCTGTCTCCCTCCCTCCTGATAATCACTACCATGTAGGACTTATTACAAAATCATTTTCATCCTGTAATCCATTTTACAAAAGACTTACATGCTGACTTATAAAATCATGTCCAAAGACCATCTGGTCCAACTCATCTCCCAATGCACAATTTTCTTTCAGAACAACCTCTAACTTTAACTTAGCGCAGTGTGTCTCAAAATGTTTTTCATTACTGGCCCCAATAAAAAGAAATTTTTCATTTAGATTTAAAATAAATAAATTAATTAAAATAAAATTTAATTTATTTCTACTAGGAGAAATTAAATACTAAGGAATAAGATATTGTCAGGTAGGGTTGATCTTTTATGTTGTAATACTTAAGATATTTTCTTCCCCTAAGAACCAATTTTCACCCCCTTGAGGGTGATATTGGCCCCATGGAGACTGCATGGTTTACCACTCCACTGGTGCTTGTTTTTAGAGATTCATTCAAAATCCTCACACCATGACCTTCATTTATTTTACAACATTATCTTTCACTATTTCAAGTGCATTCATAAAACCCTCATGACACTTTGTTCTCTTTGCCACACAATCTTGAAGACCCACATCATCTGATGCCTTCCTCTCACTATCCTTTTTTCTTTTTTCTCTTCTTGCTGAACTCTTATAGTGACATTTATTAGTATCTATTTTGAAGTTCACAGCAGAATCCCTGTATATTAACTTAAAACTTTCACGTATGTATGACTTGTCTCACTACCAATAGTCTCAACCTGTGTGTGGGGAGCAAACGTGTCTTCTTTAACATCCCACACAGTGAGTACTTTTGTTAAAATGATGAGGTACATTTTCATTTTCACTGGGAGAAGTAAAAGGATTTTAATAAAAGAAAAAATCCAAGAGAGCTGACCATCACAGAATTATCGCTCTAGTTTATGTCGATGTTTATCAATAATTAAAATATCTAATTTTTACTTCACCTAAATACACTTGCCCGTTTTTTTAAGTTACAGTTACTCACATCCAAAACTCAGGGTTGCTTCAGTGCTTCTGACCATGCCGTAGTTATTTGATGCTAAACAGTAGTATATTCCAGCATCTTTCTGTTTGTCAGGGTTGTTGATAACCAGGTTTCCTCCTACCATGCTGTAACGATCACTTGTCAGATCAATATCCCCATTATTCATTCTCCATCTATGAGAAAAAGATATAAGGGTCATATCAAAGGTCATGAGGCCTAGGAATTATACTGGGCTAACATAGTTCTAAAATAATTTGGGTATAGCTCCATGTGAAGTCAAATGATTAATATCCAAAATATACAGAGAACTCCTAACACTCAAAAACAGTAACAAAAATCAAACAACCCAATTCAAAGAATAGGCAAAGAACTTGAATAGACATTTCTCCAAAGAAGATATACAAACTGCCAATAAGCTCACGAAAATATGTTCAACATATTTTCAATCTTTAGGGAAATGCAAATCAAAACTACAGTGAGAGACCACCTCATTCCCACTAGGATGATTACTATAAAAAAAAATCACAAAATAAGTGTTGGTGAAGGTGTGGAGAAATTGAAACCCTTATACACTGTTGGTGGGACTGAAAATGGTACAGTTGCTGTGCAAAGCAGTATGGTGGGTTCTCAAAAAATTAAAAATAGAATTACTATATGATCCAGCCATTCTACTGCTGTGTATGTACCCAAAAGAATTGAAATCAGGGTATCAAAGATGTTCTTGTACTCCCATGTTCATAGCAGCATTTTTCAAAATAGCCAAAATGTGGAAGCAGTCCACAGATAAATGGATTAGCAAAAGGTAGTATATATATGAAATGGAATATTATTTAGCCTTATAAAGGAAGGCAATTTCTGACATATGCTATAGCATGGATTAACCTTGAGGACACTATGCTAAGTGAAATAAACCAGTTACAAATGGACCAAAAAAAAAAAAAAAAAAAAGAATACGATTCAGGGTGAGATTTCTTCATTCCCTAAAACTCCAAGTCTCTGGGATCATGATTTATAATTTAGCTCAGGTACAGACAGGCGAATATTAAAGTGAATGATATATATTTCTCTTTATTTCATGAGACATGCCAAGTGACAAATAACTTTGTTGAGTTTTGCTCCATAAATTGATTTCCTAGCATACAAAATGGGTTATAATTGATAACTACCTCTACACTACTTAGATTCATACATATATGGATACATTGTATAAAATACTAAGAGAATTTCTCTACCAGAAATAAAATATAAAGTATCAATATCTGCTTCGATACATCAATAATTTTCAATAAAATGAACTGAAATCAAGGTTCTGCTCAGAAATGGCATATGCTGACCACTAGAGGTCGATCACACAATGTGAAAATGACAAAAGTCAGTTGGGTCTTTTAGATTCCAAGCCATGAATATACAAGTAAAACCAGATTTTCCTCAGCCTAGAGTTAGTGGTCACTTGTGTGTTTTCTTATTATTCAGGTATTATTTTGGGTAAAGGGATTTTTTTCTCCACCACATAATATCATAACAATGTAGGGTGAAAAATGTTACAGATTGTTAATTGGTGGAGATTGTGTTATAAATAAATTGGCTAGAAACAGGGATCTAATGTTTGTGGTAAGATGATAAAAAGAATGCATGTAAAAAATAGTTCTCAATTAAGATCACCGCCTGTGTGACTTCATAATCATTCTCCATCAGGGTTCAACCTCTAATGTTCCATGTCCTCAGGAATGCCATAAGACAGGAGCCATGGTCAAGTAGTTCAAGCAGTGTCCTGTGGCCACATCACTGGCACATCACCCTGGCACATTTCCGATTAGGGTAAGCATCATGCCAAAAAGTCCCAATGATTTTAGAATATCTATTATTAAATCAAAATTACTGGAACCTTTTTAGTTATAATTTTTATGGTGTAGCAGGTAATTCAAAAGCAAGCATAGAAACCGTGCTTTTGTATTTTTTAAAACCTACCCAATTCCAATCCAATGAAAAAGTCCTCCCTTACCCCAGCCTCATGGCAATATTGTCCCTGCCCGAACCATCCAGCATCAAGTTGCTTAGCACTTGTCAAGGCAATGGTTTTCCTTGTTGGGCAGTTCCAACTGTTGAGATTTTTTTCCCACATTAGGTTGACTCCAAAACTTTATTGCCTTAACGTCCTCCCCCTGGATCTGATTCTGCCTATGATATCATATAAGGATTACGTTTTGCTATGTTTGGGTAAATTCACTGGTCTATTTTTAGAAACATACACTATGGTTGCAATCCTTTTTACACTGCTTTAAATCCAGTTTTTATTGTAGTCCTTGTTTCTTTGGGCACGAGGTAAGATAATGAAAGCCCCACTATTGATAAGTGGGAGGTAGGGTTTCCTGTTGTACCTTTCAGGGTGTTGCCATGAATATCGCATTATCACAGAACATGCTACAAATATAAAACTACTGGGTGAATGACAAATTGCATGATTACCAAGGTTAATATGGCTTGTACTGAATATTAAGTAAATTTTAAAAACTTTAAGAGTTCTTTTCCATCAGACTAGCTACATCAGGAGCTGAATTTTTTCTTTGTCTTTTCTTTTTTTTTTTTTTTTTTCGCTGTCAAATGCAGGCTGCCTTTATTACAAGATTAAACCTCGACCTGTCTTCTCCAGCTCTCTACATTAATTTATGAAGTCAAGCCAAACTCAAACTGGGAATTTCAGCACTGATGCTGCCTATGAGAGGGAATGTGAGATGTATTTGCCCAGCAAAGCTTTGCTTCTTATTGTCCCTGTGAGGTGGAGAGAGAGGGAGCAGCAAGACACGTAGCCCTTTCCATGCTTTGCAAACACTATCTGAGAACAACCTCTCTGTTTTGTTGCCTCCATTCCAGCCTGGAGGCTGATTAGCTGAAGTCTCATGTATGAATATCAAGGACAGAGTGTCACAGAATAAGCATCATTGAAATAGCTTTTGAGATTCTATCAATCTATATAGATAGATAAATACTGAAAAAATTATATACTTCTTTGGAAGTCATAAAACCTGTTTCCGTCTGGATCTTTGATTTTACTATCTTTTGATTAAGATAACTTATTAGGACTCAGCTTTTTCTCCTGTAAAATTATCTTGGATTAGATCTCCTCTACAGATCCTACTAGTTATACTATTCTATGTCTGTGCTGCACAGGCTCTCAGTATAGATGGCTTAAGGGTGGAAATAAGTCTAGCCCATCAAATACTTTCAGAACAAATATGTTATATATAATTAATAAAATGCCTACGTATGTTGCACTCCCTTGTGTGAAGTTGAAACAATAAAAATAATTTCAAAGGGGTGGTGATTTTGTATCTAAAGTCATATTTTCTTTTAAGAATAATTTTGTAATTATAGCCAGAGGCAAGAGAAAATTAGTACATTTAGAATTAAATAGGGGGAAGGGGATATTCTCTTTGATAACAACTTTTTATAACAATAGAAAGTTATTTTCCTATCCAGGAAAAAAAACAGCCTACTATTAAAATTAACATTGTTGAGTGACAGCCTTCAATTAAGTCAGGTGACATCAACACACTAGAGCCCCCAATTTCTCCATCAGTCACTTGCTTTGTCTTCAAGGAACTATTTTACAGGTGAAATTCTAATGCATTGGCATGTGGCTAATTTGTAAATCTTAGTCTTTGCATCAGAATAGAAACTGTTAGTATACTTTTCTGAACCATTCAAAGCAGGAAAACCTTTTGTTGCTTTTAATAAAGTTATTTTTGATAACATAACAATGTAACCCAGAAAAACAGAAATAAACTTATTTGATATAGATTATGCAATAGGTAGAGATATTTAAGAAATTTCTGTGTTGTCTGGAATATAGATTTGAGATTATTGGGAAAAGTGGTGCTTTCTAGAATTATCTATGCAAACTCTCAAATGTAGTTAATATAGAAATTCATCCATATCTGTAGTTATGAGTTATCTGGGCCAATGCATACAAAAACATTTTATCCTCAAAGGTATATATTTAAATTATGCAAGATGTTTATATAACCATTTGCATGCTTAAAGGCATGATCTCCATTAGACAATCTATAAGTGGATAATGTCAAATGCCACTAGCATTATCTGCGCAGAAAATAGTAAGTGAATAATTTGCATATATTTAAGCTAACCTGCTATCTATTTTGGGCTATCTTTTTTTAATAGTTTGATAATATTTTTGTTCATGTTGATAGAATTTGTAGAATGCTTTATATCATATCTTTATCAGTACACGGTCATAGATGCTGATCTGTGATCACTAGCCTGACACTCCATTCCGAGAAAAGAACAATGAGGTACATTACTTGTAAACGGGAAAAGGGCTGGCTCGTGCCCTACAGTTTAGTGAAACTTTTCCTTCCAGTGATTCCTCTGGATAAATGGTGTTTATTGGCTGCTCTTCAAAAATTGGTCCAAATCCTTTGTCTTCCTCGGAAACTACAAGAAAAATAAAATTATTTTACATTGTGCCATTTTATAAGTTAAAAAAATGGAAATATTAAAAAAGTTATTAATATTTGAAAAAAATGTCAGAAACACAGAATCTCCGTTTTAATTCAAAACAAAGATATTTGCCTGAAGAAAACATTCAGGTTTTTTCATTCAAAATTCTTTTCAGCCCATCTCCCATCATTTCTCCAAGTGTACCCTGTTGTCACACTCAATTACTAACAGCTCCTCAAACAAGCCGTGCTTTCACACCCCTGAGCCTTTGCATATGCTTGTCATCTTTCTAGAATCATCACCCTACTTTTTTCCTCTTATCAAAATTTGCATGATTCTTTATGACCTAACCATACATAGAGTTAGTTCCATCAGGAAGCCAAAGCCTCTCACCCCTCCTGGCTTTCACTGGTCCTCTTTTGTGTTCCTGTAGTTCCCTGTACAGGTCACGGTACTTATCACACCTGCTGTGATTCTTCAGGCAACTTTCTGTGCTGCTAGATTACAAATGCTTGAGGACAGGTGGCTATGTCTTTCATCTCTGTACACCAGTCTCCTAGCTTGCTGTCTAGCTGTCTGGAAGACAATAGGAGCTGAATGATTTTTGAACAAGAGAATAGATAAATAGGTAAGTTACTAGAAGTTCTGGGGAAATGGATCTCTTTCCTGGGGTCAGTTTTTGTCTATATTTTTCCAAACACGTGACCAGCACTGGTACTCAGCAACATCTACAACAATCAATGAATACATTACATGGATATGGGATCTGACCAACTGGTTTAAAATTTATCACCAATGTAGCCGGACTGGGAAGTAGTTGTTATTGATGCTCTATCCTCTTTGGAATGGAAGAGTAACACCTCACAACAGGAGGAAGAAAATCACTCACATGTCACCAATGTGGCAGCATTTACAGAGCACAGCTAGAAGTCATATGCCCCAAATGAATTAATAATGATGTGTGTGGCCAGAAAGGAGGAATATTCTTACATGAATGTCTTCGCCCAATCAAAGCTGTGATTCACTCCTCCAGTTTATTTTTTTTAAGGGAGAGTTTAAGGCAAATGGCACACAGACATTTTATCTTCTCTAACATCAAATTTGAAGATGACAGTTCTGTTCCACCTTCCTTTAGAAACAACAATTTCATTATGTCATTTAAATCTTGCCACCATTTTTCAGTGGGCCTTTGGACAAATTATTTAATCTCTCCAAGCCTCAATATCATGCTTTATATAATGGGGATAATAAAAAAATCTCCCTTATAAGGTTATTGTCAGAATTATTTTGAGACAATGCATGGGAAGATTCTAGTATACTTGGCTTATAGTCAGCAATAAATTAATGTTGATTTTGCAAACATTCTCAAGAATTTGCCAATCCTTTCAAAATTTAATATATATTACATATGTATATCAACTCTTAGACTAATCATGAAGCTTCTAAAAGCCAGAAGGCAAGTTTTACTCACTCTGGTTGCTCTGGTGCTATTAGCATTGTGTTGTTTGGAGCAGTCAGTATATATTTGTTGGATAATAAAATTCTTAAGTTTGCTTCCCCGCAGTAGGATGCATTAATTTCTCTACATTAACCCAAAATGTTTCAAAGGGAGCTGCTGCATTCTTAGGTGGAATTTGCTGAAATTGCCATTCAAGAATTTATAAACCTCAATCACATTCTATAACCACCATCCCATTTCAGACAGTAGATAAACTAACTGCTGGATCAGAATCAGAACAACCAGAGGAACTGACATTAAGCTCTGGCAATGCACTTTGCCAGCTGTTGTTTTATGCAAGCCATTGTTTCACATGGCTTATACATTTAGCAAAGAAAGGAATAGGAGCATATGTCTTAAGGACCTCATAACCTACCACAGCCATAAGTAACATCATAACTATGAGGTGTTCACAGAAGCTCTCTGCTAATGATTTTGAAAATCTTGTTCTGGGCTGTCTCTAGTTCCATATCTTTCTTGAGGTTATGAAAACCAGAAATGGATACAATGTTTTCTGCTTCACCTTTAATAATTTACTGATGATGCTTGATATTTCTGACCTTTCAGGATGCAACAGTACACCAGGGAAAAATGAGAAATGAATCCCAAATCCCTGACGAGTAAA